>CM075938.1:36489035-37233292 GCA_038030265.1 Corythucha ciliata | reverse complement strand
CGAGTTTTTATATTACGGCCTCCTCCCAGGTGGTGGTGAATAATGAGTGGGGACTGGTTAAGGAGAAGGAGAGAGACGTAAGAAAAGAAGTGGCGACTTCTACTGGGAAGGGACTGGAGTTTTGACTTTTGGGTCTCCAATCTGCTAGAGAGCGTGGTTAGTACTAATGCGTCTGTACTAAATACATATATAAACCAATCAAATCTCAAAAATAAGACTAACAAAGAAAACATAAGGTATCAAAATAAGAATAACAAATAAGACTGCGGAATATAAACACTACGAAATAAAAATGAAAATAAGAAAATCTATGAGTCGTGATACGGTAATAAAATATTTAATTTAATTTTAACGGGTTACAGTAACACAAAATTTCTAACGTGGTGCTAAAATGTAAAAAAAAAAAAAAAAAAAATACTAATTTTCGGCTAAAAATGAAAAAAATAAGCGCCAATTCTAATGCTAATTTGCGGGTTAGAAACGCTACTACGTTAAAATTAAGAACAAGCGATATAATGGGGAACTTGCGTAAATGCCCGATTTGGGTGAAAAGTAAAGTGTGCCAGTGAATTGGCACATGGACAGAAGAATATTAACGGATAGTTGCAGCCTGATTGGTGCGTCTGCTGATTGTTAGATTAATTTCAAAGTCCTTCAGGAAGGGATGAATGGTGCGAGAAGAAATGACGTCAATGAGCAGTTGTGAAGCATCTGAGAGAACTCTAAAATGTTTTGTTTACAAATAACAAGAAAAATTGACCCCCAAAAAACGCATATTCCCTTCCCCCCACTTCCCAACACTATCCATTTCATTAACTGCCCTTTGACGGAATCAAACCTCCACTCACAATTTTTTAAAAATCGCTTTAAAAAAACCCTTGATTGATTTCAATTTTTAATGTGAGCATTTGTCTGGTTGTAGAGCCCTCTTCAAGAAACACCAGTGTTTGAAAATGTGCAAGTTCCCCATTCGCGGGTAAAATGGAGAAAAATCACTCACACATAACACATTTTCCAAAATCATGCCGTCGTGACAGCTTGTTTACCTACCAAAACTCATGAAAACACGATCCGTTCAAATAAAATCAGGCTCTATATTTTTTTTATTAATTTTTACAACTATTGGGTTGCGGGACCCATTTGAAATAGGCTAGATAAACTGATGACGTAATAAAAGCATTCGCATAACCTTCACAATAGCTTCCCACAAATCAAACAATAGGACTTGAGAGAAATGGGAAGGACAAGTGGAGGCGAGCAGCGCCCCCAGCTCTGTGTCAATGCCAAGAAGATGAATTAATACCAAGGTGACTAAATTTTCTATAGGTGCCGCAGATCACTGTCCTTCACCTACGTCACGAGCAGTCCCAACCGCCATTGCGCTGGACCCAGTACATTATTAATTGTTACTGGTCTGTGATTTTTGAGAATTCATAAACTTCAATTTCAAAATTAACTAGCTCTGCTGCTCTGGGGTGAGCAATCGGGAGCAAAGGACTGCTGGTGACGTCAGTCTCCACCCCTCCCGTCCGATGGGCAGGGGGAAATCTGCGGCACCTATAGCAAAGTTTAGTCACCTTGAATTAATACAGTCCAGATCAAATGTAAACAAACCTCTTAATTACAAGCATTACAAGGGAGTTTGAGTTCAGTTTTGTTATTTTAGTGCGTTTTTGCTTATTTATTCTTCTTTTTTTCGCGAAAATGCTGAGCATTGACGAAATTTGTGAAGTGTGCGATTTCACCCATAAATCTGGAAATTTCATGGAGGCCGAAGAACTTATAACTGCTGGGTCTCGTTGCCCTCACAGGGAAATTGCCTTCAGATGGTGAAGGCGTTCGTCTCGCGTGCATCGTTAGGAACTCTTCGTCGCGTGACAAGACTTACCAGGTTGAAGGAGTTCTAGCGAGCCAGGCCAGTTGCTTGAGAGTTTCTGAAGTCAAGTGTAGTAATTGTAAGGCAGGCAGCTCAGGCTCTTGCAAGCACGTTGTTGCCTCCTTGGTGTCCGTCATCCGGTATGTTGCAGTTCTTAAATTTTTTGCTGTTTTTGAAGGGGAACACACATTTAAAATTTGTTTAAACACCCGTTTGTGTGGCCACAACGTGGTCACACGTTGTGTGGCTTGATGAGTATGAGAGAGAAAAAAGGATATCTGGTGCGTGCAGCACTTTCACGTAGCAGTAGCATTTCGGTCCATGATTTTCTTCTAATGTGGGAACTTTTTCCACTACCATTTTCGGGAAAGAATGAACCGGTACGGTTTTATGATTTCTCTTCGTTGCCGAAAGCGAAGAGCAGGCCGAGCCAGTGGCCCAAATTTCTTAGATTTTGTATGCTTGGCAACCCAGTGTGTATACTTGTGTAGTACTTGTAGTAGAAGTAGGTGCCTTCAAGCAAAACAAAAAATGTGAGAACTACAACATACCGGTTGACGGACATCAAGGAGGCAACAACGTGTTTGGAAGAGCCTGAGCTTCATGACTCCTGCCTAACAATTACTACACTTGACTTTAGTATAACACTCAAACAATTTGCCTGGCTCGCTAGACCTCCTTCAACCTGGTAAGTCTTGTCACGCGACGAATTGCTCCTAACAGTGCACGCGAGATGAACGCCTTCACCATCTGAAGGCAATTTCACTGTGAGGACAAAGAGACCGGCCGCTATAAGTTCTTCGGCCTCCTTGAAATTTCTAGATTTATGGGTGCAATATCGCACGCTTCAAAAATGTCGTCAATTCTCAGCATTTTCGCGAAAAAAAAAAGTAAGAATAAATAAGCAAAACCGCACTAAAATAACAAAACTGAACTCAAGCTCCCTTGTAATCAAGAGGTTTGTTTACATTTGGTCTGGACAGTATTAATTCATTTTCCTGCCATGACCACAACGCTGGCGGCGCTGCTTACTACCAAGAGTGCGATATTTTCTTTTCTCCTCTCGTGGTGGTGGGGGAGTGTTAGTCGCTCTGAGATGCCCGTAAAACTGGGTGCACCGCTTATTAGGTTTTTGGGATGCCGACAACGGGGCGAAAAAAGGTAATTCTCTTCGACTGTTACCTTTTCTCGGGTCATTCCCTCTACACAAGTCCGAAAACTATCATCACTCTTGTCACTAAAAACAAATTCTCCTAATAGACGATTTCAAGGCCGGAGTTGGCACATGCGCGCGACAGCTGACCAGTTACGATAAGAGGTGATACCAAAAGTGTCGAACCACATTCGTGACGGAACGTTTAAGCTATCTGGGAAGTTCGCTAATATTTTCCTCATTTTTGTTCCGTAATTAATTAAGTTGTACATACAATATATAATACATACATACATACAATCTACTACATCTGAAGACTTTGTAGCTTCGTAGAAGATTGTTTTTTACTAGGCAAATAGAGTTTCGAATGAATGAGTGGGGCAAATACACGATCAACCTAGTTGTCAACTAGGGGCCGCCGTCTTCACCAACAATCATGAATTCTTCTAATGAATGAATTTATATTGGTCGCTATTTGAAACAAATGTATAATAATTTTAACCGCGATCAGTTTCGCTGGTGAAAGTGGGCCATACAGGATCAACGTCGTTTTGAACTGTGTTGTTGAACATTGCGTGTTTACAACTAAGTTGACTGTTTGTAGGCAAGTGAATTCGAAATTTCATCCATAAACTTCCTTTCTGACAGTTATCTTCTTGTCAACACGAATATGTTATTAACTAAGTTGACAACCAGGTTGATCATGTATGGACCACTTTAGTTTACAAATTAGCTCTTTTCGGGCTGCCCTCCAAACCTAAAAAAATTCCAAGTTTTGCAAGTTGTGTAGATTTCAAACCAGTTCAGCTCATGTTGCTATATAAACTCCTACAAATATGTAACTTTTGTAAGTAGCCCGTGTGTTGACAACCCCCCACAGACAGTCAACTTGGTTGTCAACTCGCAAATTTGTAAACTTATAGCGTTCCCCATTTGCACAAAATTCATTTCCACCCGTCTTCTCCACTAACATATGATTTAATTCAGTGAAGACGGGTGGAAATGGACTGCCCAAATGCAGAATTTTGTGCCAATGGGGAACGCTATAAGTTGACATCCAGATTGATTGTGTACGGGTCCCTTGAAATATGGCACGAATGGAATGAATGAACAAATGTTTGATACTCCGATTTCCTTAGCAACGAACCCATCAATCGTCCGTGTGTCTAAACATAGGAGATGGCAGCTCGTGTACCGTTCAGAAGTGTTAAAGTCTTATTTATTTTACAATATTTCACAATAAAATAATAAAATTACAATATTTGACCGCTCCGGTCATCATTATTCCGGATAAAAATTGAAAAAACTGAGAAATCACCACTGTAAACAATGCACTAAACGACAGAAATGGTTCGACAAAGATAATACGATAACGGCCGACCTCGGAAACGCTCGGAAAACTTCGGGTATCACCGACCGTGAAATCGTCTATAGTTGGTCAGCGAACAGCAATAGTGATGTGCTATATTTCATGCTCGACTATTTTGTGTTGTAATGTTGACAACACAACTGATGTTTCTTTTATCAATTTAGAAAACCTAATAATAACACGCCATAACAGTCTTTAAGTACGTTTAGTTATTTTTGGAAAAAACCGAAAAGTGTGACATTGAATTTTCGTGTTTCACTCAGAGGTGAATTTCGCTCAATCCACATGGGTCGGATTGATACGCTATTTTAAAAACATGCCCATTTTGTAATCTTTCAAATGACGTAAGAAAATTTGAAATTGGTTGGATTTTTACTGAGATATCACACTAAAGGTTCGGGAAACCAGTGAAAACCGTCAAAATAAGCCACATTGTGCCTTCTATAGTGTCCTACTATAGTCTTACTATACTTATCTAGAATACTATAGTATAGTGTGTCTACTACAGTGTTCACTTAGTGATGGACTCCCGAACGTGTTGCTTCATTTCGATGTACAGTAGAACCTGGTTATTATGCAAGCTCAAGGGGAAAGCTTGATTCTTGTTTATATAGAGGTTTTTCTGTAATCCAGTTTTTCTTAAAGGCAGGTTTCCTGATCATGAACTTTCTTATATTGAGGTTTTGGGAAATTAAAACTTGCGTACGCCTTATTATTGCTTGCGCAATTTTTAGATGCTTTCCCCTAATGGATAGTGACGTTTTTATTTATTCATTTTTTTTAGGCATGATCATTCCGAACTGTGAAAGATAGGGAAAATAAAGCACAACTCCACGGCTAAAATTGAGAAAAAGCTCTCTAAAATCGCGGATAAAGTGTAAAAAAAATCGATAATTCACCAATTGTTTTGAAAAAATTGCCAATTCGAAAAAGAAATAATGTGAGAAAAGGTGTTAATCCACAGCTAAAATAGAGAAAAACGCTAATTCTCAGCAAAAGTTGGAGAAAGCGCTAATTGAAAGTGAGCTAATTCGCGTATAAAGGTGAGAAAACGAGCGAATTTACAGCTGAAATTGAGGAAAACTATAATTCGCAGTCGAAATTAAGAAAAATCTCGCAAATTCACGGCTAATATCAGGGAAAACCACTGCTAATTCGTGATTTCTGGGGACAAAGTTCACTAGAATCAAGAAAACCCGCTTTTTATGGAATAAAAGTGAAGAAAATATGCTTATTTTGAGGATAAATTCGCGAAAAAGTGCTAATTCGTGGCTAAAAGTGGAAAAACTGCTGAATTGACGCCGAGTTTGTGTGGAGGACCCCACGATACTTCCATGTTCCCGTCGTTCGTTCAAAACATGCCTTTCACATTAAACAATTCCGACACGAGCGATTAATCATTAAAACTCACCAATCAAAATTAATTAATTTGCCCTAGCCTGTCCTGAAGTTCTGTTCTCATAAAAATGTCAAAGTTCTAAAATTTGCTGCAAAGAGCTCTATGTCTCTCTATATTCATCCCATGTCAACGATTGATGCAATAATAACACACAAATTCTAACGACGTGGTGAATAATGATTTTTGTAGCCTACTATAGTTCTCTTTAACGGTAACTATCAATTTGAAATATTCAACACGATCAATGAATTAAATAATGGACACAATTTGATCAATAAGGCACTCGCTAAAACTCAAAATAATCGAAGAGAAACGAATCTTCGAATACATCCTCGTCAATTTGTTTAAAAAATTAATTTAAAAATAACCAAATTGAATTTCGAAAAAATGGCCAGTTCATCGATGGGGAATTTTGTTGTGGTCATTTTAAGCCATCATGACAGGAAATCGGACTAAAATTCTGATAGGAGATTGCTTTGGGGCAAAAAAAGAGCTGAAACGCATTCCAAACCTTAGCAACTGTACCGCTCAACAAATCTTATTCAAATTTTAGCAGCGTCTTCTAGGAACCTAGATGACGATTTTGAACAATCGATCATTAAATTTTATAATATTCTCTTGGAATTATAAGGGTCCAACCATTTTTACTTCGAACACATTTGTTATAATATCTTCCAAATCACTCAACCAATCGTTTTCAAATTTTACGGTGCACATCTAGAGACGAAGACACAACTTTTGAGCCATCACTCGTCCAGATCTGTCGAGAAAAAAGTGGACGACGGACGGACGACAGACGCCATACTGAAAATCGAGATTTAAGCCTTTTCGGGGTCCAGGAACACGAATCTGGTGTCAGCTAAATTTTTTTTTTTTTGCCATAACCAAACTTCCTTCCCTACGGGAACATGGAAGTAAAAAGGATAGGCAACAATTGATGGGAGCAGAAGCTTCAGTGTTTCTGGCTCATGGCTTTGTCAAAAAATCCTGAGTAGATACAAATTACGAGGGTCTCTACTCCTGACGGTTCGAGATCATTCAGAGACGCGATATTTCTTATATCCAGGTTCTGAACGCAAAATCTTTCTTATACGGAGGTTAGATTGGGTTAAAAATCTTGCTTATACAGAGGTGATGAAATTCCTTATAGCCAGGTTTTTGGCCCAGAATAGCAGGGTCCTTCGATTTTTTTTTTTTTTTTTTTTTTTTTTTTTTTTTTTTTTTCTTATTTTTTTTACGTAGAGGTTTTGCTTATACAGAGGTTGCTTATAACCAGGTTCTACTATATGTAGTTCGATTTGTTCACTCCCACCAAAAATATTTCAAGAAATCAACAAACAAAATTTTACCACGGGCGCTATGGTTACGAATCGCTACAAAGTGATCATTTGTTCTAAAATTATTCCCGGTGCGTTATTTTCAGTAGAGGGGATAAAGGGGAAGCTAATTTCACTAAATTCGGGGGCGGGCGAGAGTCCATCACTAAATGGACAGACTATAGGAAAACATCGGGAAACATTTTTTTCAGATGTCACAATAACCCCATCACCCCATGTTTCAAAGTAATGAACTAACGGTCGATTCAGTCTATTCGGACGGGACGTGACACGCTGTCCCACGTGTGATACAAAATCAAAATAGGATTTTGTTTGTTTACGTTCACGGGGATGATGCTTGTCAGAGCAATGTGAACGTAAACAAATAAAAGCCTTTTCTGGACTTTTGTATCACACGTGGGAATGCGTGTTCCCACGTCACGTCCGAGTAGTCTGTATTGAGATTGACCTTAATAATGAAAAATCAATGTTCAATGTCAATCAACATCATCCCCTCCCCACCACTTCCAAAATAATTGTTAAATAATTGCTTAAAATTAAGTGATCTGCAGTTTCCTACTAGTCGTTATTCGTTATCCGTCACCATTTCTCAGACGTTTTCGCATGACAATTGCGCTTATTCACGCGTTGGTGTTAATTTTTACTAGAAAAAATAATTTTGAATTAAAATAATAAATTACAGAAGGCAAACAGTGAACTAATTCTGAACTATTATTTCGTAGTATGAGTGGATTGGGGGGGGGGAACATGATCGGCATGAATCATTGATTTTTATGAAACTATTCGGATCCATGAACCTCATAATGGGGTGATTAATTGTGACGTCTGACAACAATGTTCCCTTATAATTTCCTAGTGCCTGCAATGTGGCTTATTTTGACAATTTTCACTGGTTTCCCGAACCTTTAGGGTGATATCTCAGAAAAAATACAACGAATTTCAAATTTTCTTTCGTCATTTCAAAGCTTAAAAAGTTTTGTTCCGACAGTAGCCTGTCGGGAAAAGTGCATTTCATTCATGCGACAATCGAGTCAAACCTCATAAGTTAGAACGATATCAGTCAACTATGAATCACATTTAGGCCGTGGTATAGAAAGTCAAAATCATAAAATCGTGTTTCTTTTTACCGCAGGCCTCTTTTTTGGCACCAACTGAAGGGGAACAAAATGATGAAAATGAAACAGAGTCGGTTTGGTTGCCTATACGATATGGGAAGGTGGACTCTTGTTAGAGGAGTTATTTGCAATTAAAATCTTTATCCCGGCCTAAATTTCATTAATAATTGATTGATATCGTTCTAACTTATGAGGTTTGACTCGATTGTTGCATGAATGAAATGCAATTTTCCCGACAGGCTGCTGTCGGAACAAAACTTTTTTCAGGTTACCTACGTTAATTTTCAGATCAGTTAAATTAGGTTAAATGGCATGTCACAATTTCACGATTGCGCAATGCGGAGTGCCTGGGTTCGAATCCGAAACAATTTTTTTTTAAATTTTTTTGGGTGGTCCAGTAAGGCATAGCGTTAATTTAATAGCTCCCCTCCGCCGAGAACACCCCTGCCATATTAACGGATTTGGTTCACTAGGGTCTCATACGAAAGCGCGTTCATTTCTCATTACTCGAGTCAATTTTGGGGGCAATCGCAGCAACAGCCGTGCGGTAGCGAATTTTCAAGTAATTCAAACCCGTCTTTCACACCGTTCCCGTGGACCGATTCATCTGGATCACGAACTCGTCCGAGATATTCACGCTATTGATTTTTAGACCAAATTTGGTTGCCCTAAGTCAAAAATTGCGACCGTGATCGTGCTAACAAGCGAGGGGCCATATATATATATCTATATGTATATATATATATATATCAATCGAACCGACCTCGGATTCGTGTTCTAGGGGTTCTGAAACGTAAAAAAAAGTATCACAACCCATGTGTGCGACCATCAGGGCGAGACCAATAGTGCATTTTTTGAATGAAATGCACTAAAAATGGGCATGTTTTTACAATAGCGTAACAATATCCTACCCACTATGGATTGAGCGAAATTCACCTCTCAATGAAACACCTGAAAAATCCAACGTCACACTTGTTCGTTTTTTCAAAAAATAACTAGACGTAAGACGATTAAGGCGTGTTATTCTTCGGTTTTCTAATGTGAAATTTCGCGCTCTTTCCGGAAATGTAATTCATTTTGTTCTGTCTTGAACGGTTCGTCCGTTAAGACAGCTTTTTGTGGGAAAGAGGTGTTTGACTTAAAAAACTCAAAATTCTGTTCTGAAACGACGCGTTTGCGACCCTTTGTCCACATAGTAATTTTGATTCGCCCTAATTAGTATTTAGTAGTACATGTGCAAGAATTTGCCGAATCCTCCTGAAACACCCTGTATATGTGTGAATAATTCTGATGAAAAAGTCATCCAATACTTGTCAAGAAATAAAAACTTAACTTACTTTTATGATTAAGCTTATTTGAATAACTGGTACTGGAAAAAAGGAAATGTTTTCGAACGGCAATGGGACCCCTTCCTGCTCAACGTTTATCGTTTTATCAAGAAACGGCGGGATTTTTTTCTCTTATCAGTTGTTGGTCTCAATTTTGTTAACCTTCTGAAGGAAAATAATTTTCGGACGGAAAGTTCAAAATAAATTTTTAAATTCTTCGATACTTGAAAGTTGAAAATTTAGTTGAGTGCGAGTTTAATATTCTGTAGGTTGTGCCAATGTGAGAAGTGTTCGCCTACTTAGCGTTGAAAGTCAAACTGACGGTGTAAGCTATTTAGTTAAATGGTGTGGAACTGGAGTTCTTGTGGGTCACAATTTATTCCAGCATTAATATGTTACTGCCCAAATGATTGGACGTAGCAGTCGTTGTATGGATTTTATGTTGCGATCGGAAATCGCCCGTTTAGTTTATGGTAAACTTCTCTACAATCAATGACTCTTTATTGCATTCAAATTCGATCGTTTGTATTTTCAGGGTATCTGCAAGACAATGACTGCGCGGAGGTGGCCCAAATGTTCCTCGAGACGTCTCCATATATGTCGGAATGCAAGGAGTTTGTCAAGAGTGGGCGAACATTTAATACGAGAGTCATGGGCGCCACACTGCACGAGTTTCTGGATCGAGTGCCCCAAGCCGCCCGTCTCGGTGTGGGATTTTATTTGTATGTTAATTTCCTGACACAATCACTAATCCTTATGCCCTCGACAGTGATGAATGAGCTACGGAAGCCTGAGCTTGATTCGTCTTTCGCTTCGTGCCTAAGTAGCATCAATGATGTTCTGCTTGGGAAAGATCCCGATGATGCGACAGTTGAGCGAATTCAGCAGGTTTTTTGCATTACTAATTATTTGGAAGCGAACTAGTGCTGTTTCTTATTCTTGTGTACTCTAAACCAAGCCGATAAGCAGAATATTGACGACGACGACGATTGACGAGTCAGACTCCGCCGCCGATTCAAGGCCTGGAACTGTAGAAACTGTAAGCTTCACCCAACTATGATCGTCGCAATTGTGTATTTCTTAATTCCATTGCTATTTAGGGGCTAAGGGCTGTGAAAGCACTTCTAAGCAACACAGAGTTACATGAAAAGTTGGCAGAAAATATCAACAAAGTTTTCCATTCATGCAGCGTTGATGAAGAGTCCACCCACCCAAACCTGGACGCCACAAACCGTGTTGACGAACTTCTTGAGAAAAAAGTGTTAGAAACGTTCGATCACACGGAAAAAGATCCAGTTTTTGAAAGACTTCTCATAGATCTAGTTGGTAATTTTGACACATCGCTGATTGATGGCTTTATTAGTGAACTAGCAATTTATTTTTAAGGACCCAGCTCTTCAGGAAATGATTTGGACGAGGATATGTAAGTTTTCTGTTCGGTAGTGTTGCCCAGTAAATTTAATCATGCTGATATTCTCTATTACTGTATTACAGTCATGCGTCGGGGGAAATGCATAAGCTCACCGATTCTGCATCTCAGGACCAACTTGTTGATTCACGTCCTCCGTCACCTCCTCTAATACGCGTCACGACGCCTGTGACACCCGTTCAAAACAACGAGGCTCCACCCACAGTTGATTTAACTTCTAGTCCGACTTCCCAGCCCGTTGTTTTGCCGAACGCCAACATCAGCACACCGGCGCCGTTGCAAATTTTGACAATCCCTAGTCAAATGCCCAAAATTGCCAACGTGAAACCAGTGCCGACAAGAGCCCAAGTTGGATGCATGGCTTTACCCCTACAGAAAACTACGGGCATTGTAACGAGATCATCAAGGAGTGAGTCAAATTTTCGGATCAGTTACTGTTCAGTTTGTCCTAAATCATTGTGTATATTTTTTAGTTTTAACGAAGGCGCCATTGCCTGGTCCGCTCTTGTTGCCCAGGCCTCCCCCGCCTCCGATCTGTATTGAAATTCGTGAGTATCAATTAGTACAGGGGGGTTAATGTGAGTAGCCTTATACCAGTTATTCAGGAAAAAATTATCGTTGTTTGGCCGTTCACTGCTGGTCCGCCTTGCCACGCATTTTTCCAGCTGCTAGCTGCTGCTGGTACCCAATGGTAACGGCTCTCAGAATTCTCATATAAGTAAAAGGGCAGAAGTTATGGCACCTGTTTTGCTTCAAAGTGACGTCACAGGCTTCTAGCGAGCCGCTGGATTGCTTTAGCTGGATGGTTTCAGTCATGACCAACCAAGGGTAGACAGCTGCCCACCCTTCATGTAGCTGTTATTTTTTCAGGAAGGAGATAATTCCGTCCACTAGGGGGCCTGTTTGAACGATTTTTTGGATAATAAGGGTGATCGCTCTGGGCGCCAGGTTATCAAAGAGTGCAAGGATTTTAGTGGGGAGGGGGCGTGGACGGGCTCCTGCGTGAGTTTCGTGTAATTTGGGCGTTTTGTTTTCGAGGCTCAATATGCACGAAGACCGCGCTGGCCCTCTTTAGGGTCGAAAAATGAACCGAAACTGAGCCGAGAAGTTTCATCAGAAAATGGCTGTTGTTGAACTCTTTTTTTGATTCTAGGGATTTCACCCGTTTAAACCCCAATACGGCAGATTTCGCACTTATTACCCTGTGTGATAGAGCGGGTTAAGTGTTTGAAGTAGGGGGCAAGCTATTTTCATCAATAACGCACAGGTAGGGCACTGCTAGCGTTTTCCGCTGAAATCGCGCATCTCCCGCTCACGTATAACGGAGCCTCAGAGAAATCAACCCCGCGAGTTTGGTCCTTTCAAAACCCACATTTTGTCGTATTTTCACTCACAGAACCCATCGCTCACAAAGGCTACCTATTTCGCAGAATTGACTCCCTGAAAAGCCAACTTCGCAGAATGTCTCATTCAGTCTTGTTCAGTTGGGTCATTCAAAAAACCAAGTTCACTGATTTGGATCCTTAAAAAATCAATTCCTTGTATTGAATTCTTTCGAAGTCCCAATTTCGTGCATCTTGTACTTACAGAACGCATTTTGTGGTTTTGGGTTATTCAATAACTAATGCCTTTGACTTCTTAAAAGAAAGGCAACTCAGCCAGTTTAGCTCTTTCGAAATCCAAAATTAGCAGATGTGGCACGGAAGACACAAATTACACAGCTTTGACTTTCTAAAAAAGCGAGCTTCATAGATTTAAAATCAACATTGTACAGTCTATTATGGCTCATTATAAACAGCAATTTCGCGGGTCTGGCCCCATTTCAAAAATAAAAGTTTCGCAAGGTTGGTTTTTTAAAAAACTCCAAATTTGGTGGGCACGGCTTCTTCAAAAATGAAATTTCGCTGAGTAGGCTCATTCAAAAGGAATTTCGTGGGGGGATTAGCTCCCTGAAAAAAAAAAAACAAAAACAAAGTTTGCGGAAAAAACCTATTTCGTGGGTTTTGCTGCATCAAATACCAAATTTCGCGCTGTTGGCCGATTCAAAAAGAAGTTTTGCTGGCTTGGCTCATGGAAAAAATCGTGGATGTGGCTCCATCAAGCCCCAAATACCGCGGATCTGGCAATTATGAACCCCAATTTCAGAAAATGGGGCCCTTCCAAAACGATATTTCGCGGGTTTGGCTCCTTTGAGACCAACTGTGCGGTTCAATTGTGTGGCCCCCTCTTTGCATCCCTTGAATACGGGATTGAATAACTTATGAGACTGTAGAACTGTCGGGCGATGACTTAAGGCTTTGGAATTAGTCGTTCTCCGCGAAATTGGAGATAAAGCCTTCAGAATCTGTGTTTTCAGCGTGAAAACAGGTAGTTCGTGGGCCGGCATAGTCCTGACAAAGCTGTCTTCTTAGCAAAAATTTGTTTTATTAAAAAATCATGGGGAATTGTGAGTGCTAGGGGGAGGCTGACGTTCTTGTAAAGGGAATTAGAATGAGGAATGCGAATGCTGCCCACCCATATGTCTTGAGCTAACTACGCTCATGGAAAGTATACATTCCGAATTGGCTCAATTCTGCACGCAAAGAATCAGAATTTTGAAGGTTTTGACCGTAGATCGTGGGAATCTGACGCGTTGTTTTATACGACCTATTACTCTTTCAACAATAAGGCTTGCAATCTGCTTGGATTGGAGGTTTTGTGTTTTAGTTGGCTTAGGGCCGTATTCAGAAACCTACCTTTACAAAGCCTTAACTAAAGGAGTTAAAAAATGTGATGATTTATAAAAATATGTCATCCGTTTTGAAGCGCTTAAAGGAGATGTAAAGGTTAAGGTTGGTTTCTGAATATGGGCCATAGAGTCCGAAAATACACTTGGTGGTCGAACTAAAAAACATCCTTCACTGTTCAGTAGGGGCTTAAGTAATTTAATTCCTCAACCTGCCATTATAGTGGTCCCTGCTTTCAAGCTCTTGATATAACCAGATACAACTGTAAGTAACAACGTATAAGGATGGCAAGCATGTACAGAGGGTATACAAGGTGTTTCAGAACTTTACGGCATCCTTTTGCAGGCTTATTCCTGACCTGAAAATATTACGATTTGACTAAATAAACGTTGGTCAAAAACAATTTCCCACAAAGATACGGGCCATTTTGTATTTTGAAAATTTTGACGATTTTTCCGGGAAAAGTTCAATTTCTGGACTTTCACTTGTCCAAAGTGCATTTATGACCACATTTTCGGAAACCCCATGAAAATTCCCATAGGATGGAACCATTTTCATTCGTCATAATTGACTGTGACAGTCGGCAATTTTTTTAAAGCGAATTTTTAAGATTTTTTAGTGGAGGTTTGATTACGTCAAGGACAGTTAATGAAATAGATGGTGTTGGAAAGAAGGGGGAAGACGCGTTTTCAGGGGTTAAAAAATTTTTCTTGTTATTTGTAAACAAAACATTTTAGAGTTTCCTCAAATGTTTCACAACTGAACATTGACGTCATTTCTCCTTGCACCATCGATCCCCTCCTGAAGAACTTTGAAATTTATTTAAAAATCACCAGACGCACCAATCGGGCTGCAACTACCGTTGATATCCTTCTGTCCATGAGCTAATTCACCGGTATGCTTTTCTCCCTAGCATTCATGCAAGTTCCCCATTCTCCATAAAAGCGCAATTACTGGTTGTTTGCCCTCCATAACTAACAATTTCGTGACTATTTAGCCCTAATGAGTATTTAGAGTTATTCAGCCGTACAACTTGGCCCTCCTCGATGGTGTAGTGCATGCAATTCACGCAGTGCGCCCTGTAGGCCTGGGTTCTGAGCTGTGTGACATAGGCACACTCGGCTTCTTGTGGGCGTTCCCAGCAATCCAAATGCCCGCGTAGTGCGAGAGGCTTTGGCGCCGCCGGGATTTCCAGCTAGCAAAAATATTTGTGACTTTACTTGTGTGGCTATTCGGTGAAATTTCCTGACTATTCATTTTGCATCTGATTATCCCCAAAACCGGCAATTTAGTGTTTCTGATACTGTGGCTGATGTGTTAGCCCTTAATACTTCAATGTCGATTGTCGAAGCGCCCCCACGAAACCTACAATTTTGTGGCTATTTTATTGAGCCTTAAAATGTCAATTTAGTGGCTATTTCATTGAGCCTTAAAACGTCAATTTAGTGGTTATTATCCCTCGAAACTCGATTTTTTTTTTCAACAATTGCGCACCTCAAAACTTGCATTTTGCATTTGGGGTTATCCCCCCCCCCCCCGCTTATTCTGACAAAGCTGACTTCCTAGCAAAAATTTGTTTTATTAAAAATTCTAGCTCCACCCCTCTCTACCAGAAGGAATCAAAAGGAATGGGTTGTAGGTGGGCGGGTAGGACCCCTCGAAATCTTCTTTGGGGAAATGATCAATTGCTGACCCGTTCTGTCGCAGTTCCAGTACGGTGGTTAAACTAGCAGTTTCGTAAAATGATAACTTATTTTCAATGCAAGCAAAGTTTCCGGGGTCACTTTTGTTTTCACACCGCCAAATTCTTGATTTTGGAATGTCTGATTTTCAGTTGATGACGAAGCACAAAATGCGAAAACAGGGGACGGGCCAACCGAGGCCCCAATTTCCACGTCGACGAGTTAGTTTTGTAATGTAATGCCTTTAAAAAAGAGTTGAAAATTTTTTCAAGTTATTTCATTTTGCTAGCTGCTGTTTCGGCTATAAGACGGACTGGAGTTAGAGCTCGAGGTGGTAAAAGGAGTAGTCGGGGAGGGAGAAACGTTAAAGTGCACGTTCCCAGAGCGAAAAGAGGAGCTGGAAGTAATGTTCAAGGCATGTATAATAACATGATATTTATAGGGGAGAACCTTGTTTGATGAATTGTGAATTACTTACTTCTAGGTGAGCAACAGAGTAAAACTATCGATAGTAAAGAATCGACTCGTGACGTCGAAGACGAAATACCCCCTATGGTTCCTCCAGCGAGAAGCTACGCAGTGGTCAAGGCCGTTCCAGTCAAAGCAGGAGCTCAAGAAAGTACGGCGATTGAGATTCCACCGTCTCCAGCTCAAGTGCCGGAATGCCCAAAAGAACATTCTTCCGCTTCGTTGGACCTTCCGCAAACAAATACGCCTCATCAGACGGTTCAAGCGAACGTTCTCAAAGGTAAAAGCCTGAGCACGCCTCGCAAGAAAAGCCACGTCCGTACGTTGGAGTTTGGCTCTCCGGCGGAGTCAGCGCCTTTAAAAAGGTGTTTAACGAGTCCTAAGGGTTGTCGCTCGTCTCCGCCCCTCAATCTGGACAAAGTTAAGCGGACCGGCCTATTCAAGTCACCAGCGAAAGAACCACAACCACCGCCCTCCTCGTCATTGAAACCGTCGTGGGATGCCGCTCTCAGGAAGTGTTTTTCTGGAGATGAACCCGAAGACATTCCTACTTCTGTTGGTCTCCAAAGAAAAAAAACTCCGGTAAAAAAACCAGCTCCTGGATCAAAAAGAAAAGCTTTTGCGTCCAGAAGACGAAGAAGCGCGTCATCCAACAAAGCAGGTTCTTCTACTCCTGAACTGAGCATAATCAGCGAGGGAGAAGAAAAGGCCGTCGAGAGCGCCATTACTGAGAAACCGGAGAGTATCTTTGCACTTCCCAAAGAACCTCTGAACGACTCAGGGCCTATTGAAACTAGTGAGTCGACTCCTCCTTCCAATTTGCTCAACCTGCCTTCGTTAGAAACATCGACTCCTCTGAAACCGCTTGATTCGCTCCCGCCAGGTTTCGATCCCCATAAAACACCCTTCATGACGCCCATTTCGAAAATTATTCACGAGGAAACATCTGCCATTGTCAAGTTATTAACACCTACTTCCTTGATGACACCCGCGCTCAATCGATTTCCGGATTTTGACATGAATTCCTTGACGAATTCCCCGGGTGCCCTCGAACGGACTTTGATTCGCGAGTGTTCTCGAATAGAGCACGAGGTCAGGGCTTTGGGGCCAACGTCGACGATATTCGCTACTCCTTCGCTACTTAATACGCCGGAAGTGCCTCTTCACGCCGAACCGGTGACTCACTTCTCGATTTCGGACAGTACACCTGAGGAACCCTGTCTAACGGTATTGAACACCAACTATCCTCTACGCGTTACGGAACCACTTCAGCTACCACCCGTTGACAACATCGTAAAGCATTCGGTCGCGTCGCTGCCGCGTGAGATTCCAGCCGAACTTTCGCCACCTGTTCAGCCCACGAGCTTATTTTCCCCTCAAGTTGAGACACCCGCTCAGAGTGAACTTTCCACTGTTGTCGAGACACACACCGAGCAACGGCAATCAGCAACTGTCAACAGCAATCCACTGCCCAGCCCAAAACACGTCGATGAACCACGGGTTCCTCCCGCCACTCAAAACTCAGATTCGAGTGACGAGTCTAACAGTGATCTCATCAACAGGTGCATATCATTAGTCAAACACAAGTTGTACAGCGCGGATCCTGTAGAGCCCAAATCTTTGAAAGTTGGGAAAAAGAAAAGAAGTCGAAGCAAAAAAAGCGAAAGCCGAAGTCGGAAAAAAAACTGACGAAGCCGATTTGGAACTTCGCAAACCACCGGAGCGGAAAAAGAAAAAGGCGAAACTGATATTATCGAGCTCTACCGAGGACGATGACATTTCGCCCCCCAAGGAGCAGGCCACCCCTTCAACTGAATCGCCTCAAGTAAAAAGGACACCAGAAATTGTGAAAACTAAGTCCGCCAAAGGGAAAAACGAACATCGTAAGAAGAAGGCTGATGACGCATCGAGGATTCCACCTGCTAAAGCAGTTATAACTACTTTGCCTACCACTCCAGAAACTACCGCTGTCACTTCCATTCAGATTATGAATTCTTCTCTTCCTGATGTTGCGTTGGGCGGGAGAAGGCTTATCACGACCCCAGCTTTAGGACGATCTCTCGGTTCTAAATCAACACTTGATGAAATCGCCCCTTCTCAACCTTCTCTTGCTGTTCAGTCGAATGCCTCCCAGAAAACTCTCGACAGCGGTAGCCGATTACCGAAAAGTAAAAAATCTACGACATTTTCGGACTACTCACTGCCTATAATGTGTAATAATGAAAGTGGACTCAGCGTTCAGCGTGTGTTAAAAGTGTCACCCTGTTACGACTTGTTCGAACTTCCTCGAGACCTCCCCGAAAACATCGTCAGGCCTGTCCCACCGGCCGAGGTGACGCCAAAGGTACAATCCCACTCTAGACCCGCGCGCTCTCATACTCCGGTCACAATTCGACAATCGCCGAGGAAAAGGAAGCGCAACGACATTCCTCAGAAAAAAGAGGAATCGAGTAAAAAACCCAGGATTGAGCCCGACGATCGAAAGGTCGAAGAAAAGGAGTTTAAGAGACGGCCGAAAATCGATTCGGACGAAGACGAGTGCGAGCCACCGAGGAGACGCCGCGACAGAGTCAGCGGAGGTCACCGCGACTTTCCCAAGAATCGCAAAAGGCACTACGACAGTCGAAGTTACGATCGTCGACACTGGGCGTCTCCTTCACCGTCGTCAAGTCGACGCTATTCGGGTCGGCCTCCTTGGCACTCGACGTCGTACCATCGGTCTCATCGCTCTTCGTTGCGTAGTAAAAAGTCGCCGCACCGAACGCCGAAGGAGAAATTTTCCAGGGAGGATCATAAAACGCCGGGAGCCAAGCGTGATACGAGAGATGTAATTGAGAGTAAGACTCCGCACTCGTTGTCCCGTGGCTCATTGGAAGACGGAGAAATTAGTGAAAACTCGTCGATGCCACCAGCGATTCAATTGTAAGTACGGCGAATATTTCCCTGTTCATTCTGCTATTTTCTGCCCCCCCCCCTTCGTTGTGCAAATATGTTCTTGTACACACAGCCCCAAAGTTCCCTTGATGTCCGCAACGCTTTTAGCATATTTTTTTAGCATTTTATTTACGAGTCTTTCTTTTCTGTTTAGCCAAACGAACGATATGAAAATAACAGTCGAAACGAATCGGCTCACGTCAGGTGGTGAAGACACAAAAGCGTTGCTCAAGCGAGTAGACTTGGAAAAATTTTTGTCTTTTCTCCATGGAAGTACAAATAGCAAATCATGAAACAAGAAAGTACCTTCGTAAGTTAGAATGTGTAAATAGCTGTAAATATGTGTAAACTTATCGTAGTTTTATAAACCAATGCCATAAAATTGATTACCCACAGTTCGATTTTTGTACTGTATGCATTCAGCCAAAGAACTGACTGATTTTAACTTTTGACAGTTATTTCTCCCCCCACCCACTCTTCTCCTCATTCTATCACTTGTTTAACAACTAGTTCTCGTAATTGGTTGCACTCCTGATTCGGCATCCGGAGAGCTATTTCAGGTGCACAGTATCGACTACTTACCATTCAAGTGACCACGAATACTTCTTAGTAAAACACAATTGAAGTCAGCTAAGACTGTGGGTACCGAATTGATTAGACGTTCCCGAAATGTCATTTAAAACTGAGACCCTTTGTGCTCCCGTAAGAGGAAATAAATGTTAACTACGGCACCATTGACATGCACCGGCTCCTTATGAGTGATCATGACGGTAGCCGCTATTCCGTACATGAGTGTGGGAATGCCTGAAACAAGGATGAGTTAGTTAGCGATGGACTGTGGATCATCATGAAAACTATGCCAAAGTCGGGAGGCAATTTTTCTCGAAGTGAATGCAAACTTGATTTTAGAATAACAAAAATTACACAGCTTTGGAGAATACGACCCCTAACCAAATTTCGCTGGAAGCGTAACTTTAAAAACAACGAAACCGAAAAAAGTACTCACCCAGGTTAAATAGTTTTATGGCGCCAAATAGAGTATCATCCAAGGTGAGATCTTGATAAGGACGTTTCGTGCAATGGTATTTCATATAGGGGAAACATCCTGTTCTAAGGATGTGATAGTTGGAACCGGACTCTAGCGTCCAGTTGAAGTGAGATTTTCCCCATTGATCGTTAACAACGTCGGCATATTTGACGAAATATGACGTCCACGGCGGTTCCTGCCATGCAAACCAAAAAAATGTAAATTATAACAATTACTGGTGTGAGGTACAAACCTTTGCTTGGAGCAAATACGCAGTCAGGACTTCAGATACTTTGGGTTTCGGAATTCTCATATCACATTTGACGTCACGATGTTAGCAATCCTGAAACCAAGCAGCTTCTTTCAACTTCTAGTTAAACCACGTTCTAATAAAACTTCAAAACTATTGAAAAGTTCTCAATAATCCAGTGATTTCAGGGGAAGGAGAGAATCAAAAAATGTATGATGCCAAAGGCGTTTTCCTGCAGTTCCTCTGGGTGTCGACAGTGTGTTAGTCATCCGTAACTGGTGGACGAAATTTGTCGATGTACAGCGGAACCGCAGGAAATGTAATGGTGTCATGCGCGATCTTTGAAAAATCAACTAATCAAGTCGTTGGCACGTTTTTCGGGGACCCAAGAATTCCCCCAAGGGGGAACGAGGGCGCCCATCCTACAGCTTTGAAGTCCACGAGAAAAAGCCTCGATAAGCCGCTCCAGGGCCGAGAAAATCTATAAAAAGCAAAACGCTCATTTTTTGCCAATATAAGAGGCCTTAATAGCGGAAACCGGCTTCATATGGACGATTAGGTGAGCAGTTTTCGAGGGACTCGTCATAATTTCGACCCAAAGTTTGAGAAAACTGACCCCTTGACGATTTTGACAAAAATTTGGAATGTGACGAAACAACGTATTTTGAGGTTTCTGGACACGAGAAATTTGAAAATCAAATGGGATTTTCGATGGATGGAGGGTTCTGACAGCCATGCCACAGTTTTCGTCCACTTGCGTACGGGGCCACACAAATTTTCTCGCAGATATTGACAACTTCTCCACGATACTGCAAAATACGACCCAACATAACGTGCTACTAGACAAAACCCTTTAGCTGTTCGGTAACGAATGTTTAAAACCCATCCCCTACAAAGTCAACGGATAGCTTCACGGTCCACTCATTCCCTAAAATGAGTCCTCCCAAATTTCTTGGACGATGGCCAGAGAGGCGCCCGAATTCCTTAGATCCCCAAGCTCATCCAACCTCTCTTCATAACCCCTTTATGACCTGGGGTCTACGCCAGCGTTGGCGGTCTCCAACCACCAGCCTTGGATCTCAAGGGCCAAAGCCAGTTGTCTGTGAGAAGTATCCAAGTGGTAAATATTTCTCACTATTCTTTCTGGGTCTCGATTTTCGATATGGTCGAATTTATAGGAGGGAAGACATGAATGACCCGAAACTACCGATAATTTCGTCCTCTCTTTTGCTCCAGGGGACAGTTGTCATCACCTATCCACGAAAGCGAAGGAGGGGGGCAGCTGAACAACCCTATAATGTACCATCGAAAGTACAAATCCTATTATACATTCACTTTTGCTACAGGCACAACAAAATGTGGCCATGTTGTGAGTTTTCGCTCACCACCAATAATTCATAAACTCATGCTTCACAGTTCACAAATCGGGTGTTCGCCGCAAGAATTGGCTATTTGTATTCCTCCACAAAACCAATAATCCGCCCGAAGTTCGCCAAATTAGCCGCTGAAACTGATTTTTCAGTTAAAATAATTATGGATCGGACTATGCAGAACCAAAATGTTATTTTCCCTCGGAGAACTTTTAAAAAAGGTCGTTGATTTACTCCAATAAAGTGACTATCTGCGTCAGAAATTATAATTTTTCTCGCGACACTTGAAACTCGACTAGGATACCGTCAATTTTACCTCTGGACATTTTTCGTCTGTAAAAAGGGCCGGCACTCATCAAAAACTCCAACCTTTGCCTGTAAACTGGCGGTGTAGTCTTTCAATGCATAAAAACAGTCAATGTTCTGTCCCCAAAAATGACTCTGTAACCAATAAACTTGAAATTTTTGTCCTAACAGGAACTTATTACGTACTAGGCTCGGCAAATGGTAAGAAGGCTCCTCAAATAGAATGACCGTTTTTCACGTGAAGGTGATAATTTGGATCGGGAACTCTGTCAAGTTTGCTCCTTTAATCTAAATTTTCTACTTCGTTGCTGGTCAGCAGATTTCTAGTTCTTGGCCTCGAAGTGAAGCATCAGCAGTTTTGGTGCTAGGCCAATGAAACTTGATGTGGTTTCAACTGTATAGGTTCCAAGTACGCGTGTTCAACTTGGGTTGAAACTTGGTGTGGTCTTAGCCGTTGGTATGGTAAGTATTCGTGCCCAATTTGGGCTCGTTTGGAGCGTTTTAAGCACACGACCCGTGCGCTTTCCGGAGTCCCTTCCCGAATTAAAGCCTGCAATAGGGCCAAATACTGTACCATTCTACTTCAAGATACACGTCCGTCGTAGATACACGTCGATGGTGAATCTTGGTGAATATTATATTCTATCCGTTTAATTTCAGAAAATGAAGCAATATAAGTATAAAAGCTGGGGTATTAGGTCCCTGAAGCTTTACAATAAGTTCAGTATACTGAAAAAGGGAACGAAATGCTTTTCTTTAGTGATTAGAATATGAAGAAACAGGATTATAATTAAAGCTTCACAGGAAGTCTTCCAACGCTCGAAAACATACTCAAAAAAGCAGTGCTGTATAGAACGCTGTTAATAGGACTGCTTAAGTTTAACCGGAGATCATATTTTTTAAACAAAAATAATGCTCTGAAAGCTGGCGATTGGAAAGAGTGTGCATCCATTTAAACGCGAATGCTAAACGGTTGTAGCCGAAAAATTGAGATGAACTTGTGAAATCTAACCATCTGCTGGCTTCTATTATGTCACCACTATAAATACAGCTCTAATTGATTTTCATCTCGTCTCACAAAGTTTCATTTTTCTATCACAACTCTCATGGACAGAAATTCGAGGAAAATACTGTTTCACCTTCTCTTCTTATCTTCTAATACTTGTACCGTACAAGTGCAAGTTGTTAACTACCTGTATTTGATTACTTGATTGAAAAAGTAATTAAACTAAGAAATTAATTCACAAAGCATGCATAAATCTGTAGCCGTAGGAGCCTACCTCGTCTGTCTTCCCTCGTTGAGGTTCGTCAAAAACGGACCGGTTTCGGCTGCTCGCCATCTTCAGCATTTGGTTCAAATCCCGCCGGGGTTCCCATTTTTTCTCGAAGCTCAAATTGTGTTAGGCTTTGCCTTCCTGAGTCGTCCGGACATCAGTTAATTAATTTATACCTTTAATTAATCGTGAAATTCCAAAAATAATGTATCCAGCCCATAATTTGTAATTTCACGTCATAGACTGTCAATCAATCTTTTAAGGGTTCGAATACCCAGTTTGGCAACTTTTTTCGCTGCAGCAAGTCATATATTAAGCATTTTAATGGCACCAATTGTCAGTTTAGCCATCTTCAAGGCGCAAACGATCAGTTCGCGTATTTTTAGGGGACGAATTGTCTGCAGCTCAGCCATTTTCAAAGCACGAATTGTAATTTTTGCCATTTCCCGGGCACGAATGAACCCGTTAGCAATTTTTAGGGCACACCGCCCTAAGAAGACCCGCCTGTGGGGGGCCAATCCCACAGGCCCAACGCCAATGATCAGTTTGACAGTATTTAAATGCAGATAGCCACTTTGAAGGCGCGAATCCTCTGAAGGGCGCAAATGATCAGATTGGTCAATTTTAGACTGTGAATTGTTTGTGCGAATAGGCCATTTCCAAGGCTTAAATAGCCAGTTTTGCTATATTTAGGGCACGAATCGTCAGTTTAAACATTTTTAAGGCTTGAAGGCTCAGATTAGCAATTTTTGACGCGCAAATGGTAAATTTCGTCATTTTCAGGGCAGGAATTGTCAGTTTTAGATAGGTACCAGGAATTCTGTCGCTGGTATTTTTAATTAAAGATATAAATTAATTCACTGATGTCCGGACGACTCGGGAAGGCAAAGGCTAAATATTCGAGCTTCGAGAAAAAATGGGCTCAAATCCCGCAGGGGAGGCCATTTTTTCTCGAAGCCCGAATTGTGTTGGGCTTTGCCTTCCCGAGTCGTCCGGACATCAGTTAATTGATTTATATATGTCTTTGACTAAATTGTCAGTTTAACAATTGTTATCAATTTTAGGGCGTGAATATAGCCAGTTTGCCCATTTTTACGGCGCAAACTGCGAGTTTGGTCATTTCTAGGGCATGAATAATCAGAGTGTAGTTTTCAGGGCAAGAATCGTCAGTTTTGCCATTTTAGGATCCGAATGGTCAGTTTTGCTATTTATATAGCGGGAATTGCCATTATACCTATGGCTATTCTTAGAGCAATAAATTGCCAGTTTTATAGGCGTGAATGGTCAGTTTTGTCCATTTCGTCTGTTTCAAGTGCTATTTTCAAGGCGCGAATCGTCAGTTGAGCTATTTTTAGGGAGCATAGAGTCAGTTTTGCCGATTTCCTGGCTTGGACAGCTAGTATGGTCATTTTTAAGGCGCATATAGTCAATGAACTTTTGTCATTTATATGGTGCGAGTAGTGCGTCAAACTAGAGCGAGAATATTCATTTTGGCCGATTTTTGGCTTGCGACTGAAGTTCAGGAGCAGGAATAATCTATTCAGACATTTTCAGGGCACGAATCGTCAATCGAACATTTGTAGAGGTCGTAAAATCGCAATTTGGCTATTTTTAAAGCTAGAATCATGCGCGAATAGCGAGTTTAGTTATTTTTGGGCAGGGAATTGATCTCAAGCTATTTTAGCTCCTCCCTTGAGGAATTTGTAGATCCTCGTGTGCGAGTTACTATCAATTTCTGATGGATTTGACGCCAAACTATATATTTTATTTAGCGCGTTCGTTAATGGACGGAAAGCTATAGCCGCCTGTAGCTATAGCTACAGCCTCCAGCTAGACCTGGCTTCATGCAGTTCCCCCTCCTCTGATCACATCCTGGGCAATTCGCGCTTTTTCGTGATACTGGCGATTCTTCGAGCACGTGAAAACATCTATTTTAGGCTTTTTTCAAGGTACTAATCGACCCACAGAAGCTCCGATGTTGGATTATCAAAGTACAGGAAATCCAAAACTACAATTTCGCATTTCTCTGGTCTTAAACTCCGATTTGGGGTTTTTCATAAGCCCTGACTTAAGGTTTATCCGTTCATCGCATGAAAATACTTGAAATTAAAACGTCCTTCCGATTCTCCTCTGAAATTGTATGGACGAGCCGTTTTTTTGCTCCTTGTTTGTTTCCAGTCGGAAATTTCCCACTCTATAACTTGATCATGGGTGAAGCTGTTTTCATTCAATTGGCGACGAGCACTTTGCTTGTAACAGTCTACAGCGACCGATATCTTTGAATGAAAATGAGCGAGTTGACCCTATAAGCTCGACAGCATCCACATCACGGTGCTCCGTGATACTCCGTCATGAAAATACCTACCTTTTACTCAGCAAAAGGAAAGGTAAAATACATTTTAAAAAGCAGAATTTGGCCTTTTCAAAGAGGGAATGTCCGAAGAAATTGAATTTGGACGATGCAGCGACCATCTTAGGGACTAACTTTTACATTCAAATTTGATACCTTAATAGCCAGAGGCACTTGACGCAGTATCTCACCGTTTAGGATAGAATAAACATTAAATTATTCTTATTTTACGGAAAATTGTACGTTTGCCGGTAAATATTCCTATCACTGTACTTATCATTGGATAACCTCCATGACTGAAATAACCTTCCGAGTTAGAAAAAAAAAGAACAAAAAAACGTGGTTTATGTTTGTTTTTAGCTGGATTTTACCATTTTCTTGAGTATGACTTCAAATTCGGGAAGTTTCAGTGAAACGGGGATAAGTACGGTGAAGAAGTTTGACAAGAAGGCATGGCGACGTCAAAAATACGATCATAAATTCAAAGGTAAATTTTCTGGAGTTCACTCCGTTTCATTCCCGCTAATCAATCTAAACACCAGTTGAACAGTGGACTGAACAGAAGAAGAAAATACTCAAATCGCGACTTCATCGAGAATTGAAGAAATCGGGTCAAACAGACATCCTTCCTCCTCCTCCTCGACCAACGTCTTCCACGGTGCTGTCGTCTCCGGACCGCTCCGTGAAACCACCCAGTCGTCTCGAAGCCGCTCGACAGGTATTCGAAAAGAAACGACGCGAGAAACAAGAAGCTCGACAGGCTCAAGAGAAAAAACGCCAGGAAATCGCCGAGGCCCTCGAGAGGCACAAAAAACGGCGAATACAAAATGTGAAAATCTTGTCGAAAAAGACTAAAAAGGGCCAGCCTCTGATGAGAGGACGAATGGAATTATTGTTTGAAAAAGTGAAGCAACAAGTGGGATGTGGTGATCAGACTTGAATATGATTCCGATCAGGCGTTAATTTATTTTTATTGTATATAGGTACTAAATACCAACTGAAATTATTATGATCGCGAGACTTTCAATTGTCTTTTCTTTATTATAAAGACAATTCAAAAACGGCTGTTCACAAGATATTGGATGAACTTCAAGACCCAGAATCTCGAAAATTAGAGTTCAGCCTCTTTTTTGTTTAATGATCTTAAAGTGGCGATAACCAACTCTTGGCCCCCACCCACCTCAAACTTTATCTTTTTTCATTTTAATTTTAAAATCCTCTGCCAAGTGTGTAGTTTGGTTTCCCTACACGCGCACAGACTTTCTAATGACTCTTTCGAACAAGCTTTATTGTTGGGTGGCTCGGCGCTTTTTTAATCAACCAGGAGTCTCCCACTAGCCCTCTTTGCTTCGCTAGCTGCCAAAGCGGTTCGGTCTACGTCTACGATTAGATTGCGCTGAAAAAATATTGACGCACCCTCCCCCAACGCTTGACTTGCTCTCCTTCAAAAGGTGATTAATTAATTTTTCCTGTCTGACGTAATAATTTTAAATTAAAACTACCCAATACCCATTAATCAAATCATTGGCTAGACTGAGTGTGCGCAGGCCACTGAAGCTCTTAATGATATTTTTTTTGTATTTTGTTAATTTTTTTTATTTATCTCTCCGAAGAGTGCGCGCGAAATTGGTTCGCTACCGTGCACGTTCCAATTGCAGCATAACGCTCCATATAACATAACAGGCGTACAAAGAACGTTTGACCGTGGGCCCCCATTGTTTCAATCCCTCTTTCTCTCACACTACCGTATAATAATCAATGGGTTGCATGGAAGGAAAACAGGAGGAGGGTCTGACGTAGAAATAAAAAATTATAGCTCGCTTCCCACAAGCAGCTTTTCGACAGTTTTCTTGCAAGCGCCTTGATTTATGTTGTTGACTATCTGGAAGTAACTTACTTTTTGTCAAGGTAATAAAAAAAAAAAACAGGGAAGTTCGGCTTCAAGTTAGACAACGAATTCGTTTGATTTTGTAGTAATTAATTTGTGCATGCTCATTAGTTTTACAATCTTCATTAATTTTAATTACGTAATTTTCATCCCCGCACTTCAATAATTACTCAAATTAAAATGATGCATTCTAATATAGTGGATCTTGAAAACGTGCGTGTCAGCAATGTATAGGTGCTTTTATCTTCATCATAAATTAGTGGAAGCTTCAGCGCTAATATCCATTTTCCATACTAGAGATGTAATCGAATTTCAATCAACGAGCTCGTTTCGTTTGGGGATGATCCTTCCTTCGTAATATTGCAAAACCCGAAACATTAGAATATCGCGAGAAACGTATGTATGTGTAAATAATGTGCCATGAATTTATAGCAGTTCACCAAAAAAACGGTGCGGGGGAGGGCTCTATTGAATCATAAGAATGGAAGATTGGTATTCATACAAGCAAACTTTTTTTCTGTGAAAATACGGAAGAACCTATATTTACGATTTCTTCTGTGTGGGCCTGTAAAAGGCTGTTGATTCCCTAACAATCCAGTGTTTCGTTTCACAGAAATATCCGTAGGAGCTATTCTTCACCGGAAGGGGGGGGGGGTCGGTTCGTGAAACGGTCGGTATTTTATTAACATGAAAGAATCCATTAAATCAAAAGCAAACGATCTCTGCTACCGGGTAATTGCTCAAACAGATTTTCCTAATTATCATTTAAAAGTGTTCAAACAAACTTGACCTTAAGTACCCACCTTGATCACTTTCCGAAGGTTACAGATGCCTTATTAAAATGAACCGCGAATTAATTGGCTATGACAAGGGAGGGGGCTGAGATTAGAAACAGAGTTTTGATTGCAATCGCTAAAGTTTACGAGATTTAAAATGCTGTGGCTGACAAAAATCCTTTCTCCTCTGTTGAGCGCCAAGCTTCGGTAATAAAGATTATCGTCCACAAAAGGAGCGGAGGCAAGAAAAATATACGAAATACCTATATTTCAATATTCTTTAAGGCTTGGCAATGTTGTATTTTTTCTTTTGAAACAAGCTAAATTCCTCTTCTTGCAATTCAGGACAGAAAATTTAGATTTAGTGGTCATTGGCTCTCTTCTCTATCTTGTTTGCTGTCAGGGGAGAAAAAAAAATATGCCACTGCAATGGCGACAAAAAATACATAAAGACAAATAGTCCAGTTCCCGTGGGATTGTAGGTTGGAAGTTCTACAAAAGTGATTTTCCCCACTTGATCCTTATGTTTTTTGTTGGCATGGATGAACGCGAGTCTGACGTTTGCAGCCCAAATTTCTTATAGCTCGAGAGAAAAATTTGCAAAAAATAAACTCGGTATTAATGGTATTTTCCTAAAGTCAAACGCTTTTGGGGATTTGCAAAAGAAACGTCTGTAGTGGCCATGGAAGATGATACAACACAGTCTTCGTAAACTCGTTCATAAATAAGGCTGAATCCTACATTTCACATTTTTTTATTACTATCGTTTTTCATTTGCAGAAAAATCTGCTCCGAATTTGTGCTGTCTTCATCAATTACCATGTGTTTCAATTAAGAGAGGACGGGTGGAAATGATCTGGTTTCATTCAATTTTTCAAAATAAGTCGCTATGACGCTATGTGAGATTACATGGTTTTCCACGCTAGTGCAGCTCTAGCAAAACAGTGGAACGGACCTTAAATTGCCAAATTTGAAGGGAACCCCCACCTTTCTGGTTAGAATATACAGGGTGTTGACGTTAAGGTCGCACCACCGGCCAGGGTTCGATTCTGCAACTCATTTGCGGCAAAAGTTGTCCTCTGCAAAAAAAATTTTCACCCCGCACGAAGTCCGACTTTTTTCACTTTTAAGATTTTTTTCGGGTTATAGACATTGCGTTACTAAAACGACTGTAACTCGCTTATTTCTGGCCGAAAATCAAATCTGAATACATCGTTGGAAAGAGCGTTAAATTTACCATCTTCCCAGTGCACGAAAAATGAGCCCGAGTAGTAAAATGTGAGAAATTACGAAATTTTGCAGAATTTTCAAACGTTTTCAACTCCGACTGAATCTGTCGGTTAATCGTACACTGCAATCTTAAAAGTTGGTGTAATAGAACCTCAGCTTTCATTAATTCTAGTCATTTTTTAATTAATAAATCGAATAGGTGAGAAAACCGCGTCTGATTGAAAATAGGTGTTTTTTTTATCTTGTCCAATTATTTAATGACTGCCAAATCTTCACAGTTTGGTGGAATAAGGGGTGGGTTTTACTTGTTTTTTCTCGCTGAATCGAGTGGCGGTTGGCGCGCATATCACGCTAGCGCTGAATCGGGTGGTGCATATGTGGCTCATGAAATAGGAGAGCTAGGGGAATAGGGGTAGTCTGGTGTTATGTTTAAAAATGAATTAATTTTCCACTATGGGTTGCTATTTGTGGGAAAAGTCCGAATATCTCTAATAACAACGAGAGAACATGAGGGAAACGACGAACAAGAGCTGCTTTATTCACCTCAGCATGATATTTTCTATGTGTCCGCTATTTTGGTTTAGGAATATGCGGCGAACCTCATCCACTGCTCCTTCTGAAACCTCTGGATTCCGCCTTTCTTAGTCACTGCATGTGAATCCTATCCAGCACCAACTTTTAAAATTGCAGTGTACGATTAACCGACAGATTCAGTCGGAGTTGAAAACGTTTGAAAATTCTGCAAATTTTCGTAATTTCTCACATTTTACTACTCGGGCTCATTTTCCGTCCCCTGAACGTTAAGGGGGAGTCGTACATGTGTTTCCTCGACCCCCCTCCAATCATACCTCGCCCACTCCGCATTACGGAAATTACCGCCGTATTTCTGCACCAATCGTGGACTTCAAGGGCTCATTTAAATCTTCAGGAAATTCCGCACAAGCGTACGATCTTGCTTTCCTAAATAAGTCGTCGAAAGAGTGTGGATTTTCAAGGTAAAAGTTTGTGTGCGTTTTACAGTTATTTTAGGGATGAAATATGAAAAAGGAAGATCGTACGCTTGTGCGGAATTTCCTGAAGATTTAAATGAGCCCTTGAAGTCCACGATTGGTGCAGAAATACGGCGGTAATTTCCGTAACGCGGAGTAGGCGAGGTAAGATTGGAGGGGGGTCGAGGAATAACATGTACAACTCCCCCTTAACACCCCGTATATCAGCGAAACTGAACGTTTTCCGGTCATACTATTTACAGGCGTGGAATGTGGAATGAATGATGAGCCACTGTCGTGATTGTGAGAGGGAGTGGGGTAGGATCTGATATAAGCAGTGCCGTCTTTAGGAGGGGGCGGGCAGATTTTTTGTCTAACTACGAAAGAAAATAAAATATACCGTGAACTTTTGGTAGTGTTGCAAAAAAAATAGGGTGAATCTACATGAAAAATGGAATTAAACGCGACCTTCCCGGACGTTACATCTCGCACCGTTCAGGAGATATGATTTTTTGTGTGATTTCCGTTGGAATTCTGATTCTTTGGGAGAAACTCGCGATTTCACAGATGTCACTCCATTAAAATTTTAAAATGACCATACATTTTGAAAGCTAGGAAAATTATCTATCAGAACGGACTTCATGCTTCTTTGACTAAAAGTACTACAAGCCCTCTTTTTCTTCGCTCAAAGTTCAAGGTTTCTGGTAGTATTTTTTTTTTTTAACGGTTTTTCAAAAATGGCAGTCGTCTGTAACTCCCTGAAACATAGCCCGGATCACCAAAAATCGTGATTTTTTGAAGGAAAATGTGCGATCGGTTCAGGGAATCTCGGGAAACCCGGAAAATCCTACTGACCAGAGGGTTTTCTCTACTGACCGGGCCCCTCAAATGCTCGGATCAAGCTGAAACTTGGCATACAATTTGCGCGTGGGTCAATACGACTTGTCCTCTAAATTCATCCCGATCCGATCAACTTTGCCACTTCCTACCTTGTGTCAAAATTTGAACCCTGTACGATGAAAGCCAGTCAAATTGAAATTTGTATAATTTTGAAAAGTTTCATGCCATGTTTCAGCTCGATCGGAGCATTTGAAGTGCCCGGTCAGTGGAGAAAACCCTCTGGTCAGTAGGATTTTCCGGGTTTTCCCGAGTTTCCCTGAACCGATCGGGACCAATTTCGAGGACAAGTCGTACTGACCCACGCGTAAATTGTATGCCAAGTTTCAGCTCGATCCGAGCGTTGTAAGTGCCTGGTCAGTAGAGAAAACTCTGGGTCAGTAAATAAGGCACTCCCTTGCCTGACTTCAGGCCGGCCTGGGGCCTTATTCCGAAGCCGTGTGAAAATGCCGCAAAAAGCGGTTGCTGTGGCGGGATAATGTTATTTCTTATTCGGCGTCCTTGGATCCCGCTCGCGGCATTTTTTCCCGAGCGTTCAGAATAAGGCCCTTGGTGAGACCAGGGCCAAATAGCTCTTCCTGCCTAAGGGTCTGAAGTCAAAACGGAGACTGGACAGTAACCTCAGTGCTACTTTCATATTTTGATTTTTGGGTACAATTTATTTCTGAGCATCACGATTTTCGGTGATCCGGGCTATGTTACAGGGCATTACAGACGACTATTTCCAGAAGTTTGGGGGTCATTAGAAAGCTTAATTGATACCCATTTTTTTTTTTTTTGATAATTTGGAGATTCGAAAAGCAAATTCGGTGGGAGGGGGACAATTTTGAAAAACCATTTTAAAAAATACTACCAGAAACCTTGAACTTTGAGCGAAGAAAAAGAGGGTTTCTGGTACTTTTAGTCAAAGAAGCATCCCTTCCGAAGTTCGTTCTGATAGATAATTTTCCTAGCTTTAAAAAGGTATGGTCACTTTAAAATTTTAATGGAGTGACAGCTGTGAAATTGCGAGTTTCATCAAAAAATCAGAATTTCAACGGAAATCACACAAAAAATCATATCTCCTGAACGGTGCAAGATAAGGTCGCGTTTAATTCCATTTTTCGTGTAGTGTCACCTTATTACTTCCATGTTCCCGTAGGGAAGGAAGTTTGGTGATGGCAAAAAAAAAAATCAGCTGACACCAGATTCGTGTTCCTGGACCCCGAAAAGGCATAAATCTCGATTTTCAGTATGGCGTCTGTCGTCCGTCCGTCGTCCACTTTTCTCTCGACAGATGTGGACGATTGATGGCTCAAAAGTTGTGTCTTCATCTCTAGATGTACACCGTAAAATTTGAAAACGATTGGTTAAGCGATTTGAAAGATATTATAAGTATAACAAATGTGCTCGAAGTAAAAACGGTTGGACCCTTATAATTCCAAGAGAATATTATACAATTTGATGATCGGTCGCTCAAAATCGTCATCTAGGTTCCTAGAAGACGCTGCTAAAATTTGAATAATATTTTTCGAGCGGTACAGTTGCTAAGGTTTGGAATGCGTTTCAGCTCTTTTTTTGCCCCAAACCAATCTCCTATCAGAATTTTAGTCCGATTTCCTCTCATGATGGCTTAAAATGACCACAACAAAATTCCCCATAGATGAACTGGCCATTTTTTCGAAATTCAATTTGGTTATTTTTAAATTAATATTTCAACCAATTTGACGAGGATGAATTCTCTTCGATTATTTTGAGTTTTAGCGAGTGTCTTATTGATCAAATTGTGTCCATTATTTCATTCATTGATCGTGTTGAATATTTCAAATTGATAGTTACCGTTAAAGAGAACTATAAAAGCTGGGCACACACATGCGCTACTTGCCAAGTTCCTAGCTGCTACTCGCCGAGCTCCTAGTAGTGTGTATGGATACTCGCTACTCGCCAAGTAACGAATATTCGTACTGGGGGATGCTCCATTTTTTGTCGATTTCGTGCAAGTACCGAGCCAAGTAATAGTTTTCTTTCCGTTGATTTTTCCGTATCCCTTCTACATATCAGTTTCCTGTGGTGATTTATGGTTGTGTGAGATTATCGACGGTTAAAAATATAGTAATTTCGTAATTGTCTTTATCCATGTGCATTATCGAAATAGACTAATGGACCAAATCAAAAGGATTGTGTTGGGCTCAGGAGATCGGTATGGCGTTTCCGCTTTAATTTGCGATTATGGCTACTCGAGCAAGTGCAAAAGTAAATTCTTACAGCCAGTGGGTTTGGGTGACTTTGTAGACGATTGTGGGAACGAGTGTATGAGGTTTGCAAAACGTCTTTCACTTTGGTACCTATTTTTTTCGATCGGTTTTTTTAAAATTTCCCCCTCCCACTAGATTTGCGTTTCGGATCTGCAAGTTATTATCTATAAAACTTGCGGATCATCTAAGCTTTCTAATGACCCGTTAATGTTTTAAATTAGTTGTCAGTAACGCCCTAAAACATAGCCCGTATTACCGAAAATCGTGATGTTCAGAGGGGAATGGTACCCTGAAAACAAACTATGAAAATTGCACTGAGGTTACGGTCCAGTCTCCGTTTCGAAATCAGAACCTCAGGCAGAAAGAGCAGCTATTTGGTCCTATATGGCCCAAAGACCCGGCCCGCTAGAAGTCCGGCAACATGCAGCTGATGAGACCAGGACCATTCGTAGGTATCTTGGGTAGCTGAAGGTCTGAACGGTCGAAATGGAGGCTCGGTGCAATTTTCATGATTCACCGGTGGTTCTAACTCAAACGTCATTCGCGTTCATCACTGGAAGCCGACGTTTATAGTAAGACTGTATGATAAATCTACTAGGAGCCTAGACTATCTTTGTTTTCGATTCAATTTTCTTGGCATCCCTGATTGGTGTTTTATCTGAAATCCTCACTTTAAACGTTTGCTTCCGGGGAACATTTACCTTTAAAAAATCATGATTTTCGGTGTTCCGGGCAATGTTTTACAACTAGTCCAAGAGGCAGCGACGTAAAAAGTGCAATTTTCCTACCCAGCGCAAAAAATCAAGAATACTTTTCTAATAGTGGGAAAAATTGTCTGCCTCCTTTGGACGTGAAGTAACCGGTGGCAGACGGCATCAAAGATGCACTTGTGGTGAGAAGTAACACAAATTCCGGTCATACAGGGGTTGCTAAGAGTTTTGATAATGAATTCGGATTCAGCACACCGGCAACACGGGAAGAAACAGGTGAAATCACGACCTATAATGAAAAAGTTAGAATTTTCCGAGGAGATTTGTGATATTCGTTGAAATAATTATGTCATTGTGATACGGTCTTGAAAACGACATTCGAATTCAGCACACCTTACAAAACGGAAACTTGACCAAAATAGCAAACAAGTGAAAAGTAGAATATTTTTTGATACGAGTGTAGCGTAGGGGCCCGGAAATTTGATTTTCGGATTCAGATTACCTGAAACGTGGAAAACTAATGTGAACTATTTCAATCTCGGCTTTGATCGCATGTCACATATAAGAAATAGGTAACAGAAATCTGGGATTTTTGTAGATTTTCCTATTTTTAGACTGTAGGTAGCGCCTCTTTTAGGGGGTCGGGGGGGTTGAAATTTAAATTCAGGATATCTCAAAACGTGAGGAATGTGAGGGAACCATATTTTTAAAAAATATTACTGCGATGGTGGGGCGAAAAAATAACGCAGAATTTTAAAAGGCAACCAAATATCGGCATGTTGCCGGGGTTGTATCGTTGGGAAAATTTGAAATTCGGATTCAGCACACCTGAAAACATTAAAATTAGTCATCAAACTTAGTCCCGGAGTTTTTTCCTCCCAGAACTACCCGCTTCCTCGACTCCAACTCGATTCGAAATTAAAGCGAATTTCAAACTCGTTAATCAAAGCCAAATTAAATTACTTTAAAATGGGCTCGTAAATAGAAAAAGTAAACACGCATTGCCGTGCAATATTTTACATTTTAGTAAATGAAATTGTTCAATTCACGAAACAATAAACTTTTTGCCCATTTCGTGTAGGCAGTTTCACTACTGCTGCCTCCCGAATTCGAGTTTCTCGAGGTAAAACAATTTTTGGTCTCCGATTTCAAAAATTCAATTTTTTTAACAATTCCGTTTTATTATACAACAACAGCAATACTGAATCTGAAATTTGAATAAGTAATTCCGTGTTGGATAATTGGTCCTAAACTGAACTTGACCTCCAACTCCGGCAGTGAGCCTCAGCTGCTGCAGTGACAACAGTCTTTTGTCATTCATTTCAACGAGCTGCTTGCACGAATTTTCATCGTTTCCTAGGAGACTATCGTACTTGGCAAGTCACGCATGTGTGTGCCAAGGTACTTGTGAATAGCCAAGTAGCAAGCAAAGTAAGCTTGCTACTTGCCGAACATTCGGTACTTGGCAAGTAGCGCATGTGTGTGCCCAGCTTTAGGTTACAAAATTCATTATTCGTCACGTCGTTAGAATTTGTGTGTTCATATTTTTTTGTGTTTTATTATTGCATCAATCGTTGACATGGGATAAATATTGAGAGACATAGAGCTCTTTCTAGCAAGTTTTAGAACTTTGGCATTTTTATGAGAACAGAACTTCAGGACAGGCTAGGGCAAATTAATTAATTTTGATGGGTGAGTTTTAATGATTAATCACTCGTGCCGGAATTGTTTAATGTGAAAGGCATGTTGTAAGCGAACGACGGGAACATGGAATCGTGGGGTCCTCCACACAAACTTGATTTAAATTTCAGACCTCAAAACTTGAGGTGTCGTCTACAGGCCAGGGGGGTTGCGAAGGACGTGCTTGAGTTCAAACAAATCTAACCACAAGAAACTCTAACCACAAATAAATTGATTGAAGCACAAAAAACCTTGAATCCCTAAAAGCTCGAACCACAAAAAGCTGTAACACTAAAAAGATCAAACCACAAAAGCTCTGACCACAAAGTCTTCTATCCACAAAAAGATCAAATGTCACTCAAGTCAAATGTCCTCAAGTCGACTTCGTGGCTGAATTTCATTCAGGTACAAGTATTCGCAATTAAGGTACAAAGGGGCTCTCACGCCACTTTTTTTGAAATTTAGACCGTTTTTTATACTGGTCATTACGTTATTATGACACATAATGCTACAAATATATCATCGGCAGCCAACACCATCAAAAGAACAAGAAAAATCCTAGTACTTATGGTACCTCCCCCCGCGCCCTAGTCGGGAAATTCAAACAATACGCCCGGCACCCCGCAAAAAAAGTATTTTTTGGTATTTTCCTACACACGCAGTAACAAGTACCCAATAGGCAGGAACGTACTGAGAAATAAGTCAGAAAATCCTAGTACTTATGGTACCTCCCCCCGCGCCTAAGTCGGATAATGTCAAATAAAACGCCCGGCACCCCGCAAAATAAGGATTTTCTGGTATTTTTTTTTTTTTTTTTTTCAACACTACCAAAAATTCATCCTTATATTCATTATAAGGAATCCTTATATTCATTATCCTTCATTCATCATTATTTACTATGAAGAAACTAACTTATCTTCTGCCGATAGGCAAAACCAGCGTTGTGTAAAAGTTTTTTCTACGGGCCCAAAAAATTAAGACAGATAAAGTTTTTCGGTTTTTTGTTTTCTCTTCGGGGCCATCAGTAACGAGAAAGGAGCGAGGGAGTCAATGACACACTAGCCCCGTGTCCTACGTGAGGCGAGTTTACCATGAGTTTACCCTTTGTAGCGGCTGCGCGATTTTCATCGAAAACGCTAAAGAACACTACAGGTGTTTTTCGCTCAAAAGGCTCTGACGCTAAGGGGGGGGGGGGAGCTCAAAACTTCATCAGGAGGGGGGGGGGCATTGGAAGTTATTCGTGGTAGGGAGGGAGCGTCCAAAAGTGTCAAGGGGGGATGCTGTCCGATAGTTGATAGTTCTTGATTGGTGTGTGTACAGGTGAACACTGGGAGGGGGAATAATCCATGACATCAAGCACACAATAAGGCTTGGCATTTTACTGGTGGAGGGGAGGTGTATTTGTCCGCCCTGGTAACGGGAGGAAAGCTTTATATTACCGCCTCTAAGAAGAAGGGGGGGTTTCAAGCTTAGCCCTAAAAAGCCACAAAGTTAAAAATTTCGGAGGATAATTAGACCGCCGCATAATAGGATAATTAGGGCCGCAAACTTGCGGTTTTGAATATTCACCGGCAGTATGAAATTGCGAGTTCGGATCTATAAACGGCCTCGAAATTGTAAGTTACTGAAGACATTTTTAGTTGAAAGGGAAGAGGTGACTAAAAAATTGCCAATTGAGGTTTTAGGGTTCGCGCCTTACAGCGGCACTTCGTGGCTATAATATACGAAATACGCTGATCCCTACAGTTCGTGTAGGCACTTATATAGGAGGATGAAATTGTGAAGTCGCTCTGAAATGCTATTCTTAGGACAATTACGCGCCATGAAGGCTGGAAAGAGCGCAAATATTCGTAAGATTAAAACTGCGAGAAAAAAAACGATCATTTACGGTTTCACGATGCAACTTCCAGATCAAAATTTTGAATAAATAGCAGAGTCGTGGAGCTTAGAGCCATTTTTACATCTGAAAAAAATAAAACACCACAATGTTCTGTTCTTGAACCAGCAGCTTCGCGGATTTTCTGTTCAGAAAACTGTATTTAGCGGCTAAAATTTCTCAATTTTAGACGTGATCAAGCGCTTGTTTATCAATTTTTTAACACTCACGTTTTTTCTCACTTATATTTTTTCTCACTTATATTTCCAAATTAGCGATTTACTTCAATTCTAGACGCGGACTTGGTTCAAGAACAGCACATTATGGCGTTTTACTTTATTTTAGCTATAAAATGGCTCTATACTCCGCGACTCTAAAATTAAGTAAACACCAATTCGCTTTTCTTTGTTGAAGGAATCTGAGCCAAATCGGAGCCAAAATTGAGAAAAGACACTCCTAGTCACCCAGAGTGGAAAAAGCCGCTAATGGCCAAGAGTGGAAAAAGCCGCTAATTCGCGGCAAATATTAAGAAACATCGCACATTCGCAGTAAAATTGAGAAAAACGCTAATTCATGACTACGAGCGTTTGAAATGAAAACACCAATTTGAGAATAGAGAAAAAGCTCAAATATCCAGGTAAAATTGAGAAAAATACGCTAATTCACGATCACGATCGAGTAAAACGCTAATTACCGGTTAAAATGGAGAGAATGCCAATTCGCGGCCTTCTGGTGAATGCAACTTTTAGTCTAAAATAATGGAAAAGCGCTAATTCGTGACCAGTGAAAAAAACCCACTAATTTGCAGCTAAAATGAAGAAAACGCTTATCCACTAGGTGTTTCGCTAATGAAGTGGAGAATGATATATTCAATTCGCGGCTTAAATTAAGAAAAAAGTGCTAATTCGCGGCTTTAAATTGAGAAAAAGCGCTAATCTGGGAATAAGGTGTGGAAAAAGTTCTGATTTGCGGCTAAAAGTAAGAATAAGCCATAATTTAATGCTATGTGGTGTTGATTTCATCCAATTTGTCAAAATTAGGCACTGAAATCTCCAGGATTTCTACGCTTGTGTATCACGAGCGAAAAAATTAAAGTAGGTATACCTCATTAATGTTAATTCATTAACGTTGTTTTTCACCGTAATTTTCCATTCTAAAGGCCTTTAATTCATGAGGGGGGATTTCGCATCCAGCCATCAGGGGGGGATATAGGCCCGCTGCAAAGCGCTAAACGCTCAAATCTCGCGATTCCTACTGACGTAGTAGGACGGGGCAGGTGGTGATTTCAGAGTTTACCGTTTTCAACAGAAAGCGCCTGTAATGTTTTATCTGTGCGTTTTCGATGAAAGTCACGCGCCCGCTAAAAACCCTAAACCCGCTCTAACAGGTAAAATCACGTGGGTCCTGCATCACGTAGCACACAGGATAATTCTCGGTTAAAATTAAGGAAAAGCACTCATTCATAGCTAAATTTGAAAAATCAGAAATTCACTTCGTGGCTGAAAATGAGACGAAGCACTATTCTAAAATGAAGAAAAAGTGTTCATTCACCTCCAAAATTGAGAAAGCGCTAGTTCGCGGTTTCAAACAGCCATTTCGTGGCTGAAATGGAGAAAAAGTGCTAATGTAGGCTTAAAAAAACTACTACCTATTTTTTTTTTAAGGACCAAAACCCTAAAAATAGAACATTAATCAAGCTGTATGGCTTAAAAACTAATCATACTAATACCTAATTTGTGTAAGGAACGAAATTCGGGGAAAATTACTAATTCGTAGCTAAAATCGAGAAACCCCAAATTATCGAATGAAAGATGTGAAAAGCGCTCATTCACAGCTAAATTGAGAAAGCAACAATTCGCGGTTAATAGTGAGAAAAACGCTAATTCGCCAATAAAATTGGACAATGTAGTTGATTGGGGGTTAAAAGAATGAGAAAAGCGCTCATTCGAGGCTAAAATAAAGAGTAGAGAAGCTAAGATAAAGAGTGAAAAAAATTAACCAAATTCATGGATAAATAAGAAAAAAATGCTAAATAGATTTTAGGTTTAGATAGATAGAAATTGAGACAGCAGAAATTCGTGGGTTGTGGAAGCAAATTCGATCATTAAATTTAGAAAAACTACTAACTCGTCCGTGGCTATTAATGAAAACAATCGCTCATTCTTGAGAATAGTGGCGTTGAAGATAATACAAAAGTAGTAATGCAAACCGAACAGAACCTTTTTTTTTTATTCTAACGATGAAAAACATGTGGCTCAACAAGTTGAAGGAGAGGAGATTTCCTGGCTCTTTCTTAGCCAAATAGTCAAATTTGACGCACTCAGTTTTGCCCTTTTCCTTTTTTTCCTTCTTGACGGTTATAGAGCCGGTCGTCAAGGCTATTATGCCAGTCTGGCTCGATTTTGTGGGCCAGAGAAATCAGTTCTATTTGAAAAAAAAGAGAAAAAAAAAGTAGTACATAATTATTTTCATAATTGGCGTTTTCCATTCAATGCTATACACTCGTGTGGTGTAAGTTTTTCCACCCGTCCTCTCTGAATTGAAACATATGTTTATGGAGAGGACGTTGATTGGAAATCGCACAATATTTATTTATTTATTAATTATGTATATTCAGTGGCGTACCCGCCACTAAAGGCCGTTTTTAGCCAAGTTTTTGCGAAATCCCAGCAATACGAAGGGCATTCATTACCACACCCGGCTGTGGACTGCCGGAATCGCCCCCTCCGGATGGATTTCTAGGTACACATCTGTGTATATTGTTGGTTTTAAAAAATTGATTCCTATTTGTTTCCTCGTTTACGGATTTTTGGCAGAGGCTTTTGGGCTTTTTTGGCCCAAGCATATCATGTGGGTAGGAGAAACGTTCGTTTTCATCCTGAATAATAACATTTTGGAGGTCAGCGTGGCGTGAGTTTCAGATTATTTTTTCCAAGACCGAACAAAAAAAATATTACAAAACACAGACATATTTTTGAGGCACATTTCTTGTTTCTTGTACTACAATCTCCATTTGGGGGGGGGGACGATAAAATTCCAGAGGTTTTGGCCAAACAATCCGGATTTTGCGGTTTAAGTTTTAGATTTCTTGCGTAATGAACGAAAAGGGATGGGCGTAGGAGGAGATGATTTATGATTAGTGATATAGCCCATGTCTGGCTTTAAGATCTGGATGAAAATGTGTCACTACACTGTGCGCTGTGAAAACCGCGAGTTGCCATTTAAATATGATGAAATCGAGAACCCCTCCGAATAGGATTTCCCTGACTCTTAGTTTAAGGCTACACCGACAGTTTCTAGGTAAAGGTGTGAGTTTCCTGACTAAATACCCCGTCTCAGTTGTTGAATTACCAGTATATTCAAACTTGAAATCAGATTCAACGTCTAAATTGGCATTCTGGCAGGTGGATTAGTGGTTTTCTGGAGGGGTTAATATTATCAGTTTTTTTTTTTTAATTACGCATTGTAATCCTATCAAGCCGCTAAACTTCTGAACGTATTTCTTTCATGGATTTTTCAGATGATTCTAGGAATCGACATCGGCACGACATCTGTCAAAGTCTGCGTCATGGATAAACAGACAGGACAAGTCGTCGCCCGACAATCGAAGGACACTCAGGCGAATGTACCTAGTGATCTCGGCTACGAGGGTCACAAACAGAATCCGCCCAAAATTATTTCAGCACTTCACGCATGCGTTTCCCGTCTCCCTCGAGATTTGACGAAAAAAGTCGAAGCCATCGGCATCTGTGGTCAAATGCATGGCGTGATGCTCTGGGGCTACGACGTGGACGACGAAGGAACGCCCTGGGCAAGAGACCAGGGTCGTTATGACGTTCGTCCATCGGGCGTCTCATCATTGTACACGTGGCAGGACTCGCGGTGTACGCCTCAGTTTTTGGCTTCTCTTCCAAAACCGAAATCTCACTTGAAGACGTCAACCGGTTATGGTGTCAACACAATTTTTTGGTTTTCTAGGAATAAGTAAGTTTTTTTCGGTCAACTTTAACCTGTAAAATAGAATCTTTGGTAATATTGTAAGATACTTTTGAGACCCGACAAACTGGAAAAGTTTAATTGTGCTGGAACAATTCAAGACTTCGCTGTGGCAATGCTTTGTAACTTGGAAAAACCAGTAATGTCTACCCAGAACGCCGCGGGTTGGGGCTATTTTGACACCGTCAATAATCAATGGAATATCAACGTAAGCTATTCTTTAGTGCGATCCAACTAGAGTTTTACATTAATTTGGTTCAAGATTCTTCAAGAAGCTGGATTTCCAGTTAATTTATTGCCACAAGTCGTTGAGTCGGGGAATATGGCTGGCAGGACGTACGAAGAGTGGCACGGCATTCCTCGGGGGACCCCAGTCGGTGAGTTTGTGTTGGTCTACCATGTTTGTGGATATTTCAATATTCGTTAAAAATCTTTCAAGTTGCGGCACTCGGAGACGTTCAGTGCTCCGTTTTTTCGGCCTTGCAAAACAAAGACGATGCCGTTTTAAGTATCACGACGTCGGCTCAACTTGCTTTTGTCGTTCCATCTTTTGATTTACACGAAGAAATTGAAGGTTCCAGATTGCAAAGACTACTAACAAGCGAGCATGAAACCACCTTATTATTATTATTATTTTTGTTCAGAGGAAGGAAAAGGGGTTGAAATGTTTCCATATTTCAACGGAAACTACCTCGCGATGGCTGCCTCTCTTAACGGTGGGAACGCTCTCGCCTCGTTCATCACTATGTTACAACAGTGGCTAGTCGATTTGGGATCACCAATTCCGCAAAGTAGATTTTCCTTTCCTTCAAAACAAAACTTGGGACATGACATTTTTTTTTTTTTTAAGGTACTTTGTGGGAAAAATGTATAGCGGCCGCCTCAAAAACGGGCGAAACCACTCTGTCTATCGAACCGACACTCCTTGGTGAACGGACTAATCCAGACATGCACGCGTCCGTTTCAAGAATTACAATGGGCAACCTATCGTTGGGTAGCGTGTTCAAAGCAGCGTGTACCGGCGTTGTTCAAAATCTATACAAGTACGACAAGATTCACTCAAATAATTGGGACTGTCTTTAATTTTAAGTTTGACAGAATGATGCCGAGAGAAATGCTAGTCAAAAACAACATTTCAAGAATCGTCGGGATTGGTTCAGCTTTGAACAGGAACTCAGTCCTTCAAGATGAAGTCAAAAAGCACTACCAACTACCAGTGGTTTTCGAGGGTAAATCAGATGAAGCGTGGGGAGCAGCCAAAGCAGCCGCTAGCCTTGCAGTTACGTCCTAAAAAAAAAAAGTAAAAATCCTTCCTTATTATTAAAGCTACCTCTTTACTTCCTAATTATCCGAGATGTAGCAATAGTGATTTAGATTGCATTAACGCCAATCAAAATCACGTACCCAGTAGGTCGGTACCTATGAGTAAGGACTATAGACAATAAATAAGTAAATTAATATTACCAAACAACGAAACGCAAATTATTCTACCATGATAGCTTTAAAAACAAACAGACAGTTCAATTAAAACGACCAAAAGAAAGTGTTCATGCCCTGAGTAACATATCTTCGAATTATTAACTTCTATCCAAATTACATCTGTGAATAAGTAAATAACAGCGTTTTCCATTTACTGATCATTTAAATATCCAGAACAGATCACTTCCACTCGTCGTCTCTGAATTAAAACATATGTTAATGCTCTCGAGCAGAATTATGTGTCTATGGAAAACGCTAAGATGTTGGTTTAGAAAATCCGCCTAACAAAAAGTGATTATTTCGGTCCCTTCTAGGAATACAGGCGACATTCTTATTTAATAATAAGGTCCGCCGTAGGTCTTATGTATTTTGGTCAAGGCGGAGTAGGCCCTTTGTTAAATTTTTGCTCTCTTGACAGGGTTCTCTCTATTTCTCTGTGCACATTTTTTTTTTATTTGTGTAACCACTGATTATTTATATTTGTTTAGAACATTTTTCCATAACTTTATCTTATTGAACTGTGTTTTGTAACAGTGGGGAGGGGGTTAGTCTGTATCTTTAAAACTTGGTGGTATCAAATATTCTGATTAAGTTGATTTTTTTCTGAAACGAATGAAATTGACAATAAATCCGAAAAGGTACTTACCCCCTACCCCGCGGGCATAAAAATTATGTTTTAAATCAAGTTGCACAAGTTAATTTGCAATTAATGCAATGCAATTTGCAATGCAATTAATTTGTAATTATGAATTACATCAATAGCATGGCTGTAATAGTACGAAAAACCCTATTTCTATACGTGCCTAAAACAATTGAAGCGCCCAAGTAGAAAGTAAGTAGAAAAAATAAAACTTAGGTGTTACATAGAAGAATAAACTATTCTTGTTATGCTCTACTATAATTCAGTGTTTATTTTTATTTATTACTTTATGAAACAAACTGCGTAATTTATTGAAAGTGATACGTATCACACTCCAACAGAGGCGAGCAGTGATCTTACATTTCGGCCAAAAATAGTTCATAAATTTGGCTATAAATATCAAATCATCGACTCCCCCCCCCCCACCGATTGGTTTCCCGAAACCAATCAACATTTTGCAGGACAAATCGACCACACCGGATTAAGGGTGAGTCATTTTTAGAGTAATCGAGGGTATAGGGAAGCATTGTAGGGATTTTATCCGGGGGTGGGGGCAAGTTTTGCCCCCACCACAGAGTTTTTATAATAATCTAGGGGTCAGAGGGCGTTTTCGAATTCAAAAAATTAAATAGGTAGTCAAAGTCGTGATGCTTTTGCTTTTGGAAATGGAAAATGAGCCAATAAACCCTGGGATTTTTTTTTTTTTTTTGATTTAGAGAAAATACGTCAAATTGGTTTATACAGGGTGTTCATGAATTAGGTGGATAGAAGAAAACCAGTTATCGGGCTGTTCATCGAAATGACTATTTGGAGTTTTTGGAAATTCCGCTTAGTTTTCGAAATACCTATCACACATTTTATGATTTTTTAATTAATTCTCTTTTTTCCGCTTGCCATACGATCATAAAATTGGTGGTACTAGCCTAAAACTAATCATTGGAAAGAGCACAACATTTCCTTTAAAATGTGTCCTGTTTCGTGTGAAAATTACCTTCGTACTTAAGAGCAGCCGATTTACGAAAGAAACTGGTGACTCACATTTACTTCCTTTTTCCCGACGCAATTTTCACCTCTTTGACATAGGGAAGAAAAAATTTGAAATCAATGGAAAAAGCTTCCTAATTTTTTAAGCTTTCCTACGATGTGTAACGCTTTTTTACAGTTTTACCCACGAATATTAGCTTTCCACTTTTTCCAAACTTTTCGCTGCGTACTTGCCCCAAGAACAGCATATTAATGAGCCTTCTCATCTTTATCCGCTTAATGGGGAGATGAACCTGTGTTTCCTCGATCCCACCTCGCCAACTCCGCGTTACATAAGTTATCGTCGTATTTCAAGGTCTCATTTCCATCTCCAGGAAATTCCGCACGCGCGTACGATCTTCTTTTTTCATATTTCACCCCTGAAATAACTGTAAAACCCACATACATTTTTACCTTGAAAATTCACGCTCTTTCGACGACTTTTTAAGGAAAGCAAGATCGTACGTGCGTGCGGAATTTCCTGGAGAATTAAATGAGACCTTGAAATCCAGGATTGGGGCCGAAATACGGCGATAATTTACGTAACGCGGAGTAGGCGAGCTATGATTGGAGAGTGGTCGAGGAAACACATGTACAACTCCTCCTTAAGGGCCTAAAAAAACAGAGGATCTGCGTATTTTCCCTAATTTAGAAAAATGCTTAGTCGCGGCTAATGTTTTCTCGAAGCGGAAAACCGCTAATTTTAGAGGCTAGAAGTATGAAAACGACAATTTTTGGCTTGAAGGCAAGCTCGTGCTGAAATTGAGAAATAAAAAAGCGCAATAACTCATAGCTGAAAGTGAAAAAAATCCTTCATTCGCAGCAAAAATTAAGAAAAATTGCCAATTCATGGATGAAATTGATAAGAATTACTCATTAGCGGCTAGCGGCTAAAATCAGGAAAAATACTGCAATGATTCAGAAAAATCAGTAATTCGCAAAATCGGTGAAGGAGATAAATCGAAAATTCACGGCTAAGGCTAAGTTTACACTGTCCGCTTTTTCCCTTCCCTTGCGTTGCGTTTACTTGAAAAAAACGGAAGGTAGAGCGAAGCCCTATTTGCCCCCTACGGAAGGGCAAAAGCGGACAGTGTAAACTTACCCTAATTTGCAGAGCAACTAAGAAGAAGTGCTGAAGTAAGGAAAAAACGCCAATTCGCCTCATCTGAAGGTAACTACGTGCCAGAAAGTGAGCAAAAATTCGGCAATCCGTGGCAAAATTCATAAAAATTGTTAGGTTCCTAATTCACGGAGAAAATTGAGGAATAACGGAATAACTCTAATTAGTGTCTGAAATGTAGAAAAATCTATAATTAGCGGGTAAATTGAGTAAAAATGCTAATTTGCGACTAAAATCAAGAGAAATAATGGCATCTTAATAATTTACAAAAATTGGGAAAATACCAAGCCGCGGTTTTCGGGGGCAACTTCGTGGCCAATTAGGTAAAAGGGCAAGTAAAATTGATAAAACCCGCTAATTAGCGGCTAAAATAGAGAAAATCGCAATTTCGCGGCTATATATTCACCGATGAAATTGAGAAGAAGCGCTGAAATGCAGAAAAAAACGCTAATTTGCGGTGAAAATGGATGAAACGCGGAATCGTGGATTATTCTGAACGGTGTCTTCATGGTGGTGAAGGTGAAAGTTTCGCCCGGGTGCGCCTTAATGTCTATAAGGCCGGCACTGATCGACTACAATTTTCTTGCCCAATATGGCTTACTGAGAGAAAAGTCAATATTTCCGGACCGTCGAGGTCAAAACAACACATTTTCCTGGGAGGCAGTGAGCTCCCAAAGTACCCCTGACGCGACGCCTTGTATTATCTAGATGCATTTTAGTAAGTATATAGGACTCTTGTGAGTCACCTCAGTTTGAACTTTTGAAGAGACAGAAGTCCATTAAAAAATGGTATACTTTGCATAGTGCAGACTACGACGACCATAACCAGAAATCCCAGTAAGACAGTTATTCATGTACGTAATAATTAAGCATAGTAATTTGTTGGTATATACGCGTTGTTGTTAGCATAATTCCTATTGGTGTTGCAAAGCACAAGACACGACTACAGTTAAACTTTTACATTTATAGTTTATTTTATGTTAAAGTTGGCGCACATTATCACCATGAAAATTGTATTTATACTTCATGTAGGACTTTTTTCTAGAAATTTCATATTCGTACTTGAAAAACACGAGACACCTATTCATTGACGTAGTTTTCTTGACATGAATCTCAAAATTGGTGACGGAAAAAAAAAAAAAAAAAAAAAAAAAAAAAAAAGGAAAAGGGAAAAAAAGAAACAATAACCCACACAAAAAGGGATAAAAATGTACAAAAGAAAAAAAGGAGAAATTTTTTTAGGTGAAACTCTTAATTTTCATATTATTAATTTATTTTTATTCATTTTTAATAATTATTATTAAAATTAAATAAAAAATAAAAAATGAAATAAAATTATTAAGAAAGAAATATTTAAAACATAGTAAATAAATCATAATAATAAATAACAATAATTTCAAAGAAAAATATCTTTGAAATCATTTGATTTCTTGCTTATTCCATTTCTCTGTCACCTCAGTTTGAACTTTTGAAGAGACAGAAGTCCATTAAAAAATGGTATACTTTGCGTAGTGCAGACTACGACGACCATAACCAGAAATCCCAGTAAGACAGTTATTCATGTACGTAATAATTATGCATAGTAATTTGTTGGTACATACGCGTTGTTGTTAGCACAATTCCTATTGGTGTTGCAAAGCACAAGACACGACTACAGTTAAACTTTTACATTTATAGTTTATTTTATGTCCTAATGAGTAATGACATATTATTCGAGTTCGTGACGTATCCTGATAAAGGTCCAAGAGGATATCATTTTGGGTGGTAAGGGGATTTCGACCGTTTCGGCCTTCGGCGTTTCGTTGAGCGTGGGCGGACAGCCGGACGGTGAAGTCAGCAGAAATCATGGTATGGGGGCAGTTAGGGGTTCCCTAGGACTTTCGTCTTTCAAGGCCACCCTCCCTACATAACACTCGCTGGCTATTCATTTTTTTTTTTTTTTTTTCATTCATTCGGCAGTCGGCACGTGGTACCTGGTAGCGGCTGAAGTTGGATGTGTGGTTGATTACTTAGCTACATTATTTCACGATTATTTTCTGAGTTTAAGACAAAGACTTGAAATTCATTCGAGAAGGTATGTATCAAAGTATTGCCACTTCTCATTGCTCATTTGTTTAAATTTTTTCCATGTACCTACTCCATTTGACCTTTCCCTCGAGATTATTTTTGTGTACCTGTTGCCTGAATAAGCTTATTTTTATTCCAATGCGAGGACATTTCGTTGCGCATTTTTGTGTACTCACAAAGCTCTCATATTTTGGTGCAATGTATAAATTTGGTGTGCTGTTCCTGCAAAAAGTTTGAACTTGATCTGCGTGGTTGCCAGATATAGCTGACCATTAAATATAATAGTGGGAGAGGGGGAACTGGCACATTTTCTGACGGATGGTTCGTGCCCTGAAAATGACTAGATTATTCCTGCACTTGAAACAGCAAAATCTACCATTGACTTGTCAAAAATGGCCAGTGACCATTCTTGCCCTGACGGACCGGCTTGCGACAGACTATTCGCACTCGAAAAACGACTTAACTGACGATTCGTGCCTCAAAATGGCAGACAGCGCTCTGATAATACCCAAACTGACTATATCTGGGCTTAAAATAGCCAAACTGGCTATTCACGCCCTAAAATTGGCAATATTTACAGTGGCGGCGGAAGTATTTTGGTTCAAGGGGGGCGAAAATTAAGGCTCTCCCCCCTACCCTTTCCACCATACCCTTCAATACCATCCCATCCTTAGTTTTCATCGATAGAAAGGTGAAGTGTAGTGTAGTTCTCAATTTTAAGTAAATAGAGGAGACAAGGTATTTATGGAGGTGCTCAATATTCTTGAATTTTCAGCATTTTGGGAATGATTTGAATGTGGTATACAACGGCCTGATTCTTGATAGGTTTTTGACTAATAGTATTTTTTTTATCCTACATGATACTAAAACCGAATTTTACAGCCGCGAATGAATCCAAAAGTGCCTGTTTTCATGCCTAGGAGCTAAAGTATTTTTCACACGACATGCTCCGAAAGTAGTCATTTTGTCTACCAAAAAGTGTCTGGGAAATTGACCATTACCGCACAGTGACATTCCAGAAATTTTCTGTACTGATCCAGAGAATATTTTCCGTCCTAGTACGGAAAGTAAATGAATTCGGGTTATAACCTCGTTTAAGGTCTTCTTGAACGAACACACGAGAAGTCAATGGTCAGTTTGTCAAAGTCCTTCACAACAAAAACCAGGAATTCCAATCGAGAATAGAAGGTGGATAGTATTTTATAGAAAACTTCAATCAATTTATTTTCTTACCAAGGGGAGTCGTATGTTCATCACTCGTAGGAAGGGGATTTACCTACTCGTTTTTTTTAGCGGGCTCGGCCTCCGCCTCGCCCGCCAAATGAAAAGGTCGCAGGTAATAACCACTTTCCTGGACACTTGTAATGTAATATACTATTACCGCCGCAAATTTTCCGGCGTTTTAGATCCTAGGCTCTAAAGTAATTTTTTCGGACTGTGCTTCATATACTTGCGTTGAACGAAACGAATTAATAAGCTCGAAACAACTGAGTAAGAATATCAGCTGTTCAGTTAGTGAACCTATAGTTACACACAGGTACTGACAACATGCGCCATATGTGATCCTTTAGAGTGGGGAGGGCTTGGTATTGGCTGGTGAGCGTTAACCTATACGACCGCGGCAGCGATTGAGAGATATCAAATCCATTTGATCCGCCAATGGACCAAACATGGCGGCATATGAGAGATTCCAAATCTATTTGATCCACATATGCAGGGGAGACCAAATATGGCGACTGTCAGTACTCGTAGGAACTTATAGAACCTTAGGCCCGTATTTATGAACGTTCCCTGAAGCTTCCTTGAGTCAAGGAACCGTTGAGAACAGTTTTGATCGAAATAAAAACATCTGTTCTAATGAATTTCAAGGGTTCCTTAATGTCAAGGAACGTTCATAAATCCGGGCATTAGTTCAGTGACATTATCTAAACATGGAATAACTTTTTCGAATTGCCATCAAATTTCAAATCTTATCCTGCTTTCAATATCAATGCCCTAAAAAGCCCTAAGCCCTAGAATAAAAAGTAGTATGTACACCACGAAGCTAAAGTGTATTTTCAAGCCTCGAGGAGTGGCCGAACGAGGCGAGTCCGGCCAACTCTCTTCTCGTCTCGAAAAGACACACTTTAGCTCCTGCGTATACTTATAGCAATACATGCTATGATATACATATAAGTTTCTTAGTTCAAAACATTCAAATATATTTACGTAGCAAAGTGTGGGATCGCAGATAGGGGTGTAACTAGAAATCTTCCCGGAGGTAGTGATTCCGGCAGCCCGGAGGCTTCTGTGTGCTCGTAGGGGAGGGGAGATGTAATAAATGTCCTTCATATTGCTTAAATTTGGGCTGAAACCCTCTCCAGGGAGGGGGGCCAATAGGTGGATCGCCCCCGTTTGTCAGATGGCAGGGGTAAAGTGTAGAAGAAGAATCAATAATATACCTAACAAAAATTCTGCGGAAAAATGAAAGATGAGGGGGGGGGGCAAATGTTCTAGGCATTGCTATTTTTCATCTTCTCGTAAATGATCCAGGATTTTCGATCTTAGAGACGGTCGCTTGGTCCTCGAATAAAAAGCGAAAAGGATAGAATAAGAACCTTGGGTGCAGTCTTCGCTTCGGGATAGAATCAGATTGGCATTGAAGCCTGGGGGGCGACGCCCCCCCGGTTCCGCCGCCACTGAATATTTAGTGGCTAAATGCGCCTAAAAACAAAATTGTTAAACTCTCGATTCGCTCCTTGTAAATGCCTATGCAGACGATCCCTGCGATAAAAATTGTAAATGCGACCATTCGCGCTCAAAATATGGCCAAACTGTCCATTCGTGGCAGGGCCCTCTCCGCCATACCAAAGCATCCACACCCCCCCACCCCGTTTGTTTCCCGAAACCAATCATCAGTTTGCAGGACAAAACGACCACACCGGGAATTAAGGGTGAGTCGTTTTTTTGAAAATGAAATAGTCAAAGTCGTGATGCTTTTGCTTTTGGAAATGGAAAATTAGCCAACCATGGGAAATTGATTTTTGATTTTGAGGAAATACGTGACATCGGTTTATACTATAAGAGCGAAAATCCGCGAAATGGGTTTTTGAAAGAGCAAAAATCCGCAAAATTTGTTTTATAAGAGCCGAACACGCACCATTGCTTTTATGCTATATTGCTAAATTTTGTTTGGAGATTCAAACCCTCAAGATTGATTTTTGAAAGAGCCAAAATCAGCGAAATGGTTTTTTTGAATGGGCGAATCCATTGAAATGATTCTTGAATAAGCGATTTGGATCATTGCACGGTCGCTTTCGCTTTCATATTGTGCGTACAGGAAAAAACGAAGCTGTAAGTTCGGCCATTCTTAACGTGGAATTAACGCTGTAAAAACCGGAGTAAATTACGTGACAAGTCCCTGCAGCAGAGCCGAACTGGTTGCTCACGCTGAAATGCAATGTGCCAAGGCTAAAATTCTATTTTCTCGACCGAAAAATACGATATGGTGGCCTGGATGCTCCTCCACTCACCCTTTTTTGGCCTCCCAAACCTATCTGGGTCGAATTGAAGAGTGGTCTGGCCACCCCAGTAGCATCTTCTGACCCGGATTCGCACAATATCGAAGGGGGTAAATATTGGCTTATTATTTCTGAATAATAAATCTTTTTAATTTTTGATTTTGGTTTAATCCGCTCATCCATCCATTTTGTGACTAAATCAATGAGGCTAAATCGCCATATCATGATCGCAGTATGCCTTTTGTCAAAATACATGTTGTTGGGCCCAAAAAAAATGAGATTTCTGGGAGAAATCCTCTCCTTTCGTCATTAAAAACAAGGCGTTTTCAGTTTTTCGCCGATTTTGAAGGTCAAAGTGTCACTTTTCCTTCAAACTGAATCTGGTGTAGCTTGTCCATATTTTTACTATAACCCCTAGCTAACCATCCGTCAAAAAGGAAACAAAAATTTAAGTCCTCCCACCATCGCAATTTGATTAGTGGGGGAAACGGGGCTTCAGGAATGCTTCCGCCATATCGGCAGTGTGCCAGGCCTACAGTTTTTCTCGTAGATTTTCAGTTTTTTTTCGATTATCCCTAGCTTTACATGTATTTTTGTGGACTTCCACAGACGACCCTGTGTGAAATGTGAGGTGCCTATTGGCGGTGAACACCGAAACAAGCATTGATTAAAATGTTGGAACATAATTTAATGCCGAATACCCTCTGTGTGTGATATTTCTCTAGTATAGTATAGAACATTGAGACTTATCCTCGATCATTCAAGCCATATAACAGGTACTACTAATACTACTACTAATAATAATAGATACCTCCGTTATGTGAAATTAAGATTACAAATTAAATTGAAATCGCTGAAAAACAAGTCCCCGTCATTTTGTCGGTTATTAGGAAAACCAGTCAAATTTTGAAGGTTAGCTTTCTAAGCCAGTTATGGGAATTTCAATTCGTGCAAACCGTGATTTATAGTGCTAATTGACCCTGCATAGTGACTAATTTGGGACGACAATACTCAGTTTTGCGCTGTGTAGAGTGGGTTAAGACGCAAATCGACACACAATGCCAAATTTTGAGTCGATTGCAGTAAGATTTGTCTGTTTCCCTAGAGTAGCGGAAGTTTCCGTTACTCGATACTTTTCCAGATCGATATTCCTGACGAGTGAATCTTCGTCATTAACCCAAGAAACAACGTTGTCTCAAAAACTGGCAAATTCACTATTGTATAATTCACTCACACTCAGACAGAAAACGTGACGCAGACGGGCCCAAAACTGTCACAGGTTAGCTGCCAAAACTGTCATCTCCGGACTCCATTCATTCACTCAGCGAGCCGGGCTAAAACGGTGGCGATTTTACGATACCCCCGCCTTATAATTGACAGTAATGTCTGCTTTCGACATGGAATCTTCATTTATGGGTGGGAGAGGGTGTTGCTGATTGGTATAATTGAAAACTCCGGATTTCTCGTTCCCAGAAACGGACTCATTTTTGTTTATTATTATGTACTTAATTATAAGAAAAACATATTAATAATGACTAAAACGCCGTCAATCCTCGTCAGTTGATAAATTGAGTCACTGAACTTACTGTCTACTGCTGAAATGTTTGTCATGAACCCAATAAATGGCAATATAGCCCTGGGAAAATCTGAATTTTAAGGAAAATCATGAATTTTGCCTTTAAAATATCGTTGATGACTAAATTATTGGGGATTATGAACGCTGAAATCGCGCGATTCCCGCTCACCTGAGAAACTTGATGTATTTTGTACCAAAAACTGGGATTTTGACGTTATTATTGGTGATTTTCATCGTTAGGCCAAATACCCTGCACTGGTCGCCTGAAACGAACGAAGCCCCGATCCCCAACACTCCAAGAGCTTACCAGGTTTCCCGTTTGACTAGTCCCCCTCTTAAAATGGACTGTCATTTACATGCAAAGGCGGCCCAACGCAGGAAACGTCGCGTCGCCTGAAATCGAAATTTATCACTTTCTAGCATTTTTAAAGTAAAAGAGAATGTAATCTACTCAATTGATACTCAAAATCATTTTATCAAGATCTGATCACGTGGGTAAGTAATTATGGATCCCCATCATCATTAATCAGGTACCAGAAATGACAGAACAACAGTGTACGTACATGTACATATGTTACGGGCAATGAGTATAACTTGGGCTCTATAAAAGTATAAAAGGCCCGGCTTATTTAGGAAGTGTGTGTAATTCTCTCGCATTCATCAAATGGCCCGGGCATTTTATAGAATCCCTATTAGCAATTGGGCAATGTGTAGAATTCCTTAATTTCCCTGTGCGTATCACTTGCCCAATATTCCTTCTTCTTCAGTCACTGGCCAACGGTGCAAGCGGTGTACTTCTATAAGATCGGGTGGCAAACTTGAACTATTGAGTACGGCAACTCTGTTTCATGTAACAAGTGATATGAAGTTAACGGTGTTTGGAACATGTTCGGAGCAGAGTTGCCACGTGATCAACCAATAAATTGTAATCAACTTAAATTTTATTGGCAGGTCCCATGGCCACTCTGCTCAGAACACGTTCCAAACACCTTGCCGGAACAGACCTATAGCCACCGGGAATGTTGTGAATCAGGGAATCATGAGAATTTCTAGGGAATCACGTGAATGACTGCACATAGTAGGGAATAACGAGATTTTCTAATAAATATCGTTATTTCCTGAAGAGTTCAGGGGTTTTTGTACATAAAAACATTTCCTAGGCATTCACGTTAACCCTAGCAGTAATTCACGTGAATGACTACAGATCGACAAGTTTCTTATGGACCGGAGGAAGTGGTCAATTCAGTTAACTTTCTAAACACAATAATGTTCCTAGAACCATCTGGAAATTTGGGCCCTCGGGGTCCATTAGAAACTTGTCAAGTTATAGATGTCATGAATTCCATATGGAACGAAGCCAAGTTAAACCACATTGACTGAACGAGTTAGGCATTAACGTCAATAACGGGAATAACGTTGTTCACCGAGTGATTAAGGTAATCAAGTGATTCCTGGATCCACAACGTTCCCGGTAACAGTAATTCAAGAACGGCATTACAGTAAATGCCCATCGTCTTAGGATGCAGTAGGTTAATGTATAGCGGCCAGTCCTAATTATGGACAGTGATGGGCTCGAAGATCGGCCTGAGCGTAATTATTGCCAGTTAAGCGATCGTATGGTAGGTGGATTTGAAACTTCTAGAACCATCCGATTAACCCCCCATATGTAAGCTGGGGTCTAGCGGGACCCCACTCGTTGATGCAAATTAACCAGCTCTTTGGTAGCCTCTCCTTCAGTTGTCTTCTAGCAGCAGCTCGAAATCGTAATAATCGTAGGTTATTAGTGTCCCGTGTTGAACTTGAAAGATCTCAACTTGCCGTTGGGGTTTCGTGAGACCCCACCTTACCAAATCCGTAACATTTTAGTCAACGAATTTCTTGATCATTTTATAGTCATGTATTGTAGTTCTAGGCGCCCATGCATGTTTATCTCGCTCTTTTTTATGGTTTCATATAGTAATGACCGTTAGTCCGAGGTTCAGTACTTCAGAAACCATTCGCCTGGAGCTGGAGAGAAGAGACGTAGAAAGAGAAGAAGACGAAAATATTCTGGATGAAGATTCATTCTCGAATTTATACTTCTTTTTGTAAGTACCGACCACATTAGATACCCATTTCGCGACGTCCATAGTCACCTAGCTAGTAAAATTATCAGCCAAATCGACTCGTAGACGCGTGCCACACGCAAACGGTCGTATTCAGCCATTCTCGCATTTTTGACTCTCTCATGTGGGTACCGGCCACTTTAGAGACTCATATCAATGGACTCAGCATACTTTCAGAAGGACCTCTGGCCAAATTTTCGACGAAATCGCTGAAGAAAAATCTGATCAACAGGTCAAAAAACAATGGGGTATTGCATGACCCCATACCTTACCATACGCGTCCCAAGAATTCACCTTAGGGGGTTAAGAAGAAGAGGGTTAAGAACTAAATTTTCTACAACATTGGTCCTATAACAATTTTCAATCGGAGCAGTCATTTTCAACCTATCGGCGCCGTGAAAGTTGAGGGTTGTCAACTTTTTAGCGAAGATGGTAAAAATAGCAGTGGCTGGGCATTGCCACTGAATGTCTAAACCCAACATTGCCCATAATTGATAGTCTACATTCTATAAAATACATGGGTCATTTGATGAATGTGAGTGAATAACATACACTGCCCAAATAAGCCGGGCATTATATAGATGGCCCTGGGCCTTTTATATGTATAGAGCCCAAGTTACACTCATTGCCCGTAACATATATACATGTATGTATACTGTTGTTCTGTCATTTCTGGTACCTGATTAATGATTGATGGGGGTCCATAATTACTTACCCACGTGATCAGATCTTGACAAATGATTTCGAGTTTCAAATGAGTAGATTACATTCTCTTTTACTTTAAAAATGCTAGAAAGTGATTCATTTCGATTTCAGGCGACGCGACGTTTCCTGCGTTGGGCTGCCTTAGCAAAAATTTGGCACTACGACCTTATTTGGTTTAAAATTCATAACTCAGCACTGAATTAACAACATTTGAAATTTCAAATACTATTCCATCAAGAATTAAATTGTCTACAACTTTGGTCTGATGACATTTTTCAATGGGAGCAGTCATTTTCAACCTACAGGCGTTGGAAGTTGGGGGTTGTCAACTTTTTAGCGAAGATGGTGAAAATTGCCAATGTTTGACTGACGATTGCGACTGAATGTATCAACCGATTTCAATGCCTCAAACGGCATTCAACGCGGAATTTAATGCTCTTTGAATGTGGAAATAGTGGCATTGTATGTAGGATGCGTACTTTGCGAGGTACACGTTAAAAACTAAAAAAAAAAAAAAACGCGAAAATTGAGAGGTTATTAGGCACTCAAATCTAAAGCACAAGGTAGAAACCGTCGCAAACTCATAAACTTGTTATTCAGGACCTCTAAGAGGGATTAAAACGATTTCCAGCTCTTGAGCAATTTTTAGGGGCTAGAGCACTAATTTTCCTGGGCTATGCATAAGAACATGAATTTCGTTTCATTCCCCATGAATTGGTGAATTTTCAGCTAAGTTCACCATATTCCGCTAATTGGGCCTGGAAACCCAAGAAATTGACAATTTAACACCAGAATACGGATTCTGACCACATAGTCCTGCGAACTGACTCTTGGAGCTGTATGCCCGGCTCTTATTGCCCCTGAAATCTACGACGCAGAGAACACACCACATTCCACCACAAGCCGGAATCGGGCCAAATAAGAAAGCCTGACAAGGACTTATGGGGAGGGGGGCTAATTAAGGAGCGTGAGCGTGGTGTTATTAGTCACGGGTAGGCTGAGTATAACGTCAGGGGTTCCATTCGCAGTATTTGAACCGAACTAATAGATTTTACATTACTAACATTTCAAAAAATGAGAGGGTAACATTTTACGTTAAATGCGTCATTTAGGAGTTATAAGCAAAAAATTGAAATGAAGTGCCAAAAATTATCAGTTTTCCGCGATTTGCTCTAAACGCACAAGGAAATTTTGTTAGATCTCTTAGATTCGTGTTCCTAACCCCAAAAAACATAGAATAAAGTGCAAAAATCAAAGACGAGATTTTTGTCTACGTGGAACTACCGTTTGACTAGACACAAGCTGAAAGGGAAAATATGTTTCAATGGCTTTCAAGGCATTAAAACTATGTTCTTTCTTCGATATATTAGTCCAATAGTAAGTTTTGGGACCACTGCGGGGCTGAATTACCAGTTTTTAGCCCTAAAATCACATGGAATGCTTGGCTCAATTTTAATTTTTTCGGACTACGAACACGATTCTGGATTCACTATAATGTGCTCAAAGATGGGCGTTGATGATGGCGAGCAAACGAAACATGTTTGTTCAGTATCGAATTCTCACGAGAAATGACAAGCGGTTAATTTTCGTGTCACGGTATACTTGGACATTAGGAGTACCCATTTTTTTATGACGTATAATCCCTTTGGAACCTGTTGAATGGCCTGTGAATATAAGGACCTTTTGGAATGGTGTATAACGATGGGCGTATTGAGTCTATGAAAATATTCTCATCGTTGTTTCAGTACTTCTTTTTTCTACGAATTAGTTAGCTCTTGGTTTTGATTTCCGTAGAACTACAAGTGAATGATGAATACATTGAACGGTCTAATTACCTCCCAGAGGATTATGCAAAAAACGGTTCAGCTTACTTTCCCTGTATTTTAAATCAGTTGGAATTGGCCTTTTGCCCTCGCTTCATTGTGGGATCACATCCCCAAATACCGTAAGGCCTCTATTAATATTAACGATTTTTTTGAACGGTCACCCATGGCCAGCATTCTCTCGGATCTCTCCAGCCAGATCGACAAACTGTAATTTCGAAGTCATGGCTTGCTGCTTCTCGTCTGTCGTGCGTGTAATTTTCATCGTGATCGTAAACACGACATGAAGACTGAGATGACCAGAGTTCATTGCTGATTCTTCCTATATATTTGCCTACGAAGCCCTTCTTTAAGTTTGTCCAGTACTTCTTCTGGAGATGACACGTCAACGCCTGTTAGTCGTGGAACACAACTGAAGTGCCTTCTCCTATGTCCATCATGGCTTTGTTCTCCGGGTCGATCGTGCAGTCATTCGTTATGAAGCTCCTCGAAAGAACACGATAGGCCGAATCACTATTATATTCTTCTTTCATTGACACAGTATTGTCGAAAATTTGGCACTATCCCTATTACGTTTCTAGGTATTTATTTCTCCACTAGTCCCTATTGTAAATGTATTTCCGTATCCGGTGTGCCCGTATGCTAAAACGTAACGTTGTATCTAACCTTTTACTGAGATTGCAATCACCGGTATAACCGAGTTGTTATGCATTCTGAATTTATTTTAACCTGACTGTCATCAAATACGTACCTAATTGAATGAAAAAAATGATTATTTTTACTTATGATAACTGTAGCTTCATTAGGTACTCTCTGTATGCAAACCCTGCGTCCATTTTCAAGATCAGAGATTTACGCGAGTGGTCTACTTCGAACGGCTACTTTCACGGTATGCATTTGGCGCTATAGGAACCCCTTAAAAGTGGAATATGTATTCATGCGGTTCATGTATTGTGCTAAAAATGTTGATTTAGAATAAAAGCAATGTTTTCAGAAGCGTTTTACTCATTTCGCATGGGAAATTGGAGAAAATCGAAAAAACTCCTGGATCCGCCCGCCGGAACACGCTATAATTCCCCACGTACCGCCAAACGTGAACCTAAAACGAAATAGGCGATAAGTACATTTTCCCTTCCGGAGTTTCCTAACCGCAAGTTTTCGGTCGGTTCGTCCCTTGATGAAAGTGTCCCCAGTCTCCCTCAACGTCACAAATGTAAGTTGGCGAAATTCTCTCTCCCTCCCCCCGTTATCTGCCCACCGTCACCGCTTCGTCGTCATCAGAAACCACGTCGGTAAAGACTTTTTAAATTTAAGTGTATTGTTTCAGTAGATTTAAGATACCTAGTAATAGTGCGCATTAATATAGATATCTCTAACAATAGTCCCCCCCCTTCTCAAATTTTAAGTGTGCTACAATAAATCCCAGAATACTAAGCCTTTAGTTCCCAAATTATTTCGCAACCCCCCCCCCCTCCAACATACATATAACCCTGTTCGAGGAAAACAACATCTTCGTACTAAGGCATCAGGGTGGGATTCGAACCCACGACCTCCTAGTTTCGCGCCAGGCGCTCTGCCACTGAGCTAGCCTGAGAGGCTTAAGCTAAGAGCGAACCCCACCAGAGAGAAACTCCATCTCTTAGCTTCAATAAAGTTTAATTCTTTATTTTCAGCCTCCCCACTCCCTCGAATTCACTGCAGGGTGACTAGGGTGGTGCGGTGAGGGGGGAGTAATCCCTTGAAAAGTCCTAAGACAAGGGTCGTCTAATTTTCAATTAATTACATTCAAGTGAATATTGGCATGCGTTCTCCCAACAATATCTTATACATTTAACATTGCAATCATACCAAGTCCTGGATATATCCGTGTTATATCTTGCCAAAGTTGCACGAAGGGGTCAGGATGTTTATTTAAAGTTTTCATCCTGTACATACGCTCCGATTTAGCTTCGTCGACTTCAACGTCCGCACCGCTGATTGCCTGTGAGTCGAGCTGGACAATCGTGGATGCGACGTTCCTGAAACAAGCGTACCAAGCCACAACCGTTGAATGCGACAACTCGCAATCAGTTTCTGCAAGAGCCCCTGAAGACTTCGTGAGCCAATGCATCGACAGACGCAGAATCAGACAGACATTCATTTCTTTCAGCCTTGCTTTCTCGAAGAAAGTGTTCTTCAAGGCTGAGAACTTGTGGGAACGATTTTTCCGACACCGGTATCTCCAACCTAAGACCGACGTTCGATCCGTCATCGCCGACAACTGGCCGTTACACGCCGGACACTGTTTCGGCATTTGTCGATTTGGCAGAGCCCCGATAACGTCGGACGAAAGGAAATCGTAGGCGCGTTGATTTGCCTCCTGAATTTCTTCTTCACTTTCACACGGGCCCAGATAGATCACCAGCTTGGAACAAGTGATTCTACACTCGAAAAGTCGCTCCAATGTAATGAAACGAAAACATGAATAATTGCTACGCTACAGCCAGACAAGGCCCAAAAGGAAGGAGTGAATGAGGACAACTTTATTTTCAGAGGGTTTCTGAAGCAATAACTAAAAACCATAACAATAAAATATTTAGCGATCTTATTAGTTTTCGGTTCCTCTGGGATTGAATTAATAGCTTTTAGGTTCAAGTGTCAGTTTTAGTCGCAAAAATACTTCTTGTTCAATTTTATTGACCGATCTTGCCGTTTTTTTTTTCTCTCTCTCTCTCTCTCTCTCCCACTAGCGACGATTCGTTGAGGGAGCCTTAACAAATCAACTCACTCTTGCCTCCTAATAAAATACTTCTTTTCAAAATACTACATAGGTACTATTAGTAAATTGACAATTACTAAAACGCTGCTAAAAATCGACAATTTTCATTTCCACGTTTCCGCAGGGATCTAAATTTTCGTAAAAGAAAATCGATCCCGAGAGCAGAAAAATTCGTTTTGGGCATAACGTTGGCCTGTCTGTTGTCGGCAATCCCCTCGATAAATTGCATATGCAACGGTGTAGAATATTTCTGAGGCTTTTTGTGCACACGTACCGTGTGGGGTGATCACAGGTAGAAATAAAACGTGGAGATAACATGGTAAGCCGTATTAAGTGACCATCTTTTCAAGATCGGCTCAAGGTGATGATGTTATTGGCTGGTATCGCCTTATTGCAATAAATTGAATTCCATTAAGAACATTGGTTTACGCATAGGAAAAACTCAACGCTATCTCTGGAAGTAAATTTAGAGAAATAAAGCTAATCCAGTGAATGTAATTTGCAACGCCCACCGCCAATCGAATTGTGGCCATCTACCAAATGCAACCAAGCTGGTGTTATTCGGTCGACTTAACCACCAACCGTATCTCGGCGTGGCCGATATACTGGCTACAATGGCCCCAATAAAAATTGGGGCGTAACCCGTATTTTATCGTTACAGTTCACTCCGAAAGGAAGATATGGCCTGGAATATTACATTAAGTGTTCTATTTTCTTTGTGTCCCAGCAATTAATTAATTGCAAATTAGACGACCCTTGTCTTGTCTTAGGACTTTTCAAGGGATTACTCTCCCCTCATCGCACCACCCTAGTCACCCTGCAGTGAATTCGAGGGAGTGGGGAGGCTGAAAATAAAGAATTAAACTTTATTGAAGCTAAATACTTACCATTTTTTACTTGTTTTGAGTTCCGAGAAAAAATTGCTCCCAGGGGCCTTAGTACGAAAGTTCGGGAAAAAATGCCGCACGCGGGATCCACGGCTACTAGACAAAAAATCTCGAAAGATGCAATGCCGTGGATATTCAACTTGGAAACTTGTAATTTTGCTCAAATGTGCACCCGAACTTTTAAACTCACAAATATTTATTTCAAATATTGTGCAATTACACGGCTATTCGTTTTTCTATGGGTGCACTCGAGGCCATTGCTCAGAGTGTACGGGCCGTCCGGGCCCACTAAAAAAAAAAGAAAGCCCGAAAAATGGCTATTCCGTGAAAATATAGACCGGAGAGCGCGGTGAAAAAGAGCGTTAACTACCAATTTTGTCAATATTCAAACCCGAATCTTGGTATTTCACAAAAATAAAGACCTGAAAATTACAATGTCACGTAAGCAAAGGCCTGAAACTTGCAATTTTACGAGTGTTCAGCCCGGAAATGTCAAATTCCGCGATTATTTAGCTCCAAAATGTTGCAATTTTGCGGCTATTCATCAGATCGCCGCGTGGATCGCGTCGGTCGATTGGCCGCTGCTGGAATGAGCTAGACTGGACTCCACGCTCACTTTATAAAAAAAGAGGGGGGGGGGATTTGTCATTTCGCGAAGGAAAAGATCAGAAACGTGATATTTCGCTGATATTTGGATTTGGAATGCTATTTTGCAGATTTTCATCTCCGAATGAACCTAGTGATTCGGCGGCCGCTTGGCTCCAAGCTCCAATGATGTAAATCAGCGGCTTTTTAGCCGTTCAATTTTTGTATTGAATGCTGATGGATAAATATTGATGGCTTATCTGCTGAATCAATCAATTACACGTTGACTTACATGAGCAAAAAACTGGACGTAGTATTACTTTGAGAACGAATTTTTCATGAAACGAACTTGGGTCCCAGGAACCAGATTTTTTGTCACGAAATTGTCATCAACTGACGATATTGAGCCAAGAAGCTCAACTCCAAAATTTGGCCTTTTTATTGAGCCAAGCCCACGATTTTTTCTTTAAATCCGTCAAAATTGGGGTTTGGAATTTCATTGAAATTTTGCCTTTGGGCGAGACAAGCTTCAAACTTTGGTTTTTTGAATGTGTCATGCTTGTGAATGTTTTTCAAACGAGCGGAACTCGAGAAATTGTTTTTTCAAAGAGCTATAGCCACAAAATTGGAGTTTGAACGGGCCAAACAAGAGTCAGGCTTAGGAGGAACCTAGCTCGCAAATAGGCATTTAAAAAGAGCCAAGACCGCGAAATTGGTTTCTCGAGGAGCCAAACCCACGAAATTTGATTGGTGTTCGAGCCAAATCTACGAAATTTGGTTTTCCGTGAAAGGATTTTTGAAGTAGCGATCACCTTTGACTTTGAATGAGCCATTTATGGAAACTGCAGTTTTCTTCCGCAAAATTAGCAGTTTCTGGATCAAATAATAGGTATGTGAGGTTTTAGTGGAAAGAACGACTTGAGCTTAAAGAATGGGAGGGGTGGAAAGAAGCACGAAAAGTTTCTCTGGCGACCAGTGGGTTTCCGAGGCCTTTGGATTTTTTTGAAGACCCAACACATGGAATTGCCAGTTTCTCACTATGGGCAAAAATGCCCGGTGTTTTTGTTGTTCACTGCGATAGTTTTCTCAACCTGAAAGCGAGTTTAGGAGGGGTAAATTGCCTAGTTTTGGATTGAACAATTAGATTCGAAGCGTCATCTGAAAAGCCATTCGAACAGTTTATGGAGCGATAAATCATCCTTTCAGACGGAAACTCTTCATTTAGTCGCGGCGTTGGAAAATTCTTGTGGCCCCTGAAAACGTGAAAAATCGGCCAAAAACGCGGGACTCACGGAAAGAACCCCTTCAATGATGGCTTATCTAATTGAAAATAAATTATCAAGCGTGGTAAAACTCCAAGATAGTTCGTAGTTTCGTTCAATTCTATTTTTCGCTATTTTTGAAAAAATCGCACAGTGGTCAACTTGGCGAATTTTACGATTTTGACCGATTTCTTCAAGTAGACCTATTACAATGCTCATTAAATCTTGAAAATCTGTTTCGAATTCGAACAAGCCCTGGGGTTAAGAAGGTTTCAAAATGTGTTGATTCGAGCCAGGAGCGGTTTACTCGTCCCTTAAAACAGTTGGAATTCGAGAAAACACATATTCGTGGTTTCGCGATCCAAAGTCCGGGCCAAAATTAAGAAAATACGCTAACTCGCGGTATATGGAGACATTTTCAAGGATAAAAATGAGAGTTACCATGAGATCGAGCCTAAATGGGGGTCTCTAATGTGGGTAGAAGAAATCAGTATCGGCGGCGCCTTGCTTGCATGGTTCGAAAGCTAAATTCACACGTTATGGGAACTAGCACGTACTAGGGCTACAACATAATTCTAAGGAGTGTAATAAATAAAACTCATTTGTTTTTTACGAATACTTTTTGGTAGTTTCCTTTTTTAAATAACCCGATTCTATTAATTAACTATTTACATTTTACATTCTAGTAAAATAAATGGACTCTCCCTTTTTTCTCAATTTTTTTGTCTGTTTTTTTACAATAATACTTTACACTGTTTTTCATCAATATTATAAAGAAATTAAAAACCGGAGAAATCTATCCGACAAAACTTATTCTAGAATAAGAAAAGTAAATGCAAAAAGCCTGCAAAAGAAGTTGAAAAATACTTCCGCAACCGAATTATTAGTGTTCAAATATTATCTTTTACGATACGCTTATTCATACAAATAGGCACGAAGTTCTTGATATTATTACATAAAAAACAAATATGTATCAAATTGGAGTTATAACCAGGCTACTTTTTTTGTTATAAACGACTGGAATTGTACGGGAAATCGATTATCACATTATAATTTTATCGATTTCTTTTTTTGTAAGCAACAAAAGGGAATGTTTGCAATGCTCTCTAGGCCGGACCTACCTACTTCGCGTTCGAGATGGATGAAAGCAGGAATGTTTGATTTCTTTTAGCGCCGAATTTTTTAACGTTTACCCCTCCCCCCCACTGCCTCAAAATAAGCTATTCCGTGTTACTAAATACAAAAATATCGCCAGTCTACCCAGGTTACGAAAAGTAACACAATTCAGCTTAGGTTTGAGGAAATGGCAAAACACTACGGGGAGAAAAAAGGCACTAGCTGGCTTTTTTTTTTTAATTCTTCGAGGGGAATATTATTCAAGAGTTTATTATTGTGGCGATAATAACCGCTGAAAGGGCGGTAGCGTTGGTACTAATTATCTCGTTTGGAAAAAAGTGTATAACATGCTCGGTAGACTATTTTTGAAGTTTAACCTACGAAAACAACTAGGTACTTTATTATTATTTTCTTTAGAAATTATTATTATCTGAATCACGCTAAAGAACGCTACCCAGTTTCGAAATACACAGCCTTTACAAGTCAAAACAGAGAGCTTTTGCTTCTTTATAGTTCAACACGTCGGACGACCTATTCAGTAAAATTTAGCGCCGGCACTATCCACCCGCCCTCTCCTAATTGGAACACATGTTTTTAGACAAGACGGGTGGGATAGTGCCGGCGCTAAGTTTTACTGAGTTGACCCCCACTTCTTTTTGAAAAGTCAATACAAATAATACTGGAAAATTCCATTGTTTGGCCCTTAGCCCCCCAGACGTCATTTCTTTGAAAAATTACGGATAATTTTTCGTTTCTTGGCAATTCGAATAAGTCTCAACTTTGACGATTGCGATCTTATATTTTAAAGTTTAATAACGTTTTAAAAAACTAAAAAATAATTACCCAGGCGAACGCTTTAGTGATTTTTTAGCGACTCTTTCGCTGCCATTATCAGAGGTGTGAGGCAAGTAAGCGGTTTTGACAGTTTCAAAAAAGGATGCTGGAAATGAAGGAACGGTCAACTAAAATGCAGACAAAATTGAGTTAGGGTGAGAAAGAAATACCTTTAAAAGCTCAGTCGCTGAAGCTCTCGCTTCGACGTCAACTTGAAGGCACTGATCCAAGAAGTCCAAAAATATTTGGGTCAACTTTTCTTTTTCCTTAATTTCCGGTTTTCCGTTCGTGGCGATTAAATAAAGTGCCTGAAATGAATACGATTTTTGAGGAAAATTGAACGTCGGAAAAGGGCTGGTCACGTACCCTCAACGGGTTTTCGTTCAAATAGGGCGGTTCTCCCTCGATCATCTCAATAGCCATAATGCCTAAGGACCATATATCCACTTTTGGGCCGTATTGCTTTCGCGTGACCACTTCGGGGGCCATCCAATAGGGCGTGCCGACCATTGTTGTTCGTTTCGACTGTTCGGGAGAGATTTGAGCGCAAAACCCGAAGTCGGCTGTACATAGTAAACACAATTTTACTCATTGCACCACCCAAAAACACAATTTTAAAACCGAGGTAGGTAGGTACACTTACTCAATTTAACACTTCCGTCAAGTCCAAGTAAAATATTGTCTGATTTGATGTCTCTGTGTATTACTTGATTGCAGTGTAAAAATTCTAGCGCCTGTAAAACTTCCCTTAGCACGGAAGCGATTTGACCCTCTTCCATACAGGTCTCGGTGACGACATCAGTCAACGAGCCACCGGGCAGATATTCCATCACAACCTTGGTTAAGCATTATTGTTTTCAAAACGGTTAAATCCTTTACAATTTGTTCAAAAACCCTACCCAAAGCTCTTCGCCTACGAGGTAACTATCGAGGTAATTAACAACATTAGGGTGTTTGTTCTCCCTCATAACAAGGATTTCATTAATAATAAGCTCTTTCTTAGGTTGTTGAGACAGATTCATTTGTTTTATGGCTACTTCCATACCAGTCGAGGCTTCAATAGCAGTATAAACAGTTCCAGATGCCCTAAATAGAATTGTACCAGTTATTCAACACGTGAAACAAAGGAATAAAAAATGTACTCACCCCTGGCCGATTTTTTCCATTTTCGTATACTTTCGTGTCGGGTCACCGACGGTTACTATAGTTCTAAGCCGATCCAGAATTTCATCGTCGGACAGCTTCTTTTTTCGTACTTGAGCGGGTGTCGTTGGAATAGCAACATTCGCGTTGAGTGGAGCGGTGACGTTTGTCGTATTGTGATTTTTATTCCGGTCCAACGACGGTGCCGGCGGAGTTGTAACGGTTCCATTCGTCGTTCGCAACGGGGTCATCGGCGCTGAAATGTCTTCGACCGGTTTCGTGTAAATCGATTTGGTACGTTCGGGTCGAGGTGCAGGCGGGGGCGGCGGCGTTTCATCCTCTTGTTCCGAAGAGGTGGACGTGGCAGTGGCCGAAGCGGGCAGGTAGGTGTTGGGCTCGGTGTCGGGCGTGGATGAAGACGACGGATGAGACAGGGAAGCCGACTGGGCTGAATTGTGTCGGACGGGCCTTAGAGACACTTCAAGGCCGCTTCCGCCTAAAGGGAAACGCAACAAAATGAGCCTCGAAAACATTCTAATCCGGCGGAAACCCTTTTACCTATCATTTTCGTCGTGGTCATGAATTTCGAGCCCTTCACCTCCTTGCTCGAATTGTCAAACCAATTCAGCACATCCAAAACCGCCTGGGGATTTTTCTTTTGCTCTTGTTTGCTGATATTGGAGTTCATCAGCAGTCTCGCCCATGCTTCCGGCATACCCTAATAATAAAAATCAAGGTATTCAGGACTTGGCTAATTTCGTGCTCCAGACACGAAGAGGAGGGGGGCCGCTTCCTGTCCGTTTTTGTTCAAAAGCTTCGATGCAATGTGAGGCCATGCTTAAAATGATAAAAAAAGGCTTGAGCGTCTTATTACTTACTTTTAGCGGCAGCTTGTAACAGAAAAAACACTAAATGTAAACTTTAAAGCTTAACGTGGTGGGCGACTTATATAAAAAAAGGTGAACTTTTCATAACGACTAGGTGCTTCACATTCCATCAAAGTGCCACGAAACATTCGTCGCATTCCACAGATACTAAAAAGTTGAATAGAGAGAACTAAGTGAATATCTTAAATACCGTGAACTCGCCGGTGACAGAGTCGTAGCCAACGTGAACCGTGTGTTCGAAATTGGTCGGATACGAGATGTTCGGCTTCTCTGATTCTCTCGCTTTGGCACGACTTTTTTTGGCCGCTTTTTTCTTTCTATCGTCGGCGTCTGGCTCTTTTGGAAGTGGACGCATGTCGACAGGAACGGTGGGTGTCGCTTCGACCCTGTGAGGTGAAAAAAGGAAAGTTAGAACGAAAAATAAGCGCAGGGCGAGCAGGGGTGAGCTCCAATATGAGGGGCATTTTGCCGTGACAAACGAGTCTCTCAATGCCCTTACTAGGGTACAGAAGCCGGCAGTGTGTCTCATAGCGATCGGGCCAGTGCATTCAACACCAGCTGCCTACGTCAACGCCTATGACGGCCCTGAGACACTCTAAGGACAATTTTTTGGGGAGGAGTACTAATCGGCTAGGGTTCCAAGGTCCTAAATTAATTAATTAACTAATAAATTAATTAACGAGTCCATTTTATGAGGCCGAATAGCCCATCTAAAAGCGGGAGGAGAAATTGTACCTTGAAACTAGCAACAATAAGACGCCAACAATTTGTCCGTCTCAAGTCCATTAATATGAAGCGAAATTGCCTGTTTCCCAGCGAATAGATCTACGGCAAGATTTTAAGTAGTGCATAGCTGTTGTAAGGGGGGAAATGAGCAAATACCCGTTCGAACGATCAGATTCCGAGGCTCCCCAGATTCCATAGAGCCAAATGTTCGGTTTCTGGGCGTAGCTAACAAGTTTATGGAACGAAACTAATTCCGAGACCTTACTTAAGTTTCTTTACGTAGTGTGAGGTTCAAGGTACATAAATATAAATTGACAAATTTTTCGCAGACTAACGACGAACAGATTTCGCGCCAAAGCTAGCAGTTTTTACTTGGAAATCATTCGGGAAGCATAATTCAGGAACTGTTCGTGCGTGTTCACCCCTTGGTTCATAATTCATCTTCCTCGCTGTTTGACCGACATTTTTTTGGCTCACTGTCAGATTCTAAAAACAATCAAGCGCGTCTGGCCTTTTTTAGAAGCGAAATTTCGATGATTTTCAATCTTTCAAACCTCAAATTACATGGGTTTCACACTTCCAAACCTCAATTTCGTGGACTTTCGCTATTTCAAGACCAATAAATTACGCGGTCTTAAGTCCTTCAAATCCCAATGTCGGAGATTTTAGTTTTTATAAACGCGGTTTATGAGACCATCGGACGGACAATGACCAATTACCGAATGCAGCCGGTTCCGGCCAGAATCAGCTTAGAGAGGTTAGTGAGGGCAAACATGAGCGCAAGCCAGCATAATCCACCCAAGACGAGGCTCTTCCTTAGACTCCAGGGGTTGTCAATTGCGGCCAAAAACTATGGGAACCCCTTCAACACTTCGTCTAATCGATAAAACGGTTCGAATTTCGGATTCCCCGTGTCGTGACACCGTTTGACCTTGTCCAATTCTGCCTGTCACACTGGACGCATAGTCGGCCATACGTACCACCCCAGTCCACATCGGACTGTAAAAAATTGAATGAGCGTTCAGATGAGCCACTTCGTGTAGCAAATGTTAATGCTGCAGGGGTGCCGTGTACGAGTGTTTCGTGTGGAAGAGGCCTAATTCGGGCTTTACTCTTTGGGGGTGGGATTGTGTGGCCGGCGCTCACGGGAAAATTCGTGCGGCCCAAGACGCCAGGATTTGGCCCCAGAATCGAAGTTGACGCGCTGACTAAAACTACGAGGGTTAGTGGATACAGCATGCATAAATCTGTAGCCGTAGAGATACCTACAGAGGCCTACATTGTCTCATATGCTCCTACGGCTACAGATTTATGCATGCTTTATCAACTTAAAAAATGTCGCTAAATAACTCTATATACCACGCGTCGTATTACATCTAGCCCTGATATAAGCCCAGAAGTGGCTCCGATCGGGAGGCCTTTAGCTATCTCTAAAATTAAAATGAGTCCAGAGTAAACGATATCTCTGCTGACTAAATTGCATTTTAACCTTACCTGCTAGATATTTCACTCTATTGGCCTTCAAATGGCACACAATTTAAAGACCATCGAAATGGGCCGGGTTACTCGTAAAATTACAAATTGGCCGGGCAGGGACGTTATTAGGGGATAGACAGGGTAGGCGAATGCCTGGGGGCCCCCATCTTGGAATAAAAATAATTACAGAATAATCGTTGGGGAGTTACACCAGGCTTAATTTTTACAATTTCGAGGCACTTCTGTTAAACGATAAAATTGGTGTGGTCGTCCCCAAGCCCAGACATAATTATTTTTAATGGAGAGAAAATCCGGGAAATTGTGGTTTTACAGAGCTAAAATCCGAATAATTGGTTTTTGAAGAATTCAGTCCCACAAAACTGGATTTTCGAACCTTGAAAATCCGCGAAATTGACTTTTAGGGCGCCAGATCCACAAAAAAAGGTCTTGAAAGATCCAAAGAAATGTGAAAGTGAAATTGGCGTATTTGAGCCAAACAACCGAAATGTTCATTTTGAAATAGCAAGATCCACGAAATTTGGTTGCTAAAGTGGACCAAACCGTGGCTTGTAAAAGAAGAGAAATCTGCCAAATTGAGGCTTCAAAGGGTCAAAAAAAAAAATGGAAATTCGATTTTTAAAGATCCTGCGAAATTGCATTTTCGAATGCATGCGAAATTGTCTTTTGAAGAAGACAAAGTTACGAAATTGGCTTATCGGTTAAGCCAAATCCTCAAAATTGATATTTGAAAGACCCAAACCCACGGAGTTTGTTTATTCAATTGAGACGTATCCCCAAAATTGCTATTTTAAAAATCCAATTCCAATAAATTCGGTTTATGAAGGACCTCTCGGTACGAAACTTGAGCGTACTTGAACTTCGGCCCCAGACAGCGACTATTTGGCCCTAGGAACGACGTGTCTCAAAGGAGGGCACTCTTACTGTGCTTACAGTCTGCCTTCGCAGTTCGAGCATTTTTTCCTTCATGGCGTTTTCCATTCAATGCAATACACTCGTGTGGTGCAAGTTTTTCCACCCGTCCTCTCCGAATTGAAACATATGTATATGGAAAGGACGAGGCACTACACTTGCACTACACTTGTGTAGTTTATCGAATGGAAATCGCTATTAGATTAAATTGATCGTGTCCCGACCAAGTTTGTGAACATTCCGCGTCCAGCTCCTTTGTTTCAGCCGCTTATTTAGGACACTTTTGACGGCTACAGAGCCGAACAGGAAGGTAATTTCATTGACCGGACTAGCAAAATGTCTTGTCAATAATAGTGCGAAATACTGTTCGGTTTAATCTGTCATTTTTCGACAAAAAAATCCCGCAGTTTCACGACTGAATCGCCAATTTCTGAATATTATCCATTTTATTGACAAATAGTCAGTTTTGAAGGCAGTTGGAAGGGAAGGGGGGGATCTTTTGTAGGTAGTAGCTGTCTTGGGGTCGTAGTTTTTTCATAGTGAATGAAAAGAAAAGAAAGATCTTCTCCCACTTGTTTTATTTTAACTATCGTGACCGCGGTTTCGGCAACGCCATTATTCTCAAACGAGCCAACGAATAAAACACAACCGGTGTTGATACTTTCAGGGCACGATTCCGTTATTTTAGTCAATTGCAGGGAACGAACTGCGAGTTCAGCCATTTTCAGGGTGCGAATCGTCAGTTTAGCCATTTTTAGAGCGTATACAGTCACTTTGGAATTTATAGGGCGCGAACCCAATGCTCAGTTTTGGTCATTCTTGGCGCGCTTTTGCCATTTTTAGGACAGGAATCATCTGTATAGGCATTTTCAGGACGCGAATCGTCACTTTTTAGCCATTTTTGGAGTGCGTGGAGCCAATTTAACTGTTTTTAGGACGCCAAGGCCACTTTTGGAGCGCGAATGAATGATTTAGCCATTTTTAGAGCGGGAATCATGAAGTTTTCAGATATTTTCATTGCACCCTAATTGTGCGTCTAGCGATTTATTGGGCGCGAGAAGTCAGTTTGGATAAAGCATGCATAAAGGTCGATTCACACACATCAGTGCCGTGAACGGGACGTGCCCCGTCCGGCAAATAAAATAATATTCTCAATGGAAATTGAAGGGTCACGTCCATGACACGTGCCTGATTGCGTGAACGAGCCTCTCAATTCCCGTATGAGAATAATATTTTACTTGTCGGACGTGCCCCGTGCGTGTCCCGGACGAGGCACGTCCCGTTCACGGCACTGATGTGTGTGAATCGACCTTAAATCTGTAGCCGTAGGAGCCTACATCGTCTGTCTTCCCTCGTTGAGGTTCGTCTACAGATTTATGCATGCTTTATCCACTAACACTCGTAGTTTAAGCGATTCTACTAACAATTGAATGTCAGTTTGACTATTTTTAGAGCGGCAATCGCCAGTTTCGCTATTTTCAGGTCGTAAATAGCAAGTTTAGTCATTTTTAAGGCGCGAAAATCGTCAGTTTTTGCAATTTTTTGGTGCGACTATAGTCAGCTTATCCGGTTTTTGTGTGGGAATGCCTAGTTTAGCTGTTTGAAGGATGCGAGTGGTATCAAGCCAGTTTTAGTAGAACAAAGCATACAATTTCTGAAGCCCCTGCCTTTTAAGCAAATCCTGAATCCGCGTCTGTGTTTAAGTATACATTTGCAATATTCACCGGCAGTTAGGGGGCCCCCGATAGTCCTCGCCTGTGGCCGGGGAACCCGAAACTCACACAATTTAATGAAGAACATCTCAAATATTCGGTCCAAGGCTCAGCCAGGCTTGCCTTTTCGGCAAGGAAAAGTAAAGAGGAGCGATAACTTCCACTTGGTTACCAACATGATAGCGAGTCGAGAATAACGGAATGTTATTTTGGTAAAGGATGTGTTTTGAGTAACAAGGGAGGAGGATGCGTTACTCACCTAGTTGGTCAAGCCGGAAAGACGTAAAACGTCACGTTGATTATTTCATAAACTTCTTATCGTTCATCCAAAGATGATTTTGTCACAAGGGGGAGGGGCGTGTAACTATTCCCACGGAGAAGGGACATGAGTTTACGCAATTAACACGGCCTCGCCTGTATTGTTGATGGTGGATGCCCAGCTATTGTGGTTTGACACCTCCATTAAAGTAGCAAAACTTTAGGTGATTTCTTGCTTATTTAAGGTGCGTTTATACTTGAGTGTCCCGTCACACTTATGTCTTGACATATACATATTTATAAAGTGTCAGAGATACTCACACTCATTTAAGGTTCAGCTAAATTTAAACCCTTAGCAACGCTTAAACGGGCATTGTCGACCAGGCCCTTAATCATTACCTACTGTACAAATTTGAGAAAAATTTCTGGAAGTTTATTTTCACACCAAGGATTTGCGTCTGTCACTAAATTTAAAGCAATAAGTGTGGCGAGACACTTTGGTTTAAATGCACCTAGTGCACGTAGTGAAACTTATTTTTGGGCTCCAGTCTAGTCATTTAAACATAGTCATCTAGAATTTAAACACTAGCCAACGATCTTCCTACGAATTTTGGGTCACGGAAAACCACCAAACCACAGGCCTTATATGTCCCCCCACCGCCAAGCATCAGATGGAAGAATCGTTTCCTCAAGTGAATAGGCCCAAGGAGAGTCATCCCTATGAATGTCTGTAGGGAAACCACTTTTTTGCATTAGTCTCGATGCCGACAACACAATTGATGCCCGAACTAAGGCTGCCCGTTGGTAATATGGTTTTCTGGGAACGAAACCCCAAATTGGGCTTTTCCAGCACCACTTGCACGATACATTCATCCGATTTCATCTTCATTAGTCCTACAGAACACCGGGGTTCACTCAACTTCGCATATAACAACAACAGTTTTACAGAATGCAAAGGACGCTAAATTCTAAATTTGAATTCATTAACAGGCAAAAAACATCAGCCGAGTACAAAGAGGACGTAAAGTATGTTAATTGCTCTTTAAAAAAAAGAGGAAAACGTCGAGTGGACAGCACGAAACAAATCGTGCGCTGAGTCATACATAAAGTCTAACTGATGAATCAGAATATTTTACTGTTGACACAGCGGACCGCCAGGTAAATAATTAAATTCTATGGCGTCTTCCTTTTTGGTATGAATGTCTTCCAAACCGATAAACAAAAAACTCACCGATTGCTGGTGAAGCGAACTGGGGGAGCTGGAGCTTTATCCTCGTCGTCTGACATTTTCCTTGGGTTTGAAGCGGTCTAACGAAGACTAAAGATTCAACGAAATACAAGGGATAAGTCTGAAAAATAAGAACAGTTTATTAACAGCTAGAACCGGAGGAAACAAAATGAACTTACCTAACGTAAGGAAGTCTTAATTTGATATTATCCATAAACCAATCAATGGTGGGATTTATCACAGCCGATCAGCTTTCCTTTTGTAGCTATTTCTTCCTATAATGGCACTTCACGCCCATTAACACTTGATATAAAACCCGTCTAACTGTAGCTTGCCATCAGACACTCGCCCTCTCACGTACGTACGTACATGACAAAAAAAAGGTGCGGATGACGTGAGGAACTGCAAAAAGGCAATGCACGCTGATAACCAGTGTCTCTCGTCTTCCGACATAAAAAAACAACAACCACGGAGCTGAGGGGAAAATCAACTGGAGCGTTCTAACAGGAAAACCCGCTTATTCGAAAGGAAATCAAGAGCCCGAAAACACGGGACGTTGATTCACTTCCCGTGAGTTTTCTTCATCACGCGACACCACTAAATTTGTCCGAGACTGAAAGTGTTGCGGAAACAATGAAATACACTCATCGTTCAACCCCAGATAAAACTCTAAAGACACCGCCATCAAAGTCCGCCATGTTCAGTAAATTAAAAAATCACACTCACTCTTACACACACTCACAAACACAAGCCTTTGAAGAAGTCAGTTTATGCTTTTGGCCCGTTGTAAACTCAAAACGGTTATTTTCCACGAAGTGCTCTTCACATTTATGTTGCTATTTTGATATTTTGTGCTTAAAAAACTATCGGAACAATTGACTTCACATGAAAATGATTTTCGAAAGAGAAACAGCCACGACACCTTCCGTAGACGAAGGTTAAGATTATTGAGCCAAGCCGGTGAGTTCCTCCGGTAGTTTTTGATTTTGATGAGAGTTTCAATCATTTCTTTCTTTTTAAATAACTTACCGACGTTATTAATAACTTAAATAAACTTGATTTTCAGTATTCAGTTGTAATCAGTATGAAATATCAAAGCCACCATTTGCATGTTTATGTTATGTGAGTAAAATGGTCAAAATGTGCACATTTACCGTTTACTCACATTAACATATTACTCACATTTATACGTTCAAAAAATGCTCTTCGAGTTCAGTGGCGGACTGGGGTATCGAGGCGCTTCAGTTTGCGACTGATAACGCAGTGGCGTAGATTTTGGGGGCTATATACAGGGTGTAACGGAAAAGTCTGGCATAAATTAAATGGGTGATTCTTGGTCACATTTGGAACCAAAATGACCCTATACACCATGGTCCGATGACTTATGGTTTTGGAGATAACCGGGGTTTTCCTAATTTTTAATTTACCCACGGTTTTCCTTAGTAAATCGTCCGTACCTGATGAAAAAATGGTCTCATTGAAATTTAAAAGAAGCCATTGGAAAGAGCACTAAATTCTCTGTAGGATTGGATATTTTCATCTCTAAATCGATCAATATTTAAGTGCTTAAATTGCTGCTGAACAGACAACTTCTTAGATTTCCAGAAAACTCCTAGTCTTTCAGCCAGCTGTCAATTGTTTTATGGCCCTCGTAGGAAGTGTAAAAAATTATTAAAAACTTCTACTGTTTGTCAGCTTTCGAATGGCCTGCTTAGTTCTGGATTATTCTTTTTTTCGTCCGAGATAGAAGCAAAAACGCGTGAAAAAACTACCAAAAGTATCCGTTTTTAAGCATGCCTTCAGGTAAGGCAATTTCTTTCGCGAGCGCGCCCTCGGTCTCTCCAGTTCATGGTGATTGTAATGCGGTTGGTGGTGGATGTGGGTGTTGTTTATTTTTTATTTATTTATTTGCACAATCACATTTCTTAACAAACAAGAATTATTTATTTTATTGTTTTATTATTTCAATAATAGCGGAATCCAACCCAAGGCTCAATCCAAACTCATAACGGGAATTTGTAACTAACTGAAGGGGCCGAGGGCACGCTCGTGGAAGCAATTGCCTTGCCTGAAGGCGTGCTTAAAAACTGATACTTTTGGGGGCTTTTTTGCGCGTTTTTGCTTCTATCTCGGAAGAAATAAAGAATAATCCAGATCTAAGCAGGCCATTCGAAAGCTGACAAACAGTAGAAGTTTTTAATCATTTTTGACACTTCCTAGGAGGGCCATAAAGAAATTGACAGCTGATTGAAATACTAGGAGTTTTCTGGAAATCTAAGAAGTTGTCTGTTCAGCAGCAATTTAAGCACTTAAATATTGATCGATTTAGAGATGAAAATATTCAATCCTACAGAAAATTTAGTGCTCTTTCCAATGGCTTCTTTTAAATTTCAATGAGACCATTTTTTCATCAGATACAAACGATTTACTAAGGAAAGCCGTGGGTGCATTAAAAGTTAGGACAACCCCAATTATCTCCAAAACCATAAGCAATCGGACCATGGTGCATAGGGTCATTTTGGTTCCAAATGTGACCAACAATCACCCATTTCATTTATGCCAGACTTTTCCGTTACACCCTGTGTATAGGTTGGGGAAAAATAGCCATATATTGGCGATTTTTCTCAATTTTAACCTCAAAGTTGCCTTCAGAAGCCGCGAATTGGCGTATCTCCCATTTTAGCTGCAAATTGAAATTTTTCACAATTTTAGCCACGAATTAGTGATTTTCCTCAATTTTACCCGCGAATTGTCGCTTATTTTTTCCATTTTTAGCCGCAAATTTGCATTTTTTTTACATTTTAGCACCGCGCAATTTGTTGTTACTTTTAGCTATAGATCAGCGCTTCTTCTCAGTTGAAGCCGCGAATCAGAGGTGTTTTTTTAGATTTTTTATCCATGAATTTGCCGTTTTTCTCAAATTTAGCCTCTTTGCCTTCAGAAGGCATGAAGGCGAGAATTTAAGTTAGAAATTTTACCACAATTTTGTCCGCGAACTGGTGATTTTCCTTATGTTTAGCCGCAAACTGGCACTTTTTCTCAATTATAGCAACGCAGGAGCGCTTCTAGCCCGTGAATTCGCGAATTTTCTCAATTTTAGCCACGAATTGGCGTTTTCCGCAATTTTAGCCTCATATTAGCCATTTTTTCCATTTTATGTATTTAAGTTGGAAATTTTACTACAATTTCGTCCGCGAATTGGTAAGCACAGATATTCGTTTTTAATCTATTATTTATGATAATCTGACGATGGTCTGTGAGGGGCGCCACGCCCAAGTGCGCGGGGTAGTTTGGGCACCCACCCCTCCCGGGTCAGTCATCCACTGCTTCGAGCGCATAAAATCTACTTATGCACGAGGTGTATATGCTACTTTTCGTGCGACTAAGGAATAATGCATTCGATCATGGTAGCCCATGATCGAATGCCCCTACCTCGAACCTTCTGATTTTATGCACTCGTGCATAAATCGTGCACTCGTGCATCGTAGACGGCTATTGTGTTATGGGCCTCCCGGCCGTGGTGGGTTCAAGGGGTGGACATATCCCCCCCAACGCACAAAATGAATAAAATGCACTCGTGCATAATCCTCAACTTAATGCTCCACAAGGACGCATAAAAGGTGGCACGGTAGCGTGAAAATGAGTATTGTTTAGGCCAGCTTCTATGGTCGCACAGCCTTATAGACGGGTTCGGAAGCGTAAGCGTTCCGGAAGCGTAAATGGACTTCGTTGGCACGGCATTTAACGTAGCAATCGGCTGTGGGAAAGGTCCCGTATTCCTCAAGACTCTTCAAAACATAATAGTATAATTACGATCCTAGGGCGATATGATGCTCATTACGATCCCTGAGTGTTGTGCGCTATTTCTGGTACAGCCGAAGTCCATAATTATTATAATAATAATATCATCATAAAAACCAGTTTTTAAGGCCCGCCGCAAATTGAGCCCACGCGTGGAGGTCACCCAGGCTAAAAAAACAGTTGAAAATGGATAGTCTTTTAACTGTGTTTTGAGCTTGGGTGACCCAGACGTGGGCTCAATTTGCTGCGGGCTTAAAGCCCCGTTCAGAAGCTTTGTGCTATGCATCTGTGGAGTCTCCTATGCAAATAAAAATTAGTACCTTCGAAAAATGAAGCATTTTGATAGGTTGCACGGACTCCACAGACGCATATCATGTGGTTTGCTTAAAGGCCCGTTCACAAGCTCTATGTTAACGTTCTGTGGAGTCTATGCAACCAAACAAATTTATTCCCTCGAAAAATGAAGCATTTTTATTGGTTACATAGACACCACACAACACAAACATAGGGCTTGTGAATGGGTCTTTAATAAACTGAACTAACTGAAGTGAACACACACTCTAGCCAGCGAATGGAAGGATGACGTAGCTGATACAGAGAGAAATTTAATCGCCTCTCAGAGTAATTTGCAGTGCTTGTTTTTGTGTTTTTATGGCTAATGTACAATCTAAAAACAAAATTAGGAAAAACAATTTTCAAAAAAACAACAAAAGACCTAAAAGAAGACGTAGCGGGCTAATATTTTTCTTTATGTTCAACCGGTATGTAAACTGGAGTTTATCCCCTTCAAATCATGTTATAATGATAGAAATTCACTCCCCAGCCCAGGGAGTAGAGGAAGATTCGTTTTTCCTAAGGCAAATAAAGCACGGTTGCCAATTGTTTTCCAGCAATATCTGCTTAATGGAGCCAACGATATTACGATATATAAAAGAACTGGATTGCTCATCACTAAGGGTCTATAAGTTCCTACTTGTACTGACAGTCCGCCATGTTTTCCCCCCTCCACATAGGGATCAAATAGATTTGATATCTCTCATTCACTGCTCCGGTCATGTAGATTACGCTCACCAGCCAATCACAAGCCCTCCTCTCACTAAAGGGCCACATATGGCGGGTATTGTCAGTACCTGTGTGTAACTATAGATTCTCTATCATCACTAAGGAACCTTAAATTACGAGTAGACGCATTAGGCGCCATATTCGTTGATGAATCGCTGAGGCCACCCCCCCCCCCCCCCGGGGTCAAATTGAATGTCGTTTGTCTACGATGTCTTCTCCTTGGTAAGATATCCTGTTCTCACTTACTGCCGATCCCCCAGCACCCTTCACGAATATCGTAGGTAATAATAGTCCATGTTCCGTAAAAACACGGTGTTTGTGCATTCTCGTAACATTTTCGTGAGAAACGTCAATGATAACATGAAATGTGAACACGCCAAAAGGAAGCTTGTAAGACGGAGAAGTTTTTGTGAAACATGGAAAGTCTGTAGAGGAAGCTGTTTGCGTACAGCGAATTTTCATATAAGTACAAATTATGGAGGCTAAGTGAATTTATGGCAAAAATGCCAAACTTCTGGGTGTTGACGACTATTTCAAGCAATAATATGGCCTCCATCCTAAAGGAAATTTTCCGTAGTTTGTGAAAATGGCTTCACTTTTTGGATTTGGTGCGATATAAGCCGATAAATCGCGGATTTTTTGAAGCAAGCACTGGTTACTTTTTTAAATACAAAAAAAAATGATAACTCCGGAACGGATCGACGTAGGATACTTCCGAAGGTACCATTTTACTCCACTTTTAACGTAGTTTTACCCAAAAATTTTTGTCACACTTATACGGATCACCCTGTATAATATACTATTACGCCCGGCGGGCGGAATGAGCCTCATGTTGCTCGCTCAAAACTCTCCCAGCGATCGAATTTCGAGTCTTTACCCCCGGCTGTAAAATGTTTTCTATAAAATTATTTCTACTGTAAGATATAAGAACACTTCAAAAAATTAGAAACATCTCAGGATTTGACCTGAAATTGCTGGATTAATGGAGACGATATCCCCTCCCAGATTCCATTGTCCCTCATAAATGTATAAATCCACATTCTGACTTCCCCCCCCCTCCCACCAGAACAAATTATTGTAGAGCCAGGGTAGTGATGACCCTTCAACAGCTAAAACGTGATGACTCGAGCTACTGTAAAGGATTTCTTTTTCTTTTTTTTTTTTCGAAATCCGGGCATCCCGAGGAGGGTTTGGCCTGGGGGTAACAGACACCCCCCACCGGCACAACTTCGAAAAATGCCCCTGAAGATGTTCAGCTCCGCGGACGGTGAACCAATTGGGCCGGGAAATTTCCCTCAACAGGATTCACTATTTTATTTCCAGGAGGCCTGCTTCTTGCCCAGGCCCACCAAATTGTCGGGACTATTGACGCGTTTACGAAAAATGTTGCCTCTCACAGCCAGACGCGTAGCCAGGGGGGAGGGCCCAACGAGTCCGGACCCCCCCCCCCGAAATTTCAGATTTATTTCCCATGTTCTGAAGGAGACTTTTTATTTTCAAATTTTCAATTTCTCCGCTCAGGCATTAGAATAATATCGCACAATAATGATAATAGTAATAATAATAATAATAATAATATGTAGTTAAAAACTGAAAAGAGAGCACCGGACCTACATCGGATCCCCCCCCCCCAGAAATCCTGGCTACGCGCCTGCTCATAGTGGCTAAACATGAGCGATTTAGCCAATTTTTTTCGAGTGTTTCGATGTGCGCCGAACGCGCTTTGAGAATCTCTCAACCCGTGCTTATTTGATGATGAGAAATGCAGCCAGGGTCAATAACACCGGAATCATGGAAAGAACCATTTCAACTGCTCGTGTTGAGCGAAAATCCATTTCGATTTTCGGATTCCCTCTACGGAGGCACCAAGAGATATGCGCGATTTCGTCTAATTTTGAATGTTGGCCATTTTCGGCAAATACACCCATCGCCATCATGATTAGATTAAGATTGGCTGATTTTGAGTAAATGCCTGGTTGCTTTAAAAAAAATGCCGGTTTTCATAAAAATAGAAAAATCTTAGTATTTAGGTTTGACGAAAATATTACCAATTTTGAGAAAAATGCTTGATATTAAGAAAAATATTTAATTGGAGACTAATAGCTGATTTTGATGACAATAAAATAGTTGATTTTGCGAAAAACGACTCATTTTGAGAGAAATGTATGACTTTTAAAGCGAATTATCAGACTTTTGGGTCATTTATGACCCTAATGTGCGTAGTGATGCACGAGACCGAGAACGAGACGAGACGAGACCATCATTTCTGGAGCGAGACCGAGACCAAGTTGTCTGGTCTCGAGCCGAGACCGAGACTGGTCTCGGTCTCGAAATTAAAAGAATGAAAAAATGATGGCTCATTTATGAATACAGAACATTTTAACAATGAAATGACCTTGTTTCATGCCGAGACGGCTATTGTGTTATGGGCCTCCCGGCCGTGGTGGGTTCAAGGGGTGGACATATCCCCCCCAACGCACAAAATGAATAAAATAATGGGGAAAAAGTTACTTTTTGTAAAAGTATCATAGGAAACACGCACGTTTCTTCTTCTTTCACTAATTATACATGATGGTTTTCGCACGAGCGGGGAGGGAAGTGATACTTCCCCTTTAAGGGTTAGATCGGTCCGGACCGGACCGAAAAATAATAACCTCTGAACCGGACCGAGACCGGACCGAAAAAAATGGCTTGGGCCGGACCGGACCGAAAAGGACCGATTTCATTTTGAGTCTTAAATAAAATATCGCTGGAAAACGTGCACGAAATAATAATTCGAAACGAAGTATATAAAAGTAATAATCTTTGGCTCTCAAGCTATATGTATGCATTTTGTGGGCTATTCAGCCCAAAAATGCTTCACATTTAAAAGGAAGAAATTTACAGCACGTTCACATCCGATCCAGAACAGGCTAGTAGAGCTAGTCAAATCGCGAAAACTGATGTGGGGAGGGTGGATATGAGTAGGTGTTATTCTGTGGGAGGGTTTTCGATACCCCCCCTATTTTAAAAGGTCTCCGATCCGCCCTTTGATGTTTGGGTAGGTCACAGTATTCCATTTAAACAAACTCGAGACATTAGAAGCACGCAGTTCCAGCACGAAACGGATTCACATAAAAATTTTCTGTTTTTCTCTATACGCCATTTAAGGACCGACTTTTTTCGGTCCGGTCCTCACAAGAAGACCGGACCGGACCGGAATTATTCACAGCCCGGACCGAAGACCGGACCAAAATAAAATTGCTGGGACCGGACCGAAGACCGAACGGAAGTTAATTTTTACTTGAAGAGATGAGCTAGGTGAAAAAAGTAAGTTTTTTTCACTCACTAGTGAAGGAAAGTATGGCAGAATGTCAATAATTTCACATTTTCCCTCGCAAGCGAAGGAAACAGGAAGATTTCACCCACTAGTGAAGGAAAGTGAAAAAAAAGTTCTGTATTCAGTTAGCGTACCCTTGCCTCCGAACACTTGCTGGAAAGACAGTTAAACCTGTTGGTCGGGCGAAAAATGATGTCCACAACTCTTGAGGAAGAAGCTTTCACTCTGCTCGTTGTTTTTAGCTCACTCGGATTTAGCCGACTCGGCCTCCAAAAAATCGCTTTCTTACCTAGGCGTATAATCTACTATTCCTTAGACCATTCTTAAAGAAGTGTTTAAGCAGATGTTCATCGTGCGTAAAGATACTTTACACACGCCGTGCGTAAAGATACTTTACACACGCCGTGCGGTAAAGAGTTCACGGTAAAAGAGTTCTCTCTTTACCGCACGGCGCGTGTAAAGTAGGTCTTTAAGCACGATGAACGATGGGTGAAGGGTGAGTGGAACCGTGGAAATTATATCCCAAAAAGGTCAAAGTCACTTGATTATGATGGTGAGTTAGTAGAAGAATTGAGGCAGGGAAGCCCGCTTTCACCTTACGCGCTTCTTTTGTTTCTTCTTTTTTATTTCTCTGAAATGAAGTTGTGTGGCCAATGGGAGACTTTACGGAACCGTTAAATTAAATAATTATGAACCTAATTGGATTTAAAAGGCTTTGTACGATCGGAGGTAAAAAAAAGCGTTCGATCCTGAAGCGTATAATCGCACTACAAACTCAACCGATGAAGGCACTCGACTTCGTCTCGTGTTACAAACATCGTGCCTCGTTCGTTAAAAGCTCCTTTATGCCTACGTATCGTAATAAAAAAAAAAAAGGGTTAGGGTTCCCGGGGGGCCGGTGAAATACATTGCAACCTATGGGTGCCCGCGCACTAGGCAGCAAAGATTTCCAGGCTGGGGCAGCCACTAGAACAAGCCCAACATGCACAGCAGCCAACTGGCTGCCGCGGCCAGGCTGTTTAGTGCAAGGGAACCCTAATTTTGCATTTGAAACTTCCTTGGGCCGCTATCATCAAACTCGACACCGCTTTCATTTTTTTTTTTAACTAACATTGCCAGTTGAAGCATGAGCAGGAGGGTCTGATGCATGAAGGGGGGGGATTGTGCACCTCTGCCTCGTCGTGTCTGGGAAGGGAAGTCTCTTGCTTGAACTAAATGAGTTGGAATCTGCGAGATTTTGAGTTGATCTCGTTGAATTCCCAACTGTTCCCCTTTCACTAGTGGTGCGCGCGGGCCGCGGGACGGGACTCGAAAATGGCTTGCGGGACGGGACGCGGGACAAAGCCTAAATTTCCCGCGCGGGACGGGCGCGAAATCTATTCTGGATTTTTTTTACTAAAAAGTGAGATGAACGAGAGAAACCAAATAATACGTTTGCCTTCTTCGAATCAATGTAACAGAAAATTCATGTCTTAGGCCAAAAAATGTCCATTTGAACACATCAAATAGGTTCCTTTTATATTTTATCCTTCCCTTGCCCGTTTTCGCCATTCGATGCGAAGAATAATTTTAGTGAAAATTTAGAATTTTTGAAATTTTGCTAGTCTGCACGTATGTAAAGGGCTGTATTTCGGTATTTATTGGGCATGAAATAAATTATTGACTAGTAAAAGCCTTCTAAATTCACTGTTCAAACATTTTGTATTAAATTTCGTAGTTGAAGAGCGTTAACTCTCCTGAAAAATTTAACGTTCTTTTAACATTTTACATGAAATATTTTGTCTGTAGAACGCTATCGAGTTACAGGCAAAAAACAAAACACGAAGAAAATCTCAGGGTTCCCTCACCCAGGTGGTGAGGAGGGGGCCATGTTGTCATTTTGTTGAAATTCTGCTCTATCTAATCGTTTCTGTGCATTAGCTAATGGACAAGGGTTGCCCCGCCCCCTTCTTGACTCTGTGAAAACATCCGGTGAGGGGGGGAGGTATTTGATCATGTATTTTTTTGTTTCGCGGTACATGCGGGAAATCCCGGGCGGGCCGGGACTCGGGACGGGACTTGAGTGTGCGGGACGGGACGCGAGATGGGAACTAAGCCAAAAAATACGGGACGGGACGGAACTTTTCATTTCCCGTCCCGTCCCGTCCTGCGCGCACCCCTACCTTTCACGTTCTCAGTGTGACGATTGTTTTAAAGGCACGATTCTATTTTGGGGCAATTACAAAGCTCTTTGGTCATTAATCACTAGTGTATCACTTATCTCCCTTCGTGCCACGAGCCACCAAGGAAGGAAAGCGAAGTATAAATTCATCTATCGTCGTCATCTGTAATCATTAAGTCGAGAATAGGATCACTCGTCGCTAATATCACACATACTTTGAATACGCGCCTTTAACTTTTCGAGACGAGACCGAGACCGAGACTTTCGAGACTAAGACCGAGATGAGACCGACTTTTCATGATCGAGACCGAGACCGACCCCTCATGAGCGAGACCGAGACCGAGACCACACAAGTCTCGTCTCGGTCTCGGTCTCGTGCATCACTAAATATGTGCGGGTTTGGCTCATTCGAAGAACCCAATTTCTAGGGGTTGACTCGGTAAAAACCATTTTCGTGAGGCTGACAGCACTTCGAAGAACGGAATTTCGTTTAAGTTTGGAACTTTGAACCCCAGTTATTATTTGACTTGATTTGTTTCTTTACAAAGTGTTTCGGAATCTTAGCCGAGAAGCATCGTCTTTGCAGAAGATGGAAATTTTTCCTGGTTTGGAAAATCTGTTTTTTGGGCGCAATTTTATGATTATTTGATCTTTCATGGGCAAAATGTTCAGATTTGATGGTAATCAGCCAGTTTTTACGGGGTGAATTCACGATTATCACTGGGACAAAACACCGGTGGCGGGTTGTTTGGTAAAACAACTTTTTCACGTTTTTAAGAACATGAAACAAAAATCTATGGTCATTTTGGACTCAAAATCATTTGTGGTAGATACTTCATGTCCTAAAAGAACATTGAAGTACATCAAAAAAATGAATGCGGTGCGGGTAGGAGCAAGGAAACCTGATTGACGAAATGGCTGGACCGTTGTTTCATGAAAAGAAACGGCCATCCGATTCATGGATGGTGGAACCTCTCCCAAGACAAAATCCCAGATCCACCACTGTTGTCCCTTTCAGGTATAACCAAGTTCAAGTCTCCCTCATTTTTCCTTGAACTCAAGTCTCCCTGTACCCATCTCTCGCTACACCGAATGGAGCCACCGGCATTCCTCAGACAACTGCGAATTACCCAGTTTAACGGTCCAGCTACCGATTTATATCACTTATTGACTGATAAAATCAAGTAGCAGTTTCTTAAAAGCACGTGGCCTCGCCGGATCAGTGCCGGTAAAATTGGCGTTATTACCACAATTTTTAAACCCATATAGACAAGGGAACCGCAATACTATAGGTACCTATATTCGCCGTAGAAAAACGCCATGCTCAGAATCTGACAACTTGGCAGACTCCGGCAAAAATTAAGTATTTGACGGACTTTCCACAATTAAAATACCTACATAAATAATAATCCCCAGCTACCTGCAATACCGTTTTTGAACGAAAATTTCCCCGAGAGCTTCCGCTTCCACTGATTGTCGGAATCCACGAGAGCGGATGTTTCGAGAGTAGTTTAAACTAACAAGTTTGCTTTGGGAAAAGTCGAAAAAACGGAGTGCATTAAATAAAAAGCGATGAATTGGTAGAGTTGAATGGCTTGAATAGACTTCAACCAGCACGACCGAGCGGAGTTGAAAGGAGGATGTATGAGACAGGCCGGGCTGTTGTTTTCGCGCCTCTCGGGCTGCTTTATTTGTATGCGCACATCAGGCTAGAGTAGTCGGATTGGGCTATGAACCGTGTTTTTGGATAATTCTAGAGGATAATTCCCTAATATAATCAAGGAAATGCTCTAAAACGCAAATATGGCGATATTTATCACCAAAGTTCGCACCTATTGGGCGATCAGGCCAATAATTTGATAATCATAAATAACCATAATTATTCTAGGCGACAAAGAATACATTGGAAAAACGGCAAAAAAGCGAGTATTAATGTTGAAATGGAATTAGAAGGAAATTTTCGGGGTCCCTTGAAACTTCGGTGTCTAGGGTGGACCGCCTACAAAAATATTCACTGAGTACGGGGGACGGGATAAATTACAAGTTGAGGTACAGCTGTTTCGCTAGTGTACAGTCTTCAAACGAATATTCGGCAATAGAAATGATACATTTTATATATTGAACTTCAATATTTGTTTATTATTTGTATTAGTCATTGAAGTATTAAAGTTTAATATGCAATGAGAAGGTATAAAAAGAGACAAGAAACAAAGACATTTCAAAGTAGGTACGTTATTACCTGATTCTACCCAACTAGAAATTTTTTATTTTTCAAAACAAAAGCCAGGTAGTATCTGTAGTAAATGAGATGCTTGAGATTTGATAATTCAGTGCAAGAAATTAAAATTTTCTAGTGCCCCTAATAAGCCTTCAATTTCAATCTTAAAAAGTATTTTTTATAAGTATAAAGATTTGTCAAAGATTGGCACAAAACTATAATAAATTACGGTAAATGTAATATTAGTAATTTTTATTACATATTTTCAATTAATCAAGCTCCAAAAGATAAAGCTATATTTTTCCTTCGTGTGTGCTAAATTTTACGATTAAAAATTGCAACCTTTGTTTGTAGCCTTCAAAATGATGTAGTTCGCTACAAAACAAAATATTCACAGTATTAGCTTTTTTATTCTCTTCAATATTAAATTGAGCAGCGCGTAGAAAATTCGTTTTTTAAATAATAATTGTTTTTTTTATCGTTTTAACTCTATTCTACAGAAAGTTAAAATTTCCACCATTTTAAAAATGCAACCAAGTGAGCCTTCCCTTTGCTCACCCGGTTACTTTCAAGTTAGGGAAAAGGCAAGAAAAAAATCATATTACAAAGAAGCTGAGAAGAAAAGATAATCCTGGAACTAAATTATCCTTTCTAAGCCTCAGCTTCCTTTCTCTTATGCACTTCCAGCCTTCTTTTTCATTCTTCTTCTTCTTCTTCTTCTTCTTTCAAAACAAGTGCAAAAAAAAAGCGAAGTGTGAAAGGAAAGTTAAGGGTTCAAGTATTACAATTTCATGGGAATACGAATTTTCGAGAAAAAACTAAACCCTAAAACTATAGATTGACTGGTTTGGTTGGTACCACCATTTTATTATTTTCGTTACAGCATGAAAAGCCAAGAATTTAAAAGGCTATGAGGGGAACCAGCCAGATAAATAGTGATCGTAATTTTTTACCCAAGCTGAAAGGCGAAAACCTTAAATTTCTACAGTCCTCGACTACTTTTTCTTACGACCTACTCACTAGAATAATTAATGTCTCTAAATTGACTTCAAATTTAAACCAAAAATTAAAGCAAGTACCGTTGTTTTGTATTCGTAAACATTTTGACTTTTTCGTCCAACCAAAAAAGCTTGTGCTTTTATTCTTGGTGCTGGTCGTATAGAATCCTTACTTTCTAATTTTAAACGGAAATTCTAAATCTTATATGATTCTGTGCCCGAAGTGAAAGGTTTTGTTTTAAAAAGGCTGGTCCCACAAAGGCGTTCTTTTTTAGATACAAAAATTCAGATTTTTTTTAACAAAAAAAAGAATATCAAAGAAAAACAAACATGAAAGCTGTGAAAAGTAGAGACGGATTGTTGAAGTTGTTGTTTTTCTTCCGTTTCATCAGGCGACGGCTGTGAATAAAACAACGCATTTAACGAGGAAATTAGTCTTGAAAAATTCAATTGAAACGAGTACACGTGCGCACGTCCTACGGGAAAATATGTCATGCATAAGCGGAACCGATTTCACTCGATGCGTTCTGAACTAAATTGCCACGAAGTTGCGATATACATCGGAGTTTAGTGGAGTGTTGGCTTCGAGCACGATAGCGGTTGATTAATGACGGAAGGGACGGGGAGGGGATCTAATACGAAAATGTGGTAGTGAGGGGGAGGGTTCCACGGTCGAGAAATCGTTTTGTGATAGGGATGGAAAAGGGGGCTGGGCATGGGCAATAGGTAATTGTAAGGGTGGACCAAGAGTTTGATGGTGGCAAGGTGTAATGACTGTAAAGGTTGGGAAATGAGGGAGGGGAGAGGGGCGGCACGATGAAAAGCTAGACTGGTTTCAGAGGGCTTGTTCATAATGCACTGCAGCACAAGTGAAGAGAGAGGACTGAAATCCATGCTCTAAAACATTGATGAGTACGACTGGGGCTTGAAAGGGAGGGTGTGGGTTTTGAGCAGCGAGAACCACCATTGTTATCAGCTACGTACAATTAGGTTGCGTCACCGTGTCTTGTGTTTGTTGGTTGTGGCTTGTTGCCGTTGTAACTGGTGGTGATTTAACAGAGTCACTGCTGCTTCTTGAACCCCTTAAAGAACCCCTAGATGAAACTCGAGACCCTACAATAGTTTTAACTTGAAACGCGGTGTATCCCGTAGCTCTTCTTTATGTGTTCAAAAAATAGAAAGAAAGCGACGAAAGGAAGAGAAATATAAAGCAATCGGTACCCACCCTGAGACGCTCCTGCTGGTGATTGCGGGCGAAGAGAGACTAAACTGGGCTGCCTACTAGGAACTTTGTTGTTACTTCCTTTGCTACCTCGTCGATCACCCCCGGGTGGTTTCGTTTCACGCAACAACGAAACGTTCATCAGCCGTGGGTTTGGTGTATTAAAAATGGTTCGATTATCCCTCCATCGAGCCCTGAAATAAACAAGTAAAACTGTTGTGATGTGCGTTCATCGTCTCCAAATTCATCGTTCATCGTCACCAAAAAACAACAAAGTCGAAGTTTATTGATCAACTGAAGAGTTTAACACTCTCCATTACAAGCATGGGCTTAACCAGGGAGGGGCAGGGCTAAAATTACGAATCTTGGGGCAAGTACGTGGCTAAAATGTTGGAAAGTGCTAATTCGAGGTTTCTAGACACAAATTCCAGAATGAAAATTTAAGACAACGCTAATTCGGGGCTAAAATTGAGAAAATGGCTAATTCACGACTGAAATCAAGAATAACCGCCAATTCATGGATAGAATTGAGACAAATAGATTATTCACATCACGAGGTAAAACAATACTTTGCGGCTAAAATTGAGGAAAATGGCTAAATTCACGGATAAAGCTGAGAAAAAGCAGTAATTCTTGGCTAAAATTACGAAAACACGGCCTAGTGAGCTCGAATGAGAAGAAGTGCTAATTTATTGTTACAAGTTCAAGAAATCACTAATCTGCGGCTAAAATTAGGAAAAAGCGCTACTTCACGGATAAAATTGGGTTTATATTATAGTGGCTTAAATCCGGAAAAACAGGAATACACAGCAAAACTTGGTGGAAAAAGTCCCTAATTCTTGGCAAAAATGCAGAAAAATCGCATTCATTGATAAAATTGAAAAGAAGCGCTTTGGTAAAACCGCTAATTCGTAGTTAAAATGCTCCACAACTTCATGGCCGAAAATGAAAAATATCGCTAGTCAGCTGCAAAATGAGGAAAGAGCGCAAATTGGCGGATACAATTCAGGAAAAGCTGAAATGAGGAAAAAGACGGCAATAAGCAGCGAAAATGACGAAAATGGTTATTCGCGCTTAAAACCAAGAATGCCAATTAGATGGTTTAATAGTCGGGGGCGGGGGTGAAGGACTCGCCCGGAGGCGCCAAATTTCTATGGCCGGCACTGTTAGCTGATGTGGCTGATTCGCAAGGTTGGGACACATCGCGGAGTTTGCTCATTCAAATCCAATGTCACAGGACTGGCTCTCTGGAAAAACGAAACTTCACGGGGCTCTCTGCCCCGTGTGTGTTGTCGCTTGAATAAGAGATTTCACGGGGCTGGCTCCCTAAAAAAAAAAAAAAAAAAATTTCGTGGGGTTGGCTCATTAAAAAACAAATTTCGCCCTGTTGGCTCATTCAGACAATTTCATCTGGGTGGCTAGTTAAAAACCACTTTTTCGGGGCTGGCTCACCCTTAATAGAGAATTTCGATGTATCAGTAACAAAATGACGGGCTTTTGATCCGTTCAAAAGGCAATGCTGTGAGGCGTAGCTCATTCAAATACACAATCTTCCGGGTTGACTCATTGAAAAAGTTGAAAAGTTATTTAAGTTAGCACTTTCAAGCCCCTGACTTCGTGGATCTATACCGTGAATTGCGGCAAATTGATTTTCCATTCAGTTGGGGGGGGGGGAGCTTGGTGGGATGGGCAGGTCTTTGTTAGAGCCAATAATCTGCGAAGTTTAGGCTTTGAAAAGCAAGCGAAAATTGGTTTTGCACGCACAGCGTAAATGTGATTGTTGGGAAGAGTATGTTTCTCCCTCCCTCTCAAAAACACCCATGCGAATATGGCCGATTAGTATCGTAAAAAGGATTGGCATTTCTTCCCCCCAGAAACGTTCTCCCTGGAAGCAACCCGTTATTGTCCTTGGAGCGGTAAATTTTGGATCAGAAACTTCACTAATAGACACGTTCACATAGGAATTGAATACACCCTCTCACCTGGCGGGGAGGGGGGGCTGTTCTATAAGATTTCAGAGTTCCAAGGCGGGTTCCAAGGAATATAATTTTCCTTCTGTCCATTCCAAATGAAATACCTAATATGTTTATGGGGAGAGCGGGTGTAAAGACTGTGATTTTACTCCTGTGTATTTTTTTGACGAGAATGGTGTTTTTCCTGAGGACCTACTCACACATTAATAAGTGTGCAATTTGAATCCGAATCCGAGAAAAGTAGTGGGGCCGAAAACGGGCTCCTTAAAACTACTTAGAAGCTATAATTTTAATTTTTATTTGAAATCCTCGTATTTTTCAAATTACTTTTCGCTTGGAGCTAAATTTTATTTGACGGACTTCTAATTTAAAATAATAAAGTTGAGTCCAATTTAAGGTACTTCAGGAGCCCGTAAAATTTGTTTAATTTTAAATTTGAAATTCACGATAAAAATTGAGGGGGGTCACCCACCCCCAGCAACATTTTAAAATCAGCTAAAATAACGGAGAAAAGTGGTTGATCCATGTTATCTGACTCACTCTGTATATATTTTCGGGCCTTCAGACATGGTTAATCCTCACTGTTGGGTGTCTTCACGACCTCGCAGCTTAAATAGAATTCAAGTGTCATATTTTCCATGGAATAAAATACTCAGATACATCCTTTCTAATACTTAGCACATAATTGCACTGGCAACAGGAAATCCGTAGAACTACGAGTGTTTACCATTTATTTTTTTTACGACTTTTCCATAGAACTTATCTTCCGCTTCCATCGTGGGGCGTCTAAGAGGGGGGGGGGTAATGTTTTCGACGGCTAGGCTTGTTTGAAAAACTCCTGGAGCCAAATAAGCAATCTCATTCAGAATGGGAGGGTGGTTTAGGGTGAGGGTTATAGAAATTGCCCTCACCATAACTTTTTATAAAGTTAGAAAAGGGTCGCAAAAAGAGAAAGGAGAAAAGAAATAAGTTCGGAAAGGCGATTGGATCTGACTAGTAATTTAAAGATTTTTCATACTCCTAAAAAAGGAGATTCAAGACCTCGAGTATCGATATAAAGTCGAACAAAATTCCACCCGACTTTCACTCATGGACTCACGCGCCATTCTTTTGTTGGATTTTTTTGTGCGAGCCCTTCTCGTTATACGAGGTGGATCCTCTTTTTCTTTCAAAAAAAGGACTATTTCTTTTTCCATCCTGGTGAACTGAAGTTATTCTGACCCTCTCTGAATTCGCTAAATTATTAAAACGAATGTGGATCAACATTTTCACTGGCGTGACGGAGTGCCGGTCACCACGAACTGAGAAATTCAATAATAAAAACAGCAAATTTAACTTGAATTTTAAAACTATATACCAGCGATGTGCCCACAATTTATCGTTGGACAACAATATTTAAAAATATTCCTTTAAAAAGTGGAAAGACACCCGTTCATTACATCGAGGATACTACTCCCTGCAATACTCCAGCTGTTTTGCTGAACTATAGCCTAACTTCTTTTGCACCACTACATAATTTTTTAGTGCATTTCATTTATGTCAAAATACACTATTGGTCTCATCGTGATGGTGGGAAACATGGGTCATGTCATGTTTTGTTTTTTTTTATTCTCCCCTCTCAACCTTGGTCTACTTTCTTTAGTCCACACAGTATTAGTATTTTCTTAAGAAAAATGAAATGATAAATTACTGACAGTTAAAATGAAGAAAAACGATCGATACAATCCCTCCAACATTTCATTTTGTGTTGTAAAGACCTAGGTTATGGTGGCAGGGGAGCAGAGAGGCTTATTGAAGTCTCCTACGAGTAATAGCAGGTATATTTTAGTTCACCATTTCTTATTATTCACCTGGTCCGTAAGTCAGATTTCAGGGAATTTCACCTTAATCACGGGAGATTGTACTGGCCGGGGGGGTCTCGATATTTTACACTCGTTCAAACGTTTTAAGGACGGCGGAAAAACTCGTGATTCATAAAAACGCAATATAAGAGTTAAACCGTCACGCGAAAATGGGGGATAAACTCTTTTCCCTCTTGGCACGTACACTGTTATTTTACGAGCGATTTAAGCAGCATTGGACTGCGAGATTTTTCCCTTTTTTTCATCATCATTATTATTTAAATTATCATCCAGGAATATGTCACCCCTCAACCATGTCAAACCAGACACGCGAGAATAATGTTACGATCGATGATGCTTTAAGAAATTGAATATCTAGGGATTTCCTCATCATTTTGCAGTAGGGGGGGGGGGGTGATTGGGGCAATGCTTCACTTGCCCCAATAACTTGAAGAATAACTTGAAGATGAGAAAATTGGAAAGTTTGAAAATAGAAGTGTTCAGAATTTCCATTTCTTTTGAAGTTAAGGACCTTTTTCTTCTCCATAGACTAGTGTGCTTTAGGTTAAGCTCACAGCTTGAACGTGTCATATAAATATGAGTTAAATTCAGTCCGAGTTGACAACGTTTGAAAGTTTCAAGTTTTTATATACTAGACATTAACATTATAATGAAACATTATAAAAAGGAGGGATGTTCGCTCACTTGCTAAACAGCCGAAGAACAACGCATATGATGACGAACATGAGCGCCATTCCGACGAGAACGCCGATCATGGCTGGGTCGACGTACTTGATAGGAGCTGGTGGCTCCCATACGGCTGGAAAAATATTTTGTTTTAATACTTTGCATTGACCACGAGACCTTTTAAGTTAAATGTCATATCGTTCATTAATATGAAAAAGCCCAGAAGTGATTTACAAAGTGGTCGAGGGAGGGTGAAAAGGTTGATTTTTATAATTTCGCTTTCTAATAAATAAAAGTCAGACAATTCGTCTAAGCATTTACCCCTCCCTCGCACACAAGGCCCTTGAAGCAAGAGCAGATTTCATCACGCTAACTGTAACTACGTAATTGATACAACACAACACTGAAGTCTCATGAAACTCGATTTGCTTTGTCCCAGAAAGGATCCTTTACACAACAAGCTGTTCTCAAATTACAAGCGAAGAGTCAAAGCTTGAGAGGCAGTACAAAGTGAACAAAAAATATGTTAAAAAAAAGTTTACTTTTATGCCACGAGTAATTCAAGACAACCAATCGGAAGCCCATGTTCAAAAGAATTTTTAAATTTATTTGTCATTCAAAGAAATCCATGTCCTTTTAAAACACGGTTGACGGGATATTTTCATTTCATTCCTTATTAGTTTGTGTCTTTGTTTTTGCAAGCTGATATCACCCTCTCGGTTTCTCCCTCGCCTATTGAACCGGAATGGCTCGTATATCATTCCCTTCGTATGTCATATTGAATCAGAATAACAAGTTTTAAACGGCTCGTAACAAGCTATCTTTATGAAAAAAAAGAAATAGAAAACTTACCTATGCATACCACTTGGCTGCTCTTGATCACAGGAGTCAGTTCAAACTTGCAGGAGCATCGACCGTCTCGGCATTCCGTTTGAATTACCCTGTTTTCACATTGTTCGTTGAAAAAGCACGTACCGTTGATGTCTACATCTGAGGGGGGAAAAATAGAAAAACATTAATTAGGCCTTTGTGCGACATTTTTGTAATTATGTACATTCATTTTTGTTTAAAATCGATACGAAGCCCACATTTATAATAGAAAGTATACCCAAGGGATGAAAATGGGATTCGTTAGAAGAACGTGTTTGCACAGTAGCTGACAACTTCTTCACGACGAGAGGAGACTGAATTGAAAGGATTTCGAGGGAAGCCCCTTCACTGCCAACGTGAATTTATTTTGCTGGTTTTGACATGTTTAAAATAGGAACTTGGTTGGATAACAGTTAATTTGACTGGACAACTGAATTTACGTATTTGTTGTAAAAATGCTTTTATAGATGATTGGTGAAGGTTTCGGGAGTCATTTCATGATTGCTTTTACCGTTTGGGGCTTGGTAAAATGTCTACAGGCATTTCTACAACAAACCAAAGGTATCCAGGTGGTACATGTTGTTGCCTCTCCACAATAATTGTTTTAATTTCTTTCTTGGTCTTGGTCTAGTCGATTTTCTGTCTGTCTAGGCCATCATCAGGACCATTATTAAAATAAGTTTTTGAGTGTCTTCCACACTCGTTGACTTCCTCTGGAGGATGGCCTAGACAGGCAGAAAATCGATTAGGCCAAGACCAAGAAAGAAATAAAAACAGTTATTGAGAAGAGACTACAACATATACCACCTGGACGTCTGAATAACTCCACGACAACATGGCCAATTACAATTTTAATGAAACCAAAGGTATTTTATTGGGATTGGGTAATCCAATGGGGGTTATAGTTCCTTAACAGGGCAACCGAAGGTCTATTTTCCGATTCAGGAAACTGAAGATCACCATTAATACGGATAACCTTGCGATCAGCAAAAACTATCTCATGACCGGGGCATCTCTGCCTGAAATTTCTCTCAATGGAAACGTTACTGAATTTCTAATCTTCTTCGAGAATGTGCAATGTATATATCGAGAAATTTTTGGAACTAACACGTATACGTGCGTGCGACCGTAAACATTCGTTTACATGTGCACAGGCGAGTCATGGTTGTCCGTGGGAGAGCTCTGTTGCTACAACCGGCCTGTTACACGCTTGCCCACGCCGTCTGAAGAACATAAATAGAAAAGAAATATTTGCCTCCTCAATCCTCAACATTTGTCACTTTTCAGAAAAGCGACGAGGCAAATATGTCTTCCCCTTCTCGGCCTCCTCCTCTTTGTACATTTCAGAGGATTCGACCTCAACATTTTCTTTGCATCCGAAATGGACTTCTGCAAGACGTGGAAAACCATCATTTATGTGAAGAATGATGATTTTTCGTCGTGTTTCAGAAATCAAAAATTTGATTTCTGAAATAAGAGCTGGAAATTAGTTGTACCATAGTTCCTAAGTCAAAATTTGCAGTACTCAATATTTACAGACCTCCTAACCACCTATGTAGTACTATATTATTATGAGAGACCTAGATGAGGTACGCCACGGTACCTAATTGAAATTATCAGATGCAGATCATGTCGGAGAACAAGACAATGATTTTACCCACTAATTCACTCCCACGCATCTTTACGCCTCCATTTCATCGCACTTTAAGTCTATTTTGAACCACAAAGCCGCTCTTTCAGGTACAACACCTTCTTTGCGCCTATCACTACTAAATTTTTCGAATTCCGCTCGTTCTAATCCTAATTTGAAGATTTTCGGACTTTCAAATACCTACTAACTTTCGTGGGTTTAGCTGTTTCAAGCCCTTCTTTTCCGCGGACATTCCCTTCAGAAACTAAACATTTTTTGGATTAATGGTTTATGAAAAACGAAAATTTTTATGGATTTGGCCCTATCTATGATTTTGGTTAATTAGAAAAACTGATCTGGCTAGTTCGAAAACAGAATGCAGTGATTTTGGACCTTTCAAACCATTTTCACCGCGGAGTTTCCCTCTCCCACAACCAAATGTCACGGATTTAGCTCCTTCAAACCCACATTTCATGTACTTTCACTCTTTCGGAAACCAAATTTTGTGGTTTGAACAATGTCCAAAATCGGTTCCACAGGTTTGGCTAGTTCGAAAAACCAATTTTGCTCTAAATAAAACCCAATTTCTGTTCATTTTGTTTGATAGTTGCAGTTAGTTTGTAGTTAATTTTGTCTTATTTGTGCTGATGAGGGAGCGGGGGCGCTCCGAAATGCGTATCCATGTTTTAAAAAATGAACGTGACTGACGGTTCAATAATTTCTCATAGAATTCTGTGAATAAGAGTGTACATTTCAGGTTCGCTCCCGGTGCTTGCTCACCTTCTCAGAGTTCACAGTACTACAGAGTGGTGTTGCTGTTGCTGTTGCTGTTGTCCTACCGGCTGCGCCAAAATTTTAGACCAGATATTTCCGTATTCAAATCAGGGGCCTTATTCCGAATGGTCGAGGAAAATGCCACAAGCGAGATCCACGGGCTCCGAATAAGAAATAACATGATCCCGCCATAACAACCGTTGCGCCATTTTCGCCGACGTTTCTGAATTGAGCTCCAGAACTGACTTTTCACTTATTTCATTTGTTACATAATTACTATAACATGAAGACCCTTCATTTGGGATTACACTTAAAATTACAGATTTGTGTCATGGCCAAAGTCATTGTGGATCTATCGCTTGACTCCCTCTCATCGTTACCACTCGACCTCTTGGTTGCTCTTGGATGAGGGTTTTTCTTTTTCTTTCTTACATTTTCAAACCCCTCGTCTTCTACTTTGCCCGCAACATTCTCAGTACACTTCTTGATATCCTAGCCCGAGCCCTCTCATCTCCTCTACGTCCCATCTCTTTATTTATTTATTTTATTTTTATTTTTTCTGTCCTAAACTCTTTTTAGCCGTTGGGAAAAGGATTGAGATGTCGCTGATGTCTTCTCTTATGTGCCTGCAACGAGTTATTGTTCTTCCCTCCCTTGTTTCCCTATGCCGGGTAGTCCAAGATAGTTTTCCCAATACTGAAGGAGTTATCCTTGATCAGCGCTTAAATTAGTGTCCACGCTGGTTTCCTTGAGACGGCTATAGAAATGTCTCTTTGCACCCCGGATTCGCTCGTCCTTCTAGCTTTATGTGCGCAACTGTTTGAACTTGCCAATGCTGGAAATCCGGCTGTAGATTTTTCTTTATACATGAGAGAGTAGGTAATGCCTTCCCTCACATATCACACATCAATTCTTTCCCTTGCCACAAAGTACAAACATTTTAGTCTGATTCGAAGCGCTTGAACATTTTCATCTGTCTCCAATGCTTCCCATTCTTGGGAGTATCGCTGTTCTGGTAATGATATTGACTATATTGTTCCCTTCGCGTTTTTCATTATTCCATATCTTTTAACATCTCTATGATTTCCTTGTCTTAAGCTCATGATATTTCAGAATGCAATGTCACGCTCTCCGTGGTATTCAAATGTAAAGGCGCATCTGTCTGAGCTACTTGGGGGGGGGGGGGGCTTTTCTGCCTGTTCTTGATAACTAGCTTTCACCATCAGCCTTCCACTCCTCACGTTCTTAAATGAAGTGACTTATCCAACTTTCCCTTTAGTCAATCCTAACAGACTACCCACCAAACAAATAATATTTCTCCCCAGAAAATTTGTCAATTTCAAACTGTGTAAAATTTACGGTTTTTAGGTCACATTCTTTCGTTCACTGGTGAAGCTTCATGCGTTTTATAGTCCATGTTTTAGGGGTTATCACATTGTGGACCCGGCCACGGTCAGTCAGATTCTGAGTCTCAATAGAAGGGTGAATTCCAAGTTATTATCTATAAATAGGTTATAAAGCAGCCGTAGAATGAAGTGGAAAACGGGTGTCACGGCACAACAACAAAAAAAGAAGGCTTTAAGGCCATACCTTTCGCCAGGGCAGAAAAGCCAAGTTTAAACATAAAGTTATAGTAATGATTGAGGGGGATCTTACGATGCCCGTTTTAGAATGACCTGTCGTTTTGACATTTCTTATATTTCTAGTTTAAAACTTGGCTTTTCTGTCCTGATGAAGTAATTAAATATAGCGAAAGCTTGGCCTTAAAACCTTTTTATTTCTTTTTTGAGCTGTTTTCCTCGTTTTCCAAGTTTTTATGGTCAAAAAGTAAGTTTTCATGGTCAAAAAGTAAGTTTTTGGTGTTAAGAATACCAAATCATCTCAAATCGTTTTCGGGGGAGTTTTGTGGTTCGAGGAGTTTTTGTAAATCTCAAACTTTTATAAATTATTCGCTGGATCAGACAGTGCAGTTCGGAAAAAGCTCATTTTTCCCTCCACTCCAAACAACAGCCGCGGATCCTCCCCCTCTACCAACAGCCCCCCCGCACCCCCACCAAAGGTTAAAGGCAATTTCATCATTACAACCTCTCAAGCCCTGATCGAGGGTTAATCACCTACATAAATTTAAGGTAATTTTCTCAAAGCTACTGGTTTGAGCCAGATGTGGCTGTCGCGGACCATATTGTATTGTACCCCATTCACAAACAAACAAACAGCCAAACAAATTCAGCCAGTTCCAACGTAAAACGCAACAAAATGAGCGTCTCGCGTTTTCGTTCGTTTCTACCGAATTCATCCGAAGAGGCCCACGAAAATCGGGCTCTTCCTTGGACTTCAAGGGTATTCAATTGTGTGGTTGCTGTTGATTGCGCGCAAGTAGCCTAAAACGGTCACACTATCAAATAGATCTCTTTCAACTGTTTTTCTGATCGGCATTCCATCTCGATTTTCGAATACCCTTGGTCGAGAATCCCCAAAACACGCGGTTTCGTCCAATTTTAAATTGACATTTTTGCCGTAATTTGTCAAAATGTTGCGATTTGAGCCGGATGCTTAATTTACCTACGCAACGGGTTTCCGCCACAAAGCCACTGACTGTGAGTGCATAATTAGTCAATTATGAACATTTTGCACTTCAGGGCTGTCACGGGTGGGTAACCCTCCGTTTGCTCCCCACCATTATAGCACTTCTGGATCCACGCCTATGGTACAAGACTAGCTATCAGCCACTGAAAATTAGACGAAGCTTTTCGTTGACCAAAACTCTACGATAATGTAAATACACCTGTAAATACACATGTATGGATACACCGTCGGCCGCTTAAAACAAGGGGCGCGAAAAGAGCACCCTTGGAGGGTTTACAGTTTTTATAAACGTTCAACATTATCAGACAAGTTTGCAGTGGCCCCACGAGTTTTTTCGGCAGGAGTTGGAGGAGTCTTGACGCACGCGGACCTCGAGCTCGCCACGTGCTTTGGCGTCGAGACAGTCGACCAACCACAAAAAGAGAAAACCAACGACAAGGCAAAACCATGTCCATAGAAAACGCTCAACGTACGCGGGCCTTGCTCGGCAACTCTGGAGTCGAGGAAACCACGTGTGGGGGGGAATGCGTTTTTCGTGAGTTTTTATGGCGCCAATGGGCTGCTAAACCCTAGTATAGTTAGAGAACCTTTAAAACACAGGTACTGCAACACGGATTTCAGCGCCATATTTGGTCTCTCAGTTGTTAGGGTAAACAAAATATCATGAATGAAAAAATTTTCATCGTAACAGCAAACAAACGCGGAACGCGATCGAAATAAATCAAAATATATTACTTGTCAATGAGATCATGTGATAATTAAAATCATGTGAGGGACCAAGCATGGCGCCGATTTCCGTGTTGCAGTACTCGTGTTTTATAGTGCCTTAGTATAGTCAGCAAATAACCAGTCAGTTTTGGAAAAAATTGATCTAATTCATGGGCCGTGCCTGGTAACCTTTTCGGCCACTTTGAGAGGTGCTGACGGTCCCAAAAAGGGGACTTTTTGGCTTGGGACTGACTTCACGTGCCCATATTGAGCACTGTCGGTGTCCGGTTCAAATTGCGGAACACTTTTTAAAATGCCCTTCAAACTCGCCCATTCAACTACTGATCCCAGATCGCGTATTTTGGGGGAATCAGATCATAAGAGCTCCGGGCTCCGGCATTTTTGGCCGATTTGGCCTCTTTTTTAGAGAACGAACGATGGCGGAGGCCGCGTAATCAACATTCCTGATGTCCATAGAAAACGCTCAACGAACGCGGGCCTTGCTCGGCAACTCTGGAGTCGAGGAAACCACGTGGGGGGGGGATGCGTTTTTCGTGAGTTTTTATGGCGCTAATGGGCTGCTAAACCCTAGTATAGTCAGCAAATAACCAGTCAGTTTTGGAAAAAATTGATCTAATTCATGGGGCGTGCCTGGTAACCTCACTGGACCTCTCTGGAGTGGAGACAATTGGCTGAAACCAACGACCAGGTGGAAACAAAAATTTTTTGGACACTTGAAGCAGGCCGGTGTCTATAGGAACGCAAAGGGGACATGCGTTTCCAGGCAGCAGCTACACGGTTGCAAAGATTTTTTAGGGTGGTTTTTATGTCCTTTTCTCTCTCTTATATGTATGTACAGCAATAAAATGGGTCACTAATAAAATGAGCCAACCCTCTTCCAATTTCCATTCCAATTTCTTTTAGGAAGTTGTTTTTCCGCGGAATCTGAAAGAACCAGATCCGCGAAATTCGGGGTTTGAAATAGCTAATGCGAAAAAATTATATAATGCCAGCAAACTTGGTTACTTGAATGGGCCAACCCCACGAAATTGCTTTAAACGAATGCGTAAACAGCGCGAAATCTCGTTTTTGATGCAGCGAAATTGTTCTTTCAAGGAACCCAGCCCCGCGAATTGGTTTTTAATGAACCAACCCAGCGGAGTTTCATTTTTACATAAGCTGGACTAACGAAATTGGCTTTTCGAGCCAAAATATGCAAAATTGTGTTTTTGGGTGAGCCAATTATCCTATGAAGCTAGTTTTGAAAGGAGCCAGACCCATGAAATTTCTTTTTAAAATAACCGACGTTTTTTATTCAAGGACCGACGTTTTCAGATGACGGATGTCTTAATAATGAAGGTGTGGAATCCGTGAAGTTGGCTTAATTAGGCAGCCAAACATTTGTTTCTGACTTACCAGCCCACGAAATTTCGCTTTTATGTGAAATCCGCGAAATTTGGGCTTCGGAATTAAGTTTTTGAAGGACTTCAAATAGTGAAATTGGAGTTTGAATGGGTCAACCCCATGAAATTGGCTTTTTAAGTGAGAGAACCCGCGAAATTGGATTCGGAGAGTTCAATAACACGCTAAATCTGGGCTTTCAAAGGGCCGAACCAGCGAAATTCATTTTCGTCAGTGCCAAATCCGCAGATTTAACTGAAGGAATCATCCTTTTCGTCTCTGTGGAAACGAAGAATCACGCCTGGCTGTGTAATTACGCCTGGGGGGAGGGAGAGATCTTCACTTCCCATGAAAATCCTTCGTTCCGAATCGAAATATCGAAACTTTCGATATTCTGGCGGACTCTTTTGAGTACTGGAATGGGACTGGCTGCATTCCTCGGCTGATCATGGTCCGAGGGATTTCTGGCTCAAACCGGTAGCTTATTGAAAAGAATGGCCCGGCGGCTGGGGCTTGGGAGGTGGTTTTGGTGATGTCTTAGCAAAAGTGACCTCGGCTCCAAGATGGTGGCCATGGCCCCGATGCCCCCCCCCCCAGGATCTACTTTTGACTTCCTCGTGAAAAGCAAATGAGAAAAAGAAACTGACAAATTACCGCTTTTTGATTAATTTTACAACAGTGGGAAGGGGGGGACAATACATCGACATTGAGCTGTAGAGCTTTTGAGTGTAATATGCTACCACACAAACAGGTGTATCTATAGGTATCCCCCCACTTATCATCTGAAGTCACACTAAGAGGGTTCGCTTTTTTGGTCAGCCTTTCCTCGTTACACACCCTCCCCCCTATAACTATTAGGTAAAAATACTGATGCAAAGTCATAAGGTGGTCCTCCGGCGAATGAACAAAATAAGAGGGGATTTTACCCATAACACCATTCGAATATCTTCTGGTGGAAAGAAGTCACTGTGCTGTGCAAGTGATGGCAGGGGCTGTCACGGCAGCCGCACTTCTGATCAATAGACAATTACGGGCTTTTCTTTTGCTATTGGAAGAAAATTGACAATTTGGTAACAATGATTTCACGAGATAGTATCGATTGTGAATAAATTATTATTCTCTCTCGTTTAATGAAGTTTGGTTGAGTTAATTGGAGTTTTTTGTACCGAGCCTATTGCTGTCAGCTATGCATACTTGTTATCAATTCATCACCCTCCTGAAAAGTGTTATAATTTGGCTTTCAAATACGAGCAATGCTTGCACAGATTTAATTACAGAGATGAAAGAGGAAACCACGTAAATTCCTAAATCAACTTCACGGTAGATTGGACGAATGAAGCAGCCGGTCCAGATTTCAAAGGGGGAACGAACCAATGTATATTGATAGGTGTTCATTAGCGCACAAACCAGAGCTTCATATAGAAGAAGAACTCTGTTTCGGGCCTTCCGCCCATCACTACCGCTCTGCATTGCGTTATTATTATTTTAATTTCCGGAAGAGCCTTCGTAAAGAACACCCTGCGCTATTTTATCGAACCACAATGCTGCGGGTGAGTTTTGCGGGAGGGGGAAGGGGTTAACTCACGCCTAAAATCGTTGCCTCACGCTGATTATTCCGTATGTTAATTTTCGCTTGGGTTTGCTCAGCGAGTTTGTACAAATTTTCTGGTACGTAACCCATTCGATGGCGGTGGGCGGCGACCGCATCCACGCCAGTGCCCCTCACTTCAAATTTTAACCAATCCTCCTCACGCAATGCTTTTTTGTCAGTTTCTCCTTCGATTTGGATTAGTTGAGGGGGAATAATCAAATAAGGGTGGTTGTGTAAATCTGACGGTGAGTATAAAAGACAGTTCAAGACCAAAAAAGTTAACCGCTGTTCTGGGAGAGGGGAAGGCCCTACAAACAAACTGAAGGGAACAAAAATATATCTACGATTCTAAGGGACAGGAAATCACATTATGAGTCACTTGTTCCTTTATCAAAACACCCTCCCCTTTTTTTTATTGTAAAAGATAATCCCTTTCTTTTGTGCTGAAAAGACATTACCATGAAAATGCTGAAGTAAAGAAAACAAAAGAAAACTGCTTGTTACCCCTTTTACTTTTTTTTCCTAAGCTTCACAAACTGTTGTTATTTAGATCCATTAAAATTGATTTCTGACCCTTGGAAAGCCGTTGTCCGCTAATTGAAATTGATAGCCTTTTTCTTTTTTGGTGGAAATTAATGAAGTGTTTTCACGCTGCTTGAGATACTTTTAAAAATTAAAAGTGGACTTAGGAGGAAAACATTAATTTCATTCTTAAGAGTGTTTTAATTATAAAAAGTTGGCGGAATGCCGTAGTTAGGCATCGTGCGGTAACATGGATGAAGAAAAGGGGAAAGGCCTTAACATATTATGTTCCGAAGGGCACAATTTAATAACTGTCAATTCAAATTCATCGAGAATGTGTCCTTCGAGAGTTCTCCATCGTTGCAGAGATAGCATTGATGTGTGACAAGTCCTCCTCTCTCTTCCACCGCGCTTACTCGATCGCGCCTATATCAATTGCAAGCATTCCCATGAATAAGCCAGGTCAAGCCATACGCTCAGGTTTATTTGTAAATCCCCCAAAGCGTTATTATGAGTGGGAGGAGAGGGGGTAACAAGATACGCGTCACTGTTACATGCCCTTGGGGAACGAGGCCTATAAACTGGGTGTGAGATGTAAGTGGAGGTATACTTGTAATCTGATACCATCAGGGAATCCATCACTTCAGCATTAGTGGTTAGAGGGAAAGAGTTGGAGAGAGCTCCAACTGAAAGCGACACCCCTTCACCCATCAACCATCACCACCAACCAATTTGATAAAATTGGTTAGGACGTTAACTCATCAATTGAAAACGATTTTCGTCGCTTTTCAACATTACTTTTTCGTATGCTTGTTATTTTTTTTCTCTTGAGTGAATTTAAAATCAAAGTACATACATGGTTTTTATTTAATTAATTGTTCAACTTCCGAGGGTTTCCCAGTACCGGTCCCACACCACGATGAAATTTTAATGAACCACTTAAACAATTCCAACACTTTTAACATTTTAATGAAAAACAAGCGCAAAAGTTATTCAGCTAACGCGACCCGGCAAACAGCTTTTTTTTGCACTGCGAGATGTGCTTTACTCCACAGGGTGGATTTCTCCGTCTTTGTATCCCTTGAAATTCTTGGCACCATTCACTCCACCTTTATTCTTCTATGCTCTTGGCACGATTTCCAACAGTCTGACTAAGGTAATAATAACGCTCTTACGAGGATAATTGAGGGAAAACCCAACCTTTCCACGCCTGGTTGGTGGGAGGAAGGGAGGGAAATGAGAGCCTTTGGGGTTGAGCGCGTGAAACGAGAAGACTTGAAGAGATAAGCAAAGCCATTATAGATTTTTAAAAGCTGATCGATTTACTCAAATAGTGTTAAGCGCGTGAATGGTGGGGAGAAATGGGTTTTCTCTCCTAGCTCTTTTTTTTATACACGGACAATATCATCAGCAACAACAAAAAACGAGTTTGAATTACTCACCTACTCCGCATTTGTCCAGGTGATTTGTGGCTGGCAGTTCGGGCTTGCACTGACATGACTTTTGTTTCTCGTCACACACTGATCCTTTAAAACCGCAGTCAGAGGTGGATTCACACTTGTCTCCAAACATCAACTTTCCAGTCGGTTCTGGTTCTGTGAACAAAAATAACAGAACGATGTTTTTTTTTTCGAAAAGAAAGGCGCTTTCGGACATGTTTGAAACGATTAAACGATATTTATTTTCTTTCCTACATGAGGAGAAAACTCGATTTTGCTGCCTCCGTAGGGAGGGGAAAGAGGGACTTTTCCGGGCTAGCCTAGTCTTTGTCGGTCTAGCCTGGTAAAGTTATTCTCGGGCTAGCCGTGAAAAGTATGCATTTTCTTCAAAGAGCGCTAGACCGACGTCTCTCTTCAGAGAGGTTTGTAAAAGGTTGGTGTCCTGTCAAGTCGAGAAACAAGATTCAAGAAGGTTTAGCTGGTTATTCGTCTTCAAAATTTCCAAAGTTCACATATTTTAAAATTTGATTGTTGATTTGTACTGGTGGGGTGGGCGGTCGACCACTGAGTGTATTTAGTTCCGTGGAATAGATAATAGAGAATGTTCGTCACAAAAAAAAGGTTCGTCGGGCTTCTCGACTCGGCCGGACATAACGACGAGGGCAAAACAAATCGGAAGATCTACTTCCGAGAAAGTCTCGCGCAAAATATGAATGACAACGACATTACAACCATTTTTGCTGTAAATATCTCACAAGTCATTTCATTTTTTTCACTTTTCAAAAAAAAATTTTAAAATACTTAGGTACAGTTTTCTGTTTATCCTTTGAATAATTGTTTTCCTATCATTCCGGAAAGAAAGTAGTACGTGCATCTTGCCGGGAAAGTGTTTCGCCGGTCCTCGACGCTTCGCCCAGGCGATCCGTAGGCTCGCCTGGGCAACTGGTCTCGGCCTGGCAAACACACACTTTCCCACCTTGGTATACAATATTCTACTCTCGGGAGAAGCTGTAAAAATAGTGAAGTACACGAACTGAATATTTAAATGTTTAATCAACGGTTGTTTAAAGTAAAAGGCAAACTGCATGGTGCAAAAACTGCATATAGCAGCCAATTAATTATTTTAATATGTATAGCGTGCACGTCTAGGCTACTTACCGGGGGGGGGGGGGGTCACTCACTTGCGACTTGGGCGGGCAAAACAGGCCAAGAGCCTCAACCAATGATGGCACGGTCCTCGACGTTCCTCTGGAGTCGAGAGATTCAACTTAGAGTAAACGCTAATTTTCAATCAGATTAGCCATTTGAAGCGTTTTTTTGGTTTTTATAGCTCTTCCCTTGTGGCCGCGATAAAAAAAAATATTCCCAGGAAACCAATGGGATCACAGCCATTTACGCGCCCGCCACCAGTGATGATGTCAGCTCACGAAGCCCGTCGTGCCACGTCCCTCATCGAAGGCTGGTGCCACCTTAACCGGCCCTCTTTGGCCCCTCACAAGGCACAGGGGGGTTCCGGCGATTAAATTTCCGTATTTTCACCGGCCATTAAATACCTCGACGTCACCCTGAACGCGCGCCTCCATCCTGGGCTCCATTTAGACGCCTTACGCCCAAAATTCCAAAAACTTTTTGTACAACTTCGCGCATTGAGCAGCCATCAATGGGGTGCCTCCTTCCAAACACGGCTCCTCTACTGCAAAACTATCTTCCTGCCAATCATTCACTGCGGAGCACCAATTGGTGGCGGCATCCCTCGTGGCGCTATCGCGCCCGTCTGCGAACACTGTGACGCTCTGCTATGCCTGCGACTGGCGTCGTCCTCCGTCACTTTTACAACACAGGTGCGGCATATGACGCCTTACTGGTCAACCTTCGTGACCAACTCGTCGACCTCCCTGAACCCTCTCTTGGAGTCCTCGTTTATGGACCTCTGGCAGCAACGCTGGGAGTCGGTTTCACCGCGCTACTCACCAACTCTTGCCCTCTGTTCACACCCGTCGAGAGATGTCATGGTGGCGCCCCACCCCTCTTTCGCCGTCACACACCCACGACATCTTCAATAGTCGCCTTAACTTCTTCTGGAGACGAAACTCACCCCATGTGAACCCCATGTGGGCGAAACTCTGCCCATGTGGTGACCCTGTCGACGAATCGTGCTGTGGGATTGCTCCCTTTACGCCTACGTCCGCGCCTCTTTCACCATTTCGAACAGAGATTCTTCTCTTCCTAGAACACCCGTCTCATAAATCGGTTCGCTCAGGCCTGGGTCACCTTGAGTCATGGGTTCCTCCGCCTACGGACCCCTCTCTCGCTCCCCCACATGCCAGTTTGAGCAACTCTGAAGATGAGAGCTAACCACTTTCTTCCTCCTCCCGACGACCACCTTTCGGTCTACTCGACTCCCTTCCAGGGGAGCGATGATCCTCGCCTTCGGGCAAACTCCGCTCTCTTCAGGGTTCCCCCAGTCTTCCACTGAAAACCATTTAAAAGGCCACCTTCACGGGGTCCACTCTGTGACTCGTCACCTGGCCAGTGAGCTTGGGAGACTGGTAACCTGAGCCTTGCACGTGTCAGGCCATCTCGCACTGCAACCTGGGGTTTCCCTGGTAGCAAACATCTGACTACGCAATTACGAAAGTTCACGTGAATACCCCTAATATAACTACGATTCGTTCACCTATTTCTACTAACCTGATGATTTCAGGTACCTAGTGAAGATCTTTTTTCTTCCTTGATCGCTCCTTGGGCCGTAAAGAGTCCATCAAATCCCATAAACACGACCATTGCTTTAATCTGTGCTAAGGCAAGTGATGTAACGTTACTTTTATTCTCACTACACATACTATAGAAAGGAAAGAATAGGAAAAGTAACTTTTTAGGAGAGACTTGGGGCCTATGAGAAGTGGGGAAAGCCTATTATATTAAAGTATAAAACTGGCTAGAGATGGGAGATAAACTTAATTCAGTTTACTGCTAGGCAGCGTAATCTGAAAATCCTATGACATTACGCGTCGAAAAATTCCATTGACAGATTCATTCACCTTACTATTGGCCCGTATTTTTTCTTCTTTTTTTTAAATCCCCTTCTGTGACCCTTGTGGGATGTGAAAATGCAAAAATATGTAAATAATTCAACATTGAAAAATGTGAATTACATGAATAAACCATGAAGAGGCGTCTCATTTTGACGATGTCCCGCGTACTTCGTTCCAGCCCTTTTGACTTCATTGAGCTCACCTGACAATTTTGAGCCTCGTTTTAATTGTCGGCAATTCGTTGAGATTACAACAAATTTTTTTACTGCCAAACTACTGTCACTTGTTATCGATTGACGAGAAGTAGAACAGGGGAAAACTCGTTCGAGAATATTCGAGTTTTCATGGAAACCATGGAACTGAACGTGGACGTTTCGTTTCACGTTTGTGGTGAAACGAAAGTTTTCTTATGAAATTCTCAAATGGTTTTTAGAAGAAAGGATGCAAGCGAATGAATTATTCCAAGCCCTTGCCGTGGAATCCTCTGAGATATTAAACAAGTACAGGTAGGCGCTGGTGGAGCCTTCACTCGTCCCTCGATTCCTCTACAGCTAGCCTACAGCAAGAGCGATAAATTGCCACATCCACGGCGTTGTAACTATTTCAAGAGCTCCCTCTTCCTCCAACATTTCTTTTCCGAAGCGCCGACTAAGAGAGCATGATGAAAGGAGACGGACCAAGTAATTAATCTGGCACACAAGGAACCAACTAGTGCCCTGCGGTTGTTCAAGCTTTACTTGAAAGCTTTTTTTTAACTGTTCCCCTTTTCAGAAACTTTTTGTTTTCTTTGCTCAAACTACGTGTATATTTTAACAGCAATTTTTTCCCTGTCGCCTAGCATCGTAGAACAAGTTTTTAGAAGTAAAATTCAATGGCCAAGGCTCGATATCGCGGCCCGTTTAACTTCAAAAAAAAACAAAACAAAAAACAACAACAAAACAAACCTCACTTGGAAGTAAAAGAGGTTTTGGTATAAAATAGCGATAAACCTCCCCCCACTCCCGCTACCAATACCACACAGTTGCGCTCGCTTACAACCTTATACAACAAACCTTTCTCTTTTTCCTTGAGATCAATACCTACTCTCTTCCGTCCAAATGATATTTCCCACCGTGAGTTCTGAAGTGTGCACTTAGTTTCCATTAGTAGGTTCTCCATCATGCTGAAATCCGAAAACGGCTCGCTATACGTATAGCGAGAAACCGCCCTTGGAGTCAGCTCAAATGCTCTAAATATCGTCATCTATGCGCAGTGAGTGGCGAAAGGAATTTTATTATTACGCTCAGGCTGAACCATGTACTCCCACTCAGGCCCAGCTGCACGTTTCAGCAATTCTATAGCGCTTAAATGACTGCCGCAAACCTTGAAAGGGAGCGGACAAGTTAAGACAATTTTCATTCCATTTTTTTTCATAAGATGTATCATAATTCTATCTGGGATTCAGACACGAACGCAGCAAGCATCCTCACGACAACAATATTTCTTGTTTTAGAGCTGAAGCAAGCGTTTTTACACGTTGTCCTCGATGTTTGTAATAGAGTTTTAATGTCTCACGTAATGAAGCGTAAAAGACTGACAATAACTTTCTGAAATAAATCGCTGTCAGAGAGCTAGCTCCAATGAGTTTTGAAATGTTTAGGGGCTATGAATGTACAACTGTAAGCATTTAATATTCTTCATGGGAAATATTGACAACTGTAGTTTTTCTTTAAAACCACTTTTCTTCTTGACAATTACAAACGGTTTGTTAGATTTCAACAAAGATTACACAAAAGAGGGGGAAACACGTCAATGCAGTGGAGGTAATTGACTAAAGTTTATTAGACGGCGAAAGCGCGAGAAAAAAATTCTATCTTCTTTTCTTTTGGTCTCGCGTGATTATGACTTGCCGATTGTCATTCCTTCTTTGCCAATCTCTCAATCAGGTTGACGTCATAGACTGTAGTTTTCACTTTTTAAACTACACGAAATAATTCTTTAGCAGACTTTTTTTTTTCAACAGTTACCCTGTTAAAGCTCCAGGAAAGAGCGGAGTTAGAACACCTGTGTGTGCGTCTGTATATTATGGGTTTAACAACCATTGAACACGTAGGCGTGTTATAGTGAAAACCGCTCCCAAGCCTCTTTCCGTAATGCTTCATGAAGCCTCGGGGTTTCCGATTCTCCATTCTGGGGGGGGGGGGGGGTCAACTCTGGTGATATAGGAAAGGGGTAAGCGTTATGAGTGAAAGAATCAGGTTAATGGATCGACGATATGGCCACCGTTCGTTCAATCATTTCGAAATGGAATACGGGACTGAGGGGAGGGGGGCAGTTGTATTTCGCTGTTTGTCATCTCTGTGTGCAGTCGGGAAGGAAGGAAAAAGGGTGGATTGACGTTTTAACTCACCCTTTCTTATTGATAAACTTCCGACCGAAGTCGAATTCTTCTCCCACGATAAAAAAAAAATAAAAACAAATTACGTAGTTCATACCTTCGCACGACAGGAGTACACGTGCGGTCCTGTATAGGGTTCACGCTTTACATCACTCTGTTGGACTCGAGTGATTGACTAGCAGCCTTGCAAGGCACTCTGCTTATAGCCTTCGTTACGCATTAGGAATGGAGAATTACCAATGTTGGCTTAAATCAATAGGTTCATCAACCGTTCATGGAACAATAACCAGTTTAAGGGAATAAAGTACAAGCTTTGGAATCAAACAATCTGATAGAATCAGAGAGAGCTTAACTCGTGAATTTGGGTATTCAGGTAAGCAAGCCCTTGAATTTGGGTCTTTGAGAGAGTCAGCTGAAAATTCCTTTTTTTTAAAGTGCGGAAGCCTCGAAATTGGTTTCTGAAAGAGTTGAATAACCACATCAATTTCACAATTAGTGAACATCAAAATTCAATTTTTCAAAATACCAAACAAGACTCAACTAGAAAAACAGGTTCTCACCCCTAAGAAATTAGATTAATTTAGTGATATGCACCTGCGAAATGATTTTTAGTGTGCAGCGACTTTGCAAGAGCCCCAACTTAATCTCTGCGGCGAATCCACGTGCTCTGCGAGATGTGCTCCCTAGTATATTCACAGATTGCTACTTCAGCATGCGTTGTCGATTTATCGTGTCGCCGAACAGTTGATAAATCAAACACTTGCAATAACTTTTGACTAATTTCCAACTGTTCGAAAACATTTTTTGCCCCGTAAAGTCACCGTTCAGAATAAGCCGCGAATTGGCATTCTCTTCATTTTAACCGCAAATTTTAGCCTTTTTCTACACTTCAGCGCTTCTACCCGATTTCATGGGTGAATTAGCAATTCGTCTCCATTTCAGCCGTAAATAAGCGATTTGCCCCCATTTTAGCCGCGAATTTGAGAGTTTTCTCCATTTTAGCCACGAGTTAGTGATTTTTCTAATGTTTGCCGTATATTAACGCCTTTTTCAAATTGGCCATGAAGTTCCCTCCGAAACCGCGGCTAACCATTTTCTCAATTTTCTGTGAACTACCAAATTTTCGCAAATCAACCCCCAATTAGCCATTTTTCTTGATCATAGCCACTAATCATAGATTTTTCTACATTACAGCCACGAATTAGAGTTTTCCTAATTTTCGCCGCAAATTACCTAACTGTTTCTGAATTCAGCCTCGGATTAGCGTTTTTTTCACATTCTGACACGTTGTACCCTCAGAAGCTGTGAATTGGCGTTTTCTCTATTTTAAACTGCGAAATCGCGTTTTTTCCTCACGTCAGCGATTCTTATCAATTTTATCGGTGATTTAGCGATTTGTCTCCATTTTAGCCGCGAGTTAGCGATTTTTCTGAAATTTTGCAGTGATTCGTGTTTTTTCCTGATTTTAGGTGCTAATGATGCTTCTCAATTTCGTTCATGAATTAGCACCTTTCCTTAATTTTTGCTGAGAATTAGCGATTTTTGTCGCTTTTAGCTGTGAATTAGCGCTTTTTCTCCATTTTTGCCATGAACTTGACTTCAGAAGCGCTTTTTCTACAGTTTATTCGCGGAACCTTCAAGGAAACTTTAGACGCGAAGTGGCTAACAATAAGTAATTTTCTTAATCCGCTGATCCCCAGTAGACCAGTCAATATAGACACAAAAATCGGGCTAAATCGCAAACATGCATGTAATTGATTTTTTTTGTTGCGTGTTGTTACGATTAATGAGAGCAGTTATTACTCAAGTTTGCAACCCTCAAACCCTTGTGCTTAACTCGTGGCACTTGAAAAACTAAGAAATTTCATCACTTTTTTTTTTTTTAAACAAAAATACCAGAAGAAAGAGTTTTTCGAGTATGACCACAGTATACATCGTTAAAGCCATCTAAATTTGCTACAATTTAAGCCATGCCCGAGCATCCTGGGTCTGTTAGTACAGGAAGTACAGGCAATCAACAAAATACCTAATCTCGCCAAAAAGCGAAATTATATTGGTAGGGTAATTTTTCAAGACCCGTAGCACTCAAATACACGGTGATTGGTACTTGGTTGAACAAAATGAGAGGGATGATTGTACACCCAAAATGCAACAAAAAATTTCCTATGACCTAAGGTCAGATTTCCATCCCTAGTTCAGATAATCAATTTGTTTTTTTTCGCACATCACGGGTTTTCGCAAAGAAAACATCTGTAACATGGGAAGTAAGCGTCCTAGGTTAAATCCAACGACACCACTGAAAAGAGCACTCTTTTTACTTCCATGTTCCCTACGGGAATGGAAGTGTGGTGTTCGTGAAAAAAATCGAGTCCGAGCTGACAACACATTCATAATGTACAAACTCCGAAAAGTTGAAAAAAGTGGTTTTCGGCATGCCGTCGGTCTGTCGGTCTGGCGGTCTGTCGCTTTTTTTTTGATAAATTGCATGAAAATGAAAACCTGGCTATTTCTTAATATGAGAAGCACAAATCTGACCTTTGTTTTGAGAAAAAATCATTTATCGGACATGTTCTCCCCGTACCGAAATGTCGTTTTTGGATATAACTTCAGAACAAGTCATTCCAGAATTTTTTTGATATTTTTTTCGGATTCCTCGTGAAGTTTTCTTGCGAATTGACCACAATATTGCCGAAAAAATGCAACTTTTTTTTTGGCCAAAATCGTCGTTTTTAGCGCAAAAGGACCAGTAGTTTTTGTGTGAGTAAAGACATTTTGTCTAATGATAGCGAACGATTCTTGGAGTAAACTGGGAAAATATCAGGATATTTTAAAAAATGTCGGTTTTTGACAACTGTTCAAAGCTAGACTACATTGGCCATGGTGCTCCCAGCGCCGGGCAAATTCCTCTAAAACTGAGTGAAGTGCTTATTTTACTCCTGCCCTTCGCAATGTTTTGATAAAAATCCATTGTTATACCAAAAAATGAGGCAATTAAGCCCATTTTGAGTGCTTAAAAGAAGATACGAAAGCTATTCCAAGAATGTTTTTTCAGCTTATTCCACTTTTATTGGTCTTTCCTCATAGATTAGCGGAGTAAAAGTGAATTAAGCTGAAAAAAAAAGTTTTAGGAATGGCTCTTGATCTTCTTGTAGGCACTCAAAATGGGCTTAATTGCCTCATTTTTTGGTATAACAATGGATTTTTCTCAAAACATTGCGAAGGACAGGAGTAAAATAAGCATGAAGTATTAAACTAAGTAACTTCACTCAGTTTTAGAGGAATTTGCCGGGCGCTAGGAGCACCATGGTCAATGTAGTCTAGCTTTGAACAGTTGTCAAAAACTGACATTTTTTAAAATATCCTGATATTTTCCCAGTTTACTCAAAGAATCTTTCACTATCATTGGACAAAATGTCTTTACTCACACAGAAAAAGGGTGCTCTTTTCAGTGGTGTCGTTGGATTTAACCTAGGACGCTTACTTCCCATGTTACACCTGTTTTTGTTGCGAAAACCCGTGATGTGCTAAAAACAACAAATCGATTATCTCGGCTAGGAATCGAAATCTGACCTTAGGACATGGAAAATTTGTTGTTGCATTTTGGACGTACAACCTCCCCTCTCATTTTTTTTTAACCAAGTACGAATCACCGGTATTTGAGTGCTTCGGGTCTTGAAAAGTTACCCTACCAATAAAATCTCGCTTTTTGGCGAGATTAAGTATTTTGTTGACTGGTTGTATTTCCTGAACTAACAGACCCAGGATGCTCGGGCTGGGCTTTAATTGTAGCAAATTTAGTTGGCTTTAACAATGTATACTGTGGTCATGCTCGAAAAGCGCTTTCTTCTGGTAGTTTTGTTAAAAAAAGAGAAAAAAGTGATGAAATTTCTTGGTTTTTCGAGTGCCACGAGTTGAGCACAAGGTTTTGAGGGTTGCAAACTTGAGTATAAACTACTCTCATTAGCCCTAACAACATGCAAAAAAAAAAAATTACATGCATATTTGCGATGTTTGATGTTTATATTGACTGGCCTAAAACGTGAATTCGAGGATACAAGTGAAAAAAATCGGCTAGTCCAAGGCTAGTAAAGCGCTGATTCGCGGCAAAAAATTCAGGAAACAACAAATCCGTGGCTTCTGAACGCAACTTCAGGCCTATGAAACTCAGATAGGGCACAAAATTCACAGCTGAAAATGGAAAAAATTGATAATGCGGGGCTAAAATAGTTCATACACCGCTAATTTGCGACCAATATTGAGAAAAAATCACTAATAAGCGAGGTTGAAATTAATACAAACGCTAATTTGTAGCTCATAATGAGAAAAAATGATAATTCGCGGCTGAAAAGGTAAAAATCGCTAATTTACAGCAAAAATTGAGGAAAACTCCAATTAGTGGCTAAATTTGAAAAAAATCGCAAACATGGGATAAAAACGCTAAAGTGGTAATTCACGGCTAAAATTGAAAAAAAAAAATCCCATTTTCCCCTGTAATTGAAAATATGTGCACCAATCCGTGATGGCATCTGTACTCAATGAATATTTATTTACACGTCCTTTCGTACATTTTGTAGAGTCCACGGAAAATGGCCGTGAGGGGCGGAAAGCTGACTCTGGACGGATAAATAAATATTCATTATACTATACATAAGTGGAGAGACAAGGACTTTTATTTCCCAATTTTTATTCTTAGGCCCGCTTTACCAATTGCCGATTACGAAATGTAAAGAACCGATTCAGAAAAATTATCTGTGAACCATGTCGAAATATTATTTTGATCATGAAAGAGATTACTTTTTTAGTCAGCTCTTTAATCGGTTAAAGCGAACCTGATGTATTTTGCTTTAACGGTAGACAGTTGAGTTGATTGTGTAAAGGGCACGGCTCAATTTTCAGCGTTTGTATGTACCGATGTGGCTGAGTAGTTTTTGTCTGATAGCACTTTCTTCTTGGCCACGTTTTACACTGTCGTGCGGCTGAATCGCTATGTTTCTGTCGGGAAAGTTTTCCCTCCGGGGAGCTTTCTTAGCCGGAAATCAGTGGAAAGAAAGGGTGGAAGGATAAGAAAGTGGCGAGAAGTTACGAATTTTTCTTTATTTCTTTTTGGTGTATGTATTTGTATAAAGCTAACAGGATGTTACAAGAGTCCTTCCCATCTGGGTCTGAATCTGCCCATTCGCACAGCTTATAGGTCAAGCACTCACAAGTTACGGATTTGGGGAATAAAAAGGTGAAAATTCAAGGCGAGGAAACTCGCTAATATTTGCTTGCTTGAACTCGCAAGATTTGATGCTTTGTATCCGTACCGTGCAGGACCAATTTTTACTGTTCCCTTTTGTGGAATTCTCGAGAAGGGGATGGAGTAGTTAACGAAAGGGCGGAGGATAAGTAGCACTGAAGGACAAGATTGGAGTGGAATTATGGAATTTCCCAAACATAATGACGACTTCCGACTTGTCAGAGGTGAGAATATGATTGATGGGTAGCGGAGTAAACGGAGTTACGCTAGCGGAAAAAGGGATTTCGAGGGTGAAGGAAGCAGGCTTCCGCGATTGGTTTCCACTGCACTTAAAGCAAACAAAAAAAGCGGTCGTCGGATAGGTTCAACAATGGGCGAGCATCGAGCGGTTTGACTAGCTCGAGCTATAGAATTATATTGAGAGATTCAGAGACGGGGTGAGATTGCTGAGGGAAGGAGAAGAGACAAAGGAAGAAATAAAACGATAAGAATTCGTTAAAGGAACTTATGACGTAGGCAGAAAACAAGCGAGGAAATAGGAAGAAAAATAATTTCCGGGAAGAAACCCCGATGAAACACGTTGTAAGCAGCTGAACCAATCCGATTTTTATTATTAACATCAAAAGAATGTTGTGAAATATTTGGAGCCTAAAACGTGTATAAAAGTTACCTCAAAGAGGAATTCCTCTAGGTTAGGTGTCCTTTTTGTAACATTAATAAATAAGGTATGACGTCACTCTTTATCCCGCACAATATTCGTCGCTATAATGGGGATTCTCATGTCATTTACTATTCAGCACGTTCCGCAATAAGGAGGTTAGGGGAATATTGATGACTCTGAGTTCCCAAAACGAATGTTGTTGCATTCCTTAATCGTCCCCAAATAACTGGCCCTCCCCTCCCCCCCGGTCATCACACCGCAAAACGAAACCACTTTAACTTACTCAAAAAATCAGAAGGTAATCACCCCGCCCTCTCGTCCATGAAATGAAATATCGTCTAAAACCCGCTGTTATGAATGCGAGAATGATGAAAACGGCGTAAAAACTCCATTTATCATTCAAGACCCAAGAGAAATTAAATGAGAATCAACGTAGTTAACTGGGAAGGGTGGGATGAAATTATTGTAATCTTCGGTTTAAAGCTGGAGCGTCTCTGCTATTAGTTTGTTCAATCAACTTCTTGTATGTATCTTGCCTTTACTTAATTAAATTTTGTTTAAGTTTCCAATCTCTCGCTCTGATAATATCTGTCAACGAAGTGACCCCTGAGTTTACTTTTCCTCGGTAACTTGCATCATAAAAGGCGGATGGAATCAATATGTAATTTTGATGGGCGCACGAACTAAAATAGGAAACGACTTAACATTCAGGGGTAATGGACACCAAGTGAGAAAGATTAGCTTAATCCGCGATGAATATGCAAAAGCGGGCTAAAATAAACGGAGAGAGAGTTGAGGGTAGGGAGCGGTGACGACAATACCCTTGTACGAACAACTTCATTATAGTATAAATAAGACCGGGCGGACAGATCCAAATAATTTCGTTTTGAGCGCTATTCTTCATAATAGGGTGTTTAAATTGGTGTAATTTAAAGCCAGGAGGGACCCGGATAATTTGGCCTGTCATTAAGCATTCAAATTATTACTTCAGACACGCTAGGGGGAACTCGCGAAAGGAGGGGAAAAAAGTGATAAAATCTGGAATTCGATGCCTTCATTTTACTCAAGAAAACAATCGCTTGAATATTGCAAAGTGCTTGAATTCCTCTACATCCATTTCAACGCGTATACGGAAAACCAGGGCTACATTCTATCGTTGTTCGATTCAACTGAAAAGATAATTAGACGATTTCCTTCACGGATTCTCTTTACCACGTGAATATTTCATGAACGGTTCATTACAGAGCCAGAAACCAAACTATGGAGCTGTAGCTCTTTTCTTTCTCCTTCCCATTGTAGATGTGCGTTGTTAAATAATCGTAGGGTAGGCGCGGAACGAAACAAAAACAGTGACTGTCACGCCAACTGTTTCTTTTTTCGTAGCCCCCCTATATACCTACCTTGTTTGTCTAGTCGATTAAGATACACCACTTTCGTCGATACTTTTTTCACAAGGGTCCTAAGAGGTTTTATCTACAATTTTCCTCTGGAGGGTTTATCACAAATCACAACGTGGTTTGTCATAAAAAGAATAAAGGATACCTAACGGGCGCCCACTTTTTTAACGCTCGCAAAACAAATTTGTTTCTTTTGCGTGCTCATTTAAAAGCGTGGGATAAGCATTTTTAGTCAGATAGTAAAAATACCCTAACGTAATATTTCGGTAAATAAAATATAAATTACGACCACTAGGCTCTTACGAGTAATGGTTTCTAGGCAGGATATCCCAGTTAGCATAGCACACGAAAGATGGACACAATGAATAGCGTTCTTTTATCTCAGAGAGCTCAATTCGTGAGCAAGCAGCGCAAGTTTACGAAACAAGCGAGAACATATTGTTAATTACATGCCTGTATTGACAAAAGTGCTCATAAATCAAGTCAAATCAAGGGAAAGCGCGGCACCCAGTTATAAATTATACTATAGTATCGTTTTCCTCCGGGTAAAGGGGCAAACGAATTGGACTCCGGGAAATTCACCACGCTTAGCATGCAACAAGAAACGGAAAGGACGCTATCGAACAACTTTTCCTTGCCTCAAGATAATTTGAGGTGTGAGCACAGCGAGGATGCGGGGATGAGAGATGGCATTACAGCAAAGGTTAAGTATTTTAACGTGAAAAAAGAGGAACTTCAACAGTTTCCGGGTGCAAAATAATAAAGAGGAGTCACGCACTTGTAAACCGCTCGAACGAGAATGGTTTCAAGTACAAAATAATGAAGAACAAGGGGAAATAGTTAGGAAAAGGGAGGATATCACTTGACTACTTTGAGCTTGAAAGCAGAGGAAATTATTAGTAGGCTCAATTCGCCCGAGCCTAGTGCCAACGGTGACGTTGCACTTCTAGTCGTCTTGATATTTCAGGAAATAGGTATCCCCCCCAAACCACAACAGACAAAAAATAAATAGACAGAGTGACCGATCAACAGACTTTGCGTAATCTCTTTGATCGCACTGCCTATAAATATTTATCTTGATCCACATAATAGGCATTTTATCCCTAGGAACTGACTTTCCCAACGCGGAAACTGGCCATTTTGAACCCGAGAGTTCATCAGTAAACTGACCAACACTTCGGCTTCACCTTTCCAGCTTTTCAAATCCCAAACAGGTTATACGCCCAAAGTGTGGGCGTATAGCCCCTAACAGCTGTCCCATCCCACATTTTTTCCCAGGGGATCCAATACCCGGCCGAGCTGGGAACATTTTTTCGGTAGGAATTTTTCTGTGGTTTGAGCGTTTTCGAGGCTGGATTTGTTCCATACTTGAGCTTTCTTGTGGTTGGAGAGAGCTTTTCTGTGGTTCGAGCATTTCCCAAGTCGATCGCCCCTACTTCCAACCTCCTCCGACCCTCCCCCAGGGAGATATACCACCACCACCACCAACCCCTCCGAAAAAAGTTACAGGACCCACCCACCAAATTGCAGGCTTGTACATAACATAGAGAACACCGTAAGACGCAAGATTTTCAGATGGAGATCTTCGCCCACTTGGAGAGCCTTTTCTACACTTTCCCATCGCCAGTCCTACGACTGGACGACTCCAATGCATGGGGCACTGTGACTGGGGCTCTCCCCATACTAACGCTCGCGGGCAGCGTCGCTCCACTCTATTGACAGCACATCACGCCCACATCTACAATGATCCATTGCAAGGACTCCATTTACAGGCCCCCTGGAAACTCATACGTCGATATACCCATCACCTTGCAACCCCTCAGGTCACAATGGTTCCTTCACTCAAACCTCACGCCTTCAGGCCACGCTCTTATCGTGATAACGCTGCCGGCACAACCAAGTGCACCGCCGAGAGAAATCAGGCCGTGGAGACTCAACTACAAGTACGCCAACTGGCCTGCGTTTACCGCGCCATCATAGACGATTCCAGTAATTCCATCTCTCTTCACCACCACCTGAGGATAACACTGACACACAAACTTCGACGTTAACGAAGATAATTCATCAAGCAGTGGCAATTGCGATCCCCACAACCCCAATAACGTCCACCGTGTTGGTGGACGCCCGAGCATGAATTAGCCCGCACATGGGTCTTCTCTGCCAAACGCCACATACATAGCCACACACGGACGATTCACGCTCACAGGCCCACCAAAACTTCACCGCGGGTCACCGAGAGTACAAAAAGCAAATACGTATAGCGCAGCGAACAGCATGGCGTCGTCTGGTCACAGATGAATCGGCCGAAACACCCTACAACCCCCCCCCCCCTACAAAATCAAAACTGGGAAATGTCGCAATGCACCTATCCTCACCGCCACACCGAGCCCTACCTCGGCACAGGGCACTCTTGCGGCGACCCTTGAGACGCTGTTCCCTCCAGACAACTCCTCCCTGGGCAACGACTTGAGATCAAGCTCACCGAGCGTCAACAACCCTGCCCTCGCTAGGCCCACCGGCTATGGACTGGACGAAAGAGGAAGTGCAAAACGTGTTTCAGACTACCCCACTCCATAAAGCACGAGCACGGCTGAAATGATGCGACATCTCTCCGCGTCAGCCATCACCGAATTCACGAGCATTTACAACCATAATGCCTCAGGGTCCCCTACTTACCGACGAACTGGAAAAGAAGCTTCCTCGCGCTTATTCCCAAAAGCCCGGACCCACCCCGGAGTGACCCCTATAGTTATCGACCTAAACCTCCTGTCAGTCGAAGAGAAGGCCATGGAAAAACTGATCGTCTCACGTTTGACACCCACCATCTACGAGAAGTGTCATCGTTGGCAATATGGCGGAATACCTGGCCACTCAACCGATCAAGCCGCTATGCAAATAAACTATGGCGTTGCGGGAGCATTCAATGCCACCTGGTGGCCGGCTCCGCTCCAAGCCTTCCGTGAGAGTGGCATGCCATCCAATATCTATGGCATCATGCGGCATTACTTCGCGGACAGATGCATCACACAGCACAGCGGACCCACATCGGCCTCCCACAACGTAACGAGTGGCTACCCTCCAAGACGCAAAAACCGCCTGCCAGGCGTGGGGCCTAGCGTTCGCCCCACTCTTACGACTCTCTGAGGAGTCCAGATACACAACCACAGCGATCGTTGATGATCTTACTCTTGTCCTCCCAGCCTGAGACCACCAACACCTTCGAGAGCAGGCGCGGTAAATCGAAGAAATAACGTCAAATTGGTGCACGCAAAATTGACTGACAATCTCTTATGCGAAATTGCGTAATAGTCTTTACCGGGGAGCCTCCCTCATTCCCCGACAACGGCACACAACAACGAGCGCATGCTCATTGTAAACGCCGTGACCTACCTTGGAGTCGTGCACTCACGGGACTTCCCGCCGTCGTTACACAGCAACCATTAGTGATACCGGCTCCTTCGTGAGGAGTATTTCCGGCCAGGGATGGGGAGCGTCGTTCAGCACGAGGTTCCGGCCGTCCTAATCCCGTGAATAGCCCATGCATGTGTCGTATGGTGGCCTCGGGCCAAATTAATGGACCGGTGTCGAACACAATCCAACGGCAGATCTTGATTGCCATCCTCCGCAATGCGTGGGCCCGCATCCGAGGATTATCGGCCACCCTCGAAAGACCGCCGCGACACTATTAACACCTCGCCGCGACCAACAACGACAGAGTACCCTAGCACGATACGCCTCAAATTAATACACTGCCGCGTCACCATTGCCGCCAGTGGAACTTATCCCCACTCAATCTCTCTCTTATCACTCAATCAATGAGTCCACTAGTGCGCTCAACCAGCACTCCGGTAAATGCTTGAACAACTCGTACACCAAGCCATCCGGACCCGAAGCTTGATTATTCTTAAAGGAAAATATGGCACACGTTATTTCTGACCGTTCTACGGGGGAGACCCAGAGGGGGTCAAAGATGCCGCTGAAGAAATCCGTATTCAGCGTTTCAGAAGCCGAGGGGTCATCGAGCATGGGATACATTTCCGAAAAGTATTCTTCTACGTGCCTTACACTTAATTGCGTCTGTGCTCTTGCTTTACGATGTAACTTGCGGAGCGTGTCCCAGAAATGTTTAGAATTACGCGAGTTTTTGAGTGAGCTTTTAATTTCTTCATAGTAGGTACTTGAATTTCTTATATTTAAGCAGTTATTTATATGACTTCTTGAGAGCTAAATATGAATTAATTCATGAGGTCATGAAGTTATTTCTCTTGGCTTTGCGATAAGCAACCTTCATGTCATATCTTGCTGACCTACGCTCAGCGTCAAACCAGGGTTGGGATGATTTCAGAGGTACCCTACGTTTCTCTTGCACCAAACCAAGCTGCTGTGCAGAAATAATTCAACCGAGTGCCCTCAAACATCTCTAGTAGACCTTGATTTAAATGTCCTATTCTGCTGTTCCAATCCCCTCCAATCAGAGTTTAGAGGGTAGACGACCAAACCGTGCCTTTTAACTGCAGGCTCAAACAGACTATTGTATTCTGCGTTATACGTCTTAGGGATATCAGTGAGCCAAACTTCAACAAGACAAATTACATCTATTTTTTTATCACAGAAGAAAGAGGAATTCAACGAAAAGTTACAATATCCTTGGCTGTTCCAAAAACAAATAGTTGAGTCGCCGCCGGTGATGCCTGGTGTCGTCGTCATCGTCTTCATTCCCATCGCCGCCGGCTGTGGTAATTCCTCCATTTGTGAATCATCTGTTTTGAATCGAGTCAAGGGAATATTTTCCTCAAGGGACGACTATAATTTGGGCCTGATTCCCAAATGCTTTAAAAATTGCTCTTGTCTCAGTGGTCTACAAGGACGGTGAACCACCGTTTTTAGTTCGAACAAGATGGTGTTACTGCGCGCATCGATGGTGTAATGGATACAATGCTCGCTTCGTAACCCAGCGGGCCTCGAATCCAGCTATTGCCCATTACACTATAAGGCTGCGGCGAGCTGTGACACGGCTCACTCGGCTTCGTGTGGGCGTTCACGGCGGTGTGCGTATGACAAACCGCGCATCGACCGAAACGCCCGCGTAGTACGGGTGTGAAGTGCACGCCTGATGGAGTCACAAGGTATGGCGTAAGGGCCACAAGAGCTTAGGCGCCAGCGGGCACGGTAGATCCGAGTCCGCACCCTCAAAAAAAAAAAAAAAAAAAAAAAAAAAAAAAAAGTTTTGTTCCGACAGCAGCCTGTCGGGAAAAGTGCATTTCATTCATGCGACAATCGAGTCAAACCTCATAAGTTAGAACGATATCAATCAACTATGAATGACATTTAGGCCGTGGTATAGAAAGTCAAAATCATAAAATCGTGTTTCTTTTTACCGCAGGCCCCTTTTTTGGCACCAACTGAGGGGAACAAAATGATGAAAATGAAACACAGTCGGTTTGGTTGCCTATACGATATGGGAAGGTGGACAATTAAAATCTTTATCCCGGCCTAAATTTCATTCATAATTGATTGATATCGTTCTAACTTATGAGGTTTGACTCGATTGTCGCATGAATGAAATGCACTTTTCCCGACAGGCTGCTGTCGGAACAAAACTTTTTTCAGATTACGTTAATTTTCAGATCAGATTAGGTCAAATGGTATGTCACTATTTCACCATTGCGGAATGCGGAGTGCCTGGGTTCGAATCCGAAACAATTTTTTTTTAAATTTTTTTTGTTCCTCCCTTTTTGGCCCACCTCAGGATTTTTTACTCAAGATTTATTAGGCTGTAGGCAAATCAAATAAAAGAGACGGCTCAAAATTCAGTGTCAATGAAATTTTTTGGTAATTGGGTGGTCCAGTAAGGCATAGCGTTAATTTAATAGCTCCCCTCCGCCGAGAACTCCCCTGCCATATCAACGGATTTGGTTCACAAGGGTCTCATACGAAAGCGCGTTCATTTCTCATTACTCGAGTCAATTTTGGGGGCAATTGCAGCAACAGCCGTGCGGTAGCGAATTTTCAACTAATTCGAACCCCTCTTTCACACCGTTCCCGTGGACCGATTCATCTGGATCACGAACTCGTCCGAGATATTCACGCTATTGATTTTTAGACCAAATTTGGTTGCCCTAAGTCAAAAATTGCGACTGTGATCGTGCTAACAAGCGAGGGGCCATAAATATATAAATATATATATATCAAATCGAACCGACCTCGGATTCGTGTTCTAGGGGTTCTGAAACGTGAAAAAAAAGTATCACAACCCATATGTGCGACCATCAGGGCGAGACCAATAGTGCATTTTTTGAATGAAATGCACTAAAAAGATGGTGTTACTCGGTTGAATAAGCGGACACTATTTATTATCAACGAAAATTCGGCGCTCATGTTCGTAGTTTCAGTGGCAGTATAATTAATTATCTTTTTTAAAATAATTACGTGGCTCCAATGCTTGGGGTACCCTGGTGCTTCATGAAAGCCCTTCACCCCACCTCCAACCGTTCTTTCTAACCCTTTTCACTCTGTATGAAAATGTCTCCCCATAAATGCCAGCCGTCGCTCGCTTCACCGGTCTTCACCCTACACCAATTACATCTTTAATTGACCACTCTTTGCAGGTCTCTCTCCTTCTCTACAAAGAGGTATGTGGCGAGGAAGCATTTGACCCAGCAGGCTTTTGGCTTGAGTGACCATTAATATAGGGTAAAAAGGTATGCTGTGCCTTTCTAGAGAAATGCATTTTATTTTAAGCGTTCTCTCTGTGATAGGACAATTGAATGAATCTTTAGAATTTTTCCGTATTTTAAAAACTTGCATTTTGTGTCGCCAAAGACTCCTTTTCCAGCCTGTACACACGAATTACGTGCGAGCTGCTGGAGTCAACTTCTGCATGCGATTAAGCTAGAATTAAATTGGTAAATCGTGACTTATGGATGTTACTATTTTCAAAAAACAAGTTATTAAATCAGGGTTTCACATTGAAAGCTTCACAGGGTACATCTTATGCAAGAGGTACTTCATATATAATTTTTTTTCTTCGCAAGACTTCAGGTTGGCGGCTTTGCAGACAAGATGAGGAAACCGCTTGTTAAAGCAGCTTGTTACCACTTTTTTCTTCTTCTTTTTTTTTAAAACGAAAACTAAAGGTTAGACGCATGAAACAGCAGTATCGTTGTTAACAAGGAAGGGTTTAGGTAATTTACCGCTGCCATTCATCTCTGACGTAGAAAAGTTTATTGTGTTGTAAATATACCACGCATAAAACCTCATTTATTTTGTACATATTAAAAGTATTTTACATCGCCGACCGTACCAACTGGTAGACGAGCACCGCGCCACCCCTTTGAGATAAAACATCCCTTCTACTCGTCCACAAAGGACGAGTTCTTTTCAAAATCCGCGTTGCTCTCGCATTAATTAAATTAAATTAAATCGGAACGATCAAACCTTAAAAAAGGGGTGGCTTTTCATCTTCATGCGGCGTTCACGCTTTTATTCAACGGAATGGAATTACTGGCGTACTTAAAGTATAATGAAAATAGCATTAGTGAAAAGATTTTGAGCTTGCTTTCGAAAGCCAAGAGAAACTACGGTCTGGCGACGTTTCCATACCCTGAAACACCTCATTTTTTGTTGCTTGAAGACAAAATACAACAATCGTACATAATTCAAGCGCCGTATGTGTGCTCTCGCTTGAGTATTGGTTTCCTTTAGACATTAACCATTTCCACCATTCCACCGTGCCATTTCAACAAAACGCAATTTCAATTTAAGCATCTTCCGAGGTGATTTTGGAGTCTTGACGTGACAAGGCTTGTCATATACTTGTAGTTACACTTTGTCCTACGGGAATTCCCTTTCACTGTTTCGTGGTCCACAAGGATAATTAAGTTAATCATACTTTACGAACTAACAAACTTTTTTTCATTTGCATTAAAGTTTACTGTTACTACTCAAATCCGAAGTTGAGAAAGGTTGAAGCAGAATGATATACATAACATTGTGAATTTTAAGCAAAGGATTAAAAACTGCGCTAGAGGGCGAACAAAGTGAAAGATGGTGAACAGGAAGTACTGTAAGAGCAGGGAGCGGGCTATATTGTTCGTTGGAAACAATGTGCGCGAAGAGTAAGGAAAAAGAAAGAGAGAAAGAATATCCGATCTAGCTGGGTGAAAATAATTGAAGAGAAAATACGTCTGCTTGGTGGCTTTCATTTGTGGATGGGTAACAAAGGAATGAAGGGGAATCACACCTCCCCCTACCATCGTACCACCCCTTCATTCGCAGGCCACAAATCCGCCGTCATTCAATAACACTCAATAATCGTAAAACGATAATTTTCGCAATTGTTTAAGTCACTGTATAGTAACAGTTGATGAGACGTTAAAACCTTGCCTTAACGTCCAATTAAACGCTAAAAATAAATAAAGACAGACTCACCATTTAATAATTCATCCGATGTTGGTTGGTTGAGAGGACCTGAGGTGGAAGAGGCCCAGCTCTGGCAGACCAGAACCAGCTGCATGATCAGGAGCCCACCTACCATCCTCACATCTTTGCCACTAGAACACATTTATTCGCACGATGTTAGGAAAATTTCGAACTCATGGTTCATTCGGGAGAAAGTGTATAGCATTAGGGCAGGGAGAGGTTTGATGTAACTGGCAATTTCGCGTGTAGAAAGACTAGGAGGGCGAGTGGTGATAGTAAAACAATATTCTCGTAGGAAATACGCCAATTTTTTGTGGTGGAAAGTCGATTTACGGCGTTAACAATAAGTAACCCAGCGGCTTAAGATTAGGGGTCTAGATGGAGAGTAGGTCACTCGCCCAGAATCGCCCTACACCCACCTTATAGCAGCAAACATGACAAAGCAGTGACAATGAAAGTTACCAATCAGAACCCAGAGTTGAAAGGGAGTCACTTCTCTATGCCTAGGTTGTTTGTTCTTTGAGGGAGACGGGGTGAAATTCAAACTTCATTGGTGGGGGCACACGAGCCATGCCCCCCTTCCCGACCCTTGGAGTCGAGTTCACTTACGCCAAACCATCATCCAAACCACTACCGTAACAAATTCTTCAACGTTACCGGTTAGAACCTGACGCGAGGGTTAGGTCACACTAACCCGGTAGGACGTGGGTTAGGTCACATTAATGACCTAACCCATTAGTCCCAGGGATAAGACACAAACCGGGTTTAGGCCAGAATTAGGGGGCTTGTGATACAGGCCCTCAGACCTCTATCCTATACCCATAAATACTTCCTTCCCTATCATATCATCCCCCCCCTCATTGAGCCGGAGACTCCTGCATTCTCGACTAGTGTACCGCTCACCTGGAACCAAAATCTCCCGCATTTTGACCAAGAAGATAAGTACATTTGGTGTACAAGGATGAGCAACATTTTGGCTTATCTTTTTAACATTCGTCCGAAAAAAGTATTTTCGATGATTAAAAAGAAAAAACTATCTTTCGGTCATTCATGAGGCTTGATGGGATCCTATCCTCAATAATTGCTGAGAAGTTGGCACCGGTTCTCCTCGAAAAGGCGTTCTTGCCATTTTTGAAGACTGGGTTTGCTTCCACCCTGAAGGACATTTTTCGTATATTTCGAAACTGTCATTACTTTTAAGAAATGGTAGTAGAAGCTGCGAAATTACGAGTGCTCGAATGCTACTATAGCCCGTCAAGAAGAACATGAACCCGCGGCCAGCGCACTCTCATTCGATTAGTTACAACTTCTCTTCCCTCTACTTTCCTTACAGAATTGGTTGTCCCACTGTTCTCCAAAGGTAAGGGTTATTATCAAGCCGAAGTTTCATGGAAGGGGAATGGAATAATAGCTAGAGGGGCTAATTACAGAAAGGCGAGGTCCACGTTTAACTTGACGGGCTATAATAACCGCTTTAAAAGATGGGCCACTGAACTAGAACTTTTTAATCCAATTTTCAATGCATTATTAGTATCGCCCAGCAAAAAAAGGCACCCCCTCTTCCTCATTTGAACAATTTTTTGGTTTTGAGGGCTGGAAATAGCTCAGAAGGCGTAGAGGGATTCCTTTTTTTTCGAGTTCCTACCTGTATGTATTCAATACAGGCCATCAATAATGTTTTAGGTGACTGCAACGATCGCAAGCTTTTCGTGTAGAGGCGTCATTCTTTGGTTTCGTGGGACGACTGGGTTGCCTTCTTCTTTTTTATGGTTTTATTGATTGCGTCGATGGCAGTGAATCTGCGGATTTCATCCCTTTAAGTTCCAATTTCACCGATTCAGGACTTGAAGAATCAATTTTACTGGATTCACTCGCTCAAGAAGTGAGTTTCGCAGGATTGATATATCCTATTGAGGTCCTCAAATATTTGATTTCAGCCTACGTTTCGCAACGGTACTAGCATCCTCAGAAACTAAGTCCGAAATATTAAAAATTAACGAATGCAATTTAAAATGAGGTCTCCCATTGTCAACACACTGGTAGTATAAAACGAAAAAAATAACTATGTAATTAAAATCCATTTTTGAAAACCCTTATTCATGAAACAAACCAATTAATTAGACCCCCTCCTCCCGTTACTATTCAGGTAAAAAAGAAAAAATGCATAATAAATGCATTAAAAAAACTTACAATTTTTTCAGGTTAACACAAAATAACTCCATTTTGTAAATGAAATGCACTAAAAGAAAGAAAAAGAAAGATTCGCAGGATTGACTCCATAACAAACCAATTTCTCGTCGATGTCACATTCGAAAATTGAATTTCACGGGGTTGACTCGATCAAAAATGCAATTTCACGGGGTTGGGTGCTTCTAAACAGCAATTTCGCTGGTTGAGCTTTTATATCAAGTCCAAATTTCGTGGATTTAGATTTACAGAACCTAATTTTGCGATTTTGGATGATTCCGGCAATGACTCCTAAACTCCTTCAAAAAAGAGCGATTCCACCGGTTTGGCTCTTTCATTGGCCTTTCGCGGATCTAGCACACCATAAACCAATTTCGTGGGGTTGGCTCCCTCCCTCACTTGCACACCCTCACTTATTCATCTAAATCACTTATTTGGGGCGTGGAATATTTGTCACAAAGTAAGTTCACGCTAAATAACGTAATTATAATTATTTTGTGGCGATGCCAGCGACAAGAGAGATCAACAATTTGACTTCCAGCATTTTTTTACAACTTTTTTCTTTCAAAAAATAAATAAGGCGTTATTGCTCGATTTCCTGCGAGTTGTTGTTCTACCAGAACTATTGAAGAAAGATGAGAAACACTGAAAAAAGAGATCGTTGAATAATGTAGGAAGAATCGTATAAGACCAACCAGATCTCTCTACCAGTCGCCGCGCGCGCCGTGTTGGTATAGAATTTGATATAGCTTTTTTCATTTTCGCCTTGCATGGAGATCATCTGTGCATGCCTGAGTGAAGAGGGAAATTATTTTACGCAAAAAGAAGCAGGAGTCCTGTCCTCTTCATCACATTGGAAGGATGTGTGGTGAGAGAGTTTTCGATCGTCTTATATGTGGCCACAGCCACGTTCTCTTTATTCTTGTTGGAACTAGTTGCAGCACACGAGCCATGCTCGTTGTTCTACCTTTTTAACGACTTTTGTATATTGCGGGACGAATGCAGTTTTACGCTTTCTTCAGTGTTCCTGGCATTCTTTTCGAGTTTCCAGGGCCGTTTATTATTCACAAACAACTAGTAACTGCACTTGTTGTTTGATTGAAACTCTTTAGATGGTTCGCCACCGTTACTAACATCACGCGCGAAAATAATGTTCTGCTAGATTGGCGCAGTTTCTGAGGCTTAACTGCCGTTTTAAAGAGCCGCGTGATCGGTTCAAGTAAAATTATCGGTTTTTGGCCATACAATCAATTTTCAGGGCTACATTTCATATCACGTTCCCCAATACGCAATTTGGGTGGTACAGATACACGACGTTGTTTTGACAGAACAACGAGTTTGTGGGTATAAATTGAGCGTTTCCAGAAACATTTTTCATCGCCTTCCTGGAAGAAAAAGGAGTGAGCTTGGTGAGGGTTGTACCAGACCTCAACTTGCAATTCTGCTGCCATATTCAACAATGGACTTTAAATGCGGCTCTTTGGTGAAATTGTCTTGGTGGTTCATCTTCATGTCCACGAGCCTGTTGTACATCGTTGTATTCAGTGGCGGATCTACGGGGTGGGTTTTGGGGGTTTAAACCCCCCCTAAGAAGATGGCGTCCGCCAAAAATTTGTTGATAGTCATTCCAGAGATTTCTTCTAATACCTTGCACATACCGAAGGGCGACTATAAAAGGGGGATCTGCACAGAATGATGATTTCTCGACGAATGGGCGATCTCGTGATGGTGAGAATACCATTCATTGAGGGGGGGGGGGCACCAAAAAGCATAAATAGATGAAAAAAAAATTAGATTCTTAGGTTCCAAAGCGATGATTAGCGGCAAATATTGAGAACAAGCGATCATTTGCCACTTAAATTAGGAAAAATACACCAATTCGAGATATCTGAAGGCAACTTCGCGGACAAATCAGAGAAAAAACGCCAACTCCAAATTCCTATAGGCCTTTAAGGCAGAAGAAATTGAGAAAGCGTTCTAATGTGCTACTCTTTGGGCAAGTACGCGGGAGAACGTGAAAAAAAAACGATAATATCAAATAGCGGCTTTTAGCGGTAGCAGAAAAGCGTTGACTCATAGTAGAAAACGAAAATCACTAATTCGTGGCTGAAAATGAAAAAAAAAATCACTGTTATGTGGCGAAAATTGAGAAAAAGCTGAAGTCCATCGCTCAACAATTAATTTCTGAAAACGCAAAATTCGTGGTTTTCTCGAGGCAACAACAGAAAAAAGCGCAATTGAGAAAAATCGCTAATTCACGGATACAAGTGATAGAAAAGCTAATGCCCGTCTAAAATTGATGTAAAATGCTCATTTTCAACTAAAGCAAAGATAATTAAATATTTAATTCGTGGCTAATTTTGGCAGAAACCGCTTATCAACAGCTAAAATGGAGAAATACGCTACTTCTCGGCACAAGCAAGCGCTAATGTGGAGCTAAATTTCAAAGATACATTTGGTAGTTCCGCTTGTTCACAGGCTAAAACTGATACAAACGCTAATTCCCGGCTAAAATTGGGAAATTGCGTTGATTCACGGCCAATATAACAAAAGGCGCTCATTCGCGGAGCTGAAATGGAGATAAACGCAAATTCACGGATTTTGTGAAAATCCTCCAGTTCTAAGCTGAAAATCAGTAAAAGCGGTGATTCAGTCGTGAAATTAAGGAATAATTCACGGTTAAAATTAGGAAATAATGCTCAGCTAAAACGAAGAAAACAAAACGCTATAATTCTCTGCTAGAACTGTGGAAACGAGATAGCTTGCGGCTAAAGTGGGCAAGAAGCGCTTATTCGCAGCTGAAAAGGAGAAAAACGATAAATCGCAGATCAATTTGAGAAAATCCACTAATTCGCGGCTAAAATTGAGGAAATGCGGTGATTTGCGTCTGAAATGAAGAAAAAACTTCGCGGCTAAAATTGAGAAAAAGCACTTAGATCGTGGCAAAAATTGGGAAAACCCGCTAATTCATGGTTAAATTTGAGAAAACGCCAATTATTGTTTCGTATAGAGGCATGTTTGCGGCTGAAACTCAGGAAAAAAGAGAGAGATTCATGGTAGAACCCCTCCCAAGATAAATCCTAGATCCGCCACTGGTTGTATTGTATAGAAATATTGTTCTAGTAGATTAAGTCGCTAAAATCCTAATGGCGGAGAACGACACCTTGCGAATGGCGACAACGTGCTACCCGTCATTCCCCCCTCTCGACCTTTTTTTCTTGGGGGGAAAAAAACAAAAAAAAACAGTCGTCTAGTAGTTGTAATAAGAATATAGCGTGTTAGATTATTATACCATTAACATGTGCGTGTTATGATAGGTACATTGATCCTTTCCTTTTCGCGATTAACTCCTAATTTTTCTTCATTCGCTCGCTCAATGTATAAATTTTAATGCGCACCCTGTTGCAATTGTACTAACTTATTGCATTCAAAGTATACCTCGCCTGCAGTTTGTTGCTAAAGTTGGCATCACTGTTACTTGGATGCAATGTCTAACTATCCCTTTACCACACCATTCTGAGTTGGAAATGAATATGTAGAGCGATTGCCTTTCAAATCCGTGTAACTCCAAGTCGATGTATTTACCGAGCGCCAAAGCTCGAGCAAAGGCAGTCTGACGTGCTTTCCTTGAGGGATCGATACATAATTTGTCATTGTTCAACTTAGAGGACGCATCCCCCCCTTTGATTTTTTTAATTTTACAGGGAGCACTACAAGGGTTCCTGGAATTTTTAGTTGTCCCGAGTTCAAGTAAATCATTTCAGTGAATTATTTAAATCCAAATGACCTTTCACCGAGAGGGCAAGTGCATAGAAGATGTACGATGTTTGCCATTATTCAACTCGTGGGGGGGGGGGAGGACGGAACTAAAAAGAGACATTCAGGGGGCCTATTCTCTAACAAAAAGCAAATCACTCCTGCCGCCAAAATAAAAAATTATCGAAAAGCAATATGTTTGTCATAGCAATACGTCTATTTCATTAATTTTTTCGAACATATGAATGACATTTACGTATTGCTTCGAAAAACAATTGATTTGAAAAACATATTGCTTTTTTGTAAGAGAATCCGCTCCATTAGTGACTACGTCACATGTCTCATATGACTGAAGCTAAACCAAAAACAAAACAAAAAAGTTCAAGTGCTTTGGAATTTACATAGGCCACTGTCAATAATTAGGTTTTTCGTTATTTATAGGAGAGTTTGTGGTGTTCTTTTTTTTTTAAGAATTCCGTGTATATCACATTTAGGGTGGGTTTATCAATCACTGGATATCTGGAGCCTTATTCACTAACTTTTGTCATTGCTTTTTTCAAAAATCATATGCTTCCGTTCAGTTTTTTTAATTTCATGAATGAAATTTCAATGTTTCTACCAAAGCAAGGTTTCTATTTCGTTAGAGAATAAGGCCCCTGATGGAATAGCTATCGCTCGAATAACTTTACATTACTGTTTACAAAAAGGCCCATAGCAACCATAATTATCCCAGCTTTGTCTGTAGAATAAGTGCATTGATAAACGCACCCTTAAACAAGTAGAGGGTCTATACCTGGTACCCCCAACGTCGCTATATTCGCCAATTGACAAATCAATTTTCTACAGAAGCTTTCTAAGCGAAGCGTTCTAATTAAAAGTACCTAAGTAAATAATTCTAAAAAAATGGAACAGGCCTAACAAATTATCAACATGAACGAGTGCTTAGGATGGGGAGAGCCTGGCTCTGGAGCATGAGTGCAAAAGCATGTGTGGCTGTGGAGCAAAATCCACTAATTTTGCATATAATGAAATGTTTTTTTTTTTTTTTTCTTGACTCCAAATGGTTGAGAGAACAAACCACTCAACTTTGAAATAACCCACGCCTAAGTAAGGGAGAGGCATCATTATTTCAAAGGCTTTTAGAAGGAGAAAGATTTATTATTAGGGCTCCGGTGGTTCGGCCCATGTCATCATCGTCCCGAGATATTCATGAGAAACATGGAATGTTCAAAAATTTACTTCCTTTGCAGTCACCGCGAGTTGATAGTTCAGTTTCAAAAAGGCCTCAGAAGTCCACTGGTATGCTGGTGGTACACAGAAGATGAAAAGAGCGAAAATAACAGATGTTAAGGATAAACTTGGATTATTTTGCTGGAATTATGAGTGAGCGTGAGATGGTGAGGAATGGGGAGGGATAATCATTATAAGCATTACAGTAAAGAACAGACGTTTCGTTGTTGAGCCGAAGTTACTGTGTGTACTTTTAAGCTTTTGACACGCGTTATAAAAGGGAAAGAGGAGGAATGGAGTTGTTTTAAATGTAAATATACCGTTAAATAAAGACATTATTATTTTCATTTCTTCACTGGCTTAATAAAAATTAATGCGATGTTGTTTTCTCACGATAACAGTATGACACCAAGTAAATATTACGCAAACAAAAACATCGTTGCTCTCTGCAAAAAGTGCAAAAAACGAGCATGCCACCGTGTGCCCTGTGTGTTTCTCGGAGGTGAGATTCCCTGAGTTTCCATAAGGTCAAAGAATAGAAGGCCGATTATTCTGTTTTGTGGACATGTGTACAGGCTGTAAATAGGCCTCTGGTGACGATGACGATGACGACGGTCACCTCTTCGGGAACCACTGGAACCTCTTACTCAAAAGAGTCCTGACACCCGTCGGCAACCACTAGAGAGACTGTCCCATATCCAACCCATGATTACCCAATCCACGGTACACAATCCTTGAAATTGTTGAGACGAATACGCTCGGGGCTCAAGGAAAAGCGAAAAGCTGCCCACCCTTCTGTGTTGAGCCCTTTCACAAAAGGCTTTTCATACAGGTGAAACAGTTCGGTTTTTTAATGAGCCACCCTTTCGAAATTTCTTATTGAAGAGCCAAATCCATGAATTTCGGTTCTTTAAAGGAAAAAAAAACGCGAATAAGGTTTACGAAAAAGCCAACCCCACGAAATCGAACGAACGAGCCAAATCCTCAAGATGTATTTTCGAAGGAGTGCTAAGTCTGTGAAATCTGTTTTTGGTATAACAAGTCAATTTGATCGTGCTATTAAAAACCAGCCATTTTTTTCTATTTGTAAACTGGCCGTAGAATCTGGAGGAACATTATCACTGTCAAATCTATGGAGGAGTCCAGATTTTTTAAAATAGACCGCTCGAACTCATCAGTTCAGCACCCAGGCACGTTACAAACAGCACGCTACACGTGGGATCTTGCCAGAGCTGTCGAGAAGGAGAGGGTACTGGGCCCGGCCTTTCTTGGGGACCCGGATTTCGGGAATGAAGAAAGGGAAGACAAGAAAAAAAAAACTGTGTTTCAAGCCCTTCTGAGGGTGGAAATTTGGCTGTGGTTGAAGCTATGCTGTGGATTCGATCTTTGTTGTTGCTTGGGGTTTTGCTGTAGTGGAGCTTTTTGTTTGCAGTGGTACGCTAGAGCTTTTAAGCGGAAGGGCGGAAGGACGGAACTCAATCTGATTGGCTATTGGGACAGGTTGGCCGCCATGTTGTCGGAAGGGACGGACAGCGGTCGGCGGAAGAAATTGTTATACCGCCTCCGCGTTCCGTCGAGCTCCGCGCAAGCGCAAAGGGCAGGAACGTTGATAGGTACTACTTACGTAGACGATGTTCACCCCATCAATCATCTCAACACCCGAGCACAACACAATAATAACGCACACAAAATTTTAATTTTGGAAGAAAAGAAAAACACCATCAACAAGATGTGAGATGTTTCAGATCACAGAGGCTTTCACTAGGAAGGTTATGATTCCGTCCACCATGGATACCGCTTCATGTGAACTCTCTTACCGACCGGAATATACAACTAGTTTTACTGTTGTTGAAGCATTACTGTGGTTGGAGGTTTGCTGAGGTCAGAGTTCTTTGTATTTAGCTCTTTGATAGGTTCGAAGCTTTGTTGTATTTTCAGGCCTTGTTGTGTTTTGGAGCTATGTTGGGGTTTTGAACTTTGCAGTGGTTGGAACTTCTTTGTCGTTGGATTTTCACTGTGGTTCGTTGCTTCGCCATGGAAATGGAGTTTGTTGGGGCTTAATGGTGCTTTACTGCGGTTGCGGAGCGTTACAGTAGGTAGAGCTTTTGTTGGTTTCAGGTTTATGTGGTTGGAAATTTGCTGTGGTTGGGCCATTTTGGGGTTTAAAATATTCGGCACTATAGCGTGATACTGAAATAGGTGTGGGGGGAGGGGGGTCTTTGAAAGGGCCCTATTGAGTTCCATCCCCGGGCCTCTCGACGGCCCTGGATCTTGCCATTCCCACTATGAAAGAAACCATCGGCGTATACTCTACGTATACTAAACAGCATCACAGCAGGGCCACAGAGCACCCTAACCCTCTCGTCACCACTTTTGCACCACCCCTAACCGGAAACTAGCCTCAAACTTGATTTATTTTCTAGTATTTGTACGTCAATTAGTTGTTATTCCATCTTATGAGGTAGATATTGTAGGATTTTTTGTAGATATATAATCACGAAGAGATATTGTCTTCCCACACGTCTTTTTTATTATTCCTAACCGGTTTTTAGGATATATTTATTTGTTATTCGTTTTTTAATTAGAGTATGGCACCATCTAAAAGTCTACACTCGTTCCTTTTTTACTATCATATCATAATCCCTACTTCTTCCTAACTACATTACACTAAACTGTAATAAAAAAAGTGTAATAAAAGTTACTCAAATGAAAAAAATATATCTGTAATTGTTTTCATCTTTTTAAATAGCCTCTTTAATCCCGTCCCCTTTCGTGACCCACTTCGCTTGAATAAATCTCTCCGGCCGGTAGGCGCCTTTTTTCTTCGGGGTGGGCCCTGGGCTGTCCATTCTTTGCTACTGACAATAACAACATTAAGGTGACCATTTTGCTGTTAAAATATTAGTTAACATCATCAAAAAGGGTGTTTCCCACGCCATCTCATATAGCTCAATTCGAGAGGAGGGGGATTGGTCATCTCTCAGCCATCCCCCCCCCCCCGACTTCAACACAAGTCTAAAATTCAACGCTTGACCCTGCGGAGGGAGGGACATTAATTTCGAATTCTCCATCCGGCAAATTGGGTAAATGGAGTTTAGAGGCGGAAAGTTTTCCAAAGCTAATTCACTGAGGGACGTCTCCAACTCGAATATAAACAGCTCCATCTCTTTCATTTATAGTTACGATTTCCTGACAGAGGAGGAACGTGGGTAATTTAAACGAGGAAAATTAATATTTTTGAAACGTAAGAAGACTTATTTTTTAAAGAGGCCCATTAATAGGTCACTTACGTAGAAACCATGCCCAAGCCTGCAATAAGCCATGCTAAGAAACTTCTCTCCGCACCCCTTCCTTCCAACCGGAGAATGTTATTAAAATCAGAAATGTGTCGAGTCGTTTCGTCGCGTTTGAGGTTCTGTTAAGAATGGTCGATTCAGGAGAGACTGGGAAAGGGGGGAGAGCGGCACGCGATGAATTGATTACAGACCCAAGATATTCTGCATTAAATGGCACCTCGTGGACTTATAACGTTCCTCTTTTTTTTATTTTCCTGGCGCTGTTCGATATTCGACGCATAAATCTTGGTAATTTAGAATAAAGCTCTCTATGGGGGCCTGTGAGGGGATTGTTCAATAAATTCATTTAGACGACCATACCCCTTCTTCATCGATACCATCGTTGAGCGACACACTCACTCACACATTCTTTTTCTCCCGCCTTGAAATGAATGTCGGGATCTATTCTTCGGGGATCCGTTTCAGATAAAATATTGGAAATTGGCTGCAAACAATGTTTTTTGTGATTTTTTCTCCTTTTTTTGACAAGAGACAAGAGTAGTACTATGCCTTATAATGAAGCTCGTACCAGTAAATTTATGACAGGCGTTACAGCGAATATTTCTTGTATTTGTTGTCATGTCCACCATACGCACTTGGTAGTCTCAGCACGTGCTCTCCACGATTTAGTCCTACACGCCTAAACAGAGTACGTGCGCTCCCAGCCCCCTAATACGCGTGTTTTACACTCTCAAAACGCCCCTCCTCTCTCTTTTCACCTGAACTTGGGAGGGCTTGAATATCCGAGCGTACATGATATAAAATTTAGTGCTTCAGCAAACGACTTTTTTTTTATTAATAGGAACAAAAAGCATCGATGTGCCAAGAAAAAGACGCAGATTTGACAATTTTAAAAATTTCAAGTTGAGGTGAACGTGTAAATTATTGGCGTGCACCTCATCCTCTTTTTTTATTTAAAATTGCATCTAGTATATCTCAAATACAAAAGTCACTAAACTTTACTTGTTCATTCAAAACTTCCTCATTCCCGACAAAACTCATCTGGAGCAAAGCAAAAGAGTACTGTGGTGTTGGCGGGGGGGGGGGCTCCCGTTGGCAAGGACTTTGTAACTGTTGCCTAAAACCTAAAAGCTTAATGAGCTTCAAAATGAGTGGCAGCAAAATGGAAAAGTTTAAAGCCGATAAGTCGTCACTGATGGAAATCGAGTTATAATTCCTTCTCTTCTCTGCAAGGAGAAAGAACTCTTCTAGTCCTTTTTCTTCAAATTTTACGCGCCCACAACTTTTACCCTTCACTGGTTCTTTTCAACGTGTCTTCCCAATAAAATCGATAAAATATCAGAGTTCATAAGGCAATAATATTTCCAGGGAAAAGTTTTAGTTGGAAGAAATATTTTTTCAACGAGTCATGAAAGGATAGAAAGGTGTTGGTGGGAGGAAGGTGATCTTGAACAGGTGGTTTACAAGAAATAATGTCTTAACACCCTCCTCCGTCAATCTATAACAATAAGAGTAAATAGAGGCAAGCCCACTCATTCTACCAGGTCGGATGATTCTAATTTATGAGAGGTGTAATTTATGACAGTGTAAATGGGAATGGTGGACCCAACGCGCTTTCCGAACGTCTGGTGAAGAAAAATAAAAGGTGATACTGGTCCCACAACACACAGACCGAGTGCTTGATTGAGGAATAGTCGAGAAATATTGGTATGAGAATAATTCGTTATCGTATTTTATACACCAACCTAAAAGTGTCCGGTGAACGAACCACTAAAGGGAGCCTGAAGAGATATAACTGAAGAAAAAAGTTGGCCTTATTTCTTTTCCCTTTTATTGGGTCTTCTAAGGGTCTTTAGGCCCGCCCCGCATCATAAAACCAACGAGTACGGAGGTGAATATTAAAAAAATGGGATCAATAGTCTTTCGTAATTATACATCTCCTTCCTTTGCCGACTGAATTGAAAAACCGAAGGTTTCACGATTATCAACTCAAACTCGCGTTTACAGGACTACCGATTTTCTTCATTCTGCGTAGCGAGGGGGTGGGGCATAATTAAAACGATGATAAAAAGAAACAACAACAAATTACAAATTGCACATTCGTGTACAATGAACAAAAGAACGCGTTGGTCTCGCCATCGTCACCAATTTAGCTTGCCACGAACTGTTTTCTTTCCCCTTGCCATCCCAGTCGAGTGTCTTTCGTGTTACGTGAACCTTAACCCCAAAGAGAAACAGAACTCCAGTGAATAACGACGGTTTGGGTGGTGGTGGTGGTGAGGGGAAGGGATTGAACAATGGGAAAAGAAAGCTTAAAGACTTTTCAGCCCTTTTCGGTCAATCGATAAATTTCCACGCAAACTTATGCACTGGAAAATAAAAAACTATTTAGTGATTTAAAAATAAATTCTATTCGGCTATAAGAAGACTCTTTGCCGTCTCTCTGCTCTTCTTTGTCTTCTGAGGCAATTGACAAACTTACTGTAATTGATTGGTGGCACTGGCCCCTCATTGTCTACAGCAAAGTATCAACAAGTGATCGTTTATTGCTTCCTTTATTATTGGAAATTGATTTTACCTCAACTTCAAACCCGTTTTCTGTTGAGTTCTTGAATAATGTAAATCTATCAACTGAGATGTCCGCGTCTGTCTGCCTCAATTTTAGACACTTCTGCGACGGGCAAACTTCTTTTACTTGTAGGGAGCGATTCATAAATGAAGACCCGCTGATTCTATAGTTTAATTACGCATGAACCGCACTGCCCCGCATCAGACGTTTATATCATTGTGCTATCGTAAGATAATTATATAGGATCACTAAAAAGGTGGGTAGCAAAATTTCACGGGGCAGTTTAGGGTTGAAACACAACTTACCCCCTAATTATAAATTTGTAAATAAACCTGATGCAATCCTGATGGGTTCTTCACTCGTGAAGCCAAAGCACGTGCTGTCAGCCAACAAGGATATTAGCTAATTACTCGGACAATACGACTCAACACTTCGTTAAATTATTCTTGGCAAAGCCGTTCAATAATTTAATTTAATTTGCCATAAATTAAAATTTGTTCCAATGCCAACTCACCGTGCGTTAACTACATAAATAGCGTCATAGCTGCAGTTGCCAGTGGGGTGGCTGTTTCACTACTGCAGGCGGGCGTGCGGACTTTCAGAAAGCCAGGTGGCAGCGATTCCGGCCTTCCGTACTTGCCCCTTATTGTGCACGCGGAGTTTTGAAACTCTATCACTGCCGCCTCCGCGCCGCCAACCATGAAAGGGGTGATCGTCGTTTTTCGGCAGTGCGCTTTATAATATTCATGAGGAAGTTCAACTTCTGTACATGAACGATTAACGTCTTATATATAAGTTGAATTCACGTGGAGATGGTATTTTTAAAGGCAATCATTTGAACTCTTCACCCCCTTCATGGTGATGGCTTGGAGGAGGATGAGGTGAAGACAGCCCTGCATTTCACTTGATCTTAATCGAAAAATAATTTTAGCTAATGACTTTGGTATTTTAAAAAGTTTATCTTCTCAGATGAAAGGCTTTAATTTCCTAAACCCCACCCACTGTATCCTTTCTATTTACACCTATAATGGCTTCCCCCGAATAATTCAAAGCCTACCGAAAAACCCGGCAATACAGAAAATACTGAACCTCATACATTATGCATCCATTCTCTCCAGTTTCCCAGCTTTTCAAGAAGTAAAAGCTATAGACTGCTCAAGTGAATTCAACCGGGGAAAATACCACTCGGAAGCCCGGCAATAGATTTTAATTGCCCTCGTTTCCCACCCAGCTTCCCCACAACTCCTTCTCACGACTCCCCGGTGTGAATTATTAGAAAAGAGAAAAAAAATCCCCCCTCCTATCTTCTTCTCCGTGCACTGGTTTATTTATTAATATGATTGATCCAATATTTTTCTCTGCCACTTGGTATAGACATAAAGAGTGCATTTCACTTGATGAATCTTCTTAAAACTCTGCAACTCTTGGGTTGAATCGTGAACCAGCGGTTCATTTCACCGTTTTAATCATTTTGATCATTTCCTGATTCGCTATTTCACTAGCTTTCTGCTTAATTAGCACCCGAGATTTCCCGTTAGACGTGAAGAATTGGGACTCTCTCTTAACAGGACCGTGAATTGCCAATTTGCCCATTTTTGACGCGTGAATGGTTGGTTTATCCATTTTCAGGGCTGCAAGAATCGTCAGCTCAGTCATTTTTCTGGCACTTGAAGTCCGTTTGACGATTTTTAGTGCGGGAATTTCCAGTTTAGCAATTTTCAGGGCCCAAGTATAGTCAGTTTTAGCCCTTTCCAAGACGCTAATCGTCAGTTTTGCCACTTTAAAGCGCGATTGCAGTCAGCAAAAATTCTGCTCTCACTTCTTTGCTTGGAAAATTTGAAGATCTTTTCAGCGACAAAGCTGGCAAGCTTGTAGGACCACCTGTTTACATTTCTCTACGCCCAGGTTCCAAGCCGGCCTACGCTCGTGCAATACCGATTCCACTTGTTCTCAAAGAAGCCTATGCCACTGAAATTGATAAGAAAATTGCATTGGGTTTGGTTCATCCTACTAGAGCCCAGCACGGAGTTGCTAGTGTTCCAGCTCAATGGCAAAGGAGTCTTGAAAAAATCCGTGCTATGGTGGGATAATGCTATTATTTTCTTATTCGGCGTCCTTGGATCCCGCATGCGGCTTTTTCCCCGACCGTTCATACTAAGGCCCCTGGCCGCATACCCAGGAGGGAATTGGGCGATTCATACCCTCACCATACGAGCGTATTGGTCGACGTGCGGTTTGTTGTACATACAAACATCACCGAGAACCCTTAATATGAAGCCAAGTGTTTCGGGGCACAGCTAACAGCCTTATATTATTGTTAATTGGAACGGTAGCGAGGTCTCTACCATGATGAGTTTGTGATGAGTCGTCACAAAAACTCATTGTTTGACGAGTAAATTGCTGAACTTAGCTCTATCTTGAAAACATTTCTAAAAGTTTCATAACTGTCGTGAGATGATACGCTGCACCTGCAGCAGCTTTATTTGCTCCAGCCATTACACTTAAGGGCCCTGCAATCGCTTCTTTCACAGGAACATTTTCCTCCAAACAATACTGCGTAGATCTCCCGATTTCAAAAGTGGCCCTAGAAATGTTGATCAGTTTGCTTTATTGAAAAAAGTCCCACCTGTTAAATTTGTCATCCCATGACGTCACGGCACAAACAATAATAATTGGTTGAAAATTAATAGCAAACCTCTTTAGTCTATTTAACTTGGACCTAAAGGCCCATCCACATTTTGTTGAATCGGAGTTAAATGGGTTGATCAACACGTTCGATTCAACTTTTAGGGCGATCCAACAAGACATCCACTCTAAATTCAAAAAAAATAAGTGTGGACGTTGAATGGAGTTGAAAATTGAATGTTTAAAGTTGAAAATTGAATGAGAAGTTGAATCAGATCAGGGAGAATGTCCAATGGTCCTACTTCTTGTGGTCTTCTGCTTCTTCTGGGGCTTGTTTGCATTACTTCCGTTGTAAAAAATGAGCAGCGATGAGGAAAATGTGCCTTGTAACAAAGGCAGTTTTTGCAACCTACAAGTGTGATGAGTTGGTGGTGGGGGGTAAATTATCGAGCGTTGTTTGAGTAATGCTTTCCGGCATCCGAGTCATAAAAAACTTGCATTGGCAAGGTTGAGTGGGCATTGAATAGGCTTCAACCAGCACGACCGATCAGAGGTGAAGGCAGGGTGTCTGGGAGTGATCTTTTCGCAGCCTCTTGCTCCTGTTTTTTTTTTTATTATTATTTATTTATTTATGACAGGCTTGGGGGGGGGGGTTAACCGATGGGTCCCGTTCCCCTCTAATTGTATCCGATGCCTCCCATAGCCGATGCCTCCCAAGGCTAATTCCCAACACTATTACATGCTTCTCCTCGTCGTTCAGTAATAAAAATTCGGATTTGATCAAAATACCCTCGTCAGTAGTTTTCCGGATCGTATCATGAAATTCAAATATTGTTTTGGGAAATGGTGGCAATACTTTCCGTCGGGCCTTGTACAGCGAATTGTACATTGACTGCTTGTTCTCCTTAGACAAGTTTTCTACAGGAGACATTCGGAAATGTTTGTAAATCAATTTCGCTGGTCTTTCGCCCAAGTCTTCGACAGCCTTACGCTTCAATGCCCCTGTAAGTCGTACAACACCTCGATAAGCAAATTTTTTTAAATAAATGCATAAAAAGTAGCTATATATACAGACGATATCTTGATAATAATGTATCAATAATAAAGTAATAAATATTGATAAGCAAGTCGATCTTGGCATCGGAAACAGGTGGGTGGTTGTGCTCCTTATTGTGCTCAGTTACGGTGTGATCGTCTTGAGACACAGTTTTCACGTAGCTCGCACACTTTTTCACCGTACACGTCCACCTTGCCGCGCCGGTACTTTTCAATAATTTTTGAAAGCCGTACGTGAAACCGTGTAAAACTAATAACGTTCAGCCGAAACGGCTGGTGCTTGTAGACACGTCCGACATTGCTAAAGACACTGAATCGGAGACTGGTGGTGCGATTGGAATAAGCTGTTATCGTGTTATTGTGAAGATTTGCGATATCGAGCGAATACTATTTGCAAACCTTTGTACACCTTTGTAAACCTGACTCATCGCTTGTTTACATACTCTACTCAACTCGCGGGACCCATCGGAGAGCTTGCCCATGAATTTACGGGAGGCATGAGATATACTTTCTAATCCCTTCTGACTCTGCGGGACCCATCGGTTAGGCGACCGGCTTGGGAGTTTAAAGCTGGTAGCCTGGTAGTTTGTCGTCACGGGAGTCTTTGGAATCGTCGAGAGGAGAGGGATATTAACCCCTCCCTTTTTAGCGCCTCGTTTTAAACTAATATAAAACAACACGGAAGTACATAATAAGAAGATAAAATGAATAAAAATGAAAGAAGCTTAACTTAAAAATGCACCAGACGAATTCTTAAAGTCACCCGTAATTGAAACACTTCAATATTATTATCGATTATTATCACTTTATGGTGTCAAGACGTTGGGAGTTTCAATGCCCTTACCGGTGCTTTATACATGCTATAATATCGAGGGGACTGAAATTAACTCGTAAATTTGACGGCTTTTTGAGCCTTACAACCTCTATTTGCACCCCCCTTCCATCCACAGCGAGTCCACGACCTCTTACAAAAATTAAAAGGGAAATTGACCAGCCAGTTAACAGCCATTGCGTCCACAGCCATTTGAGACTTGGAATGGCCGAAATCAACTGGTGAAAGACTACTTTTCGAATGACCAACCGTTTTTGGGGGTAAATTACTGAAATTGAAAGATTTTTTCAACATTGCAAAGGCCTTTTTGAATTATTGGGGGGAAAATTTCCCAGTTCCCAGGTACCTTTTCGGAGAGCAAATCCTTATGGCGGAGAACGGCGCTGGGACAGATGTGTACAGGCCTTTGATGTCGAATAATGCCAAGGTCGATCCCTCTGGAACGGTGACACTCTCAAGTTTTGCTATGAGGCCCGTAGAGTTTTTTAGTGCGTAGGTATTCGTAAGCTTAGTTTTACTTTTTAAGACCTGGGCTATATGTTTTGCTAATTAATGCGCTGGAGCGGTTGTATAGTTATTATAACTACTGGTCTTATGGGTATATCCGGTTTATGTACTAATTTAGGTTGGGATAGTAGAGGGGGAACTTTTGGATTCATATTTATGAGCAATTTTGACTGGATGTGGGTATGACATCGGAGGATTCTTTTAGTATTTTTCGGATATGGGATTGGAACTGTTCTGTTGGGGCCTCGCTCAGCCAGACACAACCGGCTTTTTCGATAAAGTCAGTTGTTTTTTCGACGTACGTTTGTTTACTAATTAGAACTGTGGTGTTGCCCTTGCCAGCTTTGGTCACTATTATGTCTTCTTTTCTCAGTTTCTTACGGAGATTTTCCTTCTTGTCTTCGTCGTTTCTCGTCTTGTTTGGCGTTTTATGTTATCAGTTCAGCGACGAGATGTCTACAGTGTTCTTGTTCTTCTTCGGGCATTCTTGCCGTCAACATTAATCCCTCTGTCACTACCAACTTAGCAAGCCCCCTCTCCCCTAATTGTATGAAAATTTCAAAATCACTTTTTCTCGGCCAAGCTGGAACCTTGGCAAGTCGGGTCCTCGACGTTGTCATTACTCGACACTCGAGTCGAGGGTTTACCATGACGCTTGCTGGCAAGTGTTCGCACAGTCTTCAGTGGCTTTTCATGCAAGATGGAAAAATAAGTTGCCGGATGGTGAGTTGGTGAGTTAGGGAGGGGTATCGATTGTGTGAGAATTTATTAGTATTTGCGTACGTTAACGTTCCGTAGATGCTCCCAGCTGTCCTCACATGCTCAACGCCTTGAGACGCGCCTTGACGCTCTAAGAATTTCTAGTGGATTCTGTTGGAAATTCCCGAGGTTCATTTAACCAACTTTTTCAGTACCCCCTCCCGCTCCCATCCCTTCGACGATCGAGTAACACACCCCCCCACCCCCCACCCCGAGGAAGAAAGATTTTCAGGGGCTGCACTTTATCCTGAAATCCAAAGATATAGAACTACTGGATTGCTCACTTTGGACGGGAATCCGAGCCAGTGGTTGGGGGGTTTGGCCTTGATGAAGACCGCCTATCTGAAACCTTCGTATTTATCGCATCCCTCCCCCAGTACCCTGCCACCTCATCCGAACGCCTTAGTGTGCTAAGTTTCCCAGTTATTTACTTATTCATTTCAGTTTATTTTTTGAATTATAAATCAAAGTTAATGCCTTTTAGTTTTATTTCAAATGTCGAACTGTGAAAAATGTATGAAATCCTTTGGCTAGTATGGGTGCTGCATGACGTATGTCACACCGGAAGAGGAAATTATGTAAGTTTCCTATTTGTAAATTTTGTAGCAAATAAAGCCAATTGATGTCAGTAAAATGAAATTTTATCACAAAATGAACTCTGATCGTTCTTTCCCGCGCGGCGTCGACGCCGCGTTGAGACTTCGAGTTTTGAGACTTGAGTTTATTTTCTGAGTGAGTCGTGGTGGAGATTCCCAGAAAAAGAGGGTCCTTCAGTTTTTTGGTGTAAAAAAGATATTTTTGCCGAATGGAAATAAGTGGTCAATGCCTGTTAGTGTATTTCTCAAACGCTGGCGTTGGGCGTTAACGCGGCGTTGCAAAGGGAACGCCGGGAGAATTCTCAACGCCGCTTTGGTCCAACGCTCGTGTGAACCAGGCCTTAATATCGTGACAAAATTGAATGAAATAAGGTAATTAATAGTTGGTATCAACTGTTGTTTATTATACAGAACGGGCCCTACATGCTGAATTGTGATTTTTAATTGGATAGCTCATTCCCATTGTACGACTAACGTATAAGGAGTTTTTAAACGTGCCGCCAAGCAGCCTTCATCAAGGTCACGGGGTGCAGGTTAGACCGTTTTTCTCTCGTACAATTCAACATCAGTGAGCAATCCAGTAGTTCTATATCTTTGGGTAAATCCATCGAAACGTCGTAAATGCAGCAGCGCTCGTAGCGGAAGTTCGTCGTACGTTTCCGCAACTATCTTCGCTCTCTCCGCCGAGTCCATCCACGTTAAATGGACGCAAGGAGCGCTAGGTGCTTTTCGATTTACGACGTTTCGACGGGTCAACTGGGAGGGAGCCTCATGATGCCCTCGAATTCGACGATTTCGATTTACCACGATTCGACGGTCGAAACGGACCATGAAGACCCCTATTATAACTACTGGTCTTATGGGAATATCCGGTTTATGTACCAATTTAGGTTGGGATAGTAGAGGGGGAACTTTTGGATTCATATTTATGAGCAATTTTGACTGGATGTGAGTATGACATCGGAGGATTCTTTTAGTATTTTTCGGATATGGGATTGGAACTGTTCTGTTGGGTCCTCGCTCAGCCAGACACAACCGGCTTTTTCGATAAAGTCAGTTGTTTTTTCGACGTACGTTTGTTTACTAATTAGAACTGTGGTGTTGCCCTTGCCAGCTTTGGTCACTATTATGTCTTCTTTTCTCAGTTTCTTACGGAGATTTTCCTTCTTGTCTTCGTCGTTTTTCGTCTTGTTTGGCGTTTTATGTTATCAGTTCAGCGACGAGATGTCTACAGTGTTCTTGTTCTTCTTCGGGCATTCTTGCCGTCAACATTAATTCCTCTGTCACTACCAACTCAGCAAGCCCCCTCTCCCCTAATTGTATGAAAATTTCAAAATCACTTTTTCTCGGCCAAGCTGAAACCTTGGCAAGTCGGGTCCTCGACGTTGTCATTACTCGACACTCGAGTTGAGGCTTTACCATGACGCTTGCTGGCAATTGTTCGCACAGTCTTCAGTGGCTTTTCATGCAAGATGGAAAAATAAGTTGCCGGATGGTGAGTTAGGGAGGGGTATCGATTGTGTGAGAATTTATTAGTATTTGCGTACGTTAACGTTCCGTAGATGCTCCCAGCTGTCCTCACATGCTCAACGCCTTGAGACACGCCTTGACGCTCTAAGAATTTCTAGTGGATTCTGTTGGAAATTCCCGAGGTTCATTTAACCAACTTTTTCAGTACCCCCTCCCGCTCCCACCCCTTCGACGATCGAGTAACACCCCAGTAATTTTCAGGGGCTGCACTTTATCCTGAAATGGCAGCCGAAAAATTGAGCCCTGATGTACAACCTCAGAAATGTTGTAAAAAGTGGTTTTTCGAACCCTAATTTGCAACAGAAAACCCTGCGAACAAACTTCTTCATTGAATGCTACAGTTTCAGGTATTTTAGTGCATTTCATTCTGAAAATGCACTATTGGTCTCGTCGTATATATATATATATATATATATATTTCTTATATATATTTATTGGTTTATTTATAAGCTTATGGCCGTTTTCTTGTTAGCACGATAACTCTCGAAGACATCAATTTAGCGGAACGCTCTTTGGCACAAAAATCAGTAGTCATAAGACCCCGGTCCGTATTGCATTTGGGCCAAATTGGTCAAGGTGTAAGAGGGGAAAAAAGGGGTTAAATGGTCAAAAAATCACTATAAATCACCAGTTGATTCTAGAAGCATTATATTCGGTACGTATACTCCATGTTATAGTAGCCTTTGATTCCCATTTTAATTTTTCGAAAAATTCAAGGTGATGGGGGTGGTCTTTCCGGTGTGGAAGTGTAAAAATAGCGTCGAACTTCACTAGTTCATCTTAGCGCTCTAAAATTCGACTCAATAATTTAATATAGTTATGAAGAAAAAGCCAAAAACACCCGTCGAAGTCTTCAATTCTTTATTTTCGCCTACGTTTCGCTATGCTCCTAGCATCCTCAGGGCTCCAAAGTCTGAAATGTTAAAAAGTTCCGGGGTTTTTATTGCTTCATTTAATTTCGTTAATTGTGGGTTTTTAAAATGGTTTATTTATTTAACAGGGTCTCTCATTTATACATCAGGTGTGTTTAGAATGTGAGCCTTTTGTTTTTAACGGCCTGGAACTTTTTAACATTTCGGACTTTGGAGCCCTGAGGATGCTAGGAGCATAGCGAAACGTAGGCGAAAATAAATAATTGAAGACTTCGACGGGTGTTTTTGGCTTTTTCTTCATAACTATATCAACTGTACCCCGTCTTTCTACAACCTTTTCAATAATTTAATGTAACGGGGGGGGAGGGGATGAAATTTCAAAAAAAATTCTTAAATTAACACGTTTAGGTATTATAAAATACGGCACAAAAATTTAATCTTACAAAGCCCTTAGAAAACTACCGAAACTTTTCGACATTTTTGAAGAGAGGGTGGTGAAAACAGAGGAAGCAGTTCGGCTTAATGAAACAAATTATGGTATCAAAATTATTACTTCTGGGACGGCTTAGGGTATCCGTATACGGAATGAAATGCACTCTTTCCGACCGCCAGCTGCCGGAGCGAAATTTTTTTTCCTTTCTTTTTTAACTACGGAAAGAGGGTGACATCGTGCGAGGGGTTGACGATCGACTCGCCACATATCCGAGTTAACCCCATGATAAAAATGATTTGACCAGTCTACGTACATATATGTATGTATCGACTCGCCACATCAAAACCAAAAATTTCTGTACTTGCTATACCAGCAGTATTGGCGACAGAAAAGAGAACAAACAAACGATTTTCACGCACGTTTTAAAATGGGGTATTTCTCTACCAGGAATTCAGTTAAGTGATCTATTCCAACAGTTAATCATAACTGAGAAAACTTCATCAGAGTGTCAATATTACGCTATAAACTACGTTTTGAGGTATTTAGGGACGCTATAATTCCGATAAAAAAGTAAACCCTATTAAAGCGTGATTTGGCCTATTTGGCTGAGGGAAGACTGACAACGTATAGGCTTTATATATATACAAATTTATGCATGCATTACTTACTAACCCGAGTAGTTTAAGCGATCTTACTAACAACGTTAATTATTTATAATTATAATTACAATTATTTATAATTAATACAAAATTACCATTATATTATTATTATAAATAATATTATATATACAGGGTGGATCCGTATAAGTGTGACAAAAATTTTTCGGTAAAACTACGTTAAAAGTGGAGTAAAATGGTACCTTCGGAAGTGTCCTACGTCGATCCGTTCCGGAGTTATGATTTTTTTTGTGTTTAAAAAAGTAACCAATGCTTGCTTTAAAAAATCCGCGATTTCTCGGCTTATATCGCACGAAATCCAAAAAGTAATGCCATTTTCAGAGACTACGGAACATTTTCTTTAGGATAGAGGCCATTTTATTGCTTGAAATAATCGTCAACACCCAGAAATCTGGCATTTTTTCCATAAATTTACGTGTCCTCTAAAATTTGTCCGTTTTACGAAAAGTCGCTGTACCCAAACAGCTTTCTCAACAGATTTTCGGTGCATCACAAAAACTTCCCCGTCTTCTAAGCTTCCTTTTGGCGTGTTCACATTTCATGTTACCACTGACGTTTCTCACAAAAACGTCACGAGAATGCACAAAAACCGTGTTTTTACGAAACATGGGCCATTATCTACAGTATTCGTGAAGGATGCGGAGAGATCGGCGGTAAGTGAGAACAGGATATCTTACCATGGAGAAGATACCGCAGGCAAGCGACATTCAATTTGACCTCCCCCCCCCCCATCCATTTCTGCCGATCGCTGAGCACCCTTCACGAATATTGTTGGCACCTGGCACGTAGGCAATTGCCTATATTTTTCTGTCAAAATACTGTTTTAGAAAGGGAGGACAGAATATTTTAGGAAGGAGAAGGAAGATATCGTAGGCAAACGGCATTCAATTATACCCCCCCCCCCTGAATGGCGACAATTTAATGAATCACTGGTGGGGGAAGGGGTCAAATCGAATGCCTCTTGCCTTCTCCATGGTAAGATATACTGTTCTCACTTACCGCCGATCTCCCTGCACCCTTCACGAATACCGTAGACAATGGCCCATGTTTCGTAAAAACACGGTTTTTGTGCATTCTCGTGACGTTATTGTGAGAAACGTCAGTGGTAACATGAAATGTGAACACGCCAAAAGGAAACTTAGAAGACGGGGAAGTTTTTGTGATGCACCGAAAATCTGTTGAGAAAGCTGTTTGGGTGCAGCGACTTTTCGTAAAACGGACAAATTTTAGAGGACACGTAAATTTATGGAAAAAATGCCAGATTTCTGGGTGTTGACGATTATTTCAAGCAATAAAATGGCCTCTATCCTAAAGGAAATGTCCCGTAGTTTCTGAAAATGGCATCACTTTTTGGATTTGGTGCGATGTAAGCCGAGAAATTACTGATTTTTTGAAGCAAGCATTGGTTACTTTTTTAAACACAAAAAAAATCATAACTCCGGAACGGATCGACGTAGGACACTTCCGAAGGTACCATTTTACTCCACTTTTAACGTAGTTTTACCCAAAAATTTTTGTTACACTTATACGGATCCACCCTGTATAGTATTTTTAATATATAGGGTGTACAAAAAGCGACTGGACAGAGAAAAACCAGTGAAGGGGCAACTCATTTCTGATCGAAACGACTATTTCAACTTTTCTGAAATTCCGCTTTGTTTCTGAGATATCCGCCATTTTCTGATTTTTTCAGAAACAGCTAGTTGCACGCGCAATAATTGTTGCAATGGCAAAAATGATGAGCCCATTGGAAAGAGCACAAAATTTTTTATTAAAGAGCCTATTTTTATCCAGATCAGACGATATCTACTACGTTTCGAATCAGCTTATTAGCGAGGAAACTTAATTCCGGAAGTATTGGTGATATGGTGATGTAGTCAGAAAATTACGTTTTTTCGCCAATAAGCTGATTTAAAACGTAGTAGATGTCGTCTGATCTGGATTAAAGAAGGCTCTTTAAATAGAAAATTGTGTGCTCTTTCCAATGGGCTCATCATTTTTGCCATTGCAACAATTACTGCGTGTGCAACAAGCTGTTTGTGAAAAAATCAGAAAAAGGCGGATATCTCGGAAACAAAGCGGAATTTCAGAAAAGTACAAATAGTCATTTCGATCAGAATTGAGTTGCCTCTTCACTGGTTTTTCTCTGTCCAGTCGCTTTGTGTACACCCTGTATATAATACTATAAAATTACCAAAATATCAATTTACCATTAGTACAATTAATTTATAAACAACAAAAACACAGGATAAATCGAAGTGATGATTGCAATGAAGTTACATAATATGAGTGAGAGTGGGTGAACGTTTTCACAAAAACTGATGTTTTTCAGTTGAGGTTGTTCACGTCAAATTTTAGTAGTCAGGGGTAAAATTGCCATGATCTACTTGGAGAAGGAAGATCAGTCTAGCTCTAGCGTATTCACATGCTTTTGCCCAAAGAGTTTATTGCGTATCGCATGTATATTCGTGTCACCACCAAGTGTTGCCAGAACTGTCATAGCGCATTCTTAGAGCTCCAGCGTACCAAATCTGATCTTTGTTACTCGTTAGCACCAGAAATCGTCAGAGGGGTCAAAGGAATTCCCTCTCGACACGACCTCCTCAGAATTTTAAAAGCGGTTGATAGACAATCAACGATGGTCGTCTCCAGTCGGTTGATTATTTTTATGAAGCATTTACAACCCTTATTCAAGTTCACAATAGACTGGCAATACCTGTTCAAGTTCATTACCCCCTCGCTGAGAAATTAATAGCTCCCTGACATCTCGTCGATCATTCTTTTTCTTTCTCTCTTTTTTTTTCTTCTATCCTTTTCTTTTTTTATTATTATAGAAGTTAATTCGATCAGACAGATTGCTCCTCGACAGTAAAACTTACCGAGCCTTCTTGTCGGAGCATAACTCAAAGTGACGCTGAAACCGTCATGGCAGAGCTAATGTGGAGGGGGAAGTTTCGAATAGCTCACAAACTTATCCCCTCTCACGATTCAAGCAGAAGTCCAAAAGGAAAACAAATAATTCACAAAAGAATGGGACAGCCTACGCCGGCATTACGTAACAAATCTCGAATGATTCACAGTTACTTGAAGTGACAAAAGAGTTCACGGTCGGGAGCTTAACTCAAGTACTTTTCCACGTTCCTATACAGAAAATAACTGTGCCCTTAGCGTGTGACTTGAAAGTCTTCAGACAAAAATGAAAAAATTTTAATTCAAGTACCTAGGGGGAAAAAGGATTGAAAATAATGTTCTGGTCATATTTAGTGGAACGCTCGGCATTGATTAACTACTGACTCACTGTTTTACCGGCGTTAGCCACAAATATATTTTATTTGAAAACCCGAAAGTATTTCACTGCCCCACCGCCCGTTCATCAAGCAGGTTTATGTTGTACGTTCTTACACCGTCTCGGGTGTAAAACTTTTTTTTTTTTACGGTGTTTTCGGATCAGCTGGGAAAAACTTGTGAACGCGAGGAGTTGAGGTTGTTTATTAGTATAACTTCCCTCGATCAGAAGATGAAAATTGCGTAAAATAACAAGCGCTTCATAAGCCAAAGGACATTACTTGGAGGCTGGCATTCGATTTCAAGAGTATACCTAGAAATGGGAAGCTGTAAATTAATTTGGTAATTCGATCTACTGTACTATAATATTTATACCTACGCACGATGTGTTTTTCTGTACGTCCACTTTCAGCATCTTGTCAGAATCCTAGATGATATTTTTACACAATAAATAAAGCGGTTCCTTGTTACGCAAGTTTCATTTATGAGTAAAGTATTTAAACAAAGGCATCTCCTGAAAAACGTCTTTTTTGTTGTAAAACAAACCGGCCTAGTGAGGGCTTCAACCCACCTTCTTTTACACCGCTCGTTTCTATTGATAGTTGAGCTCACAGTCGAAACGCGTCCACTACAAAAACCGTTTCCGACGCATTGAGATTCACCACTTGATAGCAAGCCGGCAACCGGTAAACATGTCATCGTACAGAAGCATAAAGAGTATTTCATCCAAGGTGACTCGAAATTTCAACCTTCGGGGTATTTTTGTGCCGATAACGACGCCATTTAATGAGAACGAGGAAATCGCTTATGACAAGTTGAAATTGAATCTCGAGAAATATGAGAAAATTCCTTTCACGGGTGAGTTTAAGATCGTTCCAACCTTTCAATATTACAACTCTTTATTATTTATTTATTTTCTTCGGTTTATACTAATTTTATTGAAATGTTGACAATGTAGGGTATGTCGTTGGTGGCTCAAATGGAGAAGTGGCCTCCCTCTCAACGGAAGAGCGAATAAATTTAGTCAAATTCATCAGGGAAAATACAAACCCTGGAAAAATGATAATTGGTGGCTCTTACACGGAATGTGAGTTTATCAACGAAAAAAAATAAATCCCATCTTCGTTTGTTTGGTTTAAAATAATAACTTTAACAGCGACGAAACTGACGTGTAGCATAACGACCGAAATGGCCAAAGTGGGAGTTGATGGAGTACTTGTGATGCCGCCATTCTACTTCAAAAAACGTATGACCGTAAGTGAACCAAAAAAGGAGTTGAAAAAGTGGTGGGGAGGGGGAAGATTGTTCAAAGTTTCTAATTTGTCTCTTTCCATTCCCTCTTGTTTCCCCCACTGTCTCAAGGATGAATCATTAATTTCCCACTACACTACAATTGCCGAGAGCACTGGGACACCCATTGTCATTTACAACATGCCTATTGTTACGGGGATTGACATCAGCACGCAAGTATTGACAAAACTCGCTCAACATCCCCTAATTAGGGGAGTAAAAGACAGCGATGTGAGACCAATTATCTCAATTATGTCACTTTTATAAAATAATTAATTTAATTATCTTCATAAGATAAGAAAGTGCGCTCACACTGTTCAAAACACTAAATCCCTTAATTTTAACGTAATGACGGGATCTGCTGGTTATCTTTTGGCGGGATTATTTTACGGTAATATTTAATGCTTTGAGATTGAATTTCATAGTGATTTTTTTTCTCTCTTTTTCAAAAGGATGCTCGGGAGGCATAAACGGTCTTGCCGGCGTTTTGGGTAATGAAATATGTCAACTGTACAGTCTGTTCCAGGCAGGGCGATTTGAAGACGCATCTAAATTGCAAGAGAAATTAATTCAACCGGACATCTTGGTAAATTAAATTTATTGGGCGAATATCACGCCATCCTTTATATATCGAGGCTGCCATTCATCTTTAAAATAATGTACTCCCATTTTAGCTCATGTCAGAGATGGGTGGGCCGGGACTAAAAGCCGCTATGGACATCTTGGGCTTCTACGGTGGTCAATGCAGGAAACCCATTTTGCCGCCTAGTGAAAGTGACAAGACAAAAGTAAGAGAATGCCTCAAGCGTTTGGGCGCTTTTCAAGAGGAAGATTTTGGAAGAATGAGAGCCTCGTCATGAAACACAACTATTCGCTCGTATTGCATATAATTTTAATGTAATTTTCGTTCATTGAGCCTTTAGAATAAATCTTCATACTTTACTTCTTAATTTTCTTTCATTCCCAGAATGCTTAAAAACAGAAAGCAACTATAAGTCGAACTTCAAAGCCTATTAGCGGACATTCTTTTCTTTCACCGAAATTCCATCCTTCATTTGATTGCGTAACTCTGCAGTGTAAGCAAATAATGAAATGCCCTCCAAATGAGTAAGAGACAACTTTTTTTTCACCTTCCACCAAAGTTGTTTAGGCGGTTTTGAGAGTTCAAGTTCAACTCTGCAAAGGCTTCCTGCGAAAATCCTTTTATAGCAGAAGGCAATGCAAATTAAAAACTTTCGAATAAATCAAAATTAAAATTTGCGCGCTTACAAATTCTCTCTTGTAAATTTTACACCCTTACCCCCTTTTACGTTGTGCCAGGGAGGAACTTTCATTCCCCAACAATTATATTCAATGTAACATTTCCGTTTTGCCCATGCCAGCACGGCCCGCTGTGTGTGATTTGAAGGGCACATCCTAATTTACTGACGCACATAAAAATCACCCCGCACCCCTCGAAAATTGAAATTTTCCTATTTTCTATGACCCGTAATGATACAATTACATCATCGGCAGGCTACTCCATCAAAATAACAAGAAAAATCCCAGTACTTATGGTACATCCCCCCGCGCCTCCCTCCGGCCGGCACCCCGCAAAAAAGATTATTTTTTGGTATTTTCCTACACACGCAGTAACTACTACCCAATAGGCAGGAACGTACGGAGAAATAAGTCGGAGAATCCTAGTACTTATGGCACCTCACCCCGCGCCCAAGTCGGAAAATGTCAAACAAAACGCCCGCGCCCGGCACCCCGCCAACGTAAACCACAACGATCGACAAAGAACAAATATAATGTCAGTATACCATTCGTTACCGATGTTTTAAAACTAATGTGATGTCAATTCCGCAGGTTTGAAACAGTCGGGCATCATTAAAGAGTGTTATACACGAGTTCTTAAGTAAAAAATGAAGTATGCTTAATAAACAAGTAAAGTAAAAGTACGCTAATAATTTTTTCGAAGTAATTTCTATAATTATCACACAACTACCTCGTATAAAAAAGTCTCATTACAATAAAAAAATAAAATATTCTTCCGGCCTCTTTCCCACGCCACGGTGTCGGTAGAAGACGGTTAGCCCCAAAAACGTAATGAAAGATTAACAGGCAACGATCGTCGGAGCCGGACTACAACTCGTGAAGAATCCGAATGGTACTAAGTGGACTATATCTATTGGGGGTAAGACACTATAATGCTAAAAACGCACCGAACAAGTACGTGGAAGGGAACTCAGTCAGCAGAAAACACGCTCTCTACCTCTTGGGTGGTGTGGAAACCAGAGGAAAAAAAATAGTTGATGTAATTCACACTCCTCTTTTCTAATGAATACAACATCCAAGCTATATTCTGATCTTTTTTTGCTTATTATGACCTAATTAAAATGCGTGAAGGAAAATTCCAAAAAAGTAACTATTTTCCGGGGTGTCAGGCTTGAGATTTTCCGACCTATGTGCAGAGGAAGGTACCGCTAGTACAGGGATTTTCCGACTTTTTTTTAAATGTACCATTTTGCCAGTTAGGTAGTAGTTACTGCGTGCGTAGGAAAATACCAAAAAATAATTTTTTTGGCGGGGTGCCGGGCGTTTTGTTTCACATTTTCCGACTTAGGCCTGGGGGGAGGTACCATAAGTATTTTACATGGAGGGGCAAGATTCCACCTCCCCCCCCCCCACAGTACCCCAATTATAATTATACAAAGCTTAAGCGGCCCATACACGCACAATAAATATTGCGCAAACTAGGGGTTGTACAATAAAATTGAACGTTTGTGGGTTGTATTGATGGGTTGCACAATATAATGCACAACTCATTTTTTTATTCTGTAAGCATCTGGAAACAAAATATTGCGCAATCTAGTTTGTGCAATAATATTGTACGTCTATGGACCCCTTTGCTAAGCGTGATTCTTCGTTACTACGGAGACGAAACGGCTGATTCCTCATTTGCCTTCATCTTCTTTATGGCCTCTCTGTTCCGTCGATTTTGTAGAATTTGCGGATTTCACTCCTTAAAACCTAAATTTAGTGTATTTTGCACCCACGGAACCAAACAATTTTGTCTTATTCACTCAATACCCCAATTTCGCGGGATTGGCTTCCTAAAAATTCGGTTGACCTATTCAAAAATCCAGTTTTATGAGGTTGACTGAATCAAAAAAGCCATTTTCATTGGAATAGGTCCTTCAAAACTGAAATTTCGCGGATTGAGCTATTCCTAAGTCTACATTTCACTGATTTGGCACTTACAGAACGCAATTTCGTGGTTCAAAACCAATGCCGCTTTTTCTATTTGTACAATATTGTGTATTATTATCCTCTTTAATAATGAGCAATAGGGAACTTGCACATTTTAAGCACTGGTGTTTCTTGAAGAGGGCTCTTCCACAATGCTATTGCTCACAATAAACATTGAAATCATTCAAGGATTTTTTTAGAGCGAATTTTTAAAAATTTTGAGTGGGGGTTTGATAACGTCAAACCCTATTTAATGAAATGGATGGTGTGAGGAATATACGACACATTTTCAGGGGGACAATTTTTCTTGTTATTTGTAAACAAAAAATGTTAGAGTGCCCTAATCGCATGCTTCAAAATTAGGGATTGACGTGATTTCCCCTCGTACCATCTACCCCCTCTTGAAGAACTTTGAAATTTATTTTAAAATCACCAAATGCACCAATCGGGCTGCAACTACCATTGATATCCTTCTGTCCATGAGCCAATTCACCGGTATACTTTTCCCAAACCCCGGTTACTCCCAAATCAGACGTTCATGCAAGTTCCCCATTCCACCGGTTCGGCTCTTTTTTAATCAAATTTCGCCGATCTGACAATCCAAAAATTTTCGTGTTGGCTTATCCTAAAAAAGCAAACTTCACAGATTTCTCATCCAAGAGTTCCAGGGACCAGGGGCCTTAGTACGAACCCGTGTGAAAATGCCACGTGATGCGGTTGCTATGGCGGGATAATGTTATTTCCATAGGTTATTTCTTATTCGGCGTCCTTGGATCCCGCGTGCGGCATTTTTTCCCGAACTTTCGTACTAAGTCCCCAGGTGTAGGAGCTGATTTGGGAAAATAATTTAAGGTCCACTGACAACATGCTTCTGGTGAGGTTATGCAAAATTATAAAGGTGCACCCACCACCGCTGTCAAATGTACCTAATTAGACACGCATGCAACTCGTGCAGCCAGCGTGCTTTCAGTTAATATCTTCAAGGCACACAGGATTTTTTCACATGTTGCTCAAGGACGTTATTCGCAAGAGAAATTTAATATCTGGTCCATGAATGCTCTCGTACCAGAGCGGCCCCTTTCGAGCCTCCTTATATTATACATATACAACTGCGTGCCTAACATTCAAAAATAACTCATTTGAATCCGTTTGGTCTGTCCCCAAGGACAACAGGATTGATTAAGTAGAGATTGTCTTTCCACGATTTATTTTATTTCGACACAACTTCAGTTTTAGAGTTGAATCCATCCTCATTGGAATAGACAGGAGACGAGAATGGGACGGATGCGAGGAGGGCTAGGTGTGGTGGGGCGTGAAGAGGATGGTTGTGGGACATAAAACTCTCACAGCAGGAGAAGATTAACCGGAGATTTATAGTAGTCCACTTGGCGGACTCGGACCTCCTCGCATTTCACAACAAAATTCATAACGAAAAATGTTTTATCAAAGAATCTAGAGATTCATCATATTTTCTGGTTCAGTAATCGTCAAATAATACATAAAAACGCTGCACACTGCACGGGTAATTGAAAAATATGCCAAAGAGAGCATCACATGATCCTTAGGGTGCGTTCATAATGAATCACCTTCACTGCGATACCTCGATGAGCTATGCCCCGATGAAACATCGATGAAGAACAAACATCAATAATTGTATGGGTCTGTTCATAGTGAAGCACCTCACTGCGATGTGATCTTCGATTCCTCGCTACTATCATCGATGATTTGAACCATATGGTTCCTCGACCCCCCTCCTGACCGTTGCCTTTTTTTTTCTTTCTTTTCAAAATCTTTTAAAGTCCACCTTCACACAATTTACGTAAGTCACGCACACCTGTCCCCTTCAAGCTTTAACCCTTATTTTGAAAAAAAAAAAAGCAACGGGCAGGAGGGGGGTCGAGGAACCATATGGTTCAAACATCGATGATAGTAGCGAGGTATCGAAGATCACATCGCAGTGAGGGTGCTTCACTATGAACAGTCCCTTACAATTATTGATGTTTGTTCTTCATCGATGTTTCATCGGGGCATTGCTCATCGAGGTATCGCAGTGAAGGTGATTCACTATGAACGCACCCTTAGACTTTTAGTACATCGATTAGTCTATTGAGCAATGGAAAACTAAGCGCTCGCCTACCTTTTTAGTGGTAGCAGATACAGAATTCAATTATGAAGACGGCAAGGCGGGGCAAATCGCCTGAGCGTTAATGAGACGATTGACAAACGAGATGGCGCAAACAAACTGCATCAATCCACGTCAGTAAAACATTTAAATTTCCCACAGAAACACGGACTTGAGTCAATTTTGCCCGAAACCAGCACTATTCTTCCCTTGGATGGCCACTTGGCCACTTTTCGTGAGAAATTTAAAACTCGGCCCGCCAAGTGTCACATACCAAAAAGATATTATTCTAGTTATTTATTCCGGAGATATTGCTTTGTCAGCTCTGGACCTGTAGCTTGTCTTCCTGGCAAATGGGCTTAGTGCAAAGTTTAAAATGAGAGCGCTCTAGGTTTCAAACTGTGCGATTCTTGTTCCGACTTTCTCTTCACTTTTCATGGTATTCTAAGTGAAAATGCGTGAGTCGCTTTGTAATTTCCCGTTTTTTAACTGTAAAATTAAAGAGATGGCCTCTCAAGATTTTTGCCAACTTTTTAGGTACATAAATTTTATGAAAAAAATATTTTGAAGTCACACATGTAGCTAGAAGAGACAAGAAAAAATTAATTCTTGGCCCATCGACATCCTATGGTCGAACTGCGAACTTGAATTTTTATAATAATTATTAGTCCATTCATTTCCACCCTCAGGCCAATTTTGTAATTTTTCAGGGTTCGTATTTGATGCCATACTTCACTTCATTTCATTAAAATCATTTTAAAAAATGTAACAAATGCCAGCAAAAAAAAAATGTTTTTCATAGCAAGGTTACCATCGAGTTCCTTCCCAGCGATGAGATTAATGAGGTAGGCCATCCAGGTAGGAAAAATGACCCTCGAATTCCTTCCCGTATACTTCCCCTCTTCAGTGCCGCCGTTCCAGTGTAACCGTTCCAAATACCAGTTCGTTTAGCGTCGGAGCGGTCAGGAGCGGATTGGAGACGGTCGATCGAGTTGATACGAGAGGTATACAGTGACTAACGTCGAAGATTGTGAGACAGGTTGGTGTTTTGGAGGACGGAAGACAGCGAGTACAGTGAAGTAAACAGAGGGAACCATTTAATTTAGAATTGAAAATGTACTTTGTCTTCTTCGTACTTATCTTCTAGACATCTACTTACTATCTAAAACTATCGAAAAAAACGAAGGCTCGCTTCTCATTGAATCCATCGATCAACACAACAAAAATAACGTATCACGGGCAAAAATAACGTATCACGGGTGGAACGGCTCATATACATGGTTGGCTCGGGGAAGGAACTCGACGCTCATCTAATTGGTTTTAAAAAATGCGGGAAGGAACTCGTAGTCTTTTAATTCCCACCCATTACCGGGAAGGAACTCGAGAAACACCCATAGCAATAATTCTATTTCATTCATTTGATTGAAGAAAATGAATAAAATAGAAACATTGCTTCGAAAAACATATTGCTTTTTTGTTAGAGAATAGGCACCCTGGGTCCCTTTTACACGAGTAAGTTTTTTGATCAAAAATATGTTCATTGAACATATACAGGGTGTTCCAGGAGGAAACGACAATACTTCCACATGTTGTACTACTAAGTAGGGCGAACCAAAATGACTATATGGACATAGGGTCGGAAACGCTTTGTTTCAAAGTTACAGGGAATTTAGTGTTTTTTAAGCCAAATCACCTCTTTTCCACAAAAAGCTGTCTTAACGGATTAACCGTTCAACATAGAACAAAATAAACTTCATTTCTGAAAAGAGCACAAAATTCAACTTTGGAAAAATCAGGAATAACACATTAAAATCGTCTTTATGTACGTTTAGTTATTTTTGGAAAAATCGAAAAAGTGTTACGTTGAATTTTCGTGTTTCTTTCAGAGGCGAATTTCACTCAATCTTAAGTTGGTCGGGCATTGACCAATTATTGTAAAAACATGCCCATTATGCGAGCTTTCAATTGACGTAAGAAAATTGAAAATCGGTTGAATTTTTACTGAGATATGACACGAAAGGTTCGGAAAAACAGTGTAAAATCGTCAAAATAAGCCATATATTGCAACTGTCAGGTAAAATCCCCAAAAATTGTTTTCGACGTCAAAATAACTCCAAAATTCAAAGAAACAGTTTATTTAAGAAAAATCAATGCACCATGTCCGTCATCATCATCATCTCCCACCACTTTCACTATCAAATAATCAATTATTAAACAAATTAACTGGTCTGATTCCTTCTAGTTTTCGTCTGGTGCTATTTTTCAGACGTTTTTGTATGATAATTGTAGTGATTCACGCGTATGATATGATTTGTACCAGAAAAATACATTTTGAACTAAAATAATCACGGAAGGATACCTGAAAAACTAATTAAACGAGTATTTACTATTGAACTAGGATTGACTTTTACTTGGGAGAATTTTAACTTAAGTAGCGACTATGGATACGGGCCTTACTCGTCTAAAAGGGGTTTACACAATTAAGTTTTTTGATCAAAATAGGCATTTAAAAAAAAAGTGGCTCCTATATGTTTTCCTTTTTCACTGGTGGTGTGCAACCCCCCCCCCCCCCCCCCCGGGAAGAGAACATTTTTTTTGTCCCCCCCCCCCCATTCATAAAATTCTGGATCCGCCACTGGATCTGGGATTGGTCTATTATGCATTCCTAGCTGTGCGTTTTAGAAATTTAACAAAGGGCTAGTATAAGATGTCAAACATGATTTATTTTGAAATGTAAAGAACGAGAAACGCGAAGATTTTTGCAATTAAAAATAGGTGTATTAGGCTACATAGGTACACATTAATTAAAATATGTACGTTTCCATAGGCTTATTATTATTAATCAGTGGGCCCGCACCCGGCCATGTCGAGTCCGCCAAAGTCAGAGCCCTTATTACAGGGTTAAATAATGTCATCTCAAAGAGTTTTTGAAGAAAATTAAAGTTTAATTATTGTTTCCTGACACCCTTCTTTTCCAAAGGCTATAAATAGGAAGAGGAGAACTATGTGCATTATGCACGCCCAAGTGCATTTGCCCCCCCCCCCCAATTTTTTAAAATTCTGAACCAATCTGTGGGCATGTAGAATAAAATCGTCGGCAAATCAAAGTTTTCTGCCACATGTACTCTTTTTTCTTCTCTAACGAAAACAGAGACCTGTTAGCTCCGCCCTTCTGCCACTCTGCGGGAATAAGCCAACAATTTTTTAGTGTAAGTGGAAAACCATTAAAGAAGGGGGGACGAGAGTTTCAGCTAGTGCATTCCTGCTAGAAAATACATAAAGTGCTTCAGTAGAAAAATTACTGAATTGCTCTAACTGGCTTTTCCTGTTGACGGCCAGGATCCACTTCACCCGGTCTCTCTTTTTCGTAAGGTTTATTGGGAAAACCGTAAATTGTAGGCCTTTATATTTATCAGGCGAATTAATGTAACCCACAACACAGCACTGCACCGTTTTAATTGAAGGAAAATCTTGAAAGCGTCCTTTAAACGAGAGTCAGAGCACTGAAGTTAGAACAAGTATTGCGTTAGTCTGCCGCTAGTCTGCAGGACTGTCACTTTGCACTAAGCCCATACGTCACGAATGAAGTTGTCAATAATCGACTTGCGTTCTTCTTTCCTCTCAAAAATCGTGGCGCGTCGAAACGCCAGAGGAAAGCGTGAATAGGAGAAGGAAAATTTTGCTTTCAAAAACACTTTCCCACGGTAAATTGTAGTGCATGGAAAGGGAGAGGAAAGAATGGCAAGAGAAAACTATATAAATATCAACTAAGTATTGGCGATTGTAGCTATCACTAGCGGCGCGGCGCTAGTGTCGTGTGATAATGAAACCGTTACTCCCTACATATGTTAAATGATAACAAGTTTTGTGTTTTTTAAAAGTGTTTTTTCGTGGTCAACGTCCGTAACATAATGGGAAAAAAGTAGTCAGTTGGCCTAAAGTGACGAGAACAGAAGAACATGGTCTCTGATACACTTATACTCGAACGTCAAGCAAGCCCCCAAGACTTTCGGCGGTCGACTTTCTCCCAACACTGGGCTAATTGATTGCTGACACCGTTGAACCCTCAATTTTTGCGAAACAATGAAATGACAATGTTGTGTCTCGGTTACGATGGGAAGAGAAACCACAGCACACAGTTTTCTCTGGATTCACCCTTGAGATACATCCCACGAGCGCCCTATCATTTCTTCATTGGTACTCGCCAGTTCACCGTTTCGTTTTAGTGCTCAGAGAACGGCACAGGTTCAGCAAAATGGTCGAAAACGTTTTTGAATCGGTGTTTTCGAGTTTTCCTGCTCCAACATATAGCCGACAGTGAAAGTTTCTGTACGGGAGTACTGCGCACCCGCATAACTAGGGTTACCATACGTCCGGGATTCGCCCGGACAGTTCGGGATTGGTAACCCCGTCCGGGGCAGCGTCCGGGATCGTCATTTGTCCGGGTTTCTCAACCGGGTTGACTCAAACCAAGCTGGGCGAGAGCGAAAACGATATCAAGGGTTAGAGGAGAGGGAAGATGGGCGAGCGGCAATCCCCTCCACAGCCACTGACAAACTACACGCAAAAACTTGTCCTGAATTTCAACCGAAAATAAATGGCTAGAGATTTTCGAATCCTTTCTAAATCTAATGTTGCTAGCCCTAACATCTGTAAAGTCGTGGAATTCGGCTTGTGCTTGCCAGGGACATCGGCTTCTGCGGAAAGGATTTTCTCAATGACGGGATCAATCTGGGGCGCCGAACGAGAAAGCTTATCCGTTTCCGTCGTGGAGGATCTATTAAACGTGAAGGCCAATTCACCCCTTCCGTGCCCTGATTTCTTCGAGGGGATCAAAACATACAAGCTCTTCCTTTCACACCTCTTGATCAAAAATCAAGTAGTGTCGTCTGAAAAATATGCTCACTCCGCTCCCAACCCAAGCTGCGCCTCAGGAGAATTTTAAAATATTGAAAATTGGTCTACCCCCCCCCCCCTTACCATGACCCAAAACAGTCTACCGTCCGGGATTGACACCAAAAATTTATGGTAACCCTACGCATAACCGTCTTGTTTTCTTGATTCGGTGATGCCAATGGTACAATATCGAGGCCTCCTCGTCACCATCGGATTATTTAGCCGTAGTTCACAGTAAAAAAGTGTCACTGATCAACATTTTTGATACATGAACTTCCTCATTGTATAAAACCTTTGTTGTAGTTTGTTGTCAAACGACAACAACAAATCACATGGAGTACCGGACTCAATGTTTCTCTGAAACGTCGCCAGACATCGTATCCCTTAGCTACAATCGCCAATAGAGCGGATTTTACAAAGGATTGTTGTCATTTGATGGGATAAAACGTTGGTGGATGGTCAAATCATTTCTCGTATCGTGCCGTTTGGCGTGGCGCGTTGTCATGTTCAAAATTTCAAGAGTGCGTAGAACCGAACACGATTTTTGAGAGGAAATAACGTAATGGAGGATTCTATTTGCAAAAAAGTTCGGCTCTGGAGCCGAGCATTTCCACCCGTCTTCTCTTATTTATATCACACGTTAACAGAGAATACGAGTGGAAATGCTCGGCCCCCAGAGCAGAATTTTAGGCAAGTGGAATTCCGCTTTAAGTGTATGGCCGGCTATTGAAGAGGAATTATTGTAAGAAGTTATTTTCCATGTAGTGTAAGAAGCGCATTTGATTTCTGAATATTTCAAAACGATAAACACCGAAATAAATTAATTAAAAATGCACTAATAAATAAAATGGAGCAATGGCATTTTCTTGGCGCCTTCTGGAGGCAATTTTCAGGCTAAAATAAAGAAAATACGCTGATACCCATTGTCTGGAGCTCCTTCGGCGGCTATAACTGAGAAAGCACATTAATTGTGCTGTTCTTGGGGCAAATACGTGGCTAAAATATTGAAAATTACTAATATTCGTGGCCGAAATTATAAAAAAGCTCTAATTCGAGATTGCTATACAGTGTGGTCGGTTTTGAGTAGCAAAAAAAAAATTGCGTAATAGAACACCAAAAATGGGATAAAAAATCTGCGCATCCCTAAACATAAAACAGCATTTTTTGCGAGTAGCTTTGTTTGCACATCGGTGAAGTTGTTCAATGGTCTCCCTACACAAATGACTTTGCTTGATCCTCGAAAATTAAAGAAAAAATTGAAGCAGCTATTAATGGAAAAAGAATTTTATACCTTAAGCGAATACTTTGCTTGATGTACCTACTTTTACTTAGGTCTAGATGTTGTTGTTATTTCTAATTGTCCGATGGAGTGACGTTGCCGGTCATGTAAAATGTGGAAGACAATAAATGAATAAATGAAAAAAAAAAAAAGTCCTATTCGGAGAGTGGCCTATCTCTTTTTGTTTTCGAGTAATAATTTTTTTAGTGATTTTAGGCACAACTGTAATTTTCAACGAAAAACTGTTATTTCTCAGCTTCTACTTCACTTTTTTTCAAAAGTAATGGCAGTTTCGTGATCTACGGAAAATTTTCTATGGGATGAAAGCACAATCAATATTCTCAATGGTCAAAAACGCCTAAAAACGTAACGTTTCGTTGCGTTCATGCAAAAAAAAAAAACACAAGAATTTGACTTCATAAAACAACTTACTGAGTCACCAAAAATTGCTTCACACGTTGTCAAACGTCATAAAAACTTCTCCGTTTTCCCAGCCTTCCAACGGTGTACTCGAAAGGGGAATTATCTCCATCCTTTGACGCGAAAAGAAGCCAAAAAGTGATACATTTTGGGCTAAAAATGTGAATAATAACAGGTGTGAAAATTCATTTCTTTTGCTCTCTTTCTTGAGAAATCCAAGCTCTGGCACAGGAAAAATTAAAATAATATTGCATTTGAAGAATAATAAACAAATAAAAAATTTAATAAAATGGACGAAGAGGTGTGCGAATTTAGGAGTCTGCAGCGTTTTCTCATTCCTCGTACCGTGATTTTAAAAGTGAATACACAAGAAAAAAAAAAGCTAATCCACGGCAAAATGAGGGGAAAGAGCACTGATTCGCGTCTAAAATTAAATTCAGGAAAACTGCTAATTTCGGCGAATCGAGGGGGGGGGCTGGGGAAAGACTCGCCCGAGGGCACCAAATGTCGAGTAGAAGTTGCTGGACACGCGCTGTCATGGATGATCAACTACTGATCCCACTAATCATGTATTCATGCCGGTGTGATAATGAACATTTAATATATCCTGTACAAGGTAGAAACAAAAGGTGGCATTGTGCATTTCGATACCTACTGCGATTTTCGACTTATTTAGCTATTATTCGATGACATAACGCTGGATGACTCTCTACTTCATATAGCCATTTCTTCGAAATAATCGTTGATAAACTAAACACGTCGAAATTCTCAGTAGGTACCTAGTGAAATATACACCATCCGGTTCGTTCGTTTGTCGTCCGGAGCTGCTCTGGACTGCACAAACAGTCCGAATTCCGAAAAGCGTTTTTTTGTAATCCAGAACTACACTGAAAGCGTTCGTTTGTCAAATCTCGGACTGTTCAGTGCAGAGCTATCTACACTGAAAAATTAGGAGGAGCTCGCTGCTCGAAATGTTAAAACCTACTCGATAATAACTTTTCGTCAATTCTATTAAGCGGGATTAGGCATTAGGCCTTTGCACGAAAAGCGTTCTTTTGCATTTCAAAAATGACGTCAATCCCGGTCTGCTCGAACTACACCTGCACCACTTCACTGAACGACAAACGAACGAACCTATTTATCTACATATAAAAATGAATCTTCTCTTTCTTACTGACTGCACCCCCTGGCTTTTGTACTGTTCATGCCCCTCAATTCATGCATTCAAACGGTCCATATGGTATTTTCGAATGCTCGAAAAAAAGCTAATCTACACGAGGGAAAAATGGCCTACGTGGTTCTTAGTTTTTTAATACAATTTCCATCGAGGCAAGACGAATTGAGAAAAAAGTCAAAATTTAAGAGAAATTTATCTCATCCAGACATTCCTGATTTGGGCGCGTACAAAGTACTTCTAAATAATTCATTGGGTCATGGAAAAGACGAATGTAAAAACTTATTTCAGGATTTACTCGAACCGAAAAATTTCGTACTACCTTCGAAGCACAAAAATTACTGTCACATTTACTATTTGATTACACCTGCACGAATCGTACACGTTTCTATCGTCGAGCTCGATGATGTCGCTGTGGTAAACATAACTTCCCGTAATTATCACAGCTATTATTCGCGAGATGTCAATAGATTGGCACCAAGGACCATAAGGCGGCCGTTAGGACCATCAAATTACCCGGAGGGACGTTTGTTGCATTCTCTATTGTTCACAAAATTGCAATACCCGTTGACGTTAGTGAAGTTCTCGACGTGCACGCCCATAAAATTGAGTTTCAAGTTACCCAGGAAGCTAAGGACTTGTTGCCTGAGTACGGTTTCCCTGGACTTTGTCTCAATTTTTCCAACGTTAATATCTGCCATTTCGCTTTGAACAGAGTCTTAAAGGATAAAACTAAACTTTTCTTGAAGTCGAGGACAGGCGAAGAGGACGAGTATATTTTCGAGGAATTGAAACGATTCGAAAATGAAACGGTCGTCGTTTCCAATTTTAAACAGTCGCTGGCGTTTTTGGCCGAAGAGAGAGTTGAACCGGGCGAGGCGTCAGTGGTTCTCCGACCAGTTCCGAGTGAAGTTCACTTGGGCGATATCGCAAGGAGGCTGGGAGAATCGGAGATTATGGCAATTTCAAGCAACAGTTTGTTGAAGACGGGGGTAAAACATGAGGGCTTGGGTCTGTCAGACTTGCTCAATATGGGGCAGAAGAAGAAGATTCGATGTAAACAAATTCGGAGTAAGAAAAAATTGGAACAGACTCTAATATTCACCGGTCAACAATTGTTGTATGGTAGGAGTGGCCAGGTCTCCGCCTGGAACTAAAATAGGGTCTACAGACTTTAATGATTTTCAGATAAAAGAACGTGGAAATTGGAAAAACGCGATGTTAGTAAGGATATTCTATCATTAAATGTGTGGTGTTACACGACCAACCTATTGTCGGAGAGCATTAGAAAGGAGATGATACCTTTTGGGATTTACGTAAAAAAATTGGTGAATCTTCCCAAAGAACTTTCCCCCGATAAGTTGATTAAATTTCCTTCGAAAACGATCAATACACATTTCATTTTTTTTTTTTTTTTTTCCAGGATAACTTTATCATACTCTTTGGGTGAAATTATTAGAAAAGTTGAAATTAAAGCAAAGGAGCTTATTGAGAATCGAGCCGTTTTCAATGACGTAAAACTATTTTTCATAAAACAAAGCGAAATAGAAACAATTTTCTCCAGTTTACAAACCTCGCCGCTGATTATTAAGGTTTTTAGACTAGAGATTCCTCAATTGTTTCACCTTGGAGTAATACTGGCCAAAGATTTCAGCAACAAAAAAACGAGATATCCTCAAACATCAAATAAATCCTCACTCGTATTCATTTGGTTTCAACTTTGACAATCTTTCCACCAGAATTGTCCATAGACCAGTCGGGGACGACATCATCAATGATCTTCGCAAGGATTTTACGGGTGTCGTAAACGAGAAATCGAAAGACGAGAAAAAATTGAACCATAACGGAAAGAAAAATGGTTTCCGTATTAAGAAGAGTGATGAAGAAGTGTTTCTAGGTTATGTGACTGTCGATTGCTCCTCATTCACTTATGAGAATTTTCGCCTGAGCTTAAATTTACCCGTATCCCGTTATTATCACCTACAGGTAAGCACTTCTTCCAACTAAGTAACTACCTAGCCTAATCTTTTGGACAGCCTCTTGAATCCAATGCGATCTGTGAGCACTTTGACAGTCTGAGACTTCATGAGGTCGTCACTCCAGGTGAAACAGGCACTGTTGAAGAAGGAAAATTTGTCTCTTTGGATACTTATTTAAAAGTAATAAAGTACATGGGGGGGAGGAGGAAAGCAATTTAATTATTTCGCGAGATCATCAATAGATCAAGCTACAATTGTCTGGACTGCCTTCTTTGGATTCACCTGAAATGGAGGACGTACTAAGTGATACATTGAGGCGAGTCGTGATCATAACACGGGAATACGGTCCTTTGAAACGAGTTATCGAAGTAAATTACCGCTATTTATCCCCTATCGCACCCATCCTAATCCGTCGTTCAAAGCGAATTATAAAATTAAACTCAGACGTGCAAAAAAACAAAAACTTTACTTATCCTTGGAAACCCTACTGGCATGTTAGAAAAGCTGGACAGTTGACGGTACCGGAAAATTATCCTTCTCTTTTATGCGCTTTGACCGGTAACGATCCGGTGACGAGTGGACGGATAAGACAACGTTAAAAACTGTATATTTATTTTCAAGGATTTGTCGTTCGAATGCCGTCGACAAATTTACTGGTGGCTGAAGGAATAGGTGGACTGTCGTTACCGACTGCGTTTGAAGACGTATTCAGCTTGCCCTCGAGTGAAGGACGAGTTTTGTACAACAGCAAAATTATTTTTCCGGAAGTAAGAAACTTGTTGAAGAGAATAGTGGGGAACGTATCGTGAAGTCATCCGTTCAATCATTTCAAAACTCGGCCACATTGAAGAAAACTTCAATTAGAAAATAATGTTTAATTTTTCCCCTATTCAAAATGTTATCTAGCCTTTTTGGGCTCACAGGGAGCGTCAGAAATTTGTTTTTTCGCTTACAAAAAAACGCATCCACCAAACAAAATTTTGTTATAACTGTGAACTGCATCTCTGTCGTCTTCCATAACATCAAACGTTATCACGCAGAGGCTTTACAACGATTTTCTACCATTCGGAGGAATTTTCATGATTGACATGAAGGTGACGATAACCGAAATAATAGCCAGGATGAAGGAAAGTCTTTTGAGCAGAAATTTCCCGCCATTAGCATTTAAGGTACACCACTATGACTAAACATGAGAAAAAACTGGCATCTTAATAATTGTTTCGACAGGCCCTCATGAAGCTGGACCGTCTGATCCAATGCTCAAACATTCAGAGAGCGAGCGTGAGAAATTATTTTCCGAGCGTCCAAGAACTTGTTAGCTTTGAACATGAATTCGGTGTCCCCGCTCTAAAAAAGTGCAAAGATTCACCACGGAGTGGAAAAATTTCCGAGATAAAATCATGATTTTCGACTAAAAATTGCCTCATTTTATACACATGAAACTCCAGCGACATGGGAAAATCGTAGGATATGTGTCAGGAACTAGCGGGCCGCTAAAACGTTAATAGTCATAAAAAGTTATTATCAAAATTTAATTTACAAAAAAAAAATCAGAATATTTACAAGTTTAAAATTGTACTCAGCTGAGAAAACTTTTGGCTCTCCAATCGAATTCCACTTCAAAGTCGTCGCTGTCTTCATCACTTGACGTCGACTCCTCCTTTATTGGCTTTGGTCTAGCTTGAGCTATAGCTATGATTTTCTCCTTCTTCTGTTCTAGTTCGACAACTCTGTAAAGGAGAACCATAAATCAGAACAAAAAACAAATTAAAACCCACAGCTCGGTATTAATGCGTTATTCGTTAGCCAGTTACTAACGGCGTTATAATTTTCTGTAACGAATTTAAGACTTTGTTACTTTGAGAAAAAAGTAACGGAGAAGTAACTTAAGTAACTTAACTAACCCAATACCACAGCGGTAAAACACCAGTCTTTTTTTTCGTGAAGTACAATACTGTAACAGGTGGGGGGGGGGGCTTATGGGACTGAACTACCAATTTACGACCACAACTTGTGAGTTTCAGGCAAATAATTGAAGTTTCAGTTGATAAAATAACTGTTTCATGGCGACAAATGAATTTAACAGAACCACATTGACGTTATAGAGCAGCTTTCTATGACTAAGGCCCGTATTCATAGTCGCTACTTAAGTTAAAATTCTCCTAAGTAAAAATCAAATCAGTTGTTTCTGGAAAAAAGTCATCTGTTTAGACACCCACTTAGGAAAATTTAAGTTTAAGAAATGTCTATGAATACCAGTTACTAACTTAGGCCAGTAAATACGGGCCTAAGGCCCGTATTTATGAACGTTCCTTCAACAGTTCCTCGACTTGAAGTCAAGGCGTCCTCGAGAAAGGCGCCCTTTGCTGAGAAGGACGCCTTGACCATTTTTCGTATTTAGAAACGGTCCTTCACTTGGCTCAAGGCTTCCTTTACCAAGGTCGCCTTCAAGGCACTAAAAAGGAACGATTTACTACCGAGTTTTCCCTAGACGCCGATTCAACCTATGAAAAGTGCCGTTTCATTTAGTGCTCCAGTACAGTTGTGAAATAAATCATATGGTTTGAATATGAATATCGTTTAAATTCATTTTATGACTGAAGTATTTCACTGAAAGATGCCCGGCGAAAGAGGGAAGTCCCACCATCTCCGTGCCGACTTCCTGCTCGAATGTGTTACCAGCGAAATCCAGGGAGCAGTTGACAATGATACAGCAGCTCAGCAGCCATAGCAGAGGCTATGAATTTCGTTCTCCGAGATGACGGAGTACTTGTCCCGATGGAAAGTGAGTGTTAGGCAGGGCTCGCCGAAGCAACCTGCCCCTTTCCTCACTTTCTTCATCCCTCTACTGTTCGTTTGTTGTTCTGAGAGCATTCCAGCCCAAGAGGGCCAATCGACCGCCAATTACTTCCGTATGCACCCCAACAATAATTTACTTTTTAATTGAAGCAAATATTCGATGAAGTCGTCATTTCCTTCCGTAGTTTTTTTATTATTATTTTCACACCGAAAGCGAAACAAAATTGGAGATAACAGATATGGCCGGTCCTCCACTGGAAGAGTTCTCGGGCGGCGCTACAACGCGCGTACTTACAAAAAGGCTTAAATTGAATTCACTGCAGCTAAGGTCTGCAATGGATGATGTCACATTCAATTTGAGCCTTTGTCGCGCCGCTCGAAAACGCTTCCAGTGGACGACCGACGTAATGGAGTGAAGGAAGCCTCAAGGCACATCACAAGCTACCTTGGTTCAAGGAACGATTTTTACCAAGGGTTCCTTGAAGTCAAGGTAGCCTTCAACTCGAGGAAGTTTCATAAATACAAAAATGTGTCAAGGAAGGCTTCTCAAGGACGCCTTGACTCAAGGAAGCTTCAAGGAACGTTCATAAATACGGGCCTAAAATGTCCGTTCTTTGACCGAACGCTCTATCAATGGGGTAATAGGGGGTTTGTAAGTTAAAAAACGTTTCAAGGAAGAGGGGCCGTTCAAAGCGTCACTTAACTAATTCATTAGATTTCGGAGGTTCATGGGCGTAGTTAGAGGTCTTCTGAGAAGGAAGCGCCCCCATACTCGTTCCAACACACGCTCATTTATGATGTGTGTGTCAAATCAATTTCACGGGTCCCATTGAAAGTTCAAATTTTGCGAATTATCGACACTCCCAGAACCAAATTCGGTGGGTCTTGCTCACTAAAAAAGGCAATTTCACAGAATTGACTCCCTAAAAAGCAAATATCGGGGGGTTGACTCGTTCAAAAAAGCGATTTCACGGGTTTTGGTCCTTCAAAAAGCGTTCCACGTATCGGCCTCAAAATTTCGGGGACTTGACAGAATCCGATTTCGCGCTTAGGGGTAATGCTAGATCAAATTTCGCCTTTAGCTATTTGAAAAACAATTTTTTATTCAACGTCAGATAAACAAATTTCGCGGGGTTGGCCCCCTATAAGAAGACAACTTCAAGGATTTCATTCACACGTTTACCCCCCCCCCCCTTCCAAGTTCAACTTTTGCGCATTTTTAACCCTCAAAGAACCATGGGCGCGCCGTAGGGGTGGTTTGGGTGGGCCGGGCCTACCCCTGAAAAATCGGGAAAAGTAAGGCCCCGCGCACACTAGGAGAAAAAAGACGTCGACGCGCGCGTCAGCGTCCGACTCGTGCAGTAAAAACACATAGAACTCTATGGGGCCTTTCACATTGGACGCGTACGCGAGATTCGTCTCTTCCCCGAGAAAAAAGACGCCGACTCGCGCGTCGGCGTCTTTTTTCTCCTAGTGTGCGCCGGCCCTAACTGTCGTGCACCTTCGATTGCATTGAATAATGAGTGAGCATAGTAGGATTGTGAATCCGTATTAGAAAAAATTAAAGGAAAACAACAATATTTTTCTCGAATGAAATGCACTAAGCAGGTATTCCAATCATCATTCCACTAACATCTCCCTTCACCATGGGCGTAGAGGGGGGCAGGGGGTAGTCAGCCACCCTCCCCTAGACTCGAAAGTTCAGATTTAGTCGGGCACAGATACATTCTGAAAGTATAAATCATGCAGGATAACCACATATGTATTATTGTTTCATTGGCGCTCACTAAAATAGTACGTATTTTCTCGAATTTCACTGTTTAAAAAAAATCAATTTCAAGGATTTTTGTTGCTCACAAGAGAAATTTCGCAAGGATGACATAATTCAAAGACCAATTTCACGGTTTTTGCGCCCCAAATTACCATTTCCGCAGATCTGACTCAACTAAACAGATGTTGCTTCTCTGAAAAAAAGAACAACTGAAATCCCAAGCTTAGTGCTAAAATTGCCAGTTTTTGGCCAAAATAACAATTTTAGAGCCTACTAAAATTTCAATTTCGCGCCATTTTCACGCTTAAGGGTTGGGCGACAATGTCCGTTTAAGCGTTGTTAAGGGTTTAAACGTTTTTGTATGCAAAATGCTAAATTATGACTGGGGTATAAGCTCTTAAGCTCAGCTTGGGGTTAAATAGAACTTTGTACCTCAGAATGGTCGACCAATAAAAAATCGCAATTTCCGCTATTGAATCGCCATTTTGACCTAAAATCGCCAGATTTGACGTGATATTGTCAGCTTTGAAGTAAAATATCCAGTTTTGAGGTAAAATTATCTACTTTGGGGGAACCATCCAGCTTTGGGGAAAATCGTCAGTTTAGGAAAGTTTTTGGGGATGAAATCATGAGTTTTTGGGATTAAAACAGTCAGTTTTGTGGTAAAATAAACAAATTCGGGGTTTAATATTCATTTTTGTGGTTTTAAACCATCAAATTTGGATTTTGTGATTATATCGCCAGTTTTGTAGTGACGGACATCAGTTATTGGGCAACACATCAGCATTGGCGTGAAATCGTCTGTTTTGGTTTTTGATATAAAATCGTCACATTTAGGATGAATTCATCAGTTTTTTGTGGTGAAACTGCCGGTTTTCAAGTCAGAGTCGTCCTTTTTGGCCTAAAATGCGTCCGTTTTCGGTTAAAATGAGTCTACTTTAACCCAATTTTTTTTTTACACTTACACACAACCACCCTGTATAATTAAGGTAGGGTTCGCCCGCCCAGGAGCGTCTATGCAAGGGGGGGTTGGACGCCGACTGCGTCTATCTGACGCTAGGGGGGGAAAGCTCAAAACGTCTTCAGGGGGGGAAGGCAATAAAAATTATTCATTAGAGGAGGGGGGTGTCCTAAAGTCAGAGGGAGGATGCTTCCAAAAGTTTTTGTTTGGAGTGTTCACAAGGAGAGGGAATAATCCAGGGTATAGAGAAGCACGGGACACCGGATAGGGATTTTCCAAGGGGGGGGGGGGAGGCAGTTTTCGAATGGTCCTCTCCGTGACTGTTCACTCAGAGTTGTGTGGTGAGAAGGGGGGAATAAGCCGTAAACTGTGAGTTTTGAGGGATACAAGAAAATAAAATTTGAAGTTTCAGGAGGCCCATTCTCTAGCAAAAAAGCAACATAGGCAACGCAATTGAAAATTTCGGTGAATAATCAGCGTCGAAATTGTGCAGGGATTCGAGATTAAAGTTTTAGGGCTAATAACTAGCCACAACACGAGCAGAACCTGCAAATTTCAGCAAAAAACAACAAATAACCACACAATTGATTATTTCGATGGATAATCAACCGCGAAATTGCATGTTTCCTGGGAGCAATACATTATATCGCAAAATTTCCGGTTTTGCATCATCAGCGGCAGTGAAATTGCGAGTTCGGTGGATAAACAGCCTCGAAATTGTACGTTATTACCACCGTCGGATTTAAGAAGTGGCTAGAAGGACTTAGCCCCCTAGTTGTTCGAACTAGCCCCCCCCCCCATCATTATTTCTCAAGCCCGTCTTCTTTGCTCGTTTCTTGAGCTTCTGCTGAGCATTCTTTCTCAGGCATGAGGAGACAAATTTGAGAAGCAAAATGCTCAATGCTCCCCATTCCTCCCTCATGCTGAAGCCCCCCCTCCATCATCGATACTGACGGAAAATCAATGCCGCAAATCAATATAGGTCCATGAAATGATGGTTTGAAATAGTTAAACCGCGAAATGGCTTTTGTCAATGAGTCAACCCAGGGAAATTATGAAAGCATGCCCCACAAAATTGCTTTTTGAATGGAAGCACGCAAATTGAATTTGCTGCGGTGAAACCTGTAAAATTTCCTTTTTAGGGAGAGCCTGCAATGCACGAAATTTGCTTTTTCGGGTTTCGATTTTTAAACACCAACTCTCCCTATAACTGATTTGTGAAGGGTCAGCGGCACAAAATGTTTTAATAAGGCAACCCCACAAAATTTCGATTTTTCAGGGAGCCAGCCCCGTGAAATTGGGTTTGAACGAGCCAGACCCGCGCAATTTCATTTTTAAAAGAGTCAACCAGTCCAGTATTTTTCGAAAGGCCCGGACCCACTAACTTTTTTTTCCCCCCTGGTAAGCCAATCTTGGTAAACTTGTTTTGAATGGGCCAATCTTGCGAAACGTTGTTTTTGAAAGGAGCCAGACACGTGAAATTGCATCTTAAAATGTAAAATTGAGCCAAAGCCGCGAAATTGCTTTTTGAATTTGTCTACGGCGCATAATTATGTTTTTGTATTAGCGAAACCATGAGATCATAGACCAAGAGCCAGCTACGTAAAAAGTGCAACCATTTGCATACTTTTCATACTCAGCGCATAAAATCGATAATAACTCCCTAAAAGTGGGAAAAATTGTCTGGCTCCATTTGGACATGACGAACCGGTGGCAGAAGTAACACAAATTCCGGTCAGTTAGGAAAAACGTTGCATTCACGAGATAACGCACATGAAAATATTGGGAAATGAATATTGCATTTCATGCCAAAGGAAAAGTCGGAAAAATCTAAAACCCTTTTAATTTGAAGTTCCACTAGTCGGTGTCAGGGTACATGGCGTCTATTAGGGAAAAAGGGACAATTATTTCCAGTAACTAATCTGTTTTTTTTTATTAGTTGCATTTGTAAAGACCCCATCGGCTGCACTATGAGCCTTTCAATGTGTCCTTTTCAAAAATACTCGTGAGTATTTGTTTCATTAATTGGCGATTTTTCTGCAGAAATTACAATTTTTTTTTTTAGAAAAAAGAGTGATTTTTCTGTTCAAAATCGCTTGTTTTGAAATGTAAATTCAAGCAATCCTTGCGAATTTCAACATTCTAAAAATAATTGAAACCTCATCTGAAGCGGAACTGAATGTGAACGCTCACCAAAGCATCAAAAGATATCGCTCCGGCAGCTGGCTGTCGTCGCTGTCGAATGGAGTGCATTTCACTAATACAAATTTCAGTAAATTAGCGATAATTTGGCAGAAATTGTTACATAAAAGTAGATAGTCACACTGAGTACAAATTTTTATCGCATAACCGCCAATTAACTGAAAACGTCGAACTCCAAAGTGAAATGCGCTTTATTCGACAGCCAGCTGCCGGAGCGAATTTTTTTTTTTACTCTGGTAGAAGTTCACAGTCAGTTACATTCAATGGACCACTTCGGGTGAGGTTTTCATGATGCTGAGCGTGTTGAAATTCACAAGAATTGCTTGAATTTTGCAGGTAAAAACAATCGTTTTTGAATAGAAAACCCACTCTTTTTTCTAAAAAATTGTCATTCCTGCCTAAAAATCGCCAATTAATGAAACAGAAGCTCATGAGTATTTTGAAATGCACACTTTGAAGTTTTTCCGATCCGTGGGAAGTCGATAGGCGCAGATTTAGTATGGGCAAGTGGTGGTTTACTTTAATTGCAAAATTAAAAATCTCCATTTTGCACAACTTTGAGGAGCTGCCGAGGCCACAGAAATGGTTATTTTTTGACGAAAATAGATAGCCCTTACAGGAAAGAGTGTATTCTTCCTGAAATCATTGTCGAAAGTTGCAGAGTGTCAGCTGGGAAGCGAGTTACTCGCATTTAGTCAAGGAAAATGATGTTATCCTAAAAAGATGCTAGAAAAATCATATCTCGAAGGGCTTTGATTTTCGGACCATGGCTTATGGGGTGTTTTCGATCGCAAATGAGGTGTACTTTTACCCATTTTTTTTGTCACACTTATACGCATCAACCCTGTATTTCACAGCGAGAGAGGAAAGCATCACTTTACGCGCGAGTTGTGTTTGGCGATCGAGGCGAAGCCGCTCTTCACGAGTTGCGAACGCTATTTTTCGCTTGACCGACCAAGTTTGAGGCACTTCAACCACGACTCACTTCAAACATGTCACTCCTAACAGGGACGGAAAGCACTTTACATCACTCCCAGCAGTGACGTAAAGTACTTTCATTCACTCCGTGACGTAAAGTAAGCAAATAACACGCTGAGATTAAAGTGTTTCTTTCGTTGTGAGCTTGCCTTGTTGAAAATAGCCACTTTCTCAGTAGGTCAAGCGAAAAGATTTTTCGGGGTGTGTTCTTACCTGAGGTGACTCTGCTTTTCTGTGATAGCATGAAAACCGTTCATCACAGATTTTTATTCTATATTATTTGGATTTCTCGCCTTATTTTCCCTCAGAAAAAAGTAGCCTGAAACCGAAAACAGATACTCCAAATAGAGGGGATTTGGGTTTTCCCACTTTTCCATTGGCTCGAAGCCATCACAGAATCCGTTAGCATGAAACGCAGTATTCTATTCTTAAATTTTTGATGCGTTATCATGTGAGTAAACCGTTTTTCCTGTCTGACCGGAATTTTTGTTACTTCCCTCCACAAGTAGATGCTTTGATGGTGTCTGCCACCGGTTTCGTTACGTCCAAATGGTGGCAGACCATTTACCCCACTATTAGGGAGTTATTATACATTCTACAATACACAGGGTAAAAAAAGAGTATGCAAATGGTTGCACTTTTTACGTCGCTGGCTCTTGGCCTATCATTTTTTTGGGCAAAATGTCCGGCCAACCTGGATTTTACTGACTTAATTCCGTTTTTAAAGTAGGCTGACCATCATGTTTGGTATTTTGAACGAGCCAATCCAACGAGATTGCTCATTCAATGGTTCAGCAGCACGATATTTAGTTTTTAATGCTGCGAAATCCGTGAGATTGTTGTTTGTTGTTTTTTGGATAAGAGAGATTCGCGAAAATAATTTTTAATGGGCTAAACCCTGCGTGATACTGTTTTTGGAATGCCGGGCCTTTGAAATTGATATTTGAAATGAGCCAACCACTCGCAAATGGCACTTTCAAAGGAATGAACGCGATGGAAATTTCAACTTTGGGGGGGGGAAGTGTGAAATAGGTACCTTTATGTCGCTTTTCTTAAGGAGGCGAAGCCGCAAAGTTGATTTCCGACGTACCAGATCCGCACAATTTGTTTTTAGCAAGAGCAACTTAATTTTTGTAACCCTGATTGGAGGCATTGGAAACGTCGTTGGGAACGATATAAATTCGGTTCTTGCTTAGATCGTTAACCGGAAAACTACTAAATAAACCTGTTCATTTACCATTTGGGTCCGGAAGAGGAAGATTTGCTCGACCAATTCGATTTGTCAGGAAAAGAGTTGGAAGATTACGAGCTTGTCGTCGGGAAGTTTGATCGCCACTTTCAAGGCAAACAGAATTTAGTTTACGGACGGTGTTGTTTTTTCAAAAGATGCCAAGAATCCGGTGAACCCGTCGAACACTAAATTGAGGTTTTCGGGGCAGAATTGCAAGCTTTGGTGTTGTGATTTTCTTGGGGAAGTTTTAAGATTGAAGTGTATTATTTGTAATTAATAATTAATTAAACTGATGTTATCCGGACGACGATGGATAGCCCAACACAATTGGAGTTTCGAGAAGAAATGGCTCCCCGGCGGGATTTGAACCCGCAACCTCTGGATTACCAGTCCAGCACGCTGCCAATTGCGCCACGTAGACGCCTTTGGGAGTCGTACTCCGAGGGATGAGCTAAGCCGAACCCCACCCAGGTCCATTGTTTCTCGAAACTCTAGGCGTTTCTCCTGATCGGTAAACCACGCCGAAATTTATCTTATCTAGATGTTTTGAGATGGATATAATAAATATTTCTGTCGCCGGTATTTTTAATTAATAAATTAATTAAACTGATGTTATCCGGACGACGATGGAAGAGCATAGCCCAACACAATTGGATATGTGGCTAAAAAACTTTTTCCAAGCATAAATAGCCGCGAATAGCAAGTTGAGGCACCGTTAGCCACAAAATTGCCAATTTGAAGGATAATCAACCGCGAATGAGGGGATGAATACGTGTGAAATTGCAGGGGGGGGGGGACGAATAGCCGTACCAGCAGTTTTTTAGGGCTTGTTTTTTTTGTATTATTGCCAGATGTAAATCCAGCGGCGTCAAAGCCTACTTTTGAGGTTCATACAACAAACCCCAATGCAGTGGCGGAGCAACAAATACCGGGGCCCGAGGCGGACATCTCTAAATAAACAAAGAATATCATTTTTACGTTGCGTTAAATTATGGCATGGATTTTTTAAAATTATAGCCGCGAATTATTAATAAACGGGTCATTCTACAAAAATACCTAAATTTCAGTCCCGGCATTGCTTCAACTTTTCTGTTGCTTTTTTTCATATTTTTTTTTTTTTTTTTTTTTTTACTGTTCGGTACTTGGTTATGTCTGACATAAACTGATTCGGACATAATTCTTCACGACTATTTTCCATCGACATGCAATTAGAATTTCAATAGTCGAAATATTGTCTCCTCCACATGTCCCCAACCATGAGTAGTAGTAGGGGAGCCCACGATGCTAAATGGGGATTTACTCGAGCGTCGTAGAGACCTATTGGGTTGCAAAGCTTAGATGATAAAAAGATAAAATTGTTATATGATGCACACCTTTTCATCGGTGGGGGGAGCGGCTATAGACTTTCAAAAATGTAAAAAAAAACTGTTGTATGGACATTCTCGAGCGCGTCAGATATTTACAGAATCAATTGTCTCCGTATTTTTAATGAAGTATGCATGTTAATCTGACAGTTTGCATGGTGGGGGTGGTCGTACGTAAGGGTTGAAAATGAAAAAAAAAAAAAATTAATCGAGCGCGTCAGATTTTCTAAGGAAATGTCAAGTGTACCTAAAATAAGCTCTCATTCAATAATCTGACGATTTGGAGGTGACGCAAACTCGTGGCCCTTATCAGAATGTGCAAAAAAAAATCGTCATTTTGAAATACTCGAGCGCGTCAGATTAAGATATATATGCTTCATACTGACGTTCTAAACGTGCTCTCTAGTAATCTGACGATTATCTGGAGGGATTCGCCTAATCTGACACTTTTTTAAAAAATTCGCCCTATATTTGGTGCCTAAGTCCTAGTTTTCTGCACCATTTTCGAAAGAGTAAGTTGAGGTTAACTGAAATTGTGATGTAAAGGACCTTTTTCTACAACAGTTGAATAATGATAACATTATTCAACTGATATGAGAGAGAAAAGCGCAATTTTTTTAAAAACTTAATTATTCAACACATATGGCAACCTATTCAGTAAAATTTAGCGCCGGCGCTATCCACCCGTCTTCCCGAATTGGAACATATGTTTCACACAAGACGGGTGGGCGCTAAGTTTCACTGAATTGGCCCCAAGAGTTGAATAGTGACTAAACTTTATCGACGATTTTTTTCTATTTCGGCTTATGGAAATCGTCAGATTAGATATTTTTCGTTATCCTTGAATTATTCCCTTCAAAATAAATAAAAAAGTAGCCACGCTCGAGAATGTCAAGATGACGTTTTTTTTTACAAGTTTGTAGACCTCCTCCGTTTTTGCGTCACTCTTAAATTGACAGATTAGTGGAATATAGACTTTTTAGCATGTAATTAATTCCCACTTCCTTAATCTGACGCGCTCGAGAATGTCTGATGATCAATTTTTTTTTACTAATCTGACGTTTTATCCTTGACGGGCGGCCACATTTATAGGGCTCATATTTGGTGGAGATATTCAACTAGGTGCAAGGTATCCGCAGTATGTTAATCCGACGCGCTTGAGTAAATCCCGAAATCCCCTCTTGGGCTCCCCTACTATAGAAGACTTTACTGCCCTGAAAATGGTACTACATTAAAAAAAAAAAAAAAAAAAGTGTCGGGGAATTGTTCTCCAGAAGGACCTTAGTGTCTGATACAAAATAAATGAACTCGAAAGCTACTGTGTATCCAGCGAAATTGCGGAAAATCCACCTGTCCCGAGGATAACATCTATCTCCCTCACATTTTTTTCTGTTGAGTATCGCTACTCATCTCATGATTTTTTAAAAACCCGGTCGATTCTGTCATATGGGCGGGGGGGTCATATGTTCCACAATTTCCCCTTCTGTATTGTGCCAGGGAAAATTGTGACGTCTGACTTGACACGGGTTTTCACAAAAAAATTGGCATTGACATTTTTAAATCTATCTCCCATCCTTTAAAAAAGCGAGTGGTAAGTATTGTTGATATTAAAACGAGTCTATATTTTAGGCTGTACTGGTAAACGCAGAGTATGACCACTCAGCGTTGAATTTTGAAATGTCTGGGCTGGGCCCAAAAAAGCTTATTTCATCAAAATTCTATCTCCCTCATTTATCTCTTATCTCAATGTGAGGGAGACAGAGTTTGGGTGGACCGTTTCTTAGAAACGGTCCATTTATCCATCTTATTCGGCAAACCATGACCTGCCTTGAACACCCCGCGATCATATCCAGAAGCAGAAGGCATATATAAAATTGTAGTGCGGTTTAGCCAAGTGGTTTAGACAAGAAAAGGAAAAAGAAAGAATATAAGAGGCTATGGCGTTGAAGAGAAAAACAAAATCCTGTGTCCTAGCTGCAGAACAATAAAAGAAAGAACAGCTAAAACATCTATTTGTGACATCCTCTGAAAAAATGATATTTTTGTCTTTCTCACACTCCTTCTGTAACGGAAATCGCGAATGCGCCATAACTACGGTGAATTACGATTTCATATTTTCTACACCCACTGTAAAGCAAAATGAACCATTTTGTTTTTAAATTCACGATTTTGAATTCGACGAAATTGGAGGTCTGAATTTAGGTATTTTCATAGAATGACTCAAATACGCGAATTTCCACCATTTTAGGGTTCGGTCTACAATATCCGTTTAAGCGTTGCTAAGGGTTTAAACGATTTTGTATTCAAAATGCTTATTTCTGATTGGGGTGTAAGCTCTTAAGCTGAGCTCAGTGTCAAGCGGATCTTTAAACCCATGTGGTCGACCCGGGCATGCAATGTCCGTGTCAGACTTCTACATTAGTCTGAGTGTATATCGAAGGGCACAATGTCCCGTTAGCAGTCCTACCAAGACCCTAAGGTCTCCTCGACTCAGAGAGATCAGGCCCCTTCTCCGAAAGTCCCTTTGGAGTGACAAAGAACTTGGTCTGCCTGAGACCTGGTTGTCTAACCCAGTGATCACGATGTCCAACCACGCCTACACCTGCCTCCTCGTGACCCCGAGACATGGCTCCGGCCCACGTAAGGCATCTCTGATCCTCTTTTCGCGAGTTGATCAACCATTTGGAGATTTGTATTTGGTTTCTAGTGGCCGTGCCCCAGATTTCATTCATGTTTTGGGGTTAATAGATAATTTTCCTCCGTCGATCATTCTTAAATTGTGAACAAAAGTTTCGTTTAAAGTTCTGTCCATCCTGATGGAAACATATTCTTACCTTAATGCATGCATTAAGTAATAACCCTCGTAGTTTAAGCGATCTTACTATCAATGTCTATTCTTACCTTGACAATTTACTCATCTGCTCGTCAATCTCTTCTATCTGTCTTTGTGTCACCACGTCTTCCATTTCATCGTGAATGATCCTCGCCGAAACACTCGTCTCTTCTTTGATTTCTCGTTGAAACTTCTCCCATTCTTCATCCACAGGATTAACGTACTCGACATTCCTAGCCTAAGCGAACGACAAGATAAATATTGACGTTTCACCCTCGAAAATTACACTTTAGACGAAGAAAAAAAACCTTGGCGTCTAACAGGGGGTTGTCGAAAAACCCTTCAGGCAGTTCGGACGACGCAGCATCCACAGCAGTCTCATCTGTTTGATTTGTTTCCATGGGCTCCTCAGCCGCTTCTGCAGCGAGAGCCGAACCGTTTGTCGTTACGGCCTCCGCTGGTTTTTTAAAATTTGCGTCGTCGAAAAAATTGTCGGGCAATTTTGAAGCATTTTTTAATATGCCTAGAAAAGGGGCGAAGATGCTTTATTAAATGTATAGTTCGAATGAAAAAGTGTTCCACTACCTTTGGGTTTCTTGGCGGGCACCTCGGTCTCAACCACTTGAATCCGTTTGCCGAGTATCGGTGTGGGCACTGGGGGTGGTTTTGGCGGCGCCGACGGTTTTTTCTTGGCTATATTGTCCCTGTGCTCTTTGGAACTCACATGAATGGTCCATGATGTGTCTGATCTAATAATGGAATTACACAGGATACAAGAAAGCTGTCCACTTTCCGAATACGTGTGTTATAAATTAAAGTTAAGAACAATAATGAGTATGAGTGCAAAGTGAAACAAGCTACAAGACGTAAAAAAGGATATTTTGCGAGAGGTGACTCTATTCGTTTTACTTTTTCAACTGTTTTCCTCTTGTGCACGGACATCAGTCGTCTCAGATCCGACTGAGAAATCTTTTTTGATGTCATATTAAACTAAATTACAAAAAATTCAACTTGAAACGATCACTTCTGTACTTCTGCTGTGATAAGACGTTTGTTGTCAATACTTGCATAACCTTTGCAATATTGAAACCTCCGTTACGGTTGCCATTATATGGCCCAACAACTGCACGATTTTTTTCAGTTTAAACAACAAATTTTGTGTCTTTTCATTCAAAAATAATTGCGTTCACTAATATTCTCCAGAAAATATGTTTTTGACTGTGCTTGTGGAATTTTGAAGAGAAGAATGTGACCCTTGGGCTCAAGCACTGTCTACATCTAAAGTTTTTGAAGGTAAAGTTCTCTCTAAAAACTCGCATCCCCATTGCACTTTTTAAAAATCTTTGAATTTGCATATTGTTCTGGTTTACGTTAGTTCTTAAGTCGCAGAGTTTAGTAGTAGATTAGGTGGAGATTTTGTGCAATTCCTTGGTCCTAATTGGTTAAGGCCTACTATAGGAATCATGTGCCCTTTGACCTTTATTTTTATTTTGCCTGATTTTTCTCTTGTTTGAAACAAAAAACGCTTATCTCAGTGCGATGAACTCCTAAATTTTGTCACTTTATTTCTTGACCATAATGCCCGGGTGTTTAAAGGAATGGACCTGCATTATAAACGTTTCCCCTTTCTTCCTTTGGAATGGACTCAAATTGAGACGCCGAGGGGCAAGTCTGGGAAGAATTAAATGATTGTATCCAAGTCGATCGGTATTTGGATTGTTTTCCTCAAAAATGCTTTAAACCTGAAGCGATCACAACTCCGCTTCCCGATGCTGCGATGCGATGCTGGCTTGAGCCAAGGATGGATCCAGTAGATTCGATGTTTGTGTGGGTTTGGGCAACCCTCACAGACACATGAAAGTCTTGTGGGGTCCTTGGCTATGGGCTATGCCCGTGGATTCAAGTGTGCCCCTGCCCTCAACCACCACCACCTTCAATGCACTTTTGTTGTACGATTATTGAGCTACAACCCCCCCCCCCCCCCGGAACTAATAGTCGCTTATCTGCATGTTCCAATTTTCTGATGAAAAATGACCCCTTCTGCTGTTCGGTCTCTTGGCGCCACTGTGGGCGGAGTTGCGTCTTTGGAGAGTTCACTGCTGAGTTTCTGGAATACTAGACTTGTATTGTAGTTTTTTGGCCGTTCCTAAATTGACGGCTTGTAAGCTGGTTTTAGTGAGTTCCTAAAGCTAACAGTTGATAGGGCGTGTGTTATGGTCAGTCAATGGTGCTTGACCTGTTCCAACAAACCATCCCTCTGCACCAAAGTTATATAGAAAACGTTTCTATATGTATAACTTTGCTCTGCACACAATAGAACGATACATCACATAAATACGTCTTCAACCCCCTTCCCCGTTGATTAATTTATTCTGAAGTGTGATATTGTTTTTGTCTGAATCATATTAGATCAGACATGGGACATCGATGTTCCGAATTTACAACTGATGGCTAGACAGGTGAAGGGTTTTATTGTAACCTTTCCTGTTCCCCAACCCCCATCCCATCCCAGTCCCTGCTGGGACGCAGAGAACTGGCTCCAGCCTTGCCATGGGGACACTTTCTGCTCAGGCAACCCGGACAGGAACTGTCCTGTTTCGGTCCATCCTCAGCTCTTAAGGCTCACCTCCACGGGGTGTTTCTCGGGCGCGACACGCTGGCCACCAGTCGCAGCTAACGGTTCGAGCTGGGTAATACGGGCCAAAGATGGGGTTCAGGCCCAGGTACTGGCCACATCTTAAGGAGATCCCCAGAGTGAGAGTATACTTTTTTTTTTTTTACCCTCCACTACGCAAGCGTAGGTGCGTGGCTCACGCCCCAGGCACGGAATCCTAAGTGGATTATTGTGCCGCTCTGGGATCGGTTGATCTAGTCTAGAGTCCCTCTCACCGTGTGAGGTTCCCTCTCACCGTGTGAGGTTGAGGAGGTCCTCAGCTAGAGCCTCGCTGGCCGGAACATTATCAGGCGTGTGAAGCCCGAAAATGCTGATAGCTCTCTTCTAATAAGGTTAGAAGTCGTATCTTCCTAGAAGCGATTTTGTTCTTTAGCGGGTTTGTTCTTTAGAACTGCCCGACGGGGGTATGTTTTATTAAACTCCCCTCGGCGGCTATGCTCCTTAGAACTGCCCTCCACAGGTACGTCCTTGGTCCCATCAATGTCGTGTTTGACCTCGGTGGTGTCCACGGACGGAGCAGCCGGTGACTGCGGCGTTCACCGAAGGTTCTTTGGGCCTCTCCAAGTTCTTCATATAAACTTCTGGGTGATCCCTTCAAGTTTCAGCCAGAAGCCGGGGTAATATATGTCCACCGCAGGCAGAGCTCTGCATGCCGGAGTGAGATATATTCTTTTCTGCCCTATATGGGCGAAGGAAAATGTATTTATGGAAGCTATTTATTTAGGCAATGAAGCTAAATTGATTGATCCAGATCCTTGAAGTCATTTTATGGGGGAATAATTTCTGGATGTGGAACAATTTTCACATTTTTCTATCCTCTGAGTTCCAGGTACTTCTTCCATAGTTTTTTGTTTTGTTTAAAGCCCAAATCAATACCAGTTTACTTTTTAGTTTGAGTGTCATTTTCTCCTTCTAAAACCCTGCACCTACCCGGACGCGATCTCTTGCCAGAGAACACCTAACCACGATTTTTCATCGTGTTATTGTCGTTGGGTGAATGACAACCAGGGGGCCTAGTTAAGAGTCGTTGGGTTTCTGTAGAGGGAAAATGCCGCTGACAGGATGGTGTCGCTTCGCTCAATGCTCCTAATATCGCCTTCCTGGAAGTCGAGCTGATTGGTGACATCATCTCTCTACAGAATCCAGCCACGGATCCAGAGTGACGAGGTGGTTGGGGGGCACACGTAACTGCATTGCCAACACCGCCACACTTGTGTATCAAAGCAGCTCTCAAATTTTTGAACAATGATGGATATAAAAATTTAAAGAAAACCCGAACGCCTTAAAAGTGAAGAAAAGAAACATTGAGCCACCAGTTGACAATGTGAAGACAAGGAATGGCCAGTGATGGCTAGCACTACCCATACAATCAGACGACGCATTTACCCCCTCCACACCAATACATCTTTGATCTGGCACGTTTTCCGAGTGGCCAGAAAATTGCCACTAAACCTTGCTAAACGGGGTACCGCTCATCGAGGAAGAGCCTCGATCCGAGCAGGCCGCAATACGCCACACTGGGGCCGAGAAAATCTCGCTCATTTTTGGCTAATTTATGGGTTGCTGGCAAGTGGCACTTTATCGCCAAAATATAAATAGGAAGAAACCGTGTATCTTCGGGTTTCGAATCTGAAGTCTGAAAAACGAGACGGATTTTCAAACAAAGGGGTTTTTCAGTGTGGCCATTGTTTATGACTGCGTGTGGCTCGTTTTCAGGTGTCACACGCATTTTTCCACAGACGGCCGGTGACCCCTCACAGTTGACGCTTAAGCGACTTCAAATCGGTCATTTTAATTAGTGAATCATCTGTTATGAGTCGAAATAAGCAATTTCTCAGCCTCAGTGACGACTATGAATGCGGGCCTAAGACATGAACATCCTAACCCGACTGTGCACCGCTAGAGCCATTTTGGTCACAAATAAATTATTCAATGCAAACAAGAGGGGGGGGGGTTCTCTACGGCTCTGGGACCTTCATGGAGGTATTTGGACAGTGAGCATGTACGGGCTCATAATTAGGGTTAGGATGTTCATGTCATAGTCTTGTATTCATAGTCATCACTGAGGCTGAGTATTCGCTTATTTCGACTCATAACAGATGATTCACTAATTAAAACGACCGATTTGAAATCGCTTAAGCAAATACTCAGCTTGAATGACGACTATGAGTACGGTCCTTATTGTTGAATAATAATATTTTGTAATATTGTTGTTTGTTTTCAGGAAAAAAATTCACGAAGACCACAATGGAACTCTATCACCAAGCGAATCAAACGGAGTGATGGTTTACAATCATTCCGTCGCGAACGGATCGTCAAATAGTTACATATCGTACGAGCCTCGCATGGAAATTCAAGGAGACCCGTATATGTGGCATATGAACATGGACGCGAATGGTAACGGTAAGAAGATTATGCCTAAACTGTGGGGTATGTCTCTAAAGAAAGAGCGTCAAGACTCTGACAGCGACCCCGAATGTCCGGATTTGGATTTTATCTACGATGACGCTGACTCTCATATGAATGAAATCGCCGAATTGTATAGTTATACCGAGCACGACGAATTTCAAATGAATCTGGAAGCGTTCGTTAGCCAGATGGTTACGTATAATTTAGCGCCCAGTTGGCAAAAAATGGATGTGGACACGAGAAAATCTGTTATAAACAAATTGTTGGATCAAATAGAAGTGTCTGACAGGGATATGAGGATGCAAGCGGCCAGATGTTTTTTGTACATCGCTCAAGGATGTTGGGGCGATGTTCAATCGGACAAAGAGCAAGTAATGTGGACGAGGGAAAATGTTCTGATGATGTACGACCAGGGGGTTTTCTTCGCGTTCATTGATCTCCTCAATATCGAGATTGACAACTCCATTTCAGCAAATTCCGCCATGAGAAAAATTGCTGTCAGTTTAGCAGATTCTACTGATCTACGGGTAATACTGAGCGTCCTTTACATAATAGTTGAAGTTATCAGGTCGCTGGTCGAGGAGGATTCAGAGGAGTACAAACGTTACATCGAACAGTTCAAACACGATATTTTACATCCGGTGTGCGATGAAATGTTGATCATCAAATTGTTTGGCATGGTGACTCGTTTTTGTGGTGGATCGGCTCCTCATTTTCCAATGAAGAAAGTGTTGCTTCTTCTGTGGAAAACAATTTTGGTTTCATTGGGCGGAACTGAAGTTTTAAACGAACTGAAGAATCAGTACAGGGAGCAAGCCAACTTGCGGGTATTTTCAGAGGACTCAACGGCCATCATACGGGAGATGAGAGCGTCTTCGCCGCCGGCAAATGCGACGGAAATTTTGGAAACTCAGCACATGAACAGCAAGAGGAATAATCGGCCGATTAAAAGGTTTCTCATTAAGCAGAGCTCGCTTGACGAACAACTAAATATTGAGTTCGATTCGCTCGAACAGAACGAAGCCGACGAAGAAATAAGGGAGTACGAAGAGGGGGAGATGTCGCAACAAGAAGAAACGCCTCAGCCGTTCGAGGAAGTTCCTGTAAATTCAATTCGTGCAAGGAAACGGGAAGGTCTTCCTTGGATGCCCAAAGTAAGGCAGAAGGATTTGGACGCATTTCTTGAAAACACGAGAGTCAAGTTCCTCGGATTTCCGCTTGAGGGAGACCGTGAAACATTGTTCGGACTTCCTGAACCAATTCACGAGGGTGTACGGGTTCTGAAAGAACACATGTACAAGTCACTGGCAGAAGTTCAAATCGAGCGTGAAGAAGAACTGGCGAAAAGCCCTATTTCGAAGTCCGAAGGTCCCGTTCCGGTGACCCAAGCCGAATTATTGTACCAGGCCATGTACCCTAACCTCCCTCAGTACATGATTGCCTTGCTTAAGATTCTCCTGGCGGCTGCGCCCACTTCGAAGACAAAATCTGACTCTATCAATATTTTGGCTGATGTTTTGCCCGGCGAGATGCCGATGACTGTGGTCCAATCCATGAAACTGGGCACTGACGTGAGTCGTCATAAGGAAATAATTGTCAAAGCCGTATCAGCGATTCTTCTTCTACTGCTCAAACACTTCAAGCTGAATCACATTTATCAATTTGAGTTCATGTCCCAACATTTAGTATTTGCCAATTGCATTCCACTTGTGCTCAAATTTTTCAATCAACATATTATGAACTATGTTGGCGCTGCTAACGTCATTCCAATTCTCGACTTCCCGGCTTGTGTTATTGGGGATCTAGTTATCAATTTTGATACTTTGGAAATCGGTGACAATCAGGCGTATTCATGGAGAAATATTTTCGGGTGTATCAATCTTCTGAGAATTTTGAACAAACTCACCAAGTGGAAACACTCCAGGATCATGATGTTAGTGGTGTTTAAATCGGCTCCGATTCTTAAACGCGCTCTCAAAGTTCGTCACGCCATGATGCAGCTGTACGTTTTGAAACTGTTAAAAATGCAGACGAAATATCTCGGCCGACAGTGGCGTAAGTCCAATATGAAAACAATCAGCGCCATTTATCAGAAGGTTCGCCATCGTTTGAACGACGATTGGGCCTACGGGAATGATCTAGACGCTCGACCGTGGGATTTTCAAGCTGAAGAGTGCGCTCTGCGTTCGTCGGTCGACCGTTTCAACAATCGTCGCTACGGAAACAGCACTAACCCGGACTTTGAGCCGGTTGACACGTGCGTCGCTTCGGTCCTCGGGCAGGATATTGAGCTGACTGACGAGTTCAAACAACACTACGACTTGTGGCTGCAACAGGAAGTGTTTCAGAATACCATTCGATGGGAAGAACTACTCGATAAAAAGTACATCTAGGCAAAGACTCCTGAACTATTTTTAAAAATCCTAGTCATAAAATCACAAGTGACCAAAATAAAGGCGGGAGGCAGTGGTATGAATAAAAAAGTAAAAATAAATCATAACTTATATTACATAGACCATTGTCTCTTTTTTATTTACTAATTTGTGCTTGTTTTTAGTGACTATGTTTTTGTGAACCTCGAATAATTTAAGGGACATTGAAGCGTGATTATGGTAGGTTGAGTGTTGAGAAGAAAAGAAGACCTTTTCGGATCACATTGCAGTTTGTATCGTTAAATTAAAAGTAGGCTACGCATAAACCTGCGGATAAGTTTTCAACTTAATTTTCATCAATAAAAATTGTCAAAATTTGTGTTTTTTGTTTATTAAAATAAATTTATTTCGAAAAGATGGTTTTCTATTTAATAAATGCGGTGAGGGTCCTACGTCTGAGCACTGTGCGTCGGGGCTCACCCTTTGCTCTCGTAATTCGTTTCAACGGCCTCCACGACTGGTTTCATGAAATCAAAATCGCTCATTATAGCCGACCCGAAACAGGATATCCTGAAGTAGACGTCGATATAGCCGCACTCTTCGCCGAAAATATTTGCCAAGGTCTCGGTTGATTGACTGAAGGCCGAGACGGGGAGGTCATGGGCTCGCGATGAACTGATGATAACGTCAAAAAAATGAAGGCCAAAGTGAAGTTTGACTCGCCCCAGAAATACAGGCGTCATGTCCTTTTCAGTTTGCGTGTAGATTTCAACGGATGCTGGTGATTTCTTCATTTCTTCCGCTAGTGTAAAAGTGTCCATTGCGAAAAGACAAGATTTTCCTGAAAGAAAATTAAAGAAATTATCGACCGTCATAAGATAATTTTAATTCATTAATGTCACTGCACCTGATGGCGCACATTCGTCTTCTTTCAGTTCCGGCTCTTCTACACTGTCTCCCTCGCCCGAACCATCTCCTACGGTAGGCACATTTATTAGCACAGAGCTCTAGGCCCACCGACAATGCAACCACTTCGATACCTCGGGATATATGCGCCCAGAAATTAACTTGAAATTCTGTTTGTCCAAGAAATCTCACTTTGGCCGTTACTGGTATTCGGCGTAGCGTGTCTGAATCGAAAGTAAATGTCTTCAGAAGAACGTCGGCATTGATGTGAATTTTTTTGAATAAAATCTCGAACAGAAATAACTTTTTCTTAACGGCCATCGCTCGAAGTTGGTGAGATGGTGACCTACAGAAAATTTTACGACAAACGACCAAATTTGTTTGGCGTCAGATGATTTTTTTGTAAGCATTCGTCAGGCTTAAAACCGAGGATTTGCATCCGTACAACGATATCCATCTAAATAAGGAAGTGGACAGATGCACGTCAACGAGGACATCGGGACCCGAGTGAACTGCTTTCCCATATCTACTAGCCATAGAGCCAGTTACGGAAGCAAACGGTCAGTTCAGCGCTAAATTTCGATATTGTGGACCAAAAAATACGATTTGGTGGCAAGTGGGCGGGGAGAGAGGTCTTGTTTTTTATACTCTCAAAACGACCGGATTCGAACTTGAGAGTAGTCGCAGTATATCAGCTTCTGACCTGGATACGGACAATATCAATGTGTTATATTGCCAAATTATGGCATATTGCTAAATTATAAAGGGATGTATTCTTTATCAAAAAACAAAATCATGGCTTTCGCTCATCCGGAAACCAGTCCCACATGTTTTGTTAGTTAGGGGCCTTATTCTGAACGGTCGGGAAAAAATGCCGCGAGCGGGATCCAAGGACGCCGAATAAGAAATAACATTATCCCGCCATAGCAACCGCTTTTTGCGGCATTTTCACACGGCTTCGGAATACGGTCCCAGAAATCAAAATCCGTGATTTTGGCCCTTTCAAATCACATTCGCAACGCGTTTCCGCATTGCTCAAGTTGTTGGCTGCAGCACGGTAAGAGGGGTGCGACCGGGGCGTAGGAACGGGAGGGATAGATCCCCCCCCCCCCAGTGCTACAAGTATACGAACGAAGGAGCACTAGCACCATAACGAAGAGCCCCGTAAAATCACCAAAAATGAGCTTTTCACGTTGAAGTTAGGTTTAACAGATTTTCTGGACTTAAAGCAGCCCGAAAAGGTCCGAGTACGTCCAGCTTTTTCCTTGGACTTCAGACCCAACGCAGTAGTGTACCGAGGTACCGGCGGAGGGGGGGGGGGGTTCGCCCCTGACCCTCTATCAGACAAAAAACGGTAACATTCGTGGCTATAGCTGCTAAAAAGCGCTGTATCGTGGTCTCGGGACCACGCAACTTCCAGACTAAAATTAAGAAAAAAATCGCTGATTCGCGGTACATGGAGGCCATTCTTCGAATAAATTGTAGAAATCAACGCAAACGTGTTGTATTTAGGCAAACCCCGCGGTTAAAGTTGAAAAACACGCTATAATATTGACAAATAAAAGACACTTTCAGGTTAAAATTGGACAAAAATGGCAAATTCACTACTGAAATGGCGTAAAAACGCCCATTCGCGTATGAAAATGGGAATAGGATGCTGAGTGGCCCCAAAATTAGCACAAAACGCTATTTCACAGCTGAAATTGCTAATTTGCAATTTGCAGATATAAAGTTGTGGAAAAACGTTAATTAGCGGATACAAAATGAAGAAAATCACTAATTCCCGGCAAAAATTGAAAAAAATCACCAATTAGCGCAGCTAAAATTAAGAAAAACGTTAATTTTCAGTTCAAGTTGGGGAAAAGTGCTAATTCTCAGTTAAAAATGAAAAAAATTGCTAATTTGCAGCTTAAATTGAGTCAAACGCCAATTCTTGGCGAAAATTGACGAAACTCGGTAGGTAATGCACGGGTTGGAAACGTTACCACGCTGCTAAAATGTAGAAAAAGCGAAAATTCGCCGCTGAAATTGAGAAACATCACTAATTCTCGAATTAATGGCGTTTTCCATTTACAAAAAAATTCCGCTCTGGCCGAGCATTTCCACCCGTCTTCTCTGTTAACATATGATATAATTCAGAGAAGACGGGTGGAAATGCTCGGCTTCAGAGCAAAATTTTATGGACATGGAAAATGCTACAAGTGTCGTGAGATTTATAATTTAAAAATGATGATTTTTTGACAGAAATGGATTGGATAGATGTACAAATTTTTTGGTTTGAAAAAGGTTTGAAAAAAAAAAATTACATTCACAATTTAAATTCGCACCTTCTGAAGGCATTTTTGTGGCTAAAATTCGGAAAAATGGCAAATTCATGCATGGCTATAGTATAATGTTGAAAAATACGCTAATTCACGGCTAGAACTGAAAAGAAGCAATAATCTATACCTATAAAAGTTATATAGTTTTACTAATGCGGTGGTAAAATGTGAAAAACCGCTAATTTGCGGGTTATATTTAGGAAATAAAATAACCAGCCTGGTCAAAATTAAGAGAAAGGTTAATTTTAAGCCTACAAATTGAGAAAATTACTAATTTGCGGGTAAAAATCGCCAATCTACAGCTAAAATTGCGCCAAACGCCAATTTGTGACTGAAATTGAGAAAATTCGCTAATTCACAGGTTGAAACGCTACGACGGGTCGCCGCTACAATTTTAAAAAAGCGCTAGTTCGTGTTTGAAATTGAGAAAAATTCTAATTTGCGCCAAAAACGGAATATACGCCAATTTGCGGCTTCTGAAGGCATCTTTTCAGGCTGAAATTGAAAAAAAGTGCCAGTTATGGGAATAGGCGAAGAAACCGCTAATTCGCGAGTAAACTGAGAAAAATCGCTCATGCATTTCGTATGGTGAACCAAAAAAATTCTAATTAGTGAAAAGTTCCCCTATTTTGCGTCTAATGTTGTGGAAAACACTTAAGAAAAACGTTAATTTCCAGCTAAAACTGAGAAAAGTGCTAATCCCCTAATAAAAAAAAATTTAAAAAACGGTACTATGCTGCTAACATTAATTTGCAGCCAGGAATTAAAAATGCTAAAATTAATTTGCAGGAAAACGCCAAAACTCGTCAATAATTAAGAAACATCGCTCACGGGATAAAAACGATACTCTGCTGCTGAAGTTGAGAAAATGCGCAAATTCATGGCCATGGGAGGGGGTGGGGCAAAACCGCTAATCTGCGGCTGAAATTGAGAAGAACGATACACTCGGCTAATTTGCGGGTAGAGTCCAAAAATCGCCCCTAACTGAGAGATTGAGACTATGATGAGGCCAACAAGATGCCCAGATTCAAGAGTGTGCTGGCTGGGTGGAATGATGACTAAAATGTGAAATTACCCCCTCCCCTCACCCTTACGAGATTTCAATCTGATCCCCACCCCTCCCAGGACAAATTCCTACCTACGCCAGTGCCGGTGTGGAAGGATCCACAGGATCGACAGGTTCGGACATGCTTCTAGAGGCTATTACTGGGGTGTAGGCTGCTCCTGGAGCCAGTTGAAAATGAACAAATCAATTTGTTTTTAGAATATTTTAATTCGGGGGTAAAACAAGATTGAACTCATAATGAAATAATATAGTTTCTTGAACCAAATTATTTATAGAGCGCATTAATCAATTTACAAACAAAACTAATATAAAATTACATTTAAAAGTACATTTTGATTTTGAGTTTTACGTATTTACAAGGTCTCAAGCAATATGCATGATAAAAAGAAAAATTGCGGGGTTTCCTTCTACAAAGTGCTCGATATTGTATTCAACACCTTCCCACGGATGTGCGAACCTCCGTGTCCTTTCATTACTTGTTTCTTTAAGCACCAAGAAAAGCGGCAACTCTTTTTTAAAGGAAGACGTATGTCCGATGTAGTCAAACCTCCTACTACAGTCACTACTAAGCCCTCAAATCCAAGTAGACCCGTTCGTTTTTTAACACTGCATGGTGAATCATGGATGAGGACGTTTTTCCCTTGAAAACCCCTGTACCCAAGAAACTTTCTCAATAGGCGAGAAAGAATAGTAAAAGAGAGCCTTCGACCTCGAATGCTCAGGGGTGAGACGCATAAGTTGAATATTCTGCACTACATTGGTGTAAATTTTGTTTTAACTGACTGGATTTTGTTGTTTGACTCACTGACCTGATGTTTCAAATGGCAATGGGAACGAGAGCTCAATGCAGTTCACTTTAGGATCCTAACGAAAACTAACATCTTCATTGTACCTCAGCGTAAGAAACGAACGGGACGAATTATTTTATTTGCCTGTAACTTAAATTAGCACAAAGACTGTAGGTTTCCTTTTTACGTCGGTAAAAAAATATGAAGCGTACATTACTTTGTTTCATTTAAATTAAAACTTTCAAGTTTCTTAGATATTCACGACACCGCATCACTTTCAAGGGAAGTCTCGCTTTTCAAAGAAAACACAGAACCCTCAACCGACCTCAGTCGTACGACGGTTGTCGCTTCTCAGCTAAATGTTAACAGCGTTCGAATATATATAACCCTGCTGCTGTAAGATGCTTAACCTTTTTTCAACAGCTTCCTTGTCTGAAAGGAAAAAAAAAATGCATCTATTGAAATTCTCCTTATTCTGGGAGGAGGGAGAGAAAAAGGGGCCTCACATTTAAGGAGAAGTTGTTTGTCGTGCGAATGAGTTGTTTGTTGAGCCAAAGCGTGTAAAAGAATTTGCGCCGTTTGATACCTTTGGAAACATTCGGCTGGGTTCCCGAAGAGTTCGTCCAAAGCCGCAGACTGGCACTGCCAACCATTCCGTTTTAAACGACGTTTGAACGTATATTAAGTAACGAGAATGATTGCTTACCATGTTGATGGCGTGATCATATAAGATTTTATCAGCCGTAGCGCTTGAGTTTTGCAGGAGTCCAGGTGAATTTAGTTGTTTACAATCAGCCAGACACTTCCGAAACTTTGAGTTCAGTTCTCCGACAACTTTTGCAGAAATAAAAAAAAAAAAGTTGAAGCCAATACAACACTCGTTGGAGATATTTTTCTCGCAAAACTCACCACTTTTGACCGACGACGAGGGCTGGAGAGTTCCAGAACGCAACTGTGTTGTGGCCAAATTCAAAGCTGAATGAAGTAACTGAAGCGCTCGAACCAGCAGAACAAGTCGTTCGACGCGGTCTTTCGAATCGGCCACCTCAGTCACACATCTGGTAAGAGCGAGGACGAAATTTAATTTCGCCAGAGTTTCGTTGTGTTCTCGCTCGAGCAACGTTTCTTGAGGCAATTCCGGCAAAACAAACGTCAGCGGAGTGTCGGTGTTGAATTCTGAGGGAAAAAAGGGACCGGACACCGGCATTATTGTACAATTCGGCGCCATGAAACGAGCTACGACACCCATCAGATTTTGCACACTAGAATGCCATTTTTGCAGGGCTGGCTCTCTAAAACCCACCAATTTTTCTGGTTTCACTCTTTGATTCGCGGATTTATCTGACCACAAAGACATTTTCGCGGTCTGGCTCGCTAAAAAATCGAATTTGCTAATATTTGTTCCTGAAACCCCAATTTCACGGGTTGCTTCATTCAGAAACCAATTACGTGGATAAACACTATAATAAACCATTTTCGCTCAGATTCTTTCCCACTAAAACACAAATTTCGCAGATTTTGCTCGCAAGAGAACCATTTTTGCGACCCATATTGAATTTTGGCTGGCTGAAAACCTACTTTCGATCCGTTTCTCAAATTTAGCTACGTAAAAAACAATTTCTGCCTCCGTATAAATACCAACTTAGCGAGTTTGGGTATTTCAAAATGATAATTTCACGGGTTTTTGTGTGCTAAAACTTCACCTAACGGGGAAAAGTGACTAGCCCCCTGTGCCAGTCAGACTTTAGGCTTGTACCGAACACTGCAAGTCTTGCTGTGCGGGACAGGAGAAAAATAGAAGGCTACGACGGCCTTTTTTCGGCGAAGTTGTTAGTTTGTTACGGATAACGACCCTTTCTGGGAAAATTCAGTTTCTGGAAATGAATTTACGTTTTCCGACTACTCCCGAGATGATTAACTACCAGTTCTCTAGCTGGCGACTCACCCCCCGATTATAAATCTTGGCAATAAGCAATGGCCCGTCTGAAATCTTCTTTGTACCCCAAAATCCAGAGCTGTCTACGCCCCTAAGCCAGAGAAGGACACAGGTGGGCAGTAGCCCTCTCTTGGAATCGAAAGTGAGACCTGAGTGCGGAAGCTGCATACCCCTAGATATCAGCGATAAGTACAAACCCTTTGGAGTTACAACCTTTTGGTTCGTTAAATGTGAAATACTCTGCCCACGATCGTTATTAGTGTGAGCCCTGTCCCCTCAGAAATTCCTAAGCTTTAGCTTCGCAAACCCACCCCTTGACAATTTCGTAAAGTGGGGCGTGGGTTGCAGCGGGACAAGTTTTGCTATTTGTACGTATTCAACCAGAAAACCAATAAAACCACCCTAAGTACGTAAATTTCATCGTTGAACCGATTTTTCCCGAATAGGGCCATTAAAATGCTGAAACATTCTTTTTAGGTCACTAGAGGTTAAAAACAGGACAATTTAGCCCAAACAACAGACTATACAATACCAAAAAGGTTACTTTTGTAAAAACAATTTTCGTGAATTTACCCCGGGAAAGTTGCTACCCTCCTCAGGGTGGGTTACCATCACTGGATATCTATCTAATGGAATAACAATCTCTCGAAAAGGCCCACAGCAACCTGAATTTTCCCAGCTTTATCTGAACAGTATGTTCATTGATAAACCTACCCTAAGACGGGATAATTTTTTCCAAGAATCTTGAAAATTGGCCCCAAACCCATCAATTTCACCCCAGAAACTGTCCGTGCAAACATGAAAAGGAACGTTAGGTTAGGGATGTGTACAGATGGAAAGGACCGTGTTCCATAAAAACCTCTTAACTGTCTCTTGACTGTGAAATATCGGTGTAGCCTTACAGCCTTGGTCGGATTTATGGATAAAATCTATAGTTTTTTCACAAAACAATGGAGAACTTGCATGAATGCCCGATTGTGGAGAAAAGTAAACCGGTGAATTGGCACATGGACAGAAGGATATCAACGGTGGTTGCAGCCCGATTAGTCCATTAGGTGGTTTTCAAATAAATTTGTTCTCCAAGAAGGGATTGATGGTGCGAGGGGGAATGACGTCAATGGTCACTTGTGAAGCATCTGAGGGAACTATAACATTTGTTGTTTACAAATAACAAAACAAATTGTCCTCCTGAAAATGCTTCTTACCCCCTCTTCCTCACACCGTCCATTTCATTGAATAACCTTTGACGTAATCAAACCCCCACTCAAAATTTTCGCTCAAAAGTCGCTTTAAAGAAATCCTTGCTTAATTTCAATGTTTAATGTGAGCAATAGCCTTGTGGAAGAGCCCTCTTCAAGAAACACCAGTAATCGAATTTGGCTTCTGAGTCAAGTTTAGCCCTTCCTGGAGGAATGAGGGAAGAAATAGATTTCAGGGGTCAAATTCACTTTTTTTTACCAGATTTCAATCCTTCCTGCTAGTTCTTCAAGGCAAAATACACGTTTTAGGGCATAAACATTGTTATTTGTACCCCCCCCCCCCCAGGGACAAATTATGTTTTTTGTCACTTTACTCAAGAAAAAATGAAAGAGGGACGGAGCAATATAATTTTTTTCAACAGGGAAGGTTGTTACTTCATAAGGTTCAACTTCAATAAATAGTTTACCTGGGATATTACCAGACACTGGCTTGCTGAATGGTACGAGAGGTAACGTGTTGTTTTCTTGTATTATATTAGTATTTGTATTCAACGACGCCAAGGCTCCCGTTAGCAAGGGCGAGTTCATCACTGAAAAAAAAAAAAAATGTTAGCCTTCGAGTTTAAAAGGGCCCTTTCTGAACGCTATTAAACGCACTTGATTTTCTCAGAGGTGAGTTCGTCGGTGTGACAGTCCACGTGTTGACAGGAGGGGGCGTCTCGGGGATGAACTTATTTCCGGGAGGGGTGCCAAGAGCATATTGTACCTGTGTTGACACAGCAATTAGTCAAATTTCCAATTTCATTCAAGTTTCTAAAATTGATACCAACAGAGGGAGGAGATAGAGAGCTAATATCAGAAGGGGACGTTTTATTCGCCACTCTTTGCATGTTGATTGGTTGAGATCTCGGGATTGAGCTCTAAAAAAAACAATCGGATGGAATACAATGAAATCAACCGAGGTCATGGAGTAATTTTCAAACTTACTTTGTGGCTTGGGGATGAGGCGACATTTGGTATAGGCCTGGGGTTATTAGGATTATTACGGGACGATGGCACTGGGATGGGAAGCCAACTGGGCCGTGGAGGACTCGCACTGACGTCTTGCCCGCTAAAATGGGAATGAAATAAGGTGAAATTAAATTAATGATGGAGGGTGGGGGGGGGGTATGAACGCACCATCCGTACGGTCTATCAGTAGGAATATTCGACGGCACAAGAACGAAATCATCAGAATCCTCGGGAGTTAAACATCCAGGAAAACCTGAACACGTTGATGAGAGCGCGTTCTTCATGGCTGAACTATGACATAAATACCTGGATCGGGAGCTGGACTGGTAGACAACGGACTAGGAGGTTGCGATTTTTGAACTTTCACCGGAGGTTGAAGAAAAGGATGAGAGAAAAAAGTGTTAAAGTCCATTCTATCGGCCGCACTTCGACGTAAAAGCCCATTCAAGAGATCGGTTAGTTCAGGAGACGTCCCACTCGGAATCCTATCGGGTAACCACAGATTAACCGTAATCCTTGTAATTCAAATAATGTGCTAGAATTGAATCCTCACTTAGGAGCAAGATTAACGTTCTTTTCGTAGAACATTTTTAAAGCCTGAGGCGTCTGAGCTTGAAACGGAGCTTTGCCTGTTAGACATTGGAAAACAATTGTTCCCAAACTCCAGAGGTCTGCTTTGGCGTCATACTGCAGAGTCATAATTACTTCAGGGGCCTAAAAAAAACAACACGAAAACGAATTTTACACCACATTCCCAAACGCAAAGGTTCAGTGATAGTGGAACTAACCATGTACATAGGAGATCCGCAAAGTGTCGCTGCCATGACACCGTCTTGTAAAAACCTCGCGAAGCCGAAATCAGCTACCAAAAAAGGAAAGCAAAACGTTTCATCGTTCTTTTTTAGACCAATTATTTTCATTACAACTCACCTATTTTTAATATAATTTGGGAAGGGTGGGGGCAAGGTCGAGGACCTGAGTGACTAAGTAAAATATTTTGGGGTTTGAGATCTCTGTGAACGACACCTTTAGCGTGTAAAGCCTTCATGGCACCCGCTAGTTGATTCAGGAACATTCTAATTGTGTCCTCGCTCAAGGTCCCTTTGACTAAGAATTTAGGGACAAAAAAATGTTACTTTGATTTCACTAAGGACAAAAGAAAACAAATTCTGTAACCAACCTCCGAGGTAATCAGCTAAATCACCTCCATTGCAATACTGAAAGAGAAATTATTTAAGACTAATTTGACATAAGACTGATCAGTACCAACTCACCTCCATTACGAGATAAACGTGATGGGGCGTTTCCTTAAAAAAAAAACAAAAACGTAAATAGTGAAAATCCACAGAGCGTGAACGAAAAATGCGGGGGGGGGGGGTCGTACCTTGCAGTCCATCAGCGCCACGACATTCTCGTGATGTAACTCAGTCAATTCCTATATTTTCGAAAAGTGTGATTAACATTGAGGCTGCTTTGTGAACATTTAGTGCACAACTTACTTTTAGAATTTTGATTTCCTTGCCTAGTAAACTTTGGGATTTCGCTATATTCTTTTTCGTAATAATTTTGATGGCGACCGTAAATTTGGGGTTCTAGAACAAAAGGCAACAGTTCACAATAGTGTAGTCCAGACACAGTAAGTACATGCTTGGGAGTAGCCAGAGGGTGTCCCCCGAGACTGAAAGGCGAGACTGGAATAGGCAGCTGTCCATCCCTGGGTACCAAATATACGCGTTTTCTAGTGGTTCCAAAACGATAATTCATGATTTGTTAATTTCTTGGTGACGAAAAATCAATGAATTGATCCAGGGTTCAAACAACTCCTACAAAATTGGCTTTTTTACTGAGTAAATAAAGCCCCTGAAATTGACTGAATCCACCTTTCTTCATACGGTTGTCCCTCTATAAACTCTCCTCTCCTTCTCCAATTCGGGAACTAATTACAAACCTTTTGCAGTCTTCTTTATCGGTCGTAGGCATTTCAGGCACAAACAGTGAACCCTCCTCATCAATGGACAACATTTGGTTGTGTCATTTGCAGTGCAAGGAGTCAATTGCTGAGGAGGGGTCACCGTTTATTGTGCCCAAAATGCGTACGAGCTCTATGTTTGCGTTGTGTGGTGACTATGCAACCTATCAAAATGCTTTATTTTTCGAGGGAATAAATTTGTTTGGCTGCATAGACTCCACAGAACGTAGCCATAGAGCTTGTGAACGGGCCTTTAATCGGACGTCAACCCTCGGTGAAACATTAACAATTAAATATTCTGGGTGGAAAGGGATAAGTGTGACAAAAACATTTGGGTAAAAATAGACCTCATTTGCGACTGAAAACACCCTATACAACACCATGGTCCAAATATCAAAACCCTTCGAGATGTGATTTTTCAAACGATTTTCAATAGTCCAGTCAAATCGTATTAAAAAAATACCATACGTGGACATAAATCTCGTCTTTGATTTTTTCACTTTATTCTATGTTTTTTGGGGTGAGAAACACGGATCTGAAGAGATCCAACACAATTTCCTTGTGCGTATTGAGAAAATCGCGAAAAACCGATAACTCTTGGCACTTTTTTTACTTTATCGCTTGCAACTCCTCAATGACGCATTCTATGGAAAATTGTACCCTGTTCTTTTTTGAAGAGCATCAAGTACTGCGTCGAATTACTTTTTCTTTTGTCACAATTGACCCAGCCGTTTCGCCGGTATTGATTTTTTTAAAATGGTCATTTTTAGTCGCTTATGGCAAAAGTGTGTGAAAAAATAAAAGTAGTTCAACTCTCAGTTGAGTGATGTAATCTCTGACGCTACCTATAATACTGGCGATATGTTGAGTTTTAACATTTTTGGACTTAGTTAATGGGCATGGCCACTTTTTTTAAAAAACAAAACCTATTTTCCTATTTTTATCGCCCTGAATAGAATATTTTCCGGGCCTTGAAAAATTTGGCAAATATGGTTTCTGACTGTAAATGTCACCAACTTTCACTGAAAAATCGTGCAATTTTCATCGAAGGCTTCGTTCGATAGTTATAGGCAAAAACGTTCGGCTGAAGAAAGGAGTTATTGGGAAATTACTCATTTTGCGAATTTCCCACTGCGTTTTATTGCAACTTATCGGGTCTTTATAAAAACGCCATAGATGACTCCTTATAGGAAATTTAACGAGCTTTCAGATGAGTTTCTTTAAAGTTTAATCGGATGGATAGGGTTTGAGTTATAGGCCGAAATGTGACAAAAAACTTTTTTTGCAGCAAATTTTGTTTGATCTCTTCAGATTCGTGTTCCTCACCCCAAAATACATAGAATTAAGTGAAAAAATCGAAGACGAGATTTTTGTCCACTTGGAACTACTGCTTGACTGGACTATAAGGCTTACACACAAAAAAAAAGGCTTACATAACTTTTTTCAACTAACTGCGAGAAACTCGCATTCAATTTGAATTTTTGCAACTTTTGGCAATGGATTTGGCAATGGAAAGAGCACACTATTTCCTGTCAGGATTATCAATTTTCCTTAAAGTCTTATTCATAAAATCGCTTGTTTTAACCTGCAAAATTCGAAAAAGTTTTGTGATTTTAACGTTCTAAAATGCACTAAAACCTCATCCAAAGCTATCCGTTGAATCGAACTGATTATGCACGCCTACCAAAGTACCAAAAATGTCGCTCTGGCAGCTGGCTGTCGGATCCAGAGTTCATTTCACTAACCACGAATTTGGTTAATTTCACTTAATGGGGAACTTGCACATTTTTCAAGCACTGGTGTTTCAAGAGGGCTCTTCCACAAGCTCACATTAAACATTGAAATCAATCAAGGATTTTTTTTAAAAAAAATTTAGGGGGTTTGATTACGTCAAAGGTTATTCAATGATATGGATGGAGTGGGGAAAAGAGAGGTAGAAGCATTTTCAGGGTGACAATTTTTCTTGTTATTTGTATAAATAAAAAATGTTACAGTGAAGGCTTTATGTATCGACCAGCGATGCGTAACGGTTTACCAGTTATCGGGTTGTGGTCGGACAGAGAACTCTAAAAAATGTTACAGTTCCCTCAGGTGCTTCACAAGTGCCCATTGACGTTATTTCCCCTCGCACCATCCACCCCTTCTTGAAGAACTTTGAAATTTATTTAAAAATCACCAAATGCACCAATCGGGCTGCAACCACCGTTGATATCCTTCTGTCCATGTGCCAATTCACCGGTTTACTTTTCTCCAAAATCGGGCATTCATGCAAGTTCGCCATTAGCGATTATTTAGCAAGAATGGCTATAAAAATGTATAGTAACAAAATTGAAATGTAATTAATGCCGAATAATGTCTAAATAACTATAAAAACGTCGAAACTCGTAGAAATGTAATACACTTTACCAGGCAGCCAGCTGCCGGAGCGACATTTTTTGATACTATGGTAGGCGCACTCAATGAATTCCACTCTAGGGATAACTTTGGATGAGGTTTAAATACCTTTTCATGTTAAAATTACAAGGCTTGATCAAATTTTGCAGGTCAAAACAAGCGATTTTGAAGAGAAAATTCATTATTTTGTCAAAAAATTGTAATTTCTGACAAAAAATAACCAGTCAACTAAGAAAAAGCTTATGAAAATGACACTGTCAAGATTTTTTCTGAATCACGGGACGGATCCATACCCTCAGATATCGTGTGAACAAATGGGGGCTGACTTTTTTTTGAAACGTGAGTACGACTTTGGCCGCATTTGAGGCTACATAAAATAGTTAATGTCTATCAAACATTGTTAATCCTAAAATTAAATAGTGTGCTCTTTCCGAATCCATCACGAAAAGTTGCAAAAATTCAAAATGAAAGCGAGTTTCTCGCATTTAGTTGAAAAAAGAGATGTGAGCCTTAAAATCGTCGTATAAATCACATCTCGAAATGTTTTTATTTTTGGACCATGGTGTATAGGCTGATTTCGGTCGCAAAATGAGGTCACCCACACTTTTTTGTCACACTTATCCCCTTCCACCCAACTAATTATACTATAGCAAATCGAACCGACCTCGGATTCGTGTTCTAGGGGGTTCTGACACATATTTGGAACCATTCAACGGTGCGACCAACAAAGAAGAACAATACCTTAAGCTCTCTTTAACGGTTACTATCAATTTGAAAATTCAACGGGGTCAACGAAGGCGAAATTATTTTGACCCATAAGATACTCGCTAAAACTCAAACCTTCTCATCCTTCTCCATTTTTTAAAAAAGTTAATGTAAAAATAACAACATTGAATATAAAAAAAATTGCCAGTTCATAGATGAGGATTTAGTTGCGGTAGTTGCACAACTTTTGAGCCGTCACTCATCGATCCAGATCGGCCACGAAAAAGTGAAAGACAGACCGACAGCATGCCGAAACTCACTTTTTTCTACCTTTTCGAGGTTGCTGATCACGAATATGAAGTCAGCTCCGAATCGATTTTTTTTTTTCCCCGAACACCATATTTCCTGTCTCTACCCCTATGCATTTACGTATGTGCCATAAATGACAGCTTCACTATTACTGATGGATTCTACTGCTATCTCGCCTGTTTTCACCCGATTAACTACAATGTAAAACCAACGATATACAGGGTGGAAGGGGATAAGTGTGACAAAAAAATTTGGGTGAAAGTAGACCTCATTTGCGACCGAAATCACCATATACACCATGGTCCGAAAATCAAAACCCTTCGAGATTTGATTTTTTTAACGATTTTCAAGGCTAACATCAATTTTTTTTTTTTTTACCAAACTGCGAGAAACTCACATTCAATTTGAATTTTTGCAACTTTTGGTGATGAATTCGGAAAGAGCACACTACTTTCTGCCAGGATTGGCCATTTTCGATAGACGTTAACTATTTTATGTGTCCTTAAAAGCGGCCCAAAGTCGTGCAAATCGGGGATTTCATTTTTTTCAAAAAAAGTCAGCCCCCGTTTGTCCATACTAAATCTGAGAGTACGGACAACCCGTGATTCAGACAAACATCTTCAACGTGTCCTTTACAAAAGTATTGATAAGCGTTTTCTTAGTTGATTGGCGAGTTTTCGTCAGAAATAACCATTTTTTAGAAAAAATTATGTTTTTTTCCTTCAAAATCGATTGTTTTGACCTGAAAAATTCGATCAATCATTGTGATTTTAACACGCTAAAACGTTATAAAACCACATCCAAAGCTATCCTTAGAGTGGAATTCAATGTGTGCGTCTACCAAAGTATCAAAAAATGTCGCTCCGGCCGCTGGCTGTCTGGTTAAGTGCATTACACTACTACAAGTTTCGACGTTTTTAGTTATTTAGCTATTATTCGGCATTAATTACCATTTCACGTTGTTACTTTACATTTGTATAGCCATTCTTGCTGAATGATCGCAAATTAAGTTAAATTAACGAAATTCGTATTTCGTGAAATGTACTCTATCCGACTCCCCAGCTGCCGGAGCGACATTTGTTGTTATTTTGGTAGGCGGGCATAATCAGTTCGATTCAACGTATAGCTTTGGATAAGGTTTTAGTGCTTTTTATCACTTTAAAATCACAAAACTTATTCAAATTTTTCAGGTCAAAACAAGCGATTTTGAAGAGAAAAATCATCATTTTTTCTAAGAAATCGTCATTTCTGACGAAAAATCACCAAGCAACTAAGAAAACGCTTATGACTATTTTTGTAAAGGACACTTTGAAGACTATCACCCAAAAATTTTTGTCACACTTATCCCCTTCCACCCAGTATAAACCTGGATTGCTCACGGCGGACTGGAGGGGGCAGGTCGTCCCCTGGTAAACAATCACCCTGTCCCTCTCCTTGCGTAGTTATGTCAACACGGTATTTATTTTGAAACTTCACCCCTCTCATCCACTTTGGGAACTTAACTGACGGCTACTCTTTATCAGCAGCGATGAGCAATCCAGTTCTTTTATACAGGGTGTTCCAGGAGGAAACGTCAATACTTGCACAGTTACTTTTTGAAAAATCGAAAAAGTGTTGCGTTGAATTTTCGTGTTTCTTTCAGAGGCGAATTCCGCTCAAGCTTCTGTTGGTCGGCCATTGACCAATTATTGTAAAAACATGTCCATTATGTGAGCTTTCAATTGACGTAAGAAAATTGAAAATCGGTTGGATTTGTACTGAGATATGACACGAAATGTTTGGAAAAACAGTGCAAAATCGTCAAAATAAGCCATATTGCAGCTGCCAGGTAAAATCCCGAAAATTGTTTTCGACGTCAAAATAACCCCATAATTCAAAGAAACAAATTATTTAAGAAAAATTAGTGCACCATCATCATCCCCCATCATTTCCACTAGTAAATACTCGTTTTATAAGTTTTTCAGGTATCCTTCCGTAATTATTTTAGTTAAAAATTTATTTTTCTGGTGAAAATCATATCATGCGAGTGACTCACTGCAATTATCATACAAAAACGTCTGAAAAATAGCACCAGACTTAAACTAGAAGGAATCAGACCAGTTAATTTGTTTAATAATTGATTATTTGCTAGAGAAAGTGGTGGGGAGATGAAGATGGATAAGGTGCACTGGTTTTTCTAAAATTATTTGGTTCTTTGAATTATGGAGTTATTTTGACGTCGGAAACAATTTTTGGGGGATTTTACCTGAAAGTTGCAATATGGCTTATTTTGACGATTTTGCACTGTTTTTCCGAACCTTTCGTGTCATATCTCAGTAAAAATCAACCGATTTTCAATTTTTTTACGTCAATTGAAAGTTCACAATTGTGTCCATTAGGGCATGGTTTTACAATAATTGGTCAATGCTCGACCAACTGAAGATTGAGCGAAATTCACCTCTGAAAGAAACACGAAAATTCAATGTAACACTTTTTCGATTTTTCCAAAAATAACTAAACGTACATAAAGAAGATTTTAAAATGTTATTCCTGATTTTTCTAATGTTAAATTTTGTCTTATCAGAACAGTAGTTGATTTTGTTCTATGTTGAACGGTTAGTCCGTTAAGACCGCTTTTTGTGGAAAAGAGGTGATTTGGCTTAAAAAACTCTAAATTCCCTGTAACTCTGAAACAAAAGCGTTTCCGACCCTATGTCCATATAGTCATTTTGGTTCACCCTACTTAGTAGTACAACATGTGCAAGTATTGACGTTTCCTCCTGGAACACCCTGTATATCGTTGGGTAAAACTAAAAGACAAAAATATCCAGCCCACGTATTTTTATAAATTCCTAAAATCGGCGGAAAACGGGCATTTTTCTGGAGTGGCCTTTATGGGCCATTTTCGGTTAATGAAAACCCTTTTAAATGTCATTAAAATTGTAATTTTTTATTTATTTTTATTAATTGTAATTGTAATTTTTGGTCTACAAATTAGTACCTATTTGAATTTGGGAGTGTAAACGAAATTCGAGCGAATTTGTTTTCGCGAAAAATAAATAATAAATAATGGTCAAAAAACTGCGTTTTGGACGATAATTTGGTAAGAAACCCCAGTTTGGGCAAACGCGCTTAGGTAAAAATTGTATTTTTTGGTCCCAAACGATTACCGCCTGCATCCAAAAAAATCCCGGTTAAGGGGGGGCCCCCCTCTTTTAATGCGGGGTACCCTTTATCATTAATGCCTTTCTTCACCAGTGTACACGGTGTCCTGAGTTAGAAACAGACCCAAAGTGCCTATCGCTCTCTGGAGCAATATCCTACGTTTCCCATCGGAGACGCCATTTTTTGACGGTTATCGACGCTTTCTGTACACATTCAGTTTTTGAGTATGAATTGGCGATTTCCTAGCCGAATTTTGATCTTGAATTACCGTTTTGGAGCTCTACACACTCAGTTTTTATAGCACAAATCAAAAGTGTAAGGTTAAAATGACAGTTTCTAGGCTGAGTATCCGGTGTCCGGAGCGAAACTGACGGCTCTATAGTCGGGTTTTGAGTGCCTCGGGAAAAAAGAAACTTCCATGGGCCGATAATCATTTTTGGATTAAATTAATGGAGTATTTTGGGGCTTTTTTGGGAAAATGACCTTGTTTGTTTTGGAAAGTTAGGGGTTAGGGGCTAAATAAAGTGGATTTTATGGCCTCCAGATTATCTCTAAGCTAACCCGCGAACCAAGTCTGGGAAGACCTAGTTCGCCGATGCCTGACGGGAACCACAAAGACGGAGGGTGAACTGATGGCGTAGGCGCTGCCAAAATGAACTGACAATGACAATGTGCTTGGTATGACACATCGGACATTCAGAACAAAGTACGGTTCTCGTTGGCACAAACCGAGCCTGACCTCCCTGACCTGGATTGCCAGGCCTGACAGAGATCTTGGTGCGGGAATTGAATCACACAGACACTTCCACTCCTGGAGAGCGGTCCACATGCTCTGTAGCCCGTACAATATTAGGCTCATAATATTGTTGTATTAATAGCATAAATGAATGCCAGTATTCCACTTTCGGTGAACGTGAACTCGATTTTTTGAAGTTATGAAAAGCAGAAAGAGAAAAAAGATGAAATTGATGAAAAGATCAAATTGAGCTTTGGCACGCCAGCCCAGGCCTTTTAACTACACTTATGACATTGGTAGGGACGATCGCCCCCTCAATGCACTGCAAGCCATTTTCACATCGATTCCGCCGAATGAATGAATAGAGAGTGGGTAATCTCCAGTTTACTGACATCATAGTTTGTTACACGAAATGCTTGGCCTGAGCTCAACGCGAGATCACTAGATTAACGCGCAATTTGCTAATTATAAATTACGAAATGATTATTAATTTCGCAGCACTCATAGAAAAGGCAAATAATGGCACAGCTATCAATATCTGGTCACTGTGTCATCCACAGGTCGGATGTTAACTGTTTTCCTGACGCTGCTGAAAGATACAACTAAGGAATCATTTTGCTCACCTTTCTCAGCCACCCTTTGTAGACGATAGCGAAAGCACCATGGCCTATGAAATCCTTGCTGTTGTACTCGTAGTCACCTACGATTTCCATTTTGTTGCCCGACATTGAAATTAACTAACACAGCACAATTTTCATGGCACGATAAGCTGGGTAGCTGTCGAGAGCTTCGCAAATGCTCAAATATGTATGAAATCGACGCTGTGATGCACAATATTCGGCGCAAACGTCTCACATACCCCCATGTTTACCACGCTAAATTCAAAGTGTATGTACTAAACGGTACATACATGAAAATAAATAGGAAATACACAGAAGAAATAGGAACACCCTACGACAACAGAAGATTAATATTATGACTGGGGAAGATAGCCCGCAGACGCAGGAGAATGGTTGGGGGGAAGCGACGGGGTCAACAGCTGTAGCTCAATCAATAGTAGGGCACGCTCCCATTTCGCTAATTAAATAAAGACAAAAGCGGTAAGTTTTAATGTGTTTCGCTAGATTTTGGAATAATTTCATCCATGGGCTACATAGTTTAAGCCCTGGATGATAAGCCTCGATGAGAAAGAAAACGGATCATTTAAGATTTTTGGCAGTTTCATGAACGCTCGATTCCTTGTGTTTGGCAATCGGTTAAAATCTTTGGGATACTTGAATACACAGTTGTCCTCTTCTTCTTCTTCGACTGCTATCAATAAAAACATAATCAAGTGGCCTAAATACGCCAAAAATTATTTCAATCCTCAAACAAACCCATGCGTCTTGCGGTTGTGATCCCCACAGGCGTGCGCGTAAATGGAGGGACGCGATTTGATTGGTTGAAAATAATTGGACGATCGCTCCCCCTCCCGTACAACCACCACACACATATATTTCCTGCTATCAGCGTATCGTACGTTTGTTCTCAGTGATTGCAGAGCGAGGAGTCGAGGACGCTGGTCGGTTAATCAAGAATTTTGACAATGATCAAATATTGAATTATCTTAGGGATAATTTTCGTTATCTGAGTCTCTTTTCTACAAAAAAAAATCGTTTAATACGTCAAGGTGAACGAGTGTGTCAGCGATCAAAATTTAATAGTTTTACTGTTTTTTTACGTTCATTCTTTCGGTGACTATTGAGTCTGTGATTATGGGAAGTAACCAAAGCCATCCTTAAGGAGTATTTGCTTGGAATCTTTCAAAGTTCAGTGCCTAAATTAAAGACTGAAGATCGTGTGTTGGAAAAAAGTGAAAAATGGAATTGCCATCGGTCGAGAGTTGTGTTGAAGCATGGACTGATTTAGCCAATGACTTCAAGATTTTAGAGGTGAAATGTGACACTTGAGACAACCCGTTTCTTTGTTATTGACTTCCTGCTATCGATGTTTCAGGCAACGAATAAAGAGTACGAAGATAAATTGGAGCACCTTTGTGAAATTCAGTCAAAATGCATAAAAGAAATTGCTCATCAACGTTACCGAATGGGGATAATAAGGAAGTCTCTGAAAAAGTAAGTAGCGCTCTGAATATCAGTATTTACAGCAGAGTGGTACCTATCGTGACCATCGGACGATTATCCAACCACAACGAAAATTGCACCACACTGAAGTTAAGGGGTCCCTAGTCGGTGAAGCTGGTTGATCGAATTCTCTCGACAAACGGTTGAATCGAGCTTCAAGCACCCTTCAAACAACCTTCAACGTTACTTTCAATATTTTTATCAAAACTCATTCTTCTCAGTCGTAGTGAAAGAGTGAGCGTGAATAGAAGTAGAAATGGCTTCGATTGCCGCTATTGCCTTGACACTATTGTCTGTCATTTTATTTTACAACCACCAAATTGTGCTGTATTGTGGCTGTATGGACCGCTTTATCAATCATCATTAACGCTTGGCTCAAGCGTCAGAACGGTTCCTGTACGATCAATCACTTTGATCAAGCGGCTTGACCGTTTAGGGTGGCTTTTATAGCTCCCGAGTGCTCTGAAAGGAATCATCAAATTTCAATCGTGCACCAACTATGAAACAGGAGGAAAATTTTTCTTTTTGGGGGTCAACTTCATGCCTGGCCTTGTTTTGATGAGATCATTTGAAAACTCACGCTGAGTATTAGATCATCAGATGGCACTTGCCAAGAGCATTTTGTCCGGAAACTCCTCCCTACCCCACGAAATGTAATTCGGCCGTTTTTTTAAAAGCTTGTCATTGACAAAAATTTTGTGAGGGGCTTGCTCCCTGCGTGCAGCATAAAAGGGGTACGGTAAAGGTTTTTCAGCGATCCGAGCATTATTTCGTACACCCCCTCCACCACCGCCATCACTATATTCCAAATGAACATAAGCATAAGACAGCTCCTGATCGTGAAGATTTTGGCCGGAGCTGCCATCAAGATTCTGGTCATCGCTCAAATGAACGTTCGAATATCGGAGAATAGTAGAACAGGGCTCTTCCCACAAGTCTATTGCTCACATTAAACTTTGAAATCAATCAAGGATGCTTTTTTAGTGAATTTTTAAACATTTTGATTTGGGGTTCGATTACCTCGCAACTTATTTATTGAAATGGATGATACGGGGAAATTAGACGCGTTTACAAGGAGGAGATTTTTCATGTGACTTGTAAACAAACAATTTTAGAGTTCCCTCAAATGTTTCACAAGTAAGTATATACGTCATTTTCCCTCGCACCATCCATCCCCTCCTGAAGAATTTTGAACCTTTTTTAAAAATTTTAAAACGCACCAATCGGGTTGCAACTTCCGTTGTTATCCTTCAGTTCACGGGTCAAATTACCGGTATGCTTTTCTCCTCAATCTGAGATCCATGCAAGTTCCGGTTTGCAAGTAGCCGGCTACAGAAGGAAAAAATTAAACAATGCTGCCCGGACCCGACCGATCCAACGTTGATGAACTATGAAGTGTGGCATCGACAGGTATACAGGTAAATGAATTTTCTGTAGGAGGAGCAGGAAATCTTCTTGCGATTATTCAGACTTTCCGGAGATTGTGCCCAAAACGTTCTTGGCAGTGCCCTGTGAAAGCTTTCAAATGTGCTACCTCCCTAACAAAGCCGGAGAATCATGTCCTGACTTTCCAGGGGTGGTGCAGCAAAAGTTCTTGAGAGTGTTTTCTGACGTCTTGCGAGAGCTTTCAAATGCGCTCATCAAATCGATGAAAATCACATTCTGTGAGGGCGAGGCTACCACCTCCACCCATCATAATTTCCAGAAAATTATTTTCCAGCGGGGCCTCACGGGTCTCCGTGAGCCTTCACGCACACGGGCCTGGATAGGATGCTTCCATCCACTCAAATAACGACAGGGCAAAACACTCATTTTCGGCGGCAACCGGCTGCATTTGGGCCATGAGCGCTGTCCGAAGAATTTGTAAAACATGTCCGGCTCAAATGTCACATTGTTTTTGGTCAAGCCGGCGAAACTGGATGAGCCAACGCCGCGACATTGATTTATGAACGGAGTCAACAGTGCAAAATGTTCTATTGATACAGCGAAATTACTGTTATGACTGAGCATGCCCCGCGCAATTTCATTTTCGAATAAGCCAGAGCCGGCACGGCACATTGGATTTTCGAGTTGGCCTAATCCGCAAAATCGTTTTGGGCGAGCCTATCTCGCAAAATTGGGTTTTAATAGGACAACCGTGTGAATTTTTGTTTTTGAAAGGACCCAGACCGACGAATTTCCTCTTCAAAACAGCCAATACCCCGGGCATTTTCACTTCAGAGGCTCAATCCGTGGAATTGGCTTCATTAGGGAGCCATCCCCGTGAAATCGGTTTCCGACGTGCCAGTCCGCGTTTGATGTTTGGGTTAGGTTGACAGTGCCCGTTTAAGCGCTGCCAAAGGTTTAAACGATTTTGTATTCAAAATACTAAATTCTGACCGGGGCTTAAGCTCAGCTTAGTGTTAAAGGGAACTTTAACAGACCCGGCCCTAAAATAAACCGCTGATTTTTGTTCTTTTTAAAGAGCAAAAATTGGCAGCCAAAACCGCGAAATAGGGAACTTGCATATTTTTCGGAATATACATTATGTATATGTATAGTACAAGAAATACAGCTTAAAAAAGGCAGAATAGCGGCAAAATTCGGCCTAACTTCAAATGTGGCTTAGTACACTGATATTGAATTCTAAAAATTAATATATATGTTTTTTAAAGTTTGGATTTTCGAAGGGTCCTTGGGGCATCTACTATTTCTCGTGACGTCTCTGGCCGCCAAATGAGAAATTTGAACTTGAAATTTCCCAATCCGCGGGATTGCTTTTTTGAAAGGCCCTAAACCGTTAGTCAACCCTGTGAAATTTGATTTTCTAATGGGCCAACCCCGCGAAATTTACTTTTATAAGGAGTCAATCCTGTGAAATTGACTTCTTGACTGAGTTAAATCTCGCGAAAGTAGGATCTGTGAGTTCCAATGATCCTTAAAATTTTGACTTTAAGGGATGAACCCGTGAAATTGATGTTAACGGGAGAAATCCGTAGATTCTAGCCATCGATGTAAACTAACATGGAACATACAGAAGAGGAAGTTGACTCTTCATCATACGCTTCGTCTCCGTGGTTACAAAGGATCACGCCTAGTTGTGTAATAAATATGTTTGATTGGTGGGGGGGAGGGTATTTCTTCTTCACAGAAAATACTTTGTTTGGGGCCTGACTTCAAGGATGCTAGTGGTCACTCTGATGAGTTTGGGGCTGGGGAACCAGCTGTATTCGTCGGCTGAGCATAGACCGAGGAATTCATGAACCAGTTGTGGCTCAAACCTGAATCTCTTGAGAGAATGACCCTGAAATTTAAGATTTGGGGTTTTTGAGGTTGTTTTGAAAATGTTTTAGCAAATTTTAACTCTACTCCATGAGAGAAATCATGGTCCCTGTAAATCTGCCCCCCTCCGCACCGGGTGTTGCATGGATAGCTAGCTCCAAACTTAAAGAAACCTGGAGACTATTCCCCAATAAACGTCTAAAAGCCTACGTGTTTAGTCGATAGAATAGACGAAACCTTATATATGTACTTAGCGAGTAGGTTCTCGATTTTCGAGAGGTTGAACCGAATAGTATTTTTCAGAGCGACTTTTCTTTTGCCTTGATTTCGGATTGAATTTTTCCCAGGTTTTTTGTGTTGTAGGGTGGGCATCAAGTTAAATATATGAAAAAAGGCTGTGGGTACTCAATTCAATAATTGAGTCGTGCGAAAATTTCACATAAAACTGAGCCGTGATTTGAATAACATTAGGCCAGTCAATATAAACATCAAACATCGCAAATATGCATGTAATTGTTTTTTTTTTTTTGCATGTTGTTAGGGCCAATGCGAGTAGTTTTTACTCAAGTTTGCATCCTTCAAAACCTTGTGCTCAACTCGTGGCACTCGGAAAACCACGAATTCCATCACTTTTTTTGGTTGTTAAACAAAAAAAAATACCAGAAGAAAGCGTTTCTCGAGCATGACCACAATACACATTGTTGAAGCCAACTAAATTTGCTACAATTTAAGCCCAGTCCGAGCTTAGGTAGGACCTATCCTAGGATAGGTCATAGGAAATTTTTTGTTGCATTTTGGGTGTACAATCACTCAGGCGCGGATCCAGCAGGGGGCTAATGGGGCTTTAGCCCCCCCCCCATTGGGCTGAACCTCCCCCAACTTTGCCTAAACCCCACGTCTTCAAAGCCAAATTTCCGAGTTTTCAAACAATCTCAAAAGAAAAATCGTGAGAACAAAGGGGGTAGGGCTTGCCACAATTCATGACCAATTCTACATGACATAGAATTTCCGCTTGGGAAGGCTATACACTCAGCAAAGTTATCTTATTTTGTGTTAAAGAAGTAAATTAATTGACTGATTTTACCCGGACGACACGGAAAGGCAAAGCCTAACACAATTCGAGCTTAGAGAAAAAATGGGCTCCCCGACGGGATTTGAACCCGTTACGGGTTTTTCTCGAAGCTCGAATTGTGTTAGGCTTTGCCTTTCCGTGTCGTCCGGGTAAGTTAGTTAATTTACTTCTTCAATTAAAACACCGGCGACAGAAACCCTCGTATCAATTATTTTGTGTATTTTTCAATTCATCTGCCGAGTTCCGGTGCAGCGTCGGATCTAGACCTTTAAGGCCTCAGAAGAAGATTAAGAAAAGTTGTATGTATACTGTCGAAAAGTGTCAACAAATAATCGGGACATACGCGGATACATCAGACGTGAATGCAGTGGGGTGAATTCCAAGCTGTTTCCCGGGGCCAAATTCGCTCTATTCTAGTTTCTTCTATACAGAAATACATGATCCGCATTACAATCGTAGTTTCAAATCCCAAAAATTGGATTTTCTCGACCAATAACGGGTCATTTGGCTGATGATATGGCTGTATACGCTATACAGAGACCCATTTTTCATCACGAACTCACAATGCGATCAGAAATTGCGAAAAAATTAAAAATTGACGATTCAAAAACCAACTAACTTGGCCTCGAAATATAGACGTATATAAGCCAAGGACTGACTACTTGACTGATGAAAATTTAGTCTTTCAAACTAGATATTTTGCCTCACAAAAATTAAACATTAACCTCATGATTTTGCTCCGTTGGCACACGTTTCGCTACAAAAATCACAATTTGTCACAGAAAATCCCACCGTAACGTTCAAACTTTTCCTAGACACTTAGTTCTTCAAGTAATATGTACCATAATAGAAAAGAATAGAATAGAATAGAACCAGGAACATTAGCCCTAAGGGTCCCAGAATGCGCCTCGCCAGGTGGGGTCTTGAATCGGTAAAGGTAAAATTCAGTTTCTTGTCCAAAAAACTAGAAATTTTGTTGCGGGATATTCATACTAGAAAATATTAACCAGTTCCCAGAACCGGTTTTGTACATAACACGAGCACCTTGGACTAATTGTTTGATAATAAAACCGGTAATTTTTACCGGTAGCTATCGATTCAGCTCTTTGAACTGGCCCTTGGTTAATGAAACCGTGGTTATTTCGCCCCTCTTTTGGCAATAGTTGCCTCCAATTTTAACTTTTTTTCTTCATACAACTTTAATTCTTTTCGTTTCGATAATTTAATTCGTTATGAACAAATATTTACACCAACGCTATAATGCAAGAACAATTTGATCTTGGCGGTCTTTGATATTTCAATGGAAAAATATACTCCGGCGGTCTTTGATATTTCAACGGAAAAGTATACCTACTCCTGTCGAAGAAAAAAACTGCTACAAAATTCGACAAATCCTTTAAATGTAGATTATGTGATTTTTATCCTCCTACCGCGGATTAGGTTGAGGGGTGGGGGAATTTCAGTCTAGCCCCCCCTTGACGAAATCCTGGATCCGCGCCTGCAATCATCCCTCTCATTTTGTTCAACCAAATACCAATCACCGTGTTTTTGAGTGCTACGAGTCTTGAAAAATTAACCTACCAATAAAATCTCGCTTTTTGGTGAGATTAGGTATTTTGTTGATTGGCTGTATTTCCTGAACTAACAGACCCAGGATGCTCGGGCATGGCTTAAATTGTAGCAAATTTAGTTGGCTTTAACGATGTATACTGTGGTCATACTCGAAAAACTCTTTCTTCTGGTATTTTTGTTTAAAAAAAAAAAAAAAAAGTGATGAAATTTCTTAGTTTTTCAAGTGCCACGAGTTTAGCACAAGAGTTTGAGGGTTGCAAACTTGAGTCATTACTCAGGTAGCGGCTATTACTGCTCTCATTGGTCCTAACTACACAGTCTACAAAGTCACAGTGGCATTCGTATTGAAAGAAAGTTCTGTGTTTTTGTTTGTTTGTTTTTTTCGCCCGGTGCTATTGCTCAATTAAGCGATATCTGATATCGGATTGAGCCAAACACAGAAAAAGTAGTTTTTCATTTGTATCGAAAAAAAGGCACAACATCCACTTTTTTATTCCCTCATTTTTTATTTTGTTTGTTTAAGAATCCAAAACCCCTAAAGAAAGGCGGAAAGCATTTACCGACCGCAATTATGACACAATTTTTTGGAAGCTAATCAAATGGACCGTCCGGAAGGACATTTGATTTTAAATTTTACGCTAAAAATGCTATGTTAATCGTTCCGATTTAGGCAGTTGATATTATGGCTATTTGTCAAGATACAAGTACAATACGCAATTCTATTATAAAACCGTCCAAACTTGGCGCTTTCAGGAAAGAGTGCAACGGAAAAGGTACTAGAGCCGAAAACCCGTGTACTCAAGGTATTAATTCGTTTTCTTTTAAGCTCGTTATTCGACGTATAACGAAGGCTCAACGAAAAATAAGTAATTACTTATTATTTGCTTGGACTCAATCTGTATTGGGTTATGTCCTTGGGGTACTGCACTAATTAATTGTTTCAAATTGAAATAGCTCTTGAATATTTGTAAAACAAATTTTGGAGCTGATTCGATATTCGACTGTAACAATAACAACTTTCCATGATTCTTATTCGCTTAAATTAATTATTATGTTTCTGGGAAGAACAAACAGAATCGTAAACTAACGACCTAGTTAATAATGAAGCCTAATTAAAACTATTTTGACAAGTACATATTTCCGATTAGGTATTCATTCAAAACATCTACGATTAAAATCAAACATTGCTTTACGCTCTACACGTTCGGTGTTTTTTCTGTTCTTTCTTATTGTAGGACGCCGCGCTGTCGCTACTAATCCTGAACGTTTACGACTTTCTTGGGTGTAATAAAATAATCAACTCATGATTTTCGTATAGTAGGGGGAATTTGAAGACTTGGGGCGAAGATAGTTTTTGGGTCATTATCAGCTTCCCCGAAAGCGGAAAGCTGAGCTTTGTATTTAAGCTGTTCACTAATACTTATTCTATTTGTGAACAGACTGAACGTAGATGAAACGCAACGAGATAAAGTCGATTACTTGAAACGAAACTTGGAACTTCGTGAGACGAATATTGTTCAAATGGAGCACAGCCTCCCAAAACCAAATGGAATGTACCTCAAGATCATTCTCGGCAATGTAAACGTGTCCATTTTAAATAAGAATGACAAGTAGGTAGAACTCCAATGTGAATTTTAAGCTGAAGACAAAAGAATCTCTAAATGTCTAAAATGTTAATTACTTCTATTGTCTGTTTGTAAGGTTCAAGTATAAAGATGAGTACGAGAAGTTTAAATTAATATTGAGTGTGATCGGTTTTCTTCTTTCTGTGATAAACCTTTGTACCAATAGCAGGTAGTAAGCACAAGAATGTCACATCCCCCCCCCCCAACATTGTATTTATTAATATCTGCTCCCTTTTTTCAGAGTACTAGAGTTAATGCTTTTATTTCTTCTCGTCTGGTACTACTGCACTCTCACCATCCGAGAAAGCATACTAAAAGTAAACGGTTCTAAAATCAAGGGATGGTGGCGTCTTCACCATTTTATTTCAACCGCCGCGTCAGCTGTACTCCTCGTGTGGCCTCTGTCATCAGGATCGTGGCACTCGTTTCGCCAACAATTTATGACGTTCAACGTGTACATAAGTGAGCTTGTCTTGACCTCTTATAAACCCTAAACGGCTCCCCTTTTTAACGGAAGAATATTACACTGAACAGGTGTTGTTCAGTATCTGCAATTTCGATATCAGCAGGGAGTGCTGTATAGGTTAAAATCATTGGGCGAACGTCATAACATGGATATTACGATTGAAGGGTTTCACTCGTGGATGTGGCGAGGACTGAGTTTTCTCTTGCCTTTTTTGTACGCTGGGTATCTGTTCCAACTATACAACGCTTACAGTTTGTACAGGTTATCGGTGACCGAGACAACCCCTTGGCAGGTAATGTTTTCTGGGGAGTATGTAAAATGGTACGGGGATTTTAACTTAGGGGGTGTTTTCCAGGTTCCAGTGCTTTCCTTGTTGTTTTTCATGCTATTTCTGGGGAACACGGTTACCACATCTTTAGTGATCCCTCAGAAAATGAGGGAAAACAGGATGAGAAAAGAACAAAGCAATGCAAAGGTTTCATTTGTTTTAGGCTATTTGTTTATCCACTGCCTTACATTAAGATACTGTTGCAGGCTGAATCGGGCGACCAGAAACCCGATAAAATGGATTGAGAGTTCATTCTAATTAGACACGTCGCAAACAATACAACTATTTATGTGTTTACTTAATGGGGAAATGGTTTGTTGTTTTCTGAAAATTTGTAAATTATATACAACTAGAGCCCTTTCTGTGAACAAATTTTAAAAAATAGGGATTTCTTCGCGCAGTTCTTCTTATCACAGATTGAAATAGTTCGGTGCCGGCTGTTTCTTCTTAGTAGCCGCACTCGGTGTTAATCACATGACTGGAGCGATCGGAAGATTCGAATCGACTTTGTGAAGGTACAAATTAGCACAAGGAGCGTGGAAATGATTTATGCCGTATTTGACGTGAACCGGTCCGTAGTCACACTGGCAAATTCCGCACTTAGGGCCGTCCTCTTCGGTCATCTGTAATAGAAACGCGAACGGTTTAGGCTCTACGCCAAGGCAAGTTAATCTCTATCCTCATTACGTGATTATTTTTAACCGGGTCGATATAAGGCTGCAAAGCTTTCGATAGGTTCTCGAATTCGGTGATAAGATCGCAAGACTCTCTCGTGGATCGGATTCTTCTGCCGATTCGCTCGACCTCCAGAAGTTCTTCCAAGGCAGACTCAATCAATTTTTAGCCTAAAGATTAACACAGAAAATCTACTCACCTTCCAAATACGTTTTTGCCCGATCGTCTGACATGACTTCTGAAAGAATTTTCGGGTCCTCGATGGCTTCGAATAGAGTCACGGCTTCTTTCAGAGTTTCCAAACAAGCCTCCAGACATTTTAACTGTAAATTAAAAGTTATCTGATCTTTAATAGCTATCCGATACAATTTAATTGGTTGATTTCAGTACCTGAATGTCGGTATTCAGAGAAGCCAAAGGTGAAGAATCGAAACCTGGAACCGGACTCGAAGAGTGTGGCCACTGAGTGGTGGTCGGAGGTCGGTCGGGAAGTGGTTCGGCCGCTAGAAAGTCGCCGAAATCGTCACAACCGCCTTGCGATGTCGTCGTCGCATCAGTTTCCAACATGCGCAGAGCCGAGTATCGGTCTTCGTCCACTCGACTAACAGCCGGTGAAAGCGCAACTGACGAAATACAATTATTCGGTCAGATTTTTTTTTTCAAGTTCGCGGGGAAAGGAGTTTCGAAGTTACCTGCTGGAGGTGGTGGTAATTCAGATTTTTCCACTTTTGCGAACTGGTCGGGAGATTTACTTTTGACTGCACACTTAGGGAAAAGATCTTCCGAAATTTTGTCCGAGCCATTCGTAGGTTGTGCAGACTAACAGAAAATATTAGTTTTAGTTCATCACAAAGTGAATAATATTGTACCTCTTTCGGTTCAACGGGATCCAACACTGTAAGCGAGCTCATACCAGCCGATATAAAATCAGCGCTTTGAAATTCAACGAACTCGTCGTCATCGATAACGCTACTACCTTGGAAATCGCCGAAAACCAAGGTGTTATCCGCATGTGTCGGCGGAGGTGCCACGTCGCGGAAATCCTTACTCAGATCAGTTGCCGACAAAACTGAGAGAGTGCGCGAAGGCGAGGAGTCGATTAACGTGACTGGTTCGGGTGATAGATCCAATAGAGACAGGGTTTCAGCAACGGTTGGGACTGGTAATGGTGGTAGCACAGTGGTTGGAACGGTTGATGAAGAAGAAGAGGCGGATTTCTCAGGGGGAGGAGGAATCTGCTGAAGAGGGGACTGATATGGAAGAGTCTGAGGGTGCCCCAGAACAACGGATACGGGTGGCAGTTCCATCCTTTGCTGATCCAGCCTAGGAAGTGGTGGTTCGGCCAATTGTTTTACAACATTGGCATTCGTAAACGTGTACCCATTCTGCCCCGACCAAAATTAAACTTTTTTATAAAAAAAAATGGTAAAGTAATATACCAGAAATTCATACCTGAGCCAACGCGACAAGAGCCAAATTCAAATACAATTCGTGCTGAGTCAAAGAACCGGCTACGGTCAAATTAGTTAGATTCCATATGAACCCGAGAGTGTCGGTGGACAGGCGGCTAGTGAGTAGGAGAGCAGAGACTTTTGCCGTGTCTGCCAGTCCTGTTGGTGCCATCACTTGATTCCAAACTTGGCGGTACAATAGAGGCTCACTCCCCGAATTCAACCAGGAGGGCCATGGCAATGGGGCTGCCTTTAAGGGTTTGAACAATAAAATGATTAATTACAATCGAATTAATGAACTTTGAATAATACGTATAGTCAGGCTCGGCATGAAGAGCTGCGGGGGGGGGGGTCCCTAAGGGTGCGATTTTTCGCCTAAGAAATTCCCAGCTGTATGACCAATCACTGAATTGCTTTCTGCTGTGGAATTTTCAATCCCACGGGCTTCTGGGAACAACGATGCCCTCGTAAGGACAAGAAACAGAAGATACTTTTTAATTACATACTCAAAATTTAGCACAGAAACCACGGAATGAGCCCTAGAATCAGATAGTACCTCACCACTTACTGCTGTGAACGGAGTGGCTACACCTCCCCAACCCTTCATTGGAGTCGCGGCCACTTTTGCAATAACATAACCATGACCACCTCCCAAACTCCATCAGGGGGGGGGGGTCATTAGCCCGAGGTGGGGGGGGGGTGCTATTAAGTTACCTACCGGTTAAGGCATGACGTAGTATTTTATGAGTCCTTACTCGAAGCATGCTAAAAACGAATGACTACTCATTTTTGTGCCAAAGCGCGTTCCGCTAAATTGATTTCTTCGAGAGTTATCGTGCTAATAAGACCACACGCTTACTTCCACTCCGGGGGCAACACCCCCTCCCCTTCGAATTTTCCAAAAAATTAAAATGAGAATCAAAGGCTACTCTAACATGGAGTATACGTACTGAATATGACGCTTCTAGAATCAACTGGTGATTTATAGTGATTTTTTGACCATTTCAACCCCTATTTTCTCCCCCTCCACCTCGACCGATTTGGCCCAAATGCAATACCGACCGGGGTCTTATGACTTCTGATTTTGGTGCCAAAGCGCGGTCCGCTATATATATATATATGAATCCTGGAGACCACTGAATTCGTGTTCTAGAGGTTCTGAAACGTGAAAAAAACATGACATGACCCATGTTTGCCACCATCACGACGAGACCAATAGTGCATTTTCAGAATGAAATGCACTAATAGCTAGCTAAAACCGCAATTAAACGGCTAGTTCTGATTTTTTAGTATGAGGTTAGGACCAGTACTAAGGTTCTTTATTGTCTTCTCGGGTTAGGTTCTTTATTGTAGTTAGGACCATAGTACTAACACTCTTCGATAATAATCGTAAACTACGTTTTTAAAGTATATTAAATTCGCTGCAATTTGAGACCTGATCCAGCTCTGTAGGTCAGATGGTAGCCAAGATACAGCTCTTCAAAAATAGTAATTTGTTTTCACAAACTAACAGTTGAAAATTTTTAACGCTCTTTCTAAAACTTCGAGTGGCACTGTGAGCCCTCGAGTTTGTAATAAAAAATGGCTCACGATCAGTATTTGGTTTCACTCAGAACAAAGCAATAGAATTTCACTTTGTTGACCAAAAAATTACCAATTTTTAACGGCTGTATCTTAAAAATGTCAACTACGTTTTTCATGTATATTGAATTTGCTACAATTTGAGACCTGATCCAGCTCCGTAGATTAGATAGTAGCCAAGATACAGTCCTTCAAAATTGGTAATTTGTTTTGCCAAAATGATGAAATTTTTAGCCTACCACTGAGCAATGTTCTATCACAAATCGTACGCTAACAGCGCCTAACGAAGTTTTAAAGGGAGCTTTTCAACTTTTTATAAACTTAAAACTTGTTTGAAATACAACAAATTACCAATTTTGAAGAGCTGTATTCTGGCGACTATCTGCCCTGTAGAGCTGGGCCATGTCTCAAATTGTAGCGAATTTAATATACTTGAAAATTGTAGTTCGCGTGTTTTAAGCTGTGCATAATGATAGCTTGTGATCACCTATTTACTATTTTCTTACATGTATACTTGTATACATATAAGTATGTATGTAGGATTTTCTTATATGTATATTGATTTGTATATGTATGAATTTGACCGGAAGAACATAGTCCTGAAACTGGTCTCATTCGAAAGGTTTTATGGAGCTAATTACGAATATGGTCGTCTGCCTGGGGCATTTGCCCTCTGTGGCTCGCCAAACTCAAGAAATTTGAAAAATTTTAATCAACCGGAAGAACATAGTCCTGAAATTGGTATTATTTGATAGGTTTTATGGGGATGGTAACAATTTACACCTGTTGCGTAAGACCATTTTCTGGACTTCGTTTTTCCGGTTAATTTAAATTTCCCTAATTTCGTGAGTTTGACGAGCCACAGAGGGCAAATGCCCCGAGCAGACGCCGCGCCGGCAGACGATCATATTCGTAATCAGCTCCGTAACAACTTTCGAATGAGACCAGTTTCAAGACTGTGTTCTCGGTTAAATTCATGTCCCAAATTAAGGACTTTAATTAGCTATAAAATCCATAGGCCCCAGATACAGCTTGGCCGACTCCCGGACTCGTAAATAGCGGGTCATAATATGCCAACATTTTGCACACCTTTCGTGACTATGTTCTTCTCGTTGAGTAGGACTGTCGCCATCACTCGAGCTAAAATAATAGTCCAGGAAGAGGGTAGTTCTGGGAGGAAAAAAACTCAGGGACTAAGTTTGATGAGTGATTTCAATGTTTTCAGGTGTGCTGCATCCGAATTTCAACTTTGTCCAACGATACAACCCCGGCAACTTGCTGAAATTTGGTTGCCTTTTAAAATTCCGTGTTATTTTTGGTTTTGCCATCGCAAGTAATAATTTTTTAAAATATGTTTTCCTCATATTCCTCAAGTATTGACATGTCCTGAATCTGAATTTCAACCCACCGACCCCCTAAAAGAGACGCTACAGTCTAAAAATAGGAAAATCTACAAAAACCCCCGACTCCTCTTATTATTTCTATGTGACGTGCGATCAAAGCCGAAATTGCAATAGTTCACATTAGTTTCCCACGTTTTCAGGTAATCTGAATCCGAAAATCAAATTTCTGGCTGATTTGATACGACGCTAAACGTCAAAAAATATTCTACAATGCACAAATAACCTCACATTTCAGAACTTCTTAACAAGCTTTTCTTGTTTTTATATTTTTTAGTACAGTACAATTAGGTAAAAAATTGACTAAACCCAGACATTCAAAAGAACATGACAATTTTTGGTGCAAATTATTTGGTACCCTACCCCCAACGCAGCGTAAAAAATTCCATGCGATTCTGCCTCGGGTTTGGGAACAGCTGTCGGTGGAAGTTGTACTTCGGCAGTTTTTCTGGAATAATTCTGACACTATTGGGGTTATCAAAAAAATGTACTAGACCTAATTTGAAGAGCACAAAATTTTACAAAAGAAACTGTTATGCGAGGTTTATAGTTATATGTATAAAGGGAATTTAATAGGTACGTACATGTCCTACATCCATGTAGGACAGGGTCTAAGTAACAATAGTAACATAAAAAAAAAAAAAAAACAACAACAACAAAATAACGTAGCTCCCATTGAACCAGTGTTGAGCGTGAGTGGGTGGGTGGGTGATTCCTCCCCCTTCCCACTGAGACTCTTGCTATTGAGGCGGCTTTTCTCTTTGAAGTCGTACTTTTCTCTTTCGGGCGATGTTTATGGAGGAAAATCAAAAACCCAAAATTATTTTGTTCCCGAATATTCTGCTGCTTCTTGGTATAAGGCAGTTTTTTCCAAAAAAATATTTCAAAAAAATTTAATAGCGATTTCCATTCAACACACTTCACAAGTGTAGTGCCGTGTCCTCTCCATAAACATATGTTTCAATTCAGAAAGGACGGGTGGAAAACCTTGCACCACACTAGTGTATTGCATTGAATGGAAAACGCCATAAATTCCACATTTTACATTTACACTCAATTTAAAAATCACAGACCTAATTTCCGAATTTTCTATGCTTTTAACAAGTAAGAACAAAGTAAGAATCCGTTGAAAAAACTAAAATCGGTCAATTTTTCAAGCCGTGAGAGGTGCCGCAATTTAGGGGCGAAAGGGGCGCGATCTGTTGACTCAGAATCACACCAAACCACCGCGGACTTTAGCCTTAAGGCATTTCCTAGGCGAGAATAGTCATTGTAGCCGTTTTCAGGGCTTTTTTTGTAATTTTTGATCTCTGAATGGCTATCAAGCCATTTTTAGTAGAGCGAATCACACAGCCATTGATACTGTGGATAGTTACTTAGCGGGGCATCAGCAAACGTCTAGGGCGAAACAAATCTTCTTCGCAAGCAAAATACCAAAGTTGTATAGATACCAAGTTGCTTCACTCGTCTCTTATCATTGTACAAAACAGCGGTTTCAAGGAAAGTTCCGCGTTTTGCTCGCGCCAGAGGTCGCTACCTCTGACAGCGCGTCTATTAATGTAATCGTTACGGTGTAAAAATTAGGGAAAGTTGGTTTTATTTTGTTATTTTCGCTATTATTACTCATTATAATCATTAAGTTTCTGTATTTAATAGAAATACGACGAGCTGAAATGTCGCAAACAACTTACGCGTGGGTCAATACGACTCGTCCTAAAATTTGATCTCAACTGGCTTCCGGCAAACTCGGGAAAATCCGGGAGTGTCTAATTTACTGACCAGAGTTTTCTCTACTGACCGGACACTTGAAATGCTCGGATCAAGCTGAAATTTGGCATGCGATTTACTCTTTGGCCAAAACGACGATTGTAAGTACCTGGTCAGTAGGATTTCCCGAGTTTCCCTCAACCGATCGGGATTAAATTTCAGGGCAAGTCGTATTGACCCACGCGTAAAACCGTATGCAAAAGTTTAGGTTGATTCGAGCCATTACCAGTACCTGGTCAGTAGAGAAACCACTCTGAGGAAAACCTGGTTTGTTGTATGCAAAATGTAACCTCGATCTGAGCATTTTAAGTATCTGATCAGTAAAGACAACTCAGGGTCAGTAAATTAGGAATTCCCGACCGAGAGCTGGCGACAGTCCCAGTCAACCGGAAGAACATAGTCATGAAAGTAGCTCCATTGGGTAGATATAATGATGAGCTGAATACGAATATGAACGTCTGCCTGGGGCATTTGCCCTCAGCAGCCAATCATAATCTCTGGAAATTATACACAAATTAACTGGAACAAATTACAAGTAGAACAAATTGGTTTTAATGATTTCTAGGTTTCTTTAGAATGTGTTTCAACTATAGTTCTAGGGGATGTTGGAACAAACCTGCTGTTTCAGACCACCTATACCAAAATCTATGTTATTTGTGTTCATTTTTGGGCTCTTGCTTCCATTCTCCCGCTTGTTACCTCCCGACGACGTCTATAATATATGGAAACTGAAGCCCTATCCCGCAGACCCCCACCGCCCACGTCTCCCTAATGCCTATGATGCTTGCGTTTTTGATTTATGAAAAATGTTCGTAGGATCAACTAACTAGATGGAATTCTGCAACCCCACAAGCCGAACGGTATTTAACTCTCAAAGACAAAGTTTGTGCCCTTCATTTTCAAGAAGAGGACATCTTGAACACTGGCGGACCGACACCTATCGGGGCCCGGGGCGGAAATCTCTATGATGCCCCTTGAGTCACTAAATAAGCAAGAAATAAAATTATTACCTAGCATCAAATTATGGATTTCCCCTTAATTTAGCCACGAGTTCTAGGTATTTATACATCCTATCCGCCATTTAGAGTTTGTGCTCAATTTAAGCCGCAAATTGGATATTTTCTCAATTTTAGTCGGAATGTAGCGGATGATTTTACACTTATTTTGCCATGAATTCGCGGTTTTTTTCAATTTTAGCCACAAAGTTGCCTTCAGAATCCGCAAATTTGCGTATTTTCACTAACAGTCGAAAATTTGAATACTTTCAATTTTACCCACCAATGATAGCTTTTTCTACACAATTTATCCACGAATTAGTGAGTTTCCTCAATTTTAGCCGCGAATTGGAGTTTTCCTCAATTCAACGCTGCAACTTATAGCTATGTTTTACCTTTTTTACAGCGAATTACAACTTATTCCCAATTTGAGAAAAAGTGGCTAAAGTTATCGTTTCTCTAAATTTTAGGCGGGCTAGTAGTGATTTTTCTCAATATCAACCGCAAATTAGTGGATTTTTGAACATTTTTACCCCGCATTATCTTTTAATTGTTCACTTTCATCCGTGGAAGCGTTTTTCTCAGTTTTAGCCCCGAACAAAACGCAGATGCCTCGGACTGGCGTACTTTCAACCACAGCCGAAAGTTATAATTTCTTCAACTAGCCGTGAATTAGATATTTTTCTGCAATTTTTCCGCGAATTAGTATAAATGTCGGCAATTTTAGCAGCGACGTAGCGTTTTCATTCCGTAAAAGCGATTTTTCTTGGTCGTGACTTTGGATTGGCGTTTTCCTCAATTTTTGCTGCAAATTTGGGATGTTTTACCATTTTAGCAGTGAATTAACACTTTTCCCCTATTTGAACTGCAAATGGCGTTTTGAATCAAATTAGCCATGCTAATGAGTGATTTGTCTCAGTAATTGCAGCATATTAGGAAATTACTTTTAAATTGGTGCTATGGAGTAGCGCTTTTTCCGAGTTTTAAGCCCGAAGTTGACTTCAGAGTCCACGGATTTGCGTTTTCCTACATTTTAGCCGCTAATTTGGGGTTTATCTATTGTTTCAATTTTAACCGCATTTTAAAATTATTTCTTCACTTTACGCGCGTTCCTCAATTTTTGCAGCGAAATGTGAAATAGCGTTTTTAATTCCAAGAAAGCGATTTTTTGCCTTTTTTAGCAGCTCATTAGCACTTTTCCTCGATTTGAGCAACAAACTAGAGTTTTAGCCGAGCCAGCGTGATTTTTCTCAATAATGGCTGAAAATCAACAGTTTTTTAAACATCATCGCTCTGCATTATAATTTTTCTCCACTCTTAGTTTTGGATTAGCGCATTTTCCCAGTTCTAAGCCCGAAGTTGCCTTCAGAGTCCACGGATTCACATTTTCCTAAATTTGACCAGCGAGTCAGCGTTTTCCTAAATTTTAGCCGCGAATTAGGGTTTCTCTCAATTTTAGCAATCTACTAAAGTAGCGGTCTCCGCAAATTCTTGATTGTTCTAGACTTTTCCGCGAATTAGCGATTTTACTCAATTTTAGGCCCAAATTAATTAGTGATTCTTTCTAATTTCGGCAGAGAATTAGCCTTTTGTTGAATTTTAGCCGCTTATTGGCGCTTTTTGTCAATTTTATTCATGATTTGCCTTAATTTTAGCAGCGATTTTATTAGTGATTTTTTTCATCACTTCAACTAATTTGAGCTGATAATTAACAATTTGTCTTAATATCGTGAATTATCGTTTTTCGCAATTTCCGTAGAGAATTTTACATTTTAAGCCCCACTCTTAATTTCAGCCCTACCTAGCGTTTTTTCTTGTTTTTTTTACAATTATAGGCGCAATTTTTATTTTTACTTTTTTACTTTTAAAGATTTGAATTATCACTTTTTCACCATTTCAGCCACGAGTTTGGCCAAAGAACAGCACGTTAGAATTTTTGTTCTCATTTTATTCGTAAAGTGGCCCCTATCCACTGCGAAATGAACAATTTTTTCTTCTTTTTAGTCCGGAATTTGCGTCGAGAAACCACAAAGGAATGTTTTTTTCGTAGTTTTAGCCACGGATATTGGCGCTTTTTCCAAACTTTTTGTTACTTTTTTCCTAACATAAAGATCGTGATTTTTCCATCTTTAAGTTTTTGGGGGGCCCCCCTCGCCCCTACGGTGGGACGCTACTGATCTTGAAACATTTTGAGACCAAAATTCCGAACGGGGAAATTCATAAAATTCCACGAGAAAGATGGTCTTTAGTAAAGGGTGCTATCCCCAGGATTTTTCCCGGGTGTCCAGAACGACTCCAAAAAGTTGTAAAGACGAGGAAGCCTCCAGCACCAAGACAACTATACCGTCATCCATCTCAGTCAACACAAACATAGAGCTTGTGAACGGGCCTTAAATAAAACAGACCTGCAGGCCTATTCTGTAACTCATAACGCGTGCGTTAACAAAATTTCTCAGCTGATTTTTTATAATTATTCGGCTTGTTGATTTCGCTAACGCAAGAATTACAGAATAGGGAGGCTGGGGGCTTAATCAATAACTTTTTTTTCAAAAAGCATGTGTTTCCGTTCAGTTTTCTTGGGCCCGTATTCATAGTCGCTACTTCAGTTAAAATAATTCTGGTTTTTAATTTTTTTGGACCGATCCTGCCGCCGTTTTCGTTTTCAGCGACGTTTCGATCTTCGGTAAAAAAAAATTAAAAGAAAACGCCGGCAGGATCGGTCAAAAAAAATTAAAAACCAGAAAACAAATCACTCCTGTCTCCAAAATAAAAAATTTTGTTCCGACAGCAGCCTGTTGGGAAAAGTGCATTTCATTCATGCGACAATCGAGTCAAACCTCATAAGTTAGAACGATATCAATCAATTATGAATGACATTTAGGCCGTGGTATAGAAAGTCAAAATCATAAAATCGTATTTCTTTTTACATAGGCCTCTCTCTTTAGGCCCCTTTTTTGGCACCAAATGAGGGGGAATTTTACCGCAGGCCCATTTTTTTACCGGTTGTAGATTTGAATTGGTAAGGGAATTTTACCGCAGGCCCCTTTTTTGGCACCAACTGAGGTGGAACAAAATGATGAAAATGAAAAATGAAACAGAGTCGGTTTGGTTGCCTATACGATATGGGAAGGTGGACTCTTGTTAGAGGAGTTACTTGCAATTAAAATCTTTATCCCGGCCTAAATTTCATTCATAATTGATTGATATCGTTCTAACTTATGAGGTTTGACTCGATTGTCGCATGAATGAAATGCACTTTTCCCGACAGGCTGCTGTCGGAACAAAACTTTTTTCAGATTACGTTAATTTTCAGATCAGTTACAATAGGTTAAATAATGGTGTGTCACTATTTCGCCATTGCGGAATACGGAGTGCCTGGGTTCGAATCCGAAACAATTTTTTTTTTTTTGTTCCTCCCTTTTTGGCCCACCTCAGGATTTTTTACTCAAGATTTATTAGGCTGTAGGCAAATCAAATAAAAGAGACGGCTCAAAATACAATGTCAATGAAATTTTTTGGTTATTGGGTGGTCCAGTAGGCATAGCGTTAATTTAATAGCTCCCCTCCGCCGAGAACTCCCCTGCCATATAAACGGATTTGGTTCACTAGGGTCTCATACGAAAGCGCGTTCATTTTTCATTACTCGAGTCAATTTTTGGGGCAATTCCAGCAACAGCTGTGCGGTAGCGAATTTTCAACTAATTCAAACCCCACTTTCACACCGTTCCCGTGGACCGATTTATCTGGATCACGAACTCGTCCGAGATATTCACGCTATTGATTTTTAGACCAAATTTGGTTGCCTTAAGTAAAACATTGCGACCGTGGTCGTGCTAACAAGCGAGGGGCTATATATATATATATATCAAATCTAACCTACCTCGGATTCGTGTTCTAGGGGTTCTGAAACGTGAAAAAAATGTATCACAACCCATATGTGCGACCATCAGGGCGAGACCAATAGTGCATTTTTTGAATGAAATGCACTAAAAATCATTAAAATAATTCTCTTAAGCAAAAATCAAATCAGTTGTTGGAGGAAAAAAAAAATCAGCTGTTTAGACGTCCACTTAGGGAAATTGAAGTTTAAGAAATGTCTTTGAATACGTGCCTAGATTTCATAAATGAGATTTCAATGTTTCTACCTAAGTAAAGTTTTCTTTTCGTTGGAGAATAAGGCCCCTTAATTGCCCTAATTTCAATAACTTATTAAGCAGAAGTAGTGGCCTTAAGTTTTCGAGCTCGAACATAAATACATTTATGCTGGACTTCGAGCCCCACGGGATGAAAAACGTGTTTCTTTTCTTCCCACGAATGATGAGTCATATATCTAAAACTATCAACATTTTGATTCAGAAGTAATGTCATAACATTTTGCACTTGAAAAATAATGCTAGCAATTTTAGATAGCCGTGTTCTGTGCTGCAATATAAACTCCAATATTACTACTGACTTAGTCATCATGCCCTCCCCATGGCACGCCAGTGCTTGGTACTCTTGGCAGGAGTAGACGTACCACTTTTGGGCTCAGTCGAACCTCGGCCAGCATAGTTTTTGGTTTCAATGGTTTTGGTCAACATTTTAGAACCTTCCCCTCGCCTACTCTCTTCTTCACGGCTTCCACCCGGTGGTTGTCAGACCAATGTATCTATGTATCTCCCCGGTTGTGGACAAGGGCAACCACTTAAATTACGTTCCGTCCAACGCGGACAGGCGTCTGACGAAAGTGAGGCTACCCATTAGCGTTGATGACAGCAATCTTGGTATTTTGCTGTGAGCAAAAGTTCGGCACCAGTCATCGGCCTGTCTCACAACTCACTCCACCTCCTCAACTCAGGCTTGGTGGTTCCGGGCACTGACGACCGCGTCACCTCTACCACAAGCAGAAGCGGTGCAAGTACAATGGTCCATAACATGCTCGCCACAATAGCGTCAATGTGAGAAACCTATTTTCCCGCGGTTCTGACAGCCACAAAGGCCGGGTTCATAGGCTGTTCTGAAAGCCTTCGGGCATGACATTTCAGTCGCCGAAAAGCCAGGTTGTTGAGAGTTCGATATTATAATTTCGACAAACATATATTTTGTTTAACGCTGTTCCATCGAGCATATGTCAATTCGATGCCGAAGGGAATATCAACCATTCCACTGGTGTGAGCGAATGACAAATATGATGTTATTACTTACCGACTTCTGCGCCGCCTCTTTAACGTCTTTCTTTTTCTGAAATATCTCCTTTTTAGACAACAGATTTTCTATCATATCGTCCGCAGTTAATTTCTGGCAAAAAAGAGCAAAATAATGTCAGGTCAATTATGCTGGCTAGTTTCGTTTTACTCTACGGAAAGTGTCCCTTACCGCGGTGGTTTTGGTCATTGTTCTCAACTGGTGCTGTTGCTTGAAATATTCCCTAGACTTGGAATTTGATGGAATTGACGAATCTCCGGGAAAATTCATGTTTTTTGTGGCTTATTTACTCAGAAAACTATTCCCACTTCTGTTCAGTGTCGACTTTCTTGTTTTGATAATGAGAGATAGCGTTTGGAACTGTCAACAAGCAGGTGGTTGGGGTTCCCCCGTGGTCACGATGACGTCATGAATTGGAGTGCCGCCCCGAATTTCACCGAGTTGGTAAACGGTATGGGCGCTGGGCAGGGGCTAATTACTAATCAGATGCTCATCAAGTCCTGGAATGTCTAAAAGTGAAGGATAGTAACAGTAATCAGAGTTAAAAGCTCCTAAAAATGTATATTTAACCAAATTACAAAACAAACGGACGTTGCTTAATTAGTCGTAAAAATAATATCAACGATTAGCATAAAGCCAAGCGGCCAGTGATCAACTTGACTGCCCTTTGAATTGCTGTTCTAGGCGGTAGTGTTCACGAGCCAGTTGCCTACGGAAGGCTCCTAATTGAGTCAGCACATTTTCGGGAGTCGTTGGTTTGGAAGAATTTTTATCCATTTCGACGTTAGAAATCCCCTGGTGAAAGCGTAACAGAATCACAATTTGCAATATTCACTTAATTGAAAACTGAAATCACTTTTTTATCGTCGAAAACTCTCGAGTTCCTTTTGACTAGCATTTCCGTACGGACGGCGGGCAAAACGGGTGAGGGTGACCGATGAGGTGCCGCTCGAGACGCGGAATCATGAATTTGGCCGGTACTTGACTCCGTCATTTTCACGGACGGTAAGTATCCGTCGTCGTTTGGTTGAGATTCAGCGGTTAGGGGTCGCTCGTTTTTAACCTAGAATTGAGATGTATTGATGGAAATTATTATAAACGGAAAAGGGGTGAACGGCAATATTCACCTTATCCGTTCGACTGGCACGAGGAGGAAGCTGAAGACGTTCTTTTGAATTGCGATACTCCCTTAAAAGATCGACGCCTTCTAAATTGGATAAATACCGATCGGCGTTTATTTCCCAGTTAGAGGGAGGCAACTGTTCGGGCAAGTCGTTTGGACGCGTCGCTCTCACGGATGTTTTCGTTTGATCGGCACCCACAGCCGACGGTTCTCCTCGACGCCCTCGCGACGAGTCTCGAGACATTCTGGAATTAGCTCGACTCTCCTCCCGATCCCCGCCAATTTGAAGCCTTTGAAGTTTCTCCTTTCGTTTAAGCTCCTCGGCCTCAAGGCTTAATTCTTTGAGTTTCTTTCGCATGAATTCTTCCTGCGCACGCCTCTGCATTTCGGTATCGTATTTTTGAAGACGTTCATTGGCGTACTGCACTTCGAGGCGCTCGGCTTGCTCCTTGAATTTCCTGTCAAAGAAATCTTCTTCCTCTTTCTCTTTGCGCTTTTTCTCTTCCTCAAGCCTAGATTTCTCTTCAATTTGACGCTTTAAAGCCTCGGCATAAGCGACTTGCTTTCGCTTTTCCTCTAAAAAAAACAAAAAAAAACGCGTTTGAGTCCAACGGGTACCTAATTTCCCTATAGAATGGTTCGTTACCTCGAAGCAATTCTTCGTAACTGGTTGGACGAAAATTTCGGAGATGACTTGGGGCGCCATACAAGTCCGAAATCAATTTTTCTAGACAAATCAACAAATTGTAAACGTCGAAAAGGCAATACCAAAAATATTAAGCAAACCTCGAGGACTAATCTCATAATTTTCGGTGAATTCGGGATAATATGCCGGAGATTGCGGTGGATTAGTTGCTCGTCCTTGACTGACTTGCAAGGAATCGTCAGTTTGAGTGGACACCGAGCTCATACTGGTGACAGGACGGTCGTCGGTCAGTTTCACCATTATGGATTTATCGACCCTCTCTCGTTGCTTCTGGAAAAAACAAAGAACTAAAATGTAGAGAAGTTTCGTAAAGGGTGACCGGCTGATTTGCTAGATTTCTGACCTCCTTGGCAATAAAATCTTGGTATTCCTGCTTTCTTTCTCGGTTCAAATACTCTTTAGTCCCTTCATGCTCACCCACTCCAAGCTCTGTCCGTCGTTTGACAACAGCATTTTTCTTATTCAGAGGAGAATATTCGCCCATACGAACCATTTCTTCCTGAAAATTAATAACTATTATAAATGTTCTGACGTTCTGCGTCAGCTTTTACGTTCATGCTCACTCTTGATTTTAACGTTTTTGGTTCCTCAGTTCGAAGGGGTGCGACTTTTTCTGGCGACACCAAATTAGTCTTGAGAGGAATAAAGAAAGAGAGGTTAAGTAAGTAAACGCTAGGACGTAGCCCCAAAAAACTATAGTGCCTCTACACAATTGCCACGTGCGCACAAAAATACCCTCTAGTGACTTAAGGCCTATTCACACAAAGCAATTTTCAAGCGAGTTTCTTGATTAACGACGAATAACATGCGTTCCTGCTTGGTGTTACAAAATCTTGCGGAAAATTGTGTCGTGTGATTCAGGCTTTACAAATGGAATTCTAATGGATAAAATCATTTTCTCGCAGCCCATTAATCACTGGCTTTCGCAATTCATTATTACTTTTTTTTTTTTTGTTAGAGTCTGGCATAATGAGGAACGGAGGACAAATATTTTTAAAGTATTCTGAGACCAATTGATTTTGAAGGCCACGAACATGCGTAATCATGAATGCGCGCTGAACCATTGATTCACTAACCCCCCTGCCAACTCATCCAGCACCAATTTTGTCGTTAGTACATTCGTATTTCTGCGCCAATATAGGATTTTATGGTCTCGTTGCTGTTTTGTGGTTGTTGTTGTTATGGTGGTCGTTGTCGTTTATGGTCTCCTGCGCCCCTATTCTGTAACACTTGACGCGTGCGTTAGCGAAATAAACAAGGTGAATAATTGAAAGTAATCAGCTGAGAAATTTTGCCAAAGGCTCGTTCACAAGCTCTATGTTTGTGTTGGGTGGAGTCTATGCAACCAAACAAATTTATTCCCTCGAAAAATGAAGCATTTTGATAGGTTGCGTAGACACAACGAAAACGAGCTTGTGAACGGACCTTAAGGCCCGGCGCACACTAGGAGAAAAAAGACGCCGACGCGCGAGTCGGCGTCCTTTTTCTTGGGGAAGAGACGACTCTCGCGTACGCGTCTAATGTGAAAGGCCCCATAGAGTTCTATGTGTTTTTACTGCACGAGTCGGACGCTGACACGCGCGTCGGCGTCTTTTTTCTCCTAGTGTGCACGGGGCCTAACGCACGCGTTATGAGTTACAGAATAGGGGGGCTGGGGTACCCACAAAAGTACGCACAGCCAAGTTTACAAATGTTGTACCTAAAATTACTTCAAAACCTTTTGAACTAAAAACAAGGAAATTTACGCTCATGGCTACGTTTGCATTTGAGGAATCTCCCCAGAGACCACAAAATCCGGCTTTGGTGCAAAATATCCAAACGAAAACGTAAGCGTTGAGGCGATAGGTGGGGGGTTGAGGATTCTGTAGATTAGCACTCCCTCAATTTTCCAAATCCATCTGAGTCACTAAGAACAACCCTTAAATGTAATAATTTGTGGTTGCAGGTGGGACGCTGCGAGAGCAGCACGTAGAGCGCCGCTGAAAATTTACGCCCCCCCGGCCCACCCTTGATCATAATAACCTAACTCAGTGACCGCAACCATTGCCGCATGCGCCCAGACGGCCGCAGAATCATGGACGCGGCGCGGCATCGCCCGCTTCTCTCATTTCCATCGAGCCCAATGAGTTTTCCGGGTCAATTGAGTCGAACGCATGGATCATGACTCCCAGCTGTTCCTCACGAGCGGAGGATTGAAAGATTCCTTCAAAGTCCGTTTCTACCCATAACTTCCGTTTTAATACTCAACTTTGTTCGAAGTCGAGCATGCTCAACTTGGTGCTAATAGTAGCTTGCTATTATCTGAGCGGGAGTTTTTGCTTCTATACTCAGTTGCTCGTATGCTCACGGAGGAGGGCAAAGAATATTATAATTTTTTCTCGTGATGGCAATTTTGATGAAATGTCCCTCCCAGTTTTGGGAATTTTTTTGGATGTCAAGAAGGCATTTGATTGTGTTGCTCACTCTTTACTTCTTAAGAAAATGAGTAATATAGGTGTTCGAGAAGTGCCATTGAAATTGTTTGAGTCTTACCTGAAAAATCGACCAATTGTGACTAAATTACAGGGCGTGCGGAGTAGTGAGGGATATGTAACTTGTGGCGTCCCACAGGGCACAGTTTTAGGTCCTATTTTGTTTTTTAATCTTCATCAATGATCTGTTAAATTTAAGAGTCCAGGGTAAGATTTTTGGGTTCGCTGATGACGCAGTCTTACTCTGTGGGGAAAAGATATTGGGCCTTTAGTTCGCACAGCAAGTAGGGAAGTGAGCTTAATTAATCTGTGGTTGAATTTCAATAACATGTTGCTTAATGTAAATAATACTGCAGTGATTCGTTTTAGTTGCAGGTCAAAAAGTACAATTAATTTGGAAAAAGTAGTCATTCATGATGATTCGTGTTCATATGGTTTTGCCTCTTTGAATTGTTCTTGTCAAGAATTGAATTTTACTAATTGTACGAAATATTTAGGCGTCTATATCGATGAAAACTTAAAATTTAAAAGTCTCTCCAACGAAGAAATGTTCCGACAGCAGCCTGTCGGGAAAAGTGCATTTCATTCATGCGACAATCGAGTCAAACCTCATAAGTTAGAACGAGATCAATCAATTATGAATGACATTTAGGCCGTGGTATAGAAAGTCAAAATAATAAAATCGTGTTTCTTTTTTCCGCAGGCCCCTTTTTTGGCACCAACTGAGGGGGAACAAAATGATGAAAATGAAAAATGAAACAGAGTCGGTTTGGTTGCCTACACGATATGGGAAAGCGGACTCTTGTTAGAGGAGTTATTTGCAATTAAAATCTTTATCCCGGCCTAAATTTCATTCATAATTGATTGATCTCGTTCTAACTTATGAGGTTTGACTCGATTGTCGCATGAATGAAATGCACTTTTCCCGACAGGCTGCTGTCGGAACAAAACTTTTTTCAGATTACGTTAATTTTCAGATCAGTTACATTAGGTTAAATGGTATGTCACAATTTCATCATTGCGGAATGCGGAGTGCCTGGGTTCGAATCCGAAACAATTTTTTTTTGTTCCTCCCTTTTTGGCCCACCTCAGGATTTTTTACTCAATATTTATTAGGCTGTAGGCAAATCAAATAAAAGAGACGGCTCAAAATTCAGTGTCAATGAATTTTTTTGGTAATTGGATGGTCCAGTAAGGCATAGCGTTAATTTAATAGCTCCCCTCCGCCGAGAACTCCCCTGCCATATCAACGGATTTGGTTCACAAGGGTCTCATACGAAAGCGCGTTCATTTTTCATTACTCGTGTCAATTTTGGGGGCAATTGCAGCAACAGCCGTGCGGTAGCGAATTTTCAACTAATTCAAACCCCTCTTTCACACCGTTCCCGTGGACCGATTCATCTGGATCACGAACTCGTCCGAGATATTCACGCTATTGATTTTTAGACCAAATTTGGTTCCCTAAGTCAAAAATTGCGACCGTGATCGTGCTAACAAGCGAGGGGCCATAAATATATATATATATATATAGCAAATCGAACCGACCTCGGATTCTTGTTCTAGGGGTTCTGAAACGTGAAAAAAAAGTATCACAACCCATATGTGCGACCATCAGGGCGAGACCAATAGTGCATTTTTTGAATGAAATGCACTAAAAGCAAACTTCGTTAGTTTGTGGTAGGTTAAGGAAGCTATTATATAAGTTCAGGTTGCTAAGATCGTCTTGCCTATTAATGTACTGAAAATGGTTTCTTCCAATTCTTAAGTACGGTGTAATTGTGTGGGGTTCTACATCTAATACGAATTTACAGAGAGTAAAAACAGTGCAAAACTCTTTAATTCGGATTATTTTGAGACGTGGTAGGCTATCGAGAACGGCTGATATGTATAGAGACCTGGGAGTAGTAGCTCGGTAGCTGCTACTGAATAGCAGCCGATACTGAGTGTTCACATTGCGCTACTAGTAGCTTCCTGCAAGTAGCGCGCTACTAGTAGCCTGATGTGAACGGGGCTTTAGTCGATGATTATGCACTAGTGTAGCACTAGCAAAACAATAGAACAGACCTATTGTGCTCTAATGATGGAAGGACGAGGGGTTTGCGCCGGCGCAACCCGTATTTGTGATTTAAAGGCGCATTTACGTGAGACTTGCGACAGCAATAACTTTAGAGTCGTAGCCAATCAAAACCCAAGGCGGAAAGGGATTCATGATCATTCATTTAGCTTGAGCTTTGATTTCATGATCTATATGAAGCTTGTGCTTTGAAAGTTCACATGATGTGAAGGCGCTTGTGAAGCTTGAAGGCTTAGCCAAAGGTTCGGCTAACGGTGCAGTGCTCCAGAAATATCGTCCACCCCCAATATCGTGGAAAAGAGCTGAAATCACATTCTCAATATCATCTCAAATCGGTTTGGTGGTTATCTTAAGGGACGAAAACAAGGGTAGCCATTCTGGAAGCCGGACGATTAATACAGTCACATATTTTACAAGAAATAACGAATCTAACCCACACCAAGCCCCTAGTAACCGTACCGTTACTAGTAACAGTAAGTCCCTCGGGATCCCAAATGACCATCCCAAGGAAATGATTAAATTGTCGCACACATGTCCTAGCGGTCCACCACCAACTGCCCAACCACATCGTAGATAGTAGAAGACAAAAGTCTCACCTGGTTCTGACAAGGTTCAAAAGGCCTAAAATCGCACTCTGGTTGTTCTTTCGCCCCCACTCGTTTTTCCAAGTCCTTGATCCCGTTCAATCTATTCAAAACTTTCCTTTGAACCGTCGGATTTTTCAAGAAAACGGACGAAGTTGCAAAAATCTTTGCCAGTCGCTCCTTCTCTGATTCTCGAACGTCCTCCTTCACTCTGACGACAGGCTGAGACTTTCTAAGCGCTCGTTTTTTGGTCAATGCCGACTGCTCAAAAACGTTGTGAAACCTCGTGGGCGCGCTCGCGATGAGCCGGCAAAATCGGTCCTTTTCCTTCTGCCTTAGATCAGACACTTGGCGAACAGTAGCCGCTGGATTCGGTGGGATGACTCGTTGAGCCGACGTAAAAATCCGTTTTCTGGAGAATGATTCGATGAGACGTTTTTTCTCCTCGTCACGAACGTCGCGATACAAGTCGGGGTGAAGAATAGCGTAGATTTCTGGAATGCGGGCGACGATTTCTTTGGCGGGTGGAATTGAAACACCCTGAGCGGCGGCCGCTTCACACTTTCGATCGAGTCGTTGGCACAGTTTCTTGTAAGACTCAAGCAAATCGCGAAGCCTACGTTTTTCCGCTTTCAATTTCGGATTGATAGCATCAATACTACTATGATCATCGTTCAGATTCTTCAAATAATTTTCTATTTCAACTGACAAACTCCTATAGCCCTGGGCGTTTCTCTCATCGTCGCAGCACTTAACTGAATTATCTTGCGCAGCAGCAGCCTGCAAATTTTTGATTGAGTTCTATAAACACAGGGGCGGAGGGATTAAACTCTCAGCTCATAAAAAAAAGTAATCTTAGCACTTTGTTTAAAGGCAGGAAAAGGACTGGCACGCGATCATAATTTAAGGTCAATACGACGAGACCACGCAACCTTCATGTCAAAATCTTGTTAAATCAATAAAAAGGTCTCAAGCGAAAAGACCAAATACACATTCAGGGACTGGAGCTACGCGATGAGGAATTTCTATGGAACCGACGTTTTTATTGGAAAGGTAAAATATTTTCAAAAAACGCGTGCTAAAATTACTGTTTTGCTACAATCAGCATCCTTTTTTCTCGAGGTGAACAAAATTTGCTACTTACGTTGACTTGGTCCATGTCTTGAATTCACCAAGAATTGCATTATTAAGACGATATTGTCGTGCAGTCCTCGAGCCTTGTCACAATCAAACAAATTGAGGAAACTGTCGGTTTATTAATTAATATTTCAAACATTTAAAACGGCTGTACGCTGAGCGACCAACTGACAGGAATAAAGAAATTTAAAACATAACCTGAACTTTTGTAGTTTAACAGATGAAACCTTTTTAGCGGGCTCGAATAGTAACGGTCTCAGCGAGCGAACACCAAGACACCAACCGTCATTCTCAAGTAAAAATAAAACGTGTGGTTTTATCTAGCAAATTAAATGTAAACGATACCCCTCCACCTGAAATAATACGATGTCACAGGTTTATTATTAACACCCCCGTAAAACCTAGGGTCGCCAGATTTGAAAAGCTCGAAAACCGGCCTATATATATATAGTCATGTATTATTTGTACATATAAATATATACCGGGTGACCCACTGCAAGGAGAACTCCACTCCCACGCGCGGACAAAAAATAATTGACTGAGAAGGCGTGAACCAGTATGTGTATGTTCACACAGGCTGGGTTCAATTTGAGGAAGGCCTAATAGCGTTTTCGATTCCCCAAAAAATCTGCCTCGCGACAGTAAATTTCCACGCGATTTCTCTTAATTAAGTATGTTAATGTAGAAGAAAGTTAGAAAAGAACTGCCCAGAGCAGAATTTTACGCAAATGGACTACTCTGATTAAAGGTCACCGCACGCTGTCAACCATACAATACAGTGACTGAACCGCTGGAACTGATAATACAATAGGCCCTACCTAGGCTGAGAGTTAGCGCGGCGTGCACAAGTCACACGAAAGTCACGAAATCATCCCCGACGTTTTTAAGAAATAAAATCTTGTCGCTAAGTTACCTTACGAATAGTTTAATGAGGAAAACTTAAGAAAAAATTATTACAAAATAGCAAATCCGAAAACCGGCTTTACTTACGGCCGGTCGAGGGTCCGGCGGCCGGCATCCGGCCTCGGACTTCCAAAACCGGCCAGGCCGGTCGAAAACCGGTCATCTGGCAACCCTAGTAAAACCGTAGTTTTACAACGTTCTGGGCCGTGGGTATACCACCACTATAGAGGCTTGTGCAACTTCGACAACAGAGTTTTTCCTCTATTAATCATACACCAAACATTAAACTTTCCATTGTAAAAACTTTGTATGCCTTCCCGCGTTTCTGGAAATGGGAAGTATACATTTATAGTTGAAATGCCCAAAAGCATCAGAAATCAGTCGCATAACGAGACCATCGATTTTACACAAACTAAATCACTCGCACACACCGTCATGCCTCAATTTCACTTTAAAAACAGGAAATAACATCCAAAATCCCGAGCATTTGACCGACAAACCAGACATTTTGGCTCACAATCTGACTCAAAACCAATCATGTTCGTTTGGCTTCGTAATATGTACGTTGCGATTTTGGCTATTTTATATATTAAACCCCAATTTCACGGGCATTCCCTCCCTATTTCAAAACCAAACTTCGCGGATTAAAGTTCCTTCAAACCTCAATTTCAGGGAATTTTCGCTTTATCAAAAATACCCCATTTCATGACATTGATAGCTCATTCGTCCTAGAAATAGTTGCAGTTGCAGTTAGATTTCGGGCCTCTGAAACCAATTTTTGACTCGAATTTCCGCCTATCATATCCAAATGCCGCTTATATTTGGCTACTTGAAAACCCAATTTCACGGAACCTCATCGTTTTAAGGTGATTCCACACAAAAAATAACATTGCTAATTACAGTCTGTCCACTGATGGACTCTCGTGTTTGTACAGGGTGGATGTGTGTAAAGAAAAAAATCGGGTAGAATTAGACCTCATTTGCGATCGAAAACACCCCATATAAGCCATCGTTCGAAAAACAAAACCCGTCGTGATATGATTTTCCTAGCATCTTCTTTTAGGATAACATCGTTTGCCATGACTAAATGCGAATAACTGAATGGGTGGATTCCATTAGAGTACACTTTTTTCTCTCAGGTCTAGCGTCTAGCTATATTTTATCGTCAAAAAATAAATATATTTTCACACTTTCTCATACACTTTCTCGCCTTATTACAGCACCAATCCTGGTTTTAGTGCATTTCATTCTGAAAATGCACTATTGGTCTCGTCGTGATGGTGGCAAACATGGGTCATGTCATGTTTTTTTCACGTTTCAGAACCTCTAGAACACGAATTCAGTGGTCTCCGGAATTCATATATATATACAGGGTGGATCCGTATAAGTGTGACAAAAATTTTTGGGTAAAACTACGTTAAACGTGGAGTAAAATGGTACCTTCGGAAGTGTCTTACGTCGATCCATTCCGGAGTTATGATTTTTTTTATGTTTAAAGAAGTAACCAATGCTTGCTTCAAAAAATCCGCAATTTCTCGGCTTATATCGCACGAAATCCAAAAACTGATGCCATTTTCAGAAACTACGGAACATTTCCTTTAGGATAGAGGCCATTTTATTGCTTGAAATAATCGTCAACACCCAGAAATCTGGCATTTTTTCCATAAATTTACGTGTCCTCTAAAATTTGTCCGTTTTACCAAAAGTCGCTGTACCCAAACAGCTTTCTCAACAGATTTTCGGTATATCACACAAACTTCCCCGTCTTCTAAGCTTTCTTTTGGCGTGTTCACATTTCATGTTACCACTGACGTTTCTCACTAAAACGTCACGAGAATGCACAAAAACCGTGTTTTTACGAAACATGGACCATTGTCTACGGTATTCGTGAAGCGTGCAGGGAGATCGGCGGTAAGTGAGAACAGTATATCTTACCATGGAGAAGGCAAGAGGCATTCGATTTGACCCCTTCCCCCACCAGTGATTCATTAAATTGTCGCCATTAAGGGGGGGGATAATTGAATGCCGTTTGCCTACGATATCTTCTCCTTCCTAAAATATTCTGTCCTCCCTTTCTAAAACAGTATTTTGACGGAAAAATATAGGCAATTGCCTATGTGCCAGGTGCCAACAATATTCGTGAAGGGTGCTCAGAGTTCAGAGATCGGCAGAAATGGATGGGGGGGGGGTCAAATTGAATGTCTCTTGCCTGCGGTATCTTCTCCATGGTAAGATATCCTGTTCTCACTTACTGCCGATCTCTCCGCACCCTTCACGAATACCGTAGACAATGGCCCATGTTTCGTAAAAACACGGTTTTTGTGCATTCTCGTGACGTTTTCGTGAGAAACGTCAGTGGTAACATGAAATGTGAACACGCCAAAAGGAAGCTTAGAAGACGGGGAAGTTTTTGTGATACACCGAAAATCTGTTGAGAAAGCTGTTTGGGTACAGCGACTTTTGGTAAAACGGACGAATTTTAGAGGACACGTAAATTTATGGAAAAAATGCCAGATTTCTGGGTGTTGACGATTATTTCAAGCAATAAAATGGCCTCTATCCTAAAGGAAATGTTCCGTAGTTTCTGAAAATGGCATCACTTTTTGGATTTCATGCGATATAAGCCAAGAAATTGCGGATTTTGTGAAGCAAGCATTGGTTACTTTTTTAAACACAAAAAAAATCATAACTCCGGAACGGATCGACGTAGGACACTTCCGAAGGTACCATTTTACTCCACTTTTAACGTAGTTTTACCCAAAAATTTTTGTCACACTTATACGGATCCACCCTGTATATCTATATATTTCTATACAGGGTGATTCAGGAGGAGACGCATATACTGAAGTATGTTGTAGTACTAAGTATTTGCGACCAAAATCACCCTATGAGCATAGGGTCGCAAATGCTTTCCTTCTGAGATACACGTACAATTGTGTTTTTTTAGCGAGTGCCTACTTTTTCTCCAAAAATGCAGAGCACTGTTTTCTGAAGTAAAATTTTGTGCTCTTTTCAAAAACGTCAACAGTTTTATTCTAAGCCCAGCGGTTCGGCCGTGAAATCGAGTTTTTGGAGAAAAAGTAGGCAGTCGCTGAAAAAACGCTATTGTACGTGTATCTCAGAAGGAAAGCATTTGCGACCCTATGCTCATAGGGTGATTTTGGTCGCAAATACTTAGTACTACAACATACTTCAGTATATGCATCTCCTCCTGAATCACCCTGTATACAGGGTGTAACGGGAAAATGGGGCATAATTGAAATGGGTGATTCTACATCACATATGGGTCAAAAATGACTATATGGACCATGGTCTGAATATTAACCGTTTCTGAGAAAATCGCAGTTTTCCTGATTGTCAATGCATCAGGCGTTTTCTTCAGAACTCGGTCGGTTTCTTAGCAACCATTGATCGTGGGAAAATTTCAAGGACACCGTTGGTAAGAGCACAACATTTCCTTTAAGATGATCGTAAAGTAAGGGTAGTTCGTGAAATTCTGACGCCCTTTACGCTCGGCTGAGTAGCCGCTTCCTTGAATTTCTCTATTCTTACTTGTTATTCAGCCAGCTGTAATTTTACTGGCAGCTCTCGGAGGAAGAGTAGGACTTCATGAAAAACTTCTACAACTATTAGGCTTTCAAATGACCTGCTTGATTCGGGGTTTTGTCCTTCGTTTCTTGGAGCTACAGTTCAAAATGCATGAAGCCCCTGTCTAAATCGTTGGGAAACGATCGTCAATCGTTAGGTTGCGATTGCCATAGAACGGGGAAAATTCGTTTTAAAAAGTGCTCTTTATGTCACTCAGGTTGGTGAGGGGTTCTAATCGGTTTTAATTTTGTATTCGCTGGGTTACCCCCCCCCCCCCTAATGGCGGTACGACTTAGCATTAGGGAGTCATTTATTTAAGCCCCTGGCATAAGCAGTTGGCTTTGAGTTTGACTATCACTGTCTGTTTCCACCAATCACTACGATTATCTGCCAAAGGGAGGGCGGGAACGGTAATGACAGTTGGCAGTCACCCTTGAATCCTACCTATCAGAATCCCCAGGTTCTGAGCAGAGATCTACAGTTTCAAGCACTTAGTATGGCCTTTTTTGGAGTTGGTCCAGCAAGGTAACTGGACTCAGCAGTCTCAACGGAGAGAACAATTCACAGAAAAGGTTCGAAAAGAGCATTCGGAAGCAAAATGTTTCCCTCTCGAGAGCAGTCGTAAACGTACGTTTCCAAACATTTTAGACGAGTTTTCAAGTATTTCGAACTGTATCTCAGAAGGAATAAAGACAAACCCCCGAAACAAGCAGCTCATTTGAAAGCTTAATAATTGTAGAAGTTTTTCCTGAAGTCCTACTCTTCCTCCGCGAGCTGTCAGTAAAATGACAGCTGGCTGAATAACAAGTAATAATAGAGAAATTCAAGGAAGTGGCTTTTCAGCCGAGCATTAAGGGTGCCCAAATCTCACGAACTACCCTTACTTTACGATCATCTTAAAGGAAATTTTGTGCTCTTTCCAACGGTCTCCTTGAAATTTCTCCAGGATCAATGGTTGCTAAGATACCGACCGAGTTTCGAAAAAAACGCCTGATGCATTGACATCAGGAAAACTGCGATTTTCTCGGAAACGGTTAGTATTCGGACCATGGTCCATATAGTCATTTTTGACCCATATGGGATGTAGAATCACCCATTTCAATTATGCCCCATTTTCCCGTTACACCCGTATATACATATTTATTTATATACAGGGTGGATCCGTATAAGTGTGACAAAAATTTTTGGGTAAAACTGCGTTAAAAGTGGAGTAAAATGGTACCTTCGGAAGTGTCCTACGTCGATCCGTTCCGGAGTTATGATTTTTTTTGTGTTTTAAAAAGTAACCAATGCTTGCTTCTCAAAATCCGCAATTTCTCGGCTTATGTCGCACGAAATCCAAAAAGTGATGCCATTTTCAGAAACTACGGAACATTTCCTTTAGGATAGAGGCCATTTCATTGCTTGAAATAATCGTCAACACCCAGAAATCTGGCATTTTTTCCATAAATTTACGTGTCCTCTAAAATTTGTCCGTTTTACCAAAAGTCGCTGTACCCAAACAGCTTTCTCAACAGATTTTCGGTATATCACACAAACTTCCCCGTCTTCTAAGCTTCCTTTTGGCGTGTTCACATTTCATGTTACCACTGACGTTTCTCACGAAAACGTCGCGAGAATGCACAAAAACCGTGTTTTTACGAAACATGGGCCATTGTCTACGGTATTCGTGAAGGGTGCGGAGAGATCGACAGTAAGTGAGAACAGGATATCTTACCATGGAGAAGATACCGCAGGCAAGAGACATTCAATTTGACCCCCCCCCCATCCATTTCTGCCGATCTCTGAACTCTGGGCACCCTTCACGAATATTGTTGGCACCTGGCGCATAGGCAATTGCCTATATTTTTCCGTCAAAATACTGTTTTAGAAAGGAAGGACAGAATATCTGAAACGCTCGCAAATGGTCGAAAGAGTGGACTTTTTGGCTGGTCATCTCTATACTTGTATACCCCCACCCACACCCTTTTCATCCATTTTTTTGTGACAGGGGCGTAATTATGGATCATGCCACTCATGATATGATGAACTTGCATGAATGTCCGATATTTGGGAGAAAAGTATACCGGTAGTTGCAGCCCGATTGGTGCGTCTGGTGATTTTTATAAATTTCAAAGTTCTTCACTCAAAATTTTTAAAAATTCGCTTTAAAAAACCCTTGATTGATTTTAATGTTCAATGTGAACAATTACCTTGTTGAGGAGCTCTCTTCAAAAAACACTAGTGCTTGAAAAATGTGTAAGTTCCCCATTCAGATTGATGGCAACTTGGCAAGTTAGTCTCATAGACTGATTATACCCTCTCCACGCCCATTTCATAATCATTCTCGAGCTTCCGGAAGTGGTCTTATATGCGAGCTTGCGGTAAATTGACAGGTCTTGACAGTTGACTATGATGGAGAGTATAACGCCTGTTTTCTTTTTTCTCGACACATCAAGGTTTACATTCACAGTAATTAACAAGCTGTATTACTTGACATGATCGACTCATCCAAATTATTACCTATAGCCTTTCTATAGGGATGGACTCTCGTCCATCTGGAATGAAGCAAAATCCGTTCGAGAGTCCATCACTAAGCGGACAGACTATAGCATTACATAATTATTTTTCCTACAAACAACAAAAGTAAATTTTAAAGAACGAGAGAGGCGAATGCCCCATTCATCTCCCTCTTGTGACCGCCATGTCACGCTAGGCTAGGACAGCCGGCTGTCCTTGTGTTACCGCAGTTTAAAGTTAGTCTCTCGGGGTTCTCCCGAGATCCAAGAACGCACCCCGGCACCAACGTATTTGCCGGTAAATGTTTGAATCGATACGGTGGAAAAACTCTCTTCCTCAGTTCCTCTTTCGCGTTTTGGAAACGTTGTAAACGAAACTTTAAAAATTTGATTTTCGGTAGTTTTAATGGACAACACGTACAAGGTGCATACCACGGCTGGATAGGCGCGTAGTTGTGAAAAAGGAGTCACTCACTCGTAAAAGTGAAGAGGTAGGGGAAGCATCACTGGCAGTTCTTTTTTTGTTTACTTGAAATAGACGCCCTTCAGGAGCTTATGACTATGAGTGTTGTTTAGCTCCCCGCATCGGACCTTGGTCGGGGGCTGCTTACTGTTTTGTCGCCTCTTTCATTCTTTTGTTACTCACGAAATAGTTGAATTCCCGTCAATTCCTCCGTGTTTTTACTACGAGCGTGAACTTTGCTGCGTTTTGAATGTTCAGAAGCTCCTAATTTGTCTCTTAATAATTGTGTGATAAATCCTGTGAAAAAGAAGGGACATGGCCGCCGGTCCGGTTCACTAGAAGTGGCTTGGTTACACAAGGGATTTTAGGCGAAAAATGCCCAAGTCTTTCAACTGATTGACTCGTGGGAATCGTCGCCGCCTTCGAGTTCTTCTTTCCTAATTGGTAATTATTCTCGAAATTACTTGGCTTCAAATTAAATAACCGAGTTTCTTTGATTGGCGTACAACTATTGATTTCACGTCATGTTTAGTTCACTTTTTTATATGCTGCCCTTTGTTTTGCTCTGTTTGCGCCGGGGATGGAATTTAAACGTCCTTAAAAATGTTTCATCTAATTTTTCAGCCGGACTATTTAATTGAAAAAAAAAATTGTCCCTGGTCGATATCCAAGGGGGTGGCTGCTTTGAAGGTTAACGTTTTTTTTGTATGTGTAAAATGCCGAGACTGGCTGCGTTCATTGACACCTTGGGAAAAGTATCTCACTGGACTCCCCTGTTTTACGTTTAATAGTATCGTCAAAGTCTTTCGAGCTGTGCATTCCGGAGAAGATAAAATTAACATTAAATCAACTTTTTGCCAGCATCAATCTTTTATCTGGGCGAGTGACTGAGTCATCGGATGTCTCACCAATCTTCATCGTAAGAAATTCATTATATGCGCGTATCTAATTTTGTCATCTTTTCCACTATGCTTCTGTTTCCATTCGAATTAAGGCTAAAGTGAAGTCATCGCTTTACCTTCTGGATTAGATCGTGAGCCTATTAATAGTTAACCATTTCTATCATTTATGTCATTCAAAACAAAAATGTCCTGCAGGAATTTGGCCATGGTCAGTGTGAACGCCCTTCTGATCAAACTTCAATTTATTGACGCTAAACTGTCCGTTCACGTGCACGCCCCAGCTTATTTTGTATTGTCTTGTTTTGGCTGCCTTTCACGTTCATAAGTCGAATCCATGAGCCTAGAAATCACTTCTTTTTTTTCTCTCCTGGCATTCAGGCATTAGACCAATTTTTGACGTGATATTTAGTTTTTGGGTTCAAGAACCAAACAACTGACTTCATGACTAGTTTCTTTGTCTATGACTATTCCGCTCATGAAATTGAAATTCATTTCAAGAATCTGTTCTTTGAATGTTAGCATTTCAACCCTTGAATTTATCGGTTTCCCTAAAAAACCCTGGCCTTTTTGTTCTAAAGTACAATCTTGCCTTGAAGACCTTTCCATCCCCCACATCCCTGCCAGGGGAGAGGGCGTTGGAAGCCCTTACACGGGCGTGAAGCATCCTCGTGTGGTGTTTCCCGGATCCGCATTGTTACCTCGGGCCGGCCCCGAAACCGTCGTCTTCGTGGCGATATGGAAATGTGAAGTTTTGAGCGCATTGACCAGTTGATAGTCGAATGCTTGTAGCTTAGTGCTCGTGTTAAATGTGATATACGCGTTAATTCTGAAAACGTGATTTAAACCAGATCCCTACGCTGAAAAAGTTACAGGATAGCCCCTAGCGGACATCGACAGTAGATATCACGATTTTCTTGTTCGGTAAAATTAAATGAAATCATTGGGGTTGGCTGTCGGTGCCAAATATTAGGTATTTTTGTCGAGCAGGCTCACAGTTATGACTCACCGCGGTGAATACAGAGGTTTTTTTCCATTTCCCAATTGCACCAATTTCTTTCATCCCTCATATACTTTTAAGGCTTGGCAAAGATTTTGGAAATAGGAAAAGTCTAATTTGCCAGACTAAAAAACACTGCACTTTGAATCACCGGAGAGATTATTCAACATTGAACGACAAAGATGTTCGGGGTTGGACCAACCATCAATCGTGAAAATTGCACCGATGAGGGTGCGGTCCAGTCTCCGTTTCGACCTCGGACCTTCAGCAATCTGGACTACTCGGTCCTGGTCTCATTGTTCTCCGATTAAAATAACTAAATTACGTCAATTTACCCAGGTGATAGTCCGTGAACGTGCCTGAAGCCATTACTGTGTGGGGGGGGGGGGCTGATTCTTTGCTCCTCTCTCATCCCTTCACGCATGTTGTCCACGGACTGTTGATGTCGCCTCGGGAAATTGAAATTATTTTAGGGGGAGAAGAACGAGCTGTCAAGAGGATTTTCTCTCTCTTCTAAACCAGTCCATTTGATAGGACTATACGGGGACTGCGTAAGATATTAAATCCTGGTGAGTAATAATTTCCCGTTCCGAGAAAACGGACCCCCAAATTTCTACTTTATTCTTTATTCTCAGGGACATTTACTAAAATATGACATTATACTTTTGTCGATGCTATTTAGGAACTGAACGTATCGGGCCAAATTCACGCAATCTGGCACATGAACCAAATCGTTATTGATCAGCGCTATATTTGGACCAAACTTTGTTTACGTTTGACTCGAGCCATAAGTGTCTGTCATTTTTGTGGTTCCAGATTATTGGGGTTTAAGCTTTTGCTGTGGTTCAATTGTTTTTGTGGTTGAGTAGTTTGTGGTAAAGCAGTGAACCAATTGAGTTTGTGGTAAGTGCTTTTTGTGGTTAGAACGTTTGGAACCTTTCCTTTTGTACAGAGCCTTAAGCCCGTATTCAGAGACCCTCCTTACCGAAGCCTTAACTTAAGTTGTTCAACGATCATACGGCTTATTAAAATGTATCACCTGTTTTGAAGCACTTTAAGGAGCCCCAAAAGCTAAGGAACGTCTGTGAATACGGCCCTTAGAGTAGAAACTTTTTTGTGGTTAGAATTGAATTTGGCTTTTGAAAGATTCAAGACCGTGAAATTAGTTTTTTCCACGACTAAGGTCCGTATGCCAAGTCGTTCCTCGAATTTTCCTCAACCTCAAAGCTCCCTCACAAACTGGAAAAATTATAAAATAACATGTGATTCTACAGTTTGCGAGGAAGGTTGGAGTCGAGGAAATTTCGAGGAACGACTTAGCATACGAGCCTTAAACGTGAAATTGGATTTTTATTCAGAGCCAAATCCGTGCGAATGGTTTTTCTGAGAGCTGAACACTTTGCCCTTAAGAAACGAATTAACAAATCATGAAGTTTCACCAGAGATCCCGAGAAACATACTTTCTAAAGCAAAAATGACCGTTTTTCGTAGTAATACTGTCAATTTTAGCCACGAAACTTGTCAGAATCTCTTGGAAACCCTCGAAGAAGCCGTCAATTTCACCCTTGTAAACGAACATCCCCTTCCCCGGTCGTTCGTTTGTTATTTGCATTAGTGGCCCATACACGGGCAGGTAATTCTGACGGATTTGATCGGCCGATATTTTCAACAGATATCGTTAACGATCTATAGCAAACGATGAGATCGATCGTCGACCCTTAACGTTCAAAAGTAATCTGCGACCGATATCTATTACCCGATCAAATCTGCCCGTTAGTGGGGGCACATCTGGCAGATTGAGATCTGTTGCGGAAAAAAATCTGACAGATTTCATATATCGGTTGTGTTCGAAAGATATTTGAGATCGGTGGCAGATATGAAGTTAGAAAACTAGTAGAGGGAGCAAAAAGCTTGACCCATACATATGATAAAAATAATAGAAAATACATGTTCAGTGAAGTTTCGGTGGTTAAAATCGTTGCGTTAAGGGGCGACGCCTGATTCGAAATCGGCCGATCTATGTCTGCCAGATATCTCTCATAAGAAATCGGTTGATTAGTAGGGGACCACAGACCACATCTGACGGATTTGAACTCCCACAGATATTGGTTGGCCGATCACGGTTGATCTGTCGTCGTTTCTTGCCCACTAACGAGCAAATTTTCACCACCGATATCTGTCAAAAACATGAAATCTGCCGCAGATATCTGCTCGTGTATGCCCTCCTATTGTCCAATAATTTGAATTTAACCATCTAGAAGCAAATTGTTCAGCTCCTGCAGTTATTATTTAGCGTCTGAACCTAGTGTTCATTCAATGGTCAAACAGACGAGTAGTCTATAAACGAGTTTCGGAGGCTAACATTCAGCAAAATTATTTAACGGGTAGATAGTCGCAAAAGCAGGAAGTGGTGGCCAAAGAGGAGAAATCCAAATGATAAATAGCAACGAAAATGCGAGTTTTGTGGTGGCCGCAAAATCTCTATTTTAGGGGAAACTGCGCGTTTTTCTCGTTTAAATGCTTTTGAACATGCCAATAAACAAATTTCATGGCTAAATAGCCGTGGGATTGCAACATTGGAGCTAAATAGCAGCGAAATTTCAATACTTGGACTATGCAAGAAATTGTAATTTCGGAGCTGTTGTTTTTGTGGACCCATGAAACACGCAAAATGCCTCCAGAAACAGCGAATTAGCATTTTTTCCTAAATTTTGGCCAAGTATTCTCCTGCGTTAGCGAAATAAACAAGGTGAATAATTGAAAGTAATCAGCTGAGAAATTTTGCTAACGCACGCGTTATGAGTTACAGAATAGGGGGGCAGATGAGTGAATAAGCGCTTTTTCTCAATTTTATCCTTGTAGTTGAGTCCAGAATCCTGTTTTTTTTTTTGTCAGCTTTAGCCGCGAAACTGTGATCTCCAGGGATGAGGTAGTGGCTCTCTTAATCTAAGCCGTGAAACTGCAGCTAGCCACCAGAGTGTGGGCCCCTGTCCCACAGAAAATATCTGGGATCTCCTGGATCATAAAAAAAGTCCTTTGCAGGTGCCAGATACGATCAAATGAATGAGTTTTCATACGGTGGGCTCCCGGACTACTATTATTTCGGGACAATCTAGTTTTCTTCACGATAAAAATATCCAAAAGAAGGACCTCACTGTCACCGTAGCTATAGCTATAGCACGATGGACGGTGTCGAAGATTAACTAAACTGATACGCCTCGTAAAGAGTTTGGACGCGTAATTGTCAGTTTAGGAAGCGTGTTATAGTGCAACGAATAGTTCATTTAAGCCGAAAATTACTGGACGTGATTTCCTCTTTTTTGGAAACTAGAAAATTTCAGGGTCCCAAACTGCTATTTTTAACCAAACTAGCAAAAATTAGTTAGGTGGTCAGCTACTCAAATTTTAAGGTTATTTATTAGGTTTAAGGTTTATTAGGTTAAGAATAATTAGGTATCCGTATAAGCCCAATAGTTCATGTAGTCTCTCGGATTATTTTCAACCGATAAATACAGGAGCGGTTCCAGCCCTAAACGCAACACATTAGCAGAGTGGTCCGCGTGAATTGTCCTAAAATTAGCGATTCGCGTGGTCGTAGATTTCATGCTAATTTCTCTACTCTAAAGTGACCATGGGGACTGGGGCCGAATGGTGTGCGTGTCCTTTACCTCTTATATGCGGCTTAAGACGCGCGAGGGTCAATTTTTTTGTCTGTACCTGTTTCAAAACGCATTGTGCTGGTGTGGAGGTACATGAAACTACTATTTTATTTTTTTTTCGATGAAATTTGTTTCGACACCGAATTTAATTAAATTAGTGCATTTTTTAAATGAAATGCACTAAAAGTGTTTACCATTGTACATGCCAATCTTATGGACGGCGTTTAATGGCATCATCCTTTTCTTTTTTTCTTTTTTTTTTACAGTTGGCTGTGAATAGAAAGAGATGTCTGGTGCTGGGTCAAGTGGCACGGGAAGAAATCGTGGCGCCGCTTCTGTGCCAGAATCAGCAAAAACTGAGAATAAAGACGTTAAACCTAATCCTAAAATGTCCAAAGCTTTGTCGACTTCTGCCAAAAGGTTCGTAGTTGTGAATTATTTCGTTCGTTTTTTGTTTTGTTTTGTTTTTTTACAAAGTTGCCACGATTTTTATTTTATTTTACAGAATTCAAAAAGAATTGGCTGAAATAACCCTCGACCCACCACCAAACTGCAGTGCAGGCCCCAAAGGGGACAATTTGTACGAGTGGGTTTCGACAATACTGGGCCCTCCTGGCTCTGTCTACGAGGGAGGCGTATTCTTTTTGGATATTCATTTCTCCCCGGAGTATCCCTTCAAACCTCCAAAGGTAACCTTCTCATCTTCTTGACGCCCTTAATTGTTAGCTATAAGTGACAATTTGTAGGTGACATTCCGAACTCGTATATATCACTGCAACATTAATAGTCAAGGCGTTATATGCCTGGATATTTTGAAAGATAATTGGTCACCCGCGTTGACCATTTCTAAAGTACTTCTTTCTATCTGTTCCTTATTGACTGATTGTAATCCTGGTGAGTATTTTCTTGTAATAAAAACCCCTTTCCTCAGCCTCATAATTACGACTTTGTTCTCTACGACAGCTGACCCTCTGGTGGGAAGCATAGCGACTCAGTATCTTCAAAACAGGGAAGAACACGATCGCATAGCACGCCTCTGGACCAAGCGCTACGCCACGTGATCTGCTCCAAGGGGTTTTTTTCGTATCGATTTTCGCTTTGAAAAGGGAAACAAAAAAACAAAATACCTTGTCCTTGCGGACGCTGGGAAAACCTTTAATTCCTTTAGTTCCTCGCAGTGTGCTCAGTCGCTGGCTCTCTACCTCTTTTGAAAAAGATAAAAAAAAGAATCAGAAGAAAAAATACCTTAGCTTGCAACTTTTTTAACCATTCGTGTTTTTTCTTGGTTTTCCCATTGTCATGAAACACTTCTTATTTTTTAATAATTAAGAAAAATATTGTGTTTTGGTAACTTGGCCTTCTAAGGCACGTGTAACTCCCGAGGATATATTCTGTGTTCATTTTTTTTTTTTTTTTTAATTATTTCTTCCACTCAGCCTTTTATTTTTTCAGTGTGTATATTCGAGCCTTCATTAATCAAAACCTGTGTGCTTTATGTTATCTGATCACTTCCGATGCAATACATTCGTTTAGCGCTCTAAAACAAAACAAAAAATCTGTAAATAATACTTTTTCTTAAGTTTAAGTCTGATTTTAGTTTATAAGAATTTGCGTTAAATGTTATTTAGCTTCCAATTTTTTTTTCTTTTTGGAAAATAATTATTGTAAATATTTTGTTGGGAGGGTCTGCGAAACTCGAAGACGCTGTTCTAAATTTTTGCCGGATGGTTGTCATTTCGATAACTTTGGAAACATTGATTTTTCCTTCATCTGGTTCGTTATTGAGTTGATTTGAGCGCTTGGCTAAGTCATCCAAAAAGAACGGGGTTTAGCTAAATAAACAAAAAACGAAAACTTTATTTTAGTCTACTTCGAATAATAATTGATAAAATTACCATTCTCGCCAGTTGTGAAAACGTCTAGAACACCCTTAATGAAACGTAATAAATATAGTAATATTTTAAATATCGTGCAAAATCACTAGTTGTCTGTGTTCCATATCAATGTTCTTTATTTTTTAATTTGCTGCGTTATAAGGTTCGATTCGCGTCCAAAAATACAAGATTCAAGTCAAGACTATTTTGGACAGTGCAGTTGAGTCCCCGCTTTACATACCCTCTCCTGTCTAGAAGGACACCATATCGTGGACGTGCGGTGTGTTGTGAACGCACAGTTATCCGTCCCAACGGCATGCCGAGTCGCGATCAGTCGGAAGCAATCAAAGAAACAAGATACCAAAACTTATTCAACACAATGAGGTACATGTTAACATGTTTTCTTCGCTGTTCAAATAAGATCCTTAGCTGTTGGACTCAAGAAGAAAGGAGGGAAATTAGAGCAAACTTAAAGTACATTTAATTTAAGAAATCTTGATTCATATCTAGCTTTGTTGAAACATTACGAAAAACAAAATTTAAAACAATGAACAATGATAGTAATTACGAATCGTTTTATATCAGAAAAATAAAAAAATATTATTTACAACGTGAATATTTTTACGACAACAGGTGTCTTTGTAAGTCCAACTTTTGTTGAAGGACGCCCGAAAGGATAGCCTCGGAGGATACGACGGGTTGATTGGTTTTCTTTAGTTTGGCCCACTGTCCGCGATCCTCGATGCACGACACAATAAAAGATCTGTCAGACGAAGCTGCAGGTACTCGAGTTAAATATTTGCCCCCGCTGCATTCAACTATCACTGAAATATAATGGTAAGGCTCAGGTTTTTATTGAGTGAGTGGGAGGGGTGGGGGTGAAGCTTACTTTTCATTTCACTCGGCACGGGTTTCACCGAGGGCGTTACATAAACTTTCCAACCATCCAGGAATTTGACGCTTTTCGCTTGATTTAGTGAGGTCCGAAGGTTAAAAGAAAATTTTTTTTCTGCTTCCTTGTCATCGAGGAGCCATTCATCAGGGTCTGAAAGAACACCACAATTTTTTAAAATAATTGGTATTAACGTCACTCTGAAATCATATCAAGTATACAATACTTTGGTAGAGTACCTGTAAATGAATTCGTCGTGCGACAGCTGTTCAGCCACTTGACAGAAACAATCGGAACACCTCGAGAAAGGGCGCATAGAAATTTAACGGTCCGTCGTACCTGATCGGTGACGAGGACAGAACACGAGTAGGGACAACTGACCATTTCACCCCCTAATGAGATGGGTCCAATTTTTTTAAAAAATGCGCTTAACATTTTCTTTTAACCTTAAAAAGGAAGCGAGGAACTTACCCAGTTTCTTGACGAGTGCCTCCATGCTCTTGTTGGAGTAGCCGGTGAACATGACTCGTTCGATCTTCTTTTTCTTGGCCTGGGTGAAAAATAAACAAATAAACGATTGGAGAATAACGATTCAACTCAACCAAAAAACGTTGTAGGTATGTTAGAGTAGCACGAAGCGCACCATATGGGCTACGCTACACCAGGGGTCAGGGCAAACTTGATTTCGCCGCCCCAGCAAGGGAGAGCGGGCAACATTCATTTTGCCGTCCCTAAAATTGATGGCGAGGGACCACTATGAACATTATAAGTAGCATGAATCAGTAATGAAGAAAGTAAAGGCGGATTTACACACTATAATAGATTGTAAATATTTCTCGTAACGGTCGAATTGTATCGAATAAATAAGGATATGGTAGCCAATTTTTCGAATAACGAAATGAATGAAAAAAAAAAAAAATGAAATGCACTAACAAAACACGCTCGATTACCGGGAAACTAAAAACCTCATTAAACCAATATTTGACATGGACTGAATTTTTGGAAAATATTACACGCCCGAATAAGTGACCTACACTAGAGGGGAGGAGGACGAACGCAAGGCACTACCGAGTTCAATAATACGACGCGTTTACCCCCTCCCCCCACCACAATTGGCACATTTTGCTGGTGCCCAAGAAATCACAAAAGGTGTTAATGGACATGCCTCCCCTGCACTTTCATGTGCAGGCGACCGCATATATGGCGGCGGTGAGACTGCTGCGGGCGGGGCACGTGAAGCGGGGTGTCCAGGTTGGGCACTTGCGTGTTCTGGAGGAAGTTGCATGTAGTGAGGCGACTGAAGTCGTTACGGATCTCATGCATGTGAGGATGGATTTTGAAAAACCCTTTAAGGTCGATATAGGCAACCACGACCTTTGGGATAAGGGTTTGCCGAGGTTTAAGCATGGCACGCAAGTATGGTATACTGATGGATCTGTGAAGGATGGGGGTGCTGGCATTGGGGTCTTTGGCCCCAGGCTTCAGCATTGGGAGTCCCTTGGGACGACCGCCACCATCTTTCAGGCGGAGATCTATGCTATAGAAGCCTGAGCACGGAAGATTAGTGAGAGGGGTCTTCGGAAAGCGGAGATCTTCATCCTGTCTGACAGCCAGGCGGCTCTTAAAGCCCTAGGCTCAAGTGTCGTGAATTCGAAGCAAGGTTTGAGGGGAATGAAACGGCTGATCAACTCGCGAAGAGAGGATCAGAGATGCCTTACGTGGGCCCAGAGCAGAGTCTCGGGGTCACGAAGTCCTTCACGCAGGCGCAGGCGTGGTTGCACGAGAGGCATCGTGAACACTGGGTTAGACAACCAGGTCTCAGGCAGGCCAAGCTCTTTGTCACTCCAAAGGGACGATCGGAGAAGGGCCTGATCTCTCTGAGCCGAGGAGACCTTAGGATCTTGGTGGGACTGCTAACGGGACATTGTGCTTGCGTCTTTCTTGGCAGGGCAACCTGAGGGGACACCACAATAGATCTCATAGGTCGAGTTTGGTAGGAGATAGTTTCTTCTGGGCTTCCCTCCCCGTTTAACCAAAAAAAAAAAATCACAAAAACGGTGGGCCGGCCACCAACACCCTCAAAGTTCAATAAGATTTTCCATCCGAAAAAATCGTCCAAATCGATGATAATTCAAAACGCTCAATGTTTGCCAATGCGAGGGGAGCTGGGGGGTCACTCAGTGGCATTAAAGAGGATTTTTTTTTTTTCTGAGGCTACATGAATCAATTACGTAGGAACTGTCTGAGGTACCTACTCATAAAATACTTCCGACTCAAATTAAAACACTTTGTAGCAATGACCCTAAAAAACTCACAGTGAGATCCCTGGATGATTTTAGCGAAAGTAACAAAAATTTCAAAATGGACGAAATCGCGTATCTTGCGGGCTTCTCGCGGAATCCGAAAATCGCGACGCATTTGAGACGTTTGGCCGGTTTTCGTGCGGAGGCTCCACGATTTTTTCCGCGTCTACGCAATTACGGGCACTGAAGTTCAAAGAAGAGCCTCGCAATTATCACTGGCCCACTCTGGAGTCGATAAAATTAGATGAAACGATCAATCTCGAGAAACGCACATTTTTGCCCCCTTCGGGAGGGTGCTGACGCCCAATCCAGGCGAGTTATGGCCGGAACCGGCTACGCTCTGGCTCCGCAATTGATAATTCCCAAAAGGACTCATGAACAGCGGCCAGATGAAATCGGAACTGCCCATAATCGCCCACCTAATCATGAACGATGAATTTGGCAGAAATAAAGCAAAATGTAAAAATGACCAAGCATTTCTCTCGTTACGGCAAATCCAAAAATCGAGTTTTATTTTCGATCAGAACGACCGTCAAAGCGGTTCCCACTGTGGTGCCACCGTTTTTAGTCACTAGGACACGTTTTCAGGGACCGCACGAATTTTCCCGCAGACGGCGCGGCGATGCCGGCGGCCACAAAATTGACATCGTCGCAAGAAAGAACCTCGATGCACGTGGACCTCGCTGAGCTGCACTGGTGCCTCTGACTGTGTTTAACGGTCTGGAAAGAATGCCACAGCCGGGATCCATGGACGCTGGTCAAGGGGCGCTTCATGACCCCCACACAGCCACGACCTATCAATTTTCCCACAAAGTAACAATACTACCACGGTCACTTATCTATGTGCAAAACAAAATCATCAAAACCACATCCAAAATTCCACCGAGTGGTGTTCAGCTCAAATTGTAGGACCATTTTCTCAAAGGTACTGGTCTAAGACAGACGTGATGTATGAGTCCCCCCTGAACCATGCTCAACCATGAAATACAAGCACGGGTTCCAGCCTGGAAATTTCGTGGGTTGGTCTTGCTGAAAACCCAATTTCGCGGGGTTGCCTCATAGTACAGTAAAATTAGGTGAAAAATTTACTAAACCCATATATTCAAAAGAACATGAACATTTTTGGTGCAACTTGTTTGGTGCCCTTCCCCTAACGCAGCATAAAAAACTATTTACGATTCTGCCTCGGGTTTGGGAACAGCTGTCGGTGGAAGTTGTACTTCGGCCGTTTTTCTGGAATAATTCTGTAACTATTGGTGATGTCAAAGAAATGTACTAGACCTAAATTGAAGAGCACAAAAGTTTACACAATAAGTGTTATGCGGGGTTTATACTTATATAAAGGTACCGTAATAGGTCACTACATGCCATATTTCAATTGAAAAGAGAGGCAATTCCCCCAAAGACCAAAGTTGGGAAGCTATTTCCCTCCAAAAACAACAAGCGAGTAAATTGTGAGAATCCCAAGCACTATTGAGGAATCTATTGGATAGGTACCTAGTACCTAATTTACTCATTATTTTTTGGCATAGCCTCCTCTTTTCAAGTATAACTGCAATATTTCCCCTTCCAGCTGTCATTATGGTAATTTTGACGGCAAATCCTTAAAGAAGATACTTTTTTCATGACGGAACGGTCGCATCCAACGGCACAAATCATCATAAGCCTTCTCAACAGAGGTTGTAAGTTGCGTGAAATAGCATACTTTATATTTTCGCTAAACTATCCATCAAAAATTTTGTCGGATAAGTTACTGAAACGATGGTTCTCATTTTTCCTAGACGTTCTTCAGATGTACGCGTTTACAATCCCTCCCAACTAATTTTTTATACGCATCCCGGATTTCGATGAAATCGGTTCGCCATAGAAAAGGTTAGGTATACCTATTCAATTTTGCAGTTGTTCACGCGGCTTCCACTACGCTATGCGATCGAGGAAAACCGCGCATGAGAGCTTGATGTGAGTTTTTCTGTAGTCTTCGAATTAAGCCTAATAGAATGATTAGTCAATACTGATGGTTGCAATGATGGTTCAGCAAAACTAATAAAATGGTCCTGAAATCCAAACTCAAGTTCGTTCAGTGCCAACACCCGACTAGTGTTGAATCGATACCAATAAGGTATCGATACTTTACTCATTTGAAGTATCGAATGGGAAGTATCGAATGGTACTTGGTATCGAAAGAAAAGTATCGATATTCATATAACTTGTTTATGGTATCGTATAAAAAGTATCGATATGTACTCGGTATTGGTACAGAAGTACCGATACCAAAAGTGCTTGGTATTGATTCAAAAGTATCGATACTTTAGTGGTATCGATTCAACTCGCTTGTAAGAAAACCCCTCCACCACCACCCAACAAAAGCACTACCATCTCTAATGATTTTCCGAGTCGTCAATCACTACTCCCTTATACAAATAAAGACTCATTTCAATCGAAACACAATGACTATTTAAGCTCGAAGCACTCTATGCAACTTTTGAAATAGGATCGCCTACCAGTTTAAAAAAATATCCGGTCACTACCGGGGATCACATATTTTCTTTCCACCTGCAAATAAATAGCAAACATGCTACGAAAAATGCATAGTGTGCACCGAGCTTATAACTCTCTTACTTAACCGATAGTTTTACGACACCGAATGAATGCACCCGATACCGAATATCTACTTATTTGAATCAATACCCATTCAATAACAAGTAAAAGTACCTACTGATTTGAAACGATACCGAATCACTACCCAGTACTTTTACTCGGTATCGAATGGGTATTGATTCGGTATCGTTTCAAATAAGTACTTTTACTTGGTATCGAATGGGTATTGATTCAAATGAGTACTTTTACTCGGTATCGAATGGGCATTGATTCGGTATCGTACTAGTTTGAATCGATACCAATTAAAGTAGTGCGCGCCTCGGTGGTGTAATGGATACAATACTCGCTTCGCAACCCAGCGGGCCTGGGTTCGAATCTAGCTATTGCCCATTTCACTACAAGGCAGCGGCGAACTGTGACACGGCACACTCGGCTTCGTGTGGGCGTTCCCGGCGCTGTGCGTTCAACAAACCGCGCACCGACCGAAACGCCCGCGTAGTACGGTTGTGAAGTGCACAGTTGGATCAGGGTACGGCGTATGAGCCCAAAGGAGGCTTTGGCGCCTGCGGGGTTCGAAACCCGGCGCTCACTAATTATTATTATTATTATTATTATTATGAAATTAAAGTAGTCATTTCAAACGGTACGTTACCGATGCCGGGAGTTAACTTGTTTAAATTAAAAAAATAAAAAATTACTCGGTATTGATTAAAAGTATCAAATCGTACTCAGTATCGAATGATAAGTATCGATTCCTGAAGAAATCATTTCCTAGTATCGAATCGAAGTATCGAAATAGTACTCGGTATCGAAAAAGTATCAATATCAAAACTACTGAGTATCAATTGTAAAGTATCGATACTTCACTCTGTTTACTAGTATCGATTCAAGACTACGCCCGGCGCGAAATCTTCGTGAATTTCTTATACAGTGGAAGGAGGCGGGTCGGAGAGAGATCGCACCCAACATTTATCAGTTTTCCCAGCTTCCAAGCTTCGGTCAATTTTCCGTTAGCTTTTACTTTCCTGCTTCCGTTTCAACCAAAAGGCGAAGGAAAGGAAAAAAGTCGTACGGGAGTTTCTTGTGTTAACCTGTTTGCTCTTCAAATTTGGTCTGTACATTTTCGCGTTAAAACAAATGGTTCCAGAATTATTTCTTAAAAACGAACGAAATACAACTTCTACCAACAGCTGCTCCTTAACCCGACGCTGAATCCTAGGGAGGTTTTTATGCTGTATTAGCGGAAGGGTAACGAGCAATTTGCAACAAAAGTTCTGTTCTTTTGAATGCCTGGGTCAAATAATTTTACTGTTCTATCATTGAATCAAATGAATGGTCAATTTTACAGATTTTTGGCTCTGCGAAACCCTCAATTTTGCGAATATGGTTTTTAACGGATAATTTTACAATCGATCCCAGTCACTAAAAAATAATATTTTTTGAAAATTCGAAAATCCAAGGGCCAATTTAAAGCCTGAACCCACAACTTCGGCCATCTGAGAATCTTTTTCCCAAACCCCTTTCCCCTTCAGACCAGCTTAGGAGCTGAATGATGATCAGTTAGAGGACCATTCAATTGGATGGTTTCATAACTATTTATATCCAGTTTCAGTCCTCTTGACGGGCTATAAAGCAAAATTTGCCAACTTTCTTGGCCTAAAAGCTCGTTTATTTGCGAGCCATTGGGGGCTTAAATGTTTGAAATTTTGCTCGAACGAATTTTTACAATTCGTTCAAGGTATTGCTCATGTAGTAGTTCCTGAATCTGATTCTTCACTTCAAAAACTAGAAATTCACCCACAAAATTGGCTATTATAAATCCTAGGAGTGGCTCTAAAATTGTTTATTTGGTTGCAAAAATATCAAGATTGCGCCCCTTACCATTAGAAAATTGAGAGAAGAAGATCCAAAAGACCAGGCCCACAAATGTTAATGTTTACCCAAAAATGTCCATTTAGACCCAGAAATGTCAATTTAAACCAATACATATTTGTTTTGTTGTGCTCCTGGTGATCTCCCCCTCCCCCTAACCAACGAGTAGACCTAACAAAAAGCTTGGGTGTCAGTTCAAGTACATTTCTCCCTCTTAGTTAGGAGAGGTCATATTCAAAGGTCTTCCTTAGCGAGGCTTTGCCTCGAGTTTTTAAAGATCATGCGAACATCTTTCTAGAAGACCCCCAACGACGCTTTAAATTTAAGAAAGATCTCTGCATGCGACTCTACAGTAATTCAAATACAAAAAAGAAGTACTCACGGAACCACTGCTGGTTGAGCGACTTGAGTCGATGCTACTCAAAGAACTAGACGATGACGCTCTTACGCGTTTTTTCGAATCGCCTCGAACAGCAGGTGAGGTAGGAGTTGCGAAGCTCTCCTTAGACGAACCCATCCTGGGATTTTTCGGAGGTAAGTCGTACTCGACGCTCACATTTGTATTGCCTCGCTTCCCGACAGTTTTTTCCTTTTTCTTCGCCATCACTTCTTTCTCCTTTTCACTTGACAACTCGTCGAAAGGAAGTTTCTTCTTTCGAACCCGACCCGACCTTTTAACTTCAGTGGGTTCAGTCTGAGATTCCGAAACGGCCGGAGACTCTTCTTCTGCGGCTGCCGGAATTTTAGCCCGTCGACCACTGCGTCCTTTGAACGTTTCGGGTTGACTTGCGGGCTGAGTGTCTTCCACCTGTTTTTTGTGTTTGTTTAGACATCCACGACCTCTGGGTGAAGTTTCGGGCTCATTTTGAGCGCTGCAGGTTGGTTGTGTGTCGTCCGCCACGTGGGCAGCTTTGCCACGGTGGCTGCGCCCCTTCGGCTCAGGTTCTTGAGAGTTTTGACTGGATTGTACTGGTTCGTCTCTTCCACGGTGCCTTTTGGTTCTAGGGTTTTCTTGGGAACTTTGACTGGCGACAATCAGACCGGGATCGCTCAATTTTTGGGTGGGTTGACTCACACTGAAGGTGGGTTGTGAGTCGTCTGGGTCGGAAGCTTTGCCCCGACGTCCCCGAATTGTTGTCCCAGAGTAGTCTTCCTGCGAATTTTGACTGGCATGAAGAGGCCCATCTCTACCGAGACGCCTCCTACTTTTAGGTTCTTGCTGAGACTCCTGGCTACCAACTACTGGCTCTGAGGCGTTTTTTCGGGGGGCTTTACCACGACGCCCACGCGTTTCAGGATCTGGCAATGAGTTTTGACTGCCCTCGGTCGGATTGCGGCTTTCCGTTTGTTGATTTACAATTCCACGGGATCCCTGCTCTTCAGCGTTTTCCTGAGACAGCTCTCTGGCCAAGGATGGTTGGGAATCGTTGGATTGAGGCGCTTTTCCGCGACGACCACGCATTCGAGGACCTTCCAGTACATTCAAACTAACCACTGTGGATTGAGGGACTTCGGATTTTTTATTTTTACCCCGCTCCTCCTGGGAGTTCGAACGAGTGTCAACGTTTCCCTGATTTTTTCCTCGACGAACTGTCGCTTTTGTCGGTTCTTTGGTCTCTTCAGAATTTTCCAAGAAATCTGTTGGTTGTGTGTCGTCAAGCTTGGACGCCCCTCGCCGACCGCGACTCTCCTCTTTCACACCACCATCGAGAACCTTCCGCGGTCGTTTTGAAGGTGAAGCAGTGCTAATCTCGGTGATTTCAACGCTCTCACTTAATGAAGTTTCTGGAGTTTTCCGAGACACAAACAATCTTTTGGGTGGCCGACCAGGTCTTTTAACTGGTTCTTCGAGCTCTTGAGGCGGTTTTGCTCGATCCTTTTGCAACACTTGTGCACTCTCCTGGGACGCATTCTTAGGCTGACGCAATTGATTGGCCTCCATTGAAGTATCACTTCCCATTACTTTACTGGGTGATTTCGGACATGGTCGCCTTCCAGGTACGAAAGGAATAGGCTGGAACGAATCTTCCATAATACGATTCGGAGGCCTTCGGGTGCGCTTCTGGACAAATTCCATGTCCTGACTCGAGTCAGATGACATGTCCGTCACACTTCTCGATGGGACTTTCAACTGTGAATCTTCTGATATACGCAACGAAGTTGAAGGGGTTTGACTTCCATACCTTAGTGGACTTCGACCGCTCCTATTCGGAGATGATAACTGAGAATCATTCCTGGAAGAACTTGGTTGGGGACTCGAAGGGGTTTCTGGTTGAGGAGAAACTTCTTTTTCGAGAGGCTTTCCACGGGTACTTCTTCTTATGGGTGCATCAGCTGCAGTTATCTCTTTGCTTATAGACGGAGTGTTGGTCGTATTAGTCGAATCGATGGCGACACAGGTCGGAACAAGTTTTTTCCCAGCTTTGAGTACATTTTCATTAACCTCAGGGATTTCAATTTCCAACTGCGGTGCTTCTATCGAGTTGGAAGATTTAGAAGGAGTACTGCTCTGTTGAGCTCTTTGTTTCTTCGGAGGCCTCCCTCTTTTTGGCGTTTTAATTTCGGAAGAATGATCCATCTGTTTTTGCTTTGATTTCGCAATAACTTTCATCGGAGTTTCAACAAGTGACGAAGTTTTAGAAGTCTTTTTGTCGCAATCTCCCGAACTGACAGAACTTCTCCACGATTCTTTGGCATGAATCTTGCTCAAGTTCGACTTCTTCCCATTAGGTTTTAGCGGATTCGTAGGCGGAATATTTGTATCGGAAAACAACGTCACCACCTTTTTGGAAGCGCTCTCCGGGCTTTTTTCGGGCGTCTCGTAGACTCTGCCGGACGGTGAATCATCAAAGCCTGCATATCTGACTGGAGTACTTGTTGCTGCAGGTTCTTTGAGAAGAAAGGAAAAAGAATTACCCATCTTATTTCGATTGTAGTATTTTTTCACGCTTGGTTTATCCTTGAAGCCCTCGAACACGTCAGATTTCGCTTCAAGGGACTCTTGCGTACTTGCTGGTGAAGTCGGAGAGCTCGCTTTAACAGAGTTGGATCGGTTTGGCGATGTAGGAGAAGAAACACTCGGTTCCTCCACCTCCGAAGCGTTCTTGGTCTTTAATAATTTTTCTGTGGGAGAAACATTGAAGCCTTCGGAATCCTCTTTCCTAGGTGGTGCGCCTCCTTTTACAGACAGCTTAGTAGGCCCTTGCGAAGAGGTTGTCACGCGAGAAGATGACCGGGTTGGAGTGACCATGCAAATCTCTTCGTCGTCATCATCAGATACAACGAACTGGCGCGGCGTTTTTTGAGACTCAATTTCCTGGTTACTGGTTTCCTCAATAATAAGTTTGTTTGAATCAAGAATCGTGTCTTCCTTTGGCTCAGAAAAATTGACTGTTGGTGTATTTGAAGCAAGAACGTCTTCAACAACAGTTTCTTCTTCTGCTGCTTCGGATTCATTGACAATTTCCGTTAAATTCTGAAGTTCATCCGGTTCCTCCAGTTGGGTATCCGGCAGCGGAAGAAGTTTCTTGGGAGTCGTTCTAAGAACAGGACTGCAGAAATCATCCTCTTCTTCAATAGCTTCAACACTTATTCCCTGTGAGCTATGCGTTTCTTCAGCTTGCGTCGCAAGTAGAGGAAGAGCCTTTTTGCCTCGAGTGCGAATAACCGGACTCGACGACCTACTACTTCCGCAACTATTGTTTTCAGTCAATTGCGGTATTTCTTCAGCCGCGGGCTGGGATCGAAGTTCACTCGTTTCAGTCGTCTGAGGCTTTTCTTCGGCAACGGGTTGTGAACAAGGAATTATGTCATCGTCATCATCGTTGTCATCACTTCGTTCTACTTCAGCTATCCCTTCCAAATGTTTTTCAATTCGGTGCACCGCTTGCGTAGGCAGATCAGATATGCTGCACTCCACGGAGACTGTGTCAGCAGGCACGATATCTTCAGATATTGCCAAATGAAGAGGAAATTGGGAATCACTCGGAGTCGATTTTATATTAGACGAGTCAACCAGCTGAGTTGGTACTTCCGACAGGTTCAAATGGAAACTTCCACACGTGGTACTCTCGCTCTGTTCGTCTGGTTCTGGCTTAGTCGCTTGTGGCCTAGTAAAATCTGGCTCAGTCGTAATGAGTTGTGTTGGCATTACAGACAAATGATCTTCGAGGGCCGGAGAATCGGGTTGCGGCTGAGCACAATGTTCATTCGGCTCTTCCGGATTTCCATGCAGTTTCTCCTTTGCAACAACAAGCTGAGTTTCAGCTTCACACAAATCAAATGAGCTTCGCTTCATCGTTGGAACAATAAACGAATTTTCGTTGGAACATTTCGGCACAGCTTGCGTGGCTATCGAAAGGATATCTTCGCCTGGCGGTTTTACCGGTTCATCAGCCACGTTTTCCTCAGACGTACTCCGAGTCTCGAACCCCGGAAATTCGAAGGAATGATCGGAATTTTCAGTATTGCTAACTTTCATTTCATTTTGAACTGAAGGCGGCGATTCTGAAGCCGTTTCTTCCTGATTGCGTGAGAAAATTTTCACTCTACTTTTCGCGAACCGTTTCTTATTCGGCAGATTACTGGCGGAAGGGTCGTCTACAATATTGAAAGTGCAGATGGGTTTTACGGGTGAGGTTTCTTGCGCAGATTTAATCTCTTCTTCACTCTTCGGTGTTTCCTCCAGTTTGTCAATCACAAAATTTTCAGCGGGACCAATAGGCTCCGAAGCCACGATTGTAACGTCATCACAATTCTTGGTGGCAACGTTACTGTCCTGCGAACCACCGTTGTGAGGAAACTCTTCTACGGGCGCTTCAACCTCGGAGGGTATCACATTTTCACTCGCGGGGAAGGGTTGTTCCGTCAACATATCGAACACGCTACTCACTCCACTTCCAGAACTCGCTTCGTTGCCATCATAGAATTGCTGTGTGGCCATATCAAAAATAAGAGGATTGACGATTCCAGGCTTGCTCCTGATAGGGGAAGACGAGGAGGCAATATCGTCAGACGTGGCAATTTCTGGCTTACCCCTGATTGGAGATGATGAAGGCACCATTTCTTCATAGTTGTCTCCATCTCCCTAGAGGTTTAAAAAAGCAATGGTTCAAGTTCACAAATATATCACAAGAGGAAATGGTAGTACTCACTTTGAGTGGCGTATCAAACATGAGGCCACTTCCATCTTTCTTGTCGGAAGACTCAGAAGCTTCAACAGTATCACCACAGTCACTGAGCGGAAGCGTTTCTTTCTCATTTTCTCTTTCAACGTAGTTATAAATACCAGTAACGTTGGCAAAGGTTATTGTTTCTCCATTTTTAATGAAATATTGAACGCGAGGTTTGAGGACAGCCTGGAACAAAATATAACAATAATTCATTACGGCGCCGCCGTCACTTAAGTAATGAAAGGTTGGCCTAGTGAAATCTCGCTTGTGGGTAGACCGACACGGGATAAACTACTTTTTCAGCAACCCCTATCCGTCCGATCCTTTATGCTTCCTTGTCAGATAGGCCTGTTGTCTGACTTCCTAAAAGAGAACAGGGCGAAGATCGAAAAGTAGAGCAATATTTATAATTTACGGTCGTAAAGTCAATACGCTCGTTGCCTAAGTATACAATTTCCTCAGTTACTAATAGCGTCCTTGGGTAGAACAATACTACCCAATCAATTTTATCGTACAACCCCTATGTTGCCAAAATCGACCGCGAAAAGTTGGGTAAAAATACAAGATTTGGGGGGGTGCTACTAGCACTCCTTCCCACTGGACAACGTGGATATCCCTTTTGGGACACTGTGAGGTCACCCACTCCAGTTGAGGCTAAAACAAGATGCGACCCGCGATGGGAATCTGTCCCGGGTACCCTAGGACAATTGGCGACCCTAAAGATGTTCATGAAATTAAGAATTTTCAGTTTAACTGAAGAAGCTGCCCACTCATTTTTCCCTGACTTAAGTGTCAAAATTAAGAAATGTCTTGAATTTTCCTAGATTCACCTGACCACTTGAAAATTCCCTGACTTTTCCCGGTCTGTGGCCACCCTGTTTTAAGCCGAATTAACGTTTTTCTCAACTTTACGTTAAGCAACTAAGCGATAAATGACCTTTTTCCTTAAGAAAATATGTTTTATGATAGAAATTCCAAGATATGTTCAGCTTCTGTGCTAATCAGCCAGTTTGAAGGGACAAATTACAGTTTCCGATTGTATCCAGTTTCGAAAAAAAGATTCTCGTCAACGGGCTAGAGGGTTATAAACGTTCCTGTTTCCGTAGTGGTTATTGGCAATGCTGAATTTAGAGGGTTGAACTAAACTGTACTAGAAGTAGTATGATGGCCGAGTGCACCAGAAGATTTGATCTCACTGCCCAGCGTTTGCTCTGTATCCTAGTTGTGACTCCTGTCAGTTAAAGAGGGCAAAAAACAATACCCTCCCGCCCAGCTACTGCCGAACCGTATTTTTTGGCCCACAAAATCGAAATTTAACAATTAACTGACCATTTTTTTTAACAGGCTACACGTGTAGCAGCTATGGATAGTAATCTGTCCCGGGGGACTGACAACGGGGTATGACTACACCCGAAACTGGAAATTTAACCTCAGTAAACTGACTGTTAACTGTTCAGCAGTCACTGAGCATGGCGGCTTGAACCTATGCATTTAGACCAGAAATTGGATTCAAGATCGGAATACTTCTATTAGCTTTACCAAAAAACCAAGAGCTTCACGAGAAAAGGTCCTTCTCATGCTACGCGCTAAGCCACCAGCCACCTCTACTCACAATCAGTTTTTATTAACGTCTACTCTGGAACGCTATTTAGAAGGATGGCGAACAACCTTATAAGAAAAACGGCAAGTTAATACTCACAGAACCAAGTTTTGTTGAGTTGGTACTGTTCAAATCACAAATGAAGTGATTTGTAGGGTCTTCACCGTCAATCGTCGCGTGAACGGTTGAAACAGACTGAAAATGTAATCAACATAAACGTCATTAAGAGTGTACCGGCGATGGAGACGAGACACTACCTTGCTCTTAATGACGACATCGCAAATATCACTCCGTCCGATTTTGTTTTCCCGATTATAAATGACATGTTCGACTCCGTCCACGTTCAGTATAGCCACCTGGAAATAAAACGCCATTTGATAGAACTATCTAATGGGTTTTTTGTTACAAAAAAGTGAAGAGCTTACTACGACTTCAGACTGTATTCTGGTGGACTCAGGCACGGCGAATCTGTGCTGAGCGTCCGGATTTGAAATAACTTGCGTGGCTTCCATAAAGCTATCCATTTTGCTCCGGTCGTTGTGCGAGTCAGACTCAATTCAAGGAACTCATAACTCAAGAGATAAATCACTTTGAACGACGCAATCAAAACTATTCGACCGCATATCAGTTTCTCACTGCAGCTACATAATTATCAACAAAATAAAAAAAAAAAAACGTGAACAAGATGAAAGGAGATTAGTGCGGGAAAGGTTTCAAGTGAAGATGAGCGGTCTCCGATGTCACAACAACGCAGCACAAAACCACTTGAGAAGTTTTTTCCTATTTTAATTGCCCAGTTGGTCGATAAATAGTCGTTCCGCGTAAAAGCTGAGAATTCAAAGTTCACAAATTAAAATAATAAATCACTTCGAGACCTTATTTCCAACATTCTTGAAAGCTCTTCGCCGGACGGGGTTCAAACTGTTGTCTCCTCCCATATCACACACACTCACTATAACGTCAGATTTTACCCCTCCCCCTCCTACATAACTGTTTCCAGTTGACAGGAAAAAGGAGAAAATAGAAAAGGAGTTTTCCCCTTTTGTCGGCTGTCGGCCATCTCTGGGTTTGGGTGTATTGTGATCGAAGTTGGAATTTGTGTGTATTTGAATGCAACTTGGGTGCTTGTGGGGGTGATCCTTGGATTGGTTGATTCTCGAAGACTCGGACGTGATTTTAAAGAAGTTTCAGGCTATTTGAAATTATAAGTTGGAACTCTATGGGTAGCGGCACAGCTATGGATTCGATCGTTATGTCCTGTATCAAATATCTCCTATTTCTTTTTAATCTCCTTTTTGCCGTAAGTGTTGCTCAGAAGCCTTTTTTCTAGAATTAATTCGTCGAAAATGACACAAAATTCGTGTTGACAGGTTTCCGGCATCATCGTTCTTACAATCGGTGTTATGATACAGCAAATGTACTCGAACTACTCCCTTTTCATCGGGGATAAACTATTCTCTCTCCCCGTCATATTTATGGTCGTGGGCGTCTTCATTTTCGTCGTGGCTTTCTTCGGCTGCTGTGGCGCTATCAAGGAAAATAACTACATGCTTCATATTGTGAGTATAAAACTTTCCCATCTCTGTACCTATATCGATCAAATTTCAAGCTGCTCGCCTTAGTCGGGATCGGGGACAGTGCCGGAGTTTCATTTTCCTTTAGAGCTGAATTTTCAGCTTGCCACCGGCCGTTCTAGCGGTTGAGTAGTAGCGATGTTTTTTGTGTTCGGGGACCCAAAATTGGAATTCTAAAGCCTACAAACTGAGTTTATAACCTGATCGAAGCCGAAACTGCGGATCTAAACATTGGACTCATCATGTATGTGCACATCTGAATAGTTATAATAACGTCCTATTCTTCCACCTTTGGCCTATTCATACCATTTAACTGTAACATCACATTCGGACCAGAGAAAAACAAACTTCCTCCCATATTGTAGGCCTCCTTCTGTAGAGCTGCAGCTGCTAGAGAAATAGCAGATTACCACTCTATGGTGAGCACGGCTCAGTCTGATTTACTGAACCAGAGTTGTCCCTCTGATCATAAGTGCCAGCGGCGTAACAACAAGGTTAGCGAGCATCTGGAGCGCATCTAAAATTTAGACCACCTCCTAACCTGGTCATAACCTTTACCACCGTATTATTCTTACAACAGGGGTTCTCAACCTTTTGGGTGCGGATTTTACCCATAATACGCAGACAATCTACATCTTTTGGCCGTTTTTATCCCTCACGGGGCCCGTAAACTAGAATTATCGCCCCTCCCTCCCAAGGGCGTATAGCTAGGAGGGGGCATGAGTGGGCGGCTGCCAGCCCTTCTTCAAGTACTTTTGGTTCGAAACCAGCTACACACGCTCCGCACACCCCCGGAGCACACGCTCCGCTAAACGCTCCGGGAATAATTTTAGAACAAATGATCACTGTAAACGCTAATTCGTACTTTCTCGAGGCAACATCTTAGCTAACGTGTAAAAAAAGCGCTAATTCATGAAGTTCACGTAATGCCTGCAATTCGCCAGAAAAATTGAGAGAAGTAGCCGTTGAATTACATAATTCAGAGCTGATTATCTGCGAAATCATAATTTTGGGGTCTATAAATATCCTGTAAATTGCAAGTTCATGGTCTCAACCTTCGCGAAATTACAAGTTTCAGTTTTTTTTTAGCTTAAAATCCATGGCATTGCCAGTTTCGGGTCTGTGTTTCTGCAGAATTTCGAGTTTCGGGGATCTTCTCAGTAACGGTGGAATCCGAGCTAGATGCCGAAACAGTACCCAAAGTCTTCCACAAAACTAACTCATTTTAAAATCAAAAAGTTTTGTTCCGACAGCAGCCTGTCGGGAAAAGTGCATTTCATTCATGCGACAATCGAGTCAAACCTCATAAGTTAGAACGATATCAATCAATTATGAATGACATTTAGGCCGTGGTATAGAAAGTCAAAATCATAAAATCGTGTTTCTTTTTACCGCAGGCCCCTTTTTTGGCACCAACTGAGGGGGAACAAAATTATGAAAATGAAAAATGAAACAGAGTCAGTTTGGTTGTCTAGGGAAGGCGGACTCTTGTTAGAGGACTTATTTGCAACTAAAATCTTTATCCCGGCCTAAATTTCATTCATAATTGATTGATAACGTTCTAACTTATGAGGTTTGACTCGATTGTCGCATGAATGAAATGCACTTTTCCCGACAGGCTGCTGTCGGAACAAAACTTTTTTCAGATTACGTTAATTTTCAGATCAGTTACATTAGGTTAAATGGTACGTCACTATTTCACCATTGCGGAATGCGGAGTGCCTTGGTTCGAATACGAAACAATATTTTGAAAAAATTTTTTTGTTCCCCCCTTTTTGGCCCACCTCAGGATTTTTTACTCAAGATTTATTAGGCTGTAGGCTGTAGGCAAATAAAATAAAAGAGACTGCTCAAAATACAATGTCAATGAAATTTTTTGGTAATTGGGTGGTCCAGTAAGGCATAGCGTTAATTTAATAGCTCCCCTCCGCCGACAACTCCCCTGCCATATTAACGGATTTGGTTCACTAGGGTCTCATACGAAAGCGCGTTCATTTCTCATTACTCGAGTCAATTTTGGGGGCAATTGCAGCAACAGCCGTGCGGTAGCGAATTTTCAACTAATTCAAACCCCTCTTTCACACCGTTCCCGTGGACCGATTCATCTGGATCACGAACTCATCCGAGATATTCACGCTATTGATTTTTAGACCAAATTTGGTTGCCCTAAGTAAAAAATTGCGACCGTGATCGTGCTAACAAGCGAGGGTCATATATATATATATATATATATGATTGAACCGACCTCGGATTCGTGTTCTAGGGGTTCTGAAACGTGAAAAAAAGAATCACAACCCATATGTGCGACCATCAGGGCGAGACCAATAGTGCATTTTTTGAATGAAATACACTAATATCCACGAAATTGGAATTTTCTGGCTGAATAATTGCGAGTTCCAGGTCTTAAGTGGCGAACACACTAGAGCGATACGATATCTATCTAGGACAGATAGAAACAACTGGAAATGTGTCAGAGTGGTGCAGAAACGATATCGTATCGCCACGGTATGAACGCCGCCTTAATTTCAAGGAAACTACAAGTTTCAGGAGCTTTTGTTCTGGTCTGAACATCTGCGAAATTGCTTTGTTTCCGGTTTCTATTTTCGTGAAATTTGAAGTTCGAGGTAGGTATTCCTATAGGTATTTCCTATAGGTATTTTGTATGGACTGAAACCCGGTCTAGCCTATTCCAGGATCTTAATCTTGGAGAAATTGCAAGTTTTTTTTTGTTTTTGTTTTTTTTCAAGTGCCCGAGCGCCCTTTGCCGACGAATCCCGGTATTTTGAGCTGATGATTGTAAAGATTATAACTAGGGATCGGATTTTTATGCTCTAAAAAACTGCAAAATATGCCCTATAAAATGCCCTTAAAATTGAGGAAATATGCGCTTAAATATGCACCAACAAAATCAAATTAGGGGAATGTTTTACTCTTTCTTTCGTTGATTTTGAATGTATAGGGGGTTGGAAATTATGGCAAAGTACAGAATCGTAAGTGAAACATTAAAACAAAAATTAAACCCCGACAAATACAAACAGAAAAGGCCAGTTATTCAAAGTAACAGTCCGTTTAAAACTCCCTGGCGAATGCATTCACTTTACTTGCTAAAGTGATTCGTTCTTTCAGCATTATCGTGATCCCAAAACGAACTAAAAAGTAATACATTGTATGAAAAGCAGAAAAAAAACAAAAAAAAACTAGAAATTACATAGAATTGAAAGGCGCTTCAAACAGTTGGCAAGATGCGCGCAATCCTTGTCCCTTATCAAACGAAAAAAGAGGAGCGTAACTTTGTCTTGCACTATTTTCACTGGGCCGCTCGCTGAACCTACAATAAGTGATTTCTCGCTGAAGCATGCAGTTTTCATCGGGAGTCGCGTTTGGCTGTTATTTCAACTCTGCCCCACGCCGCACTTTTCAAAGTCCACTAATTTTGTTGTTCTAGAATATCTTTGTGCGTCAATAATAAAAAATGAACGCGTTGGGCGTTTATGCACTGTTTGGTTAGATCAGGAATATTTTATTTTCTTTAAAATAAGTAATTTTATGCTTTTAACCCTAAATTATGCGTTTTCATGCTGCTATCCCCCAAATAATGCAATTTTATGCAAAAAAATTCTTCGCAATGAAAATCCGATCCCTAATTATAACTGTTTCGATTTGGACCGGACGTGGTTTGTCTGTCCTTCGGAAAATCGTCCATGGCGCAACGCAGTCGGTTCCAGCCAAAACGCACCTAGATGGGTGTCAGCGGCACTTGAACAGAACACTACTCTCCGTCTACTATGTGTATAGAGAAGGCTCTGTCCTAGAAGGGAGCCAAAATTCGACAACAAAATGTTTGTTCTTAAATAATCTTCAAGAACCGAATTTCAATAAATATCAATTTCGGGGTGTAGAAACAAGGTCCGTGGCTTTGGCTCTTTCGAATGGCAATGTCGAGAGCTTGGCGCAACCATTAACCTAATTTCGTGATTTTGTTCGAAAATCCAATTTCGCAGGGTCCGCAAAAACCAAACTTTGGCCCTGTAAGTGTGAAGCCGCGACCTTTGGGCTTTCGCTCGAGCCCAACCCGCGGATTTGATGTTTTGAAGGAGCGAAGACCCTAAAATTGCTGTTTTGATCAAGTGAACATTGTGAAATTGGATTTTTGATTGGGTCAACGTCGCGAAATCGTCATTTTAAAGTCGATTCACACACATCAGTGCCGTGAACGGGACGTGCCTCGACCGGCAAATAAAACATTATTCTCAATGGAAATTGAAGGGTCACGTCCCTGACACGTGCCGGATATGTGTGAACGAGCCTCTCAATTCCCGTATGAGAATAATATTTTACTTGTCGGACGTGCCCCGTCCACGTCCCGTTCATGGCACTGATGTGTGTGAATAGACCTTTAGGGAGCCAATCCCGCGAATTTGGCTTTTGAGTTAGCAAACCCCGGAAAATTGGGTCCTGTGAGAGCCAAAAGATCCGTCAAATGTGGGCTTTGAAAGGCCGAACTCTTGAAATTTATTTTCTGACCGTCCAAAATTCGCGATGGTGTTTCTTGACAACTTTCCAAGTGTCTTCTCAGTTTCTGGCATAGATATGGCAAGTTTACAAGCAGAGGTGTCAGTTTTTGACGGAGAGGTAACAAACCATTTCTGTGCACACTGAGTTTCTTGGGGGTGAATTGACGATTTCCATCGCTGTATCCTTCGTTGATGAATTGATGGCTTGGAGAGTTGAACAACCAGCAGTTTTTATACCATAAATTCCAATTTTTTGGTTACAATTACAGTTTTCGGCTGATTACTTGATTAGCCAGTTTTCTAGACAAGTTCTGAATTTCTTTGGCATCGGTGATGCTGCGGAACAGATGGGTGGTAGTGGTGCTGGGGGGTGTGGAAGCGGCTGTGAAGGCTGAGAGGGGAACCCCACAAGGCTCCTGCATTTCCCCTCTGCTCTGGTGTTTGGTCATAGAGGGGCTCGTACGAGTTTTGGAGAGAGAGGTATTTATTGTCAGTTCTTTGTGGATGATGGGGTGATATTGGTGAGGGGGAAGGACTTGGGCACCTTGTGCGGTCTCATGAATCAGGCGGTTCACGTAATGAATAACTGGTGTGCAGGCAGAGGGACTTGCGGTAAACCCAGAAAAAGCCAAGCTTATACTCTTTACGAAGAAGAGGATCTTGGCAGGGTGGGGGCCAATTAAGATGAATGGAAGAGAAATAGAAAGGGTGACAGAAGCTAAATATTTGGGGGTCACCCTTAACGGTAAACTGTCGTGGAGGACCCACGTGGACAATGTGTGTAAACGAGCGGTAAGGACATTTCATCAATGTAGGCGAGTAGTGGGGAGTACCTGGGGCTTGACCCCTCAACGGATGCTGTGGTTATACACAGGTATAATTAGGCCCAGAATATTGTATGGCGCTTTGGCTTGGTGGAAAGCGGTGTAGTGGTCCTGGGGGCGGGAGTTGCTCGGCAGGGTCCAGCGTCTGGCGACTCCGGGGGCCTTCAGGACGACTCCAACGGCAGCGATGGAAATGTTGCTTCGGCTGCGACCCCTATATTTGGAGGTCAAGATGCGCGCAATGGAAACATGTTATGGGTTGCAAGTCCATGGGAAATGGGCGGTCAGGGGGAGAGATTTGGGACACAGGGAAGTAGCGACGGAGCTCCAGAGGGTGGCGCCTGCCACCCAGATGAGGAGCGACAAAACCGTGAAGCGACTGGACTTGGGAAGGAAGATACGGATTCGAGTTAGTACGAGAGAGGAATTCAGGGTGCAAGAGGGAACCATGAATTGCTGCACGGATGGGTCTAAGTTGGAATCGGGAATGACAGGATCTGGGTTCTGGATACCGGAGTTTGAAGGTGGGGATTGTAGGCCCTAGGAAAGTTGGCCACGGTTTTTCAGGCAGAGGTCGTGGCGATAAATGACTGTGTCCTGGAGCTAATTAGGAAGTATGTGAGGTTTAGGGAAGTGGTGATCTACGCGGACAGCCGCGCAGCCCCGGGGGCGGTGGTCGGGCCAGTGGTAGAGTCGGCGTTGGTGGCGGACTGTCGGCGGGGCATCACAAGACTACAGGGAATGGATAATGAAGTGACCCTCGCGTGGATCCCTGGACACAGGGGATACGAGGGGAATGAGAAAGCTGACGAAATGGCGAAACAGGGGGCAAATAAATAAATTTGGGGACCTGAGCCGATTATTGCGGTCTCCAAGACAGTGGGGAAACCCAGATAAAGGATTGGGCGGATAGGGAGGCCGCCAGGAGTTGGAATAGCCTATCAGCCTGTCGGCAAGCGAGGGCGTGCATTCGGGAATGGGACAGGGAGGCGACGATGTGGCTGCTATCACTAAGTAGAGGCAGCATGCGGAGAGTTGTAGGGATGTTTACAGGCCACTATGCGCTACGTAAGCACCTCCACGTAATGGGAATGGTGTGGCAGACCCGATGTGTCGGGGCTGCGAGTTGGAAGAGGAATCGGCTATGCACTTTGTAGGGGAATGTGAGAGGTATGCGGCTACTCGGTTCCACATTTTCGGGACAGATCGGTTGCCAGGCATCACATTCTCGAGGGCCGAGGGGGTCCGAGTCCTTCAGTTTGTGAATGCCGTAGATAGGTTTGCGGATCCGCATTAGGCTTTTCCGAGTCCGACCCTAAGGGCATGGCGTATGAGCCGGAAACGGCTTAAGCGCTTCGGGCTCGGCTAAGCCGGGTGCGGGCCCACTGCATAATAATAATAAATCCTAGGGAATTGGATGATTAAAACCTATGTAATTTTGTATCTATTTATTTTTAATTAATAATTTATTTCAATTTATTATTAATTAATGGCATTTAATATGATTTTTGTCATTTATCGATTCTACAGTTTGCTGGATTCCTCTGTCTAACGTTTTTGCTTGAAGTCGTGGGTGGAATTGCCGGTTACGTTATGAAGGAAGATCTCAATGAAATTATCAGCACCCGAATGAATAATTCAGTCAAAGAATACACTCACAATGTGTACACGGCTAAAACGTGGAATGCTTTACAGTTTGACGTGAGTTATTTCAGTGTTTGACGTTGAAGTCCAGCCTAAGGAATCAGGAATTTTCTATCTCGCCATAGCTGTCTTGCTGCGGCGTCAACTCGTATAAAGACTGGGCGCCCATTATAACAAATGGCTCGCTTCCTCATTCCTGCTGTCCAAGCACGCCGACCGATGAATCGTGTGTTCCGAATATTGCGAGCAAGCAGGGCTGCTTGGAAGCATTGGAGATGGCATTAGAAGAAAATATTATTCGAATTATCGCTTTTGGGATTGGTATCGCCGTTGTTCAAGTAATGTTTTGTACGTAAATTACATCTTCTCAACATTTACTAATATGTTTACCCCTTCCCCCTTTTTAGTTGATTGGTGTTCTATTTGCTTGTTGTATGTCTCGCTCAATACGTAAGTACGAGATTGTTTAAATCTTCACAGAGAGGGACGAATCTCAACTTGTATTTGTTTGTCCTTCCTTTTGAAGCTCAATGATTTTATAATTGTTTGTACCCTTTTACTCCTGCGAGTGAAGGAATCGGAGTAATTCTGAAGGTCATTTAAATCTCCCTTTTGCCGATTTTTGTTTGGTCGAACAATGCGCGGAGAAAAGAGGAAAAGTTGGGAGATTCAAGGGAATCTATCTGTTTAGACAGGTGTTAACCGACTCAGGAGGCCTATTCAGTAAAATGCATCTCCGGCGCTATCCACCAGTCTTGTCTAAAAACATATGTTCCAACTCGAGAGGACGCCGGCGCTAAATTTTTACTGAATAGGCCTCCAGCTTTGTACTTTCTTGAGAATTGTGATTTACATCGATTAGTGATTGTAGATTTATCAAACATGCTCCAATTCCCTGTTTCATTCTTACGTGTGTTCTCCGTTATATTTTTTTCTGGCTGTGAAGTCCTTATCGTGGCATTTTGAGTCAAGGAACGTATAAAAGACCAACGATTTTTCTCATACAGAACATTTCTTTGCGTAGAACCAATCGAGCCTTTACTTATTCGTTGTACGTATTCGTACTCTTTTATTTTAGTTCCTTTGAAAAAGTTTTGCAGTTTTTATTTCGCCGTGCCTCAATATTTTACGTACTTAAAAAAATGTCGTACTGAATGAAATCTCATGAGTGTGAACCGTAGGTAAAACTTAGAAATTTTTCGAAAAGACAGTTTTTCTGCTGCCCGCTCCCCGTCCCTTTAACTTACGAGTCTCTGACTTTTTTTTATATATATTATGCAAGTAACTGATAGCTTTTAATGCAAGTTGAGTGCACACTTTTTTCGCAATAACGATGTGCATTACATTTCTAGTATTCCTGTAATCAAAACTTGAAAATATGAATGGATTTTCAAACTGAAACACTGTTCGGGAGTTATTTAATGCAGCCATAATCGAGAAGAATCTCATGGAAATTGTGTTATTTATCTCGTGCTCGTACATTATAGGGGCTGTGTTACCTGTTTTTACTTAAATTGCGAATATTTAATGTGGATTTTTTATAAATAAACAATACTTTTTCTACCATCCTAAAGTAATTGTTTTATTTAAATAAATACTAAGTTATAATCTTTGCACACTCGTGACAATTTATACACGTTCGTTGTACATTTGGTATTTATCGTAATATTTTTTATAGCTCGAAACGGCCTCATGATATTGCTTAAGAGCCTCCTCGTATTTGTACAACAAGAGTTCAAGGGACGGTGACTCTTCAACTTTGGCTCGTTGCTGCGCTTGTTCGGCCCCCGCTGCAACGCCCATGGAAAACAGCGGCGACGGCCACATCGGCGGTGGAATCTCTCCCGAATGAATTCCGTCGTACGTTGAATCGAGTGAACGCATTCCACCAAAGCCGCGTGGAATGGGGCCAACGACGCTTAAATCCCGACGAACTATGGGTCGAAATCCAGTCTGGTAAGTCTCGGGGGCTTTAAATCTGGACGACGTTTCAATCGCCTCTAGGTCATTTTCGACGCTTTCTCTTTTCTGGGTGATCTTTCTGCCAAAGTCTTGGAACCCTCGAGTTATTTCCTTTTCTCTCAAGTGTTTTATTTGCTCGGCATTAATATTATTTTTCGTTATTGTCATGACGTGAGTCGTATTGAGCGGATTTTCCAATATTTCATTTTTCATTGTTCCTTCCTTATTTTCGATCGTTTTGACGGGTGCCACGACTATTCTAAAAGGTGATTCTCTTGAGTCGTTTTGCTTCTCGTTCTTTATCTTCAATGTAGCTTCTCGACCAATATTTGTATAAGCCACCATCAGCTCTTCTACCAGCATTTTTTCGAGGCGAGCCAATTTTTCACTAATTAATTCGTTTATGGTTGCGTCTACTTCGCTTCGGTCTTCCAGCACTTTTGAACTGTTATTAATACTTTCTGTTGTAATGTTTCCTAACTTCTGAGCTAGAATCGGGTGAAGATTTCTCAAAACGCTCAAATTATTCTTGTGCGATGCCAACGTTTCATTTCTCGTTTGATGTGACGCCAAAGTTCGCGTTTTGAATGCTCTCGGTGGGAATTTGACTCTTAAACCAGCCGTGTTGTTTTGAGCCATTGACTCTTCCGAATTGGATAATGGGAAGTTGATTTTACGTCCGACTGGATAGCTCCCGTTCAGTTGAGTCAAGTGATTCACCGTTTCGACGATTGTTCCGTCGCTGATCATCGACGAGCTTTCCTTGACAGTTGAATCATCGGCATAGCAACAAGCCAGCCCCAATATCACCGCTAAAATGAAAATTGATCTAAGAAAGAAAAGACAAGTTTTTACTACGACCATTTGAAATTGTCTAGAACGTTATTTTTACCTGTTGGAAAACATCGCTCACATTAAAATGTGACACGCTCACACAAGGGCAACTAAAACTCACTCCTCGAGCACTCGTTCCAAACTATTAGAATGTTTGTAACAGGATTTTCCACAGCATTATAATGGAAGGAGTGGGGATGAGCTTTTACTTTCTTCCTAAGGGCTAAAATTAATGTCGCTGTATAAATATAGGCCAAACAGATTTTCCTTTCTAATCCACGTTTTCTTTTGCATTGTTTTCATAACGTTCCACTGATATATCTGTTCGGCGAAAATAGCTGGTGGGAGTGGTTTAGAGAAGAAACATCAGCTTTTCAAAACCAATTTCGCGGATTTCGCTCTCTCAAAACCCCGATTTCATCAGGTTGGCCTTTCAAAAACACTAATTTAGTGTGATTGGCTCTTATTAGAACCAAATTTCATGGATTTCGGGACATCCTTATTTACTGACGCACATGAAAATCACCCGGCACCCCCCAAAAATTGAAAATTTCCCATTTTTTATGACCCATAATGATTCAATTACATCATCGACAGGCTACCCCATCAACAGAAAGAGAAAAATCCCAGTATTTATGGTACCTCCCCCCGTACTTATGTCGAAAAAAACGCCCGGCACCCCGCAAAAAAAAGGATTTTTCGGTATTTTCATGCACACGCAGAAACCACTACCAAATAAGCAGGAACGTACAGAGAAATAAGTCAGAAATCCTAGTATTTATGGTACCTCCCCCCGCACCATAGTCGGAAAATGTCAAACAAAACGCCCGGCACCCCGAAAAAAAGTATTTTTTGGTGTTTTCCTACACACGCAGAATCCACCACCCAATAGGCAGGAACGTACTGAGAAATAAGTCAGAAAATCCTAGTACTTATGGTACCTCCCCCCGCACCCAAGTCGGAAAATGTCAAACAAAACGCCCGGCACCCCGAAAAAAAAAAGTATTTTTTGGTATTTTCCTACAAAAATTGGTAGTGGATTCTGCGTGTGTAGGAAAGTACCAAAAAATACTCTTTTTTTCGGGGTGCCGGGTGTTTTGTTTGACATTTTCCGACTTGTGTGCGGAGGGAGGTACCATAAATACTGGGATTTTTCTCTTTCTGTTGATGGGGTAGCCTGTTGATGATGTAATTGAATCATTATGGGTCATAAAAAATGGGAAAATTTCAATTTTTGGGGGGTGCCGGGTGATTTTTATGTGCGTCAGTAAATTAGGATGTCCCATTGATTTCGATCTTAATAGACCGAGATCTGGCGACAGTCCCATTCAACCGGAAGAACATAGTCACTAAAGGTGTGCAAAATGATGTCATCTGACCCCCTATATACGAGTCCGGAAGTCTGCCGTGCTGTATCTGGGGCCTAAGGATTTTATAGATAATCAAAGTCCTTAATTTGGGACATGAATTTAACCAGAAGAACATAGTCTTGAAACTAGTCTCATTTGAAAGGTTTTATGGAGCTGATTACGAATATGAAAGTCTGCCGCCGTCTGCCTGGGGCATTTGCCCTCAGTGGCTCGCCAAACTTACGAAATTCAGTAAAGTTTAATTAACCGGAAGAACATAGTCCGAAAACTGGTCTTATTCGAAAGGATCTATGGAGATTATTACAAATATAATCGTCTGCCGGTGTATGCCTGGGGCATTCGCCCTCGGTGGCCAGTCAAACTCCCTAAATCAGGGATATAAACTAACTGGAAAAACTAAGTCCGAAATATTGTCTTATGCTACAGGTTTCATGTGGCTGAATACGAAAATGATCGTCTGCCTGGGGCACTTGCCCTCAGTGACCCATCAAACTGCACAGAAGGAAAATGATTAACCGGAAGAAAATAGTCGTGATGCTAGTCTCATTCGAAAGGTTTTTTGACGCTGATTACAAAAATGATCGTCCGCCACCGTCTGCCTAGGCATTTGCCCTCTGTGGCTCGCCAAACTCTCAAATCTTGGTAAATTTTAATTAACCGGAAGAACATAGTCCTTAACTAAAATGTTCCTAATTTCGAGAATTTGGCGAGCCACCCGTCAATTAAGAGTAAATATTAATTTATCTTCTAATAGACAAATAGCTTGATCCACAAGAAGCCCTGACCACAGACCAACCCACAAACCGATTGAACAAAGAGAATATCGAACCACAAAAACCTTGAACCCCATAACTCAATCTCAAAAAGCCCTCCACAGAAACGTCAAACCACAATAAAACAGAAAAAAAAGAGCCATAAAAAACTCTAAACACATACAGCTCTAACCCCAAAAGCTCTTCAGTTAAAAAAAAAAAAAAAAAAAACGTTTTTGAAAAATCGGCCCATACACGTATAATAAATATTGCGCAATAAAATTAAATGAGTATGGGTAGCACTGAGGCCATTTTTTGACTTATTATTTATTTGAAAACATGGGAAAAACAAGTAAAAACACAAATATCGCTCAATATATTGAATGTGTGGGGTAAACGTCAAAATATTGCGCAATAATGATTGTGAGTGGATGGACCACTTATAGTTCGAGAGCTAGCGACAGTCCCATTCAACCGGAAGAACATAGTCACTAAAGGTGTGCAAAATGATGGCATTTGACCCCCTATTTACGAGTCCGGAAGTCTGCCATGCTCAATCTGGGGCCTAAGGATTTTATAGCTAATTAAAGTCCTTAATTTGGGACATGAATTTAACCAGAAGAACGTAGTCCAGAAACTAGTCTAATTCGAAAGGTTTTATGGAGCTGATTACGAAATATGATCGTCTGCCTGGAGCATTTGCCCTCGGTGGCCAGTAAACTCCTTAAATCAGGGATATTAATTAATTGGAAGAACTAAGTCCGGAAAATGGTCTTTTGCGGCACGTTTCATGTGGCTGAATACGAAAATGATCGTCTGCCTGGGGCACTTGCCCTTACACACTTAACACTTTCGACAACAGATTAAAAGGAAAATGTGAATTTAAAAAAAGAATACAACAACAAAAAACGTCAACAAGTTGCGAAGGCGGGATTTGGAGGGAATTGCCAGTCTGGCCAACAGACGTAAGTCACTGCATCACTGCTTTTCCCTCACAAACAACGGTCTTTTCTCTTTTCTTACTTTGAATTTGAACTGAAATTGATTTGATAACGACACAACGACAGCTTGTACTGACAGTGAAAACTTTCTTCTACATTTATTTTATTTTTATGGCCAAAATTGTGAAATCACCGTCGAAAATGGAAAGTGATCATAGTCCTGGGTGCTCAAGATTTTCAACACCGACCAACTTAGCCAAAAGAACGGTCCAACTTCAACTACCTCCTACTCCGGCGTTAAAACCCCTTGGCTATGGGACAGGTATGTCATTAATTTTTGGACTTACCGTAGTAACTGAGGCTCTTCTCCTGTCAGTTTGATGAGAACGTTTTTAACAAAATCTCAGTAAAAATCCTTCACCATTATTGTAAACATATTTAAGTATTTCTTCACTTTTTTTCATAGGCATCGGTGTTTACCACATGTCGCCTCTCGCTGGCAAAACAAACTCGCCTTGGGCGCTGAAGAAAATCCTTAAAAAGACCGAGGACAAAAGAAATATTTATAGTAAACGTTTGGCGAAAGAGGCCAATATTTTAAAGCGCATAAATCATCCGAACATCGTGGGATTCCGGGGCTACACGAGATCTCAAGATGGCTCACAGGTTCGTTTTAAACGTTTCTGTTCTACGATGCTAACATTCGTTGATTTGAACTTTGTTTCGTCATGAGGCACGGAGTTTGAAATTTCCGCCACCCATAAAATATGTTTCATTTCGTTCATGGTGGCTGTAAGCGCATCAAAAATTTGGCCTGACATATAAGTGGATACATTAAAATAGATCGCTGGGAGCGGAATCAAGGCTTCGGTGACGACTAATCGGAAGGCTATAACTAATAGTTCGAGAGCTAGCGACAGTCCCATTCAACCGGAAGAACGTAGTCACTAAAGGTGTGCAAAATGATGGCATTTGACCCTTTATTTACGAGTCCGGAAGTCTGCCATGCTGTATCTGGGGCCTAAGGATTTTATAGTATAGCTAATTAAAGTCCTTAATTTGGGACATGAATTTAACCAGAAGAACATAGTCCAGAAACTAGTCTACTTCGAAAGGTTTTATGGAGATGATTACAAATATAATCGTCTGCCTGGAGCATTTGCCCTCGGTGGCCAGTAAACTCCTTAAATCAGGGATATTAATTAATTGGAAGAACTAAGTCCGGAAAATGGTCTTTTGCGGCACGTTTCATGTGGCTGAATACGAAAATGATCGTCTGCCTGGGGCACTTGCCCTCAGTGACCCGTCAAACTGCACAGAGGGAAAATGATTAACCAGAGGAACATAGTCGTGATACTAGTCTAATTCGAAAGGTTTTATAGAGCTGATTACGACCAGCTTCAGGACTATGTTCTTCCGGTTAATTAAAATTTACCAAGATTTGAGAGTTTGGCGAGCCACTGAGGGCCAATGCCCCGGGCTGACGGCACCAGACGACCATATTCGAAATCAGCTACATAAAACCTTTCGAATGAGATTAGTTTCAGGACTATGTTCTTCCGGTTAATCATTATCCCTCTGTGCAGTTTGACTGGTCACTGAGGAAAAGTTCCCCAGGCAGACACCGGCAGACAATCATTTTCATTTTCAGCCACATAAAACCTGTTGCATAAGACCATTTTCCGGACTTAGTTTTTTTGGTTAAGAGTAATATCCCTGATGCATCTGGGAGTCTTAAACCGACTCGCTTTGAGTGGACAAGCACCCAGACTCTCAGGATTCTTCGGACGAGAAACTCGGTTTCCCACGCACTCGTCAATTTTTGAGGGTTTATATCTCAAGAACTACTGGTCGTACAGAGATACAATTGGGCTTGCATTTTCACAAATCTAGTCTATTTCACAAATGCAAAGGAGCGCCATAATCGAAAAGTGCATAGTTCCAGAAATAGAATCAATTGAGTAGAAAAAGTCGGAAAATTTCCAGTTTTTTTGCGATTTTCGACGTAAAGCCGACCGATTTTTTGTAGGTAAAGTTCAGATTCGGATACAGCACCCCCAAAAACATATAAATCCGTTGAGAAAAAAAGTCTATAAGTTTGTCCTGAAACAGGCTTTCCAGAGCCTCGATTGACTGGACTATCAATTATATGGAAAAATGGTCATTTTCTGAAGGGCTGTATTTCAAAAATGGATGGTCCGAAAAAATCCGTTTGGATAAAGACTTGTAGGAAGTTCTATGTAGTTTCAATGTGTAAATAGCGTGTTTTCACGTCAGTAACCCTCCTAAGAAGTTATTAATGGGTAAAAGTATCAAAATTTCACCGTTTTTCGCCGATATATCAAAACGCAACAGGAAATTTTGTTGGAAAAGTTCAGATTCGGATTCAGCACCCCAAATAACATGAAAATCAAAAGTAATTCCAAGGTTTCCATTTTTTTTTTTTTTTTTCACCTCAGGACAATTTTGAACACCATTTGACTGGATTAACTGGGATTTCTCAAGTTGTTTACTTATATTTCAACGGAAAAATACTCTAAGGCCCATTTTCACCAACAAAATTGATCTCGTTTAAAGTTGATCGTGATTAGTTGCCAATAGCGACCCATATGAATTTTGATACAAACGTTTACATTATACCCGTGATTAGTTGTTGATCTTGGATTAAGAATTTGGTGAAATCGTGCCTAAGTGTAAACCTTCACACATCGTTGGAAAGCTTACAACATAAGGAAGTTTTTCCACTGATTTCAAATTTTTTCTTCCCTATGTCGACGAGGTGAAAATCGCGTCGGAAAAATGTATGAAAATGTGTCACCAGTTTCTTTAGTAAATTGGCTGCTCTCACGAATTGTTCGAAGGTAATTTTCACACATTTACAGCGGACACATTTTAAAGGAGGTGGTGCTTCTAATTTAGTGGCACCACAGAGAATCGGAGTACGACCACTTTGTCCTAGACTTGCTAGGCTTCTTTTTCCTAGACTTTCCATTATTTGGTGGTTTGAACTAATGCAAGATCTTCTACCCGTCATCGCCCTTCGACTGTTTCTTTCGTTCTCGATTTTTTTAGTTAAACGTTATACCAGTCAGGTGCGGATTCAGAATTTGCTTACGGCTTTAGAAATTGTGTGCTTTGCTATACTAAAAATAGCTTGACAGCTAACAGCTATTCTACGCCTAAAAATGGCTAAACCAGATATTTGTTGTATTCAACACATGGTTTTTCATATAGTTGTTCAATTATTATTATTCAAACATTTAAAATATTATCATTTCTCAATATCATTCAACGCGTGCAAAATATCCACTCGGGCCACAACAAATTGGCGACGAGGATGCCATGAAATGGGCCACAACACTATTCCAAGCAGAGAAACGGCTAAACTGATCATACTCGCACCCCAAAATGGCAAACCTGACGATTTGCGCAGCCCTGAAAATCCTTGAACAGACATTGATCCCCGCCCTTAAAATGCAAAATCGACCATTCGCGCGCCAGAAATGGCCAAACTGACCAATATGCCGCCAAAAATGGCCAATAATGCTGTCATTAGCTCGGCGGACTATTTGCGAGCAAAAAGCGGCTCATCAGAATAGTTTCCCCAAAATGGCTAAGCTGACTGAGCGCTAAAAACAGACAACAGGCAATTCTTGCTCAAAAAATAGCCGAACTGACTCTACGCTAAATTCATGGTTCGTACCCTTTAAAATACCTCAACAGATCATTCCTGCACTTAAAATGACTAAATAGACCATTCGCGGTCCCTATCCGCCTGACCAAATCATTGACTCGTTCTCCTCCTCCGATGGTCGCTGCTATACTTCACCGTGCTAGGCTCGCGCTTTAAAATGGCTGACTGGCTATTCACGCTCTAAAAATAATTTCACGGAGCTTTCCAGCTGTAGCACGTCAGCTGAGTCATTTTGTGGTTGAAATGCCTGGCTGGTGAATCGAATGTAGTGTTTCAAGTTTTGTGGCTACATAACCGTTGCAGGAGGAGGGGGGGGGGGAAGTTAGTATTTTTCGAACTGGAAAATCAAATTTCCGTGCTTAATCAACAGTTTTGCAGTTCCTTGTGGTGTTTTTTTTTTTTTTTTTTTTTTTTTTGTCGGGGGCGCCGGGCTTTGACCCCGGCAGGCGCCTAAGCCTCACTTGGGCTCCTACGCCATACCCAGATCTAACTGTGCACTTCACACCTGTACTACGCGGGCGTTTCGGTCGGTGCGCGGTTTGCTGAACGCACATCGCCGGGAACGCCCACACGAAGCCGGGTGTGCCGTGTCACAGCTCGCCGCAGCCTTATAGTGTAATGGGCAATGGCTGGATTCGAACCCAGGCCCGCTGGGTTGTGAAGCGAGCATTGTATCCATTACACCATCGAGGCGAGCCTTGTGGTGGTAGTGAGGTGGACAACGTTTGCGAATGATCGCAGTCTTGCAGCTGAACAGCCGGTGTATGGTGTTAAAATACAAGTTTAGGGGCTGGATACATTTTTGGGGGAATTTGACGATTTCCTCGCTACTCCTGGAGCCAACGTGAAACCTGGGACTCGAATCGATCTGCATCCGAGCGTTGCCCCGAAAGAGGGAATTCGAGCCCCATGAGCTCCTCTCTCGAACCGCACCTGATGGCAGTATTCTTCCGAATGGGCGATGTGTTCTTAAGTCACTACAAAGTAACTCTCTTGTCATAAGTACAAAATTAAAAGTGTTTAATTTCGTAGGTTTCGTCCTTCCAATGTTACCTGAATTTTGTGAGGGAATTTCACAAGACTGGTCATGGAAAAGACAGGGAATTTTGTGCGTCCATTCTGTAGCAACCCTGATATAAACTCAAGGAAATAGGTTTCCGGCAGCATCTAGGACTCCCGGTCGTTCTTCTTAACATTCAGATAATTTAGTTACAAAATCTGATCGCTGGACCCTGAAACTTGTTAATGCCAGAAACGATAGCTATTTGGTCAGTCGGTGAGAAAATTGTTGTTTTAGTAATTTCCATTCAAGAGCTGGTTAAGGTGCGTTTACAGTGACTGAAGTGTCCCGCGACACTTATGTCTCGACATAAATGTAAAGTGTCAGACATAAATTTACTGACTGTACAAATTCTGATAAAAATTTCTGGAATTTTGTGTTTACACCAAGGAAATTTGTGTCTGACACTGAACTCCGCGAGATTCGGGCTTGGAAGTGGTCTAAATTGTTTTCCCAATTTTTTCGCGAAATTGATCTTTAAAATGATCCAACGCCCAAAAAATTTGGATTTTAAACTGGTGAAATCTGTGAAGTAGAGTTTTTTAGGGAGCCAACTCCACGAGGTTGGTTTTTATGACGTGCAAAATTCGCGAAAATTTCGGTGGCATTGTGTTTTTTAAGGAGATGAAGACGAAAATAGTTATTGACTATATTTCCGGCATTTGAGCCTAAAGCCCAGTTATATGATCGAAATTCACAGTTTCTTCAACATCTGTCACAGGTTCTGTGCATGGAAGAGTGTGACAAGTGCTTGGGTGACTTGATTGAAGAAGCCTATGAAAATGACCAAGGCCCGTTCTCCCCCGAAATAATCCTGAAAGTAGTGAAGAGCATTTGTTTGGCTTTACACCATCTTCATACGCAGTACGGAATCATTCATGGTGACATTAAATCGCACAATATTTTATTGAAAGGTTTGTTTCGTTTGGTTGGTGAACATTTTGTGTCAGTCGATTTAAACGGCGTTTCTTTTGATTCAGGGGATTTTGAAAAAATTAAATTGTGTGACTTCGGAGTCAGCGTTACATTGAACGAAGAGGGCAAAGCGTCCACCTACATCGGCACACCCTGTTGGGCACCGCCTGAATCTCTGATCAACTCGGAAAATTTAATCACTGCCAAATGCGACATGTTCGCCCTCGGTCTCACCATTTATGAAATGCTCTCTCTCCAAGTACCTAACAGTGAGACATTGGCCGAATTGGACGCCTCGTTGGATGGTTTCTACGACCAGTTGGATGAAAGCGAGCTATTTGGCAAGAGACCCGACTTACCAAAGGGATTGAGTGACGACTACGCTCCTGTTATTCATCTTTTCAACTGGATGACTGAACAGAATCCTGACGATCGACCAACAGCATTGGAGGCCTTACAGTTCTTACACAAATTAACCTTAAAGTAAGTTATTCTACCAATCAGTTTCTTTAAAATTTTACGTTGATTCATTGTTCGATTTATAAAATTAATATTTTAAATGTTTACAAAAATAATTTAGTACGGAAGATCATGCGAGTAGAATACTGAAAAATATAAAGACTAGGAGAACAAGAGTAACAATTCCTGCCAGATAGATTTTTTTCTGAAACGAAATGCTTGCGTTATTGTCCGTGTAAATTTATTTTGTTGATTGAGTTACCTTTCTAACTTTTTTTGACTTAATTTCCGCTTTACTCAATTTCTTCTGGCCTCTTTTTGTCATATTCATGCCGTTTCCAATGTGATATTCAATCGTGTCGACGAGTTCACCCTGTAAGAACAATACTTTTATATATTTTTGTAATTATCAGGTCGGCTATGAGTTTCTAGGCTAGACCTGTTCGGATAGTTGGAAGGCAATTTCAAAGAACATATCACGAATTTCTTCAATACTTTTTTCAATCGCCAAAATCTCCTTGTGCCTCACTTTAGCATCTTGTAACATTTGTATGGCTTCAGCCGTGTCCTTAATGTACTGTTCCACAGTTGAAAAAGAAATTATTTTTGTTTCATCTCGTGAATAATGAAAAAAGATTAAAGGTCTAGCCACACACACGGCACTGATGTGTGCGGATAGACCTTAAACGAAAACATTGTTCTTACGTGGTCTACAAAAATGGCTGTGTCTTGTGAGTCGAGCATAGCAAGGAGTTCGTCATCCGATACTTGGACATTGGCTGGAAAACACCCGATTCTTCTAATAACCTTCTCTACGACTAACAACAAAGATAAGCCGAGCTATGGAATTTTTAAAAAATTAAAAAGCTTAACAACAAATTAATTCTTTTCTGTGCGTAAGGGTGCTATTACACGTGAGAGTAACTCTCGAGAGTTCAACTCTCTGAGAGTGCCAGGATGCTCTTCCCGAGAACTCTTTGTCCAGTTTAGACTGGCGAGTTAAGCTCTCGAGAGCAAAAAACTCTCAAATGTAAACGCAGCTTAAGAATTTCGCTTCACGCGACTCGACGAACTTGGGGTTTTGAAACCCACGTCGACCCGGGCCTTGATCGAGTAAAGCGACGTGCGATAAAATTAATTTTTCTTTAAAAACGGCGAAGCTTTCAATAACGTCTACCTATTTTCAGTTGCGTTTTGATTATTGCCTCGTGCCGCTGCTTGTGGTCCACGAGGCACTTTTGGTAGTCGTCTACCGTGTTCTGAAGTATTCTGTTTAATACTTCGTTCTGCGTGCAAATAACGCGATTGATCGCGCTTTCAACGTTGGCAGTCTTGAATTTTTCAAGCTCTGGAATATAATTGTATTTCAAAAGACGATACATTTTGGGCGTGTGAGGTTTTTTTTTACCCTTGACTTTCGATTTAGCTTCCATCCCTGAGCTTTTGAAATCTTCCATTAAATCCTCGCACTTGTCTCTAGTGTCTGAAAGAATGGTGAAAAGTTATTATAGTATTGTTGGTGGTGGTCGGGGGGTGAGTCAAAACAAATTCGTCTCAACGTCTCAAAGCAATTGGTACAAAGACAACTTTCAATTAGTCTAAATGAAGATAAATTGTTGCACATCGCAGGCAATTAGTTTTCATTTGGTTTTTTCTTCTTTGAGACTTCTGGACAAAAACCATTGTAATACCGGAATCAGCTCGGGTAGCATGTTGCATGGCAATGTGGATTTTTTTAAGCGATGCTACGCTTTCTTGCATTCCATTTATTATATCGTTTATTTCGTTCACCTGTTGGAATTCATTGCTTAGGATTTGTGACGCTTCTAGTAACGTTTTTCTTTATTAAAATAATCTTACCTTCTTGAATATTTCTTTCAAAACGGCTTCATTTTTATTATTTTTTGTTTTTACTATAACCGGCTTCGTATCTTGAAGTGTCAAGCAAGTCTGGAAAAACACCCCCACCCAATCAACTTACTCAGTTATCTTGAACGAATCTCACACCAAAAAGAGCGTTATTTTGTTCTAGTATGAATGAGCTTAATAATTATCTTATCTTAAGTAAAGTTGTGGCTTCCCTATACATAACTTGATTGTTAATTAATATGGCTCACCTGTTCATCCGAATATTTTTCTTCGTCCTCGACATTAATCACAACCTGATGTCGAGAATTAGGCGTCTTTTTGACCAGTAGCCCCTGCCGAACCAATAATGCAGACTTGAAAGAGGTTCGTTACATTGTTTTAGGTAACGCGGAACGCTTCAGCCTTTGAAGCCCCTCGCCACATCCCACCCCACCATCCATTTCAATATCAAAAAAATTGTCTTACTTACATTTTTTAGGTCATTCATTCTATCTTTGGTCATGTTCACTATGTCTTATACATTTATGAGTTAAACAGGAAACCTCCTATTTATTCTCAGGGATGCATTGATACACTCACACTCGCACCGACTGAAAGAATGAAATTTTCTTTCGGCGTAAAGTGGTCGAGACATGAAGTGTATGCCTCCCCTACCCCTCGTCCACTCCTCCATCTACTATATCTTCTTTTTCGCTTCATAATAAATTTTTGAATCAACACTTTATCTCTCGCTTATCTTTTATTTTTTATTTCTTTATTAAAAAAATCCGAACTTTTTAACGCACCTATATAGAAGCCCGAACCACCTGTCGAAACCTATCTGCATCTCTTTCCGACTAATAATAGAACTATTGTTTCATCTTCAAGGCTGCCAAGCGAAAAGGAAAACCCTATTTGCATTACTCATAAAAATGTAAAGTTCTCCTCTTCCCCTCCTGTACCGTTTTTTACTTCAAAGACAAGGGGGTGTCCCACCCTGCCACCTAATTTTGTTATAATTTCACATTGAACGATTTTTCTCTTCATTGTGTAGTCCGTTGACTCTCCTTGGACCTCTTCCGGTCCCTGTCCTCCCCTCACCCCAACACGACGAAAAACGCCTTAAATTCTTGCCTTCTCGTAACAATAAGTGGGCGCCTCCTCGTCAGTTTCGTGGCACCCCTTCCTCCCCTCACAACCTACACAGACCGCCGAATTTGCACGGAAACAAATTGTTTCCGGGTAGAGTGGCTCCCTTCTCGTGGAAAGCATATTACCGGCGTACACAAATGATGTTTGATATTTTTGCTCTTTTGGATGACAATGAGGAATCACCCACTTATTACTTTTTTTTATGTCACACTTATTTATTATTTTTATGACACATTCCTCTCTTTCATCGGTTTATTATCCATTCCATCAGGTTGTTCCTGTTGGATCTTTGTGATTCACAAGTATCGGGAGCGCGTAATAAATTTGTAGATATTGTTATGAGTTCGCACGCCTGAGTTGGCTGATGCTCCGTGAAAGAGCCCGTGGGTTGAGGCCCTCCATAAAACCCTAAACCCATGCTGTCTTGGGGATCTTAAAGCACACCAAGGGATCTCTATAAGTCATTTTTGCTCCAGCTATCGCCCTGTAAACAGTCAATTTCGTCCCAATATCACATTTTTCAGCCACCAACACATTTTCTGTGGATGATCAGGTTATGAATATCCATGAAGATCGGCCATTCTTCTTCATAGACTCTCTGCTGGGTGCGGGCTGGGTTGGTGGCCCAGTGGTGGGTGGCCAGGTGGCCCATCCAGTTGGATCCCATAGCCAGGCACGTGAAATTGGTTTCTTGGAACCCCACAATATTTATTCATGACGTCCAAAACCCGCAAAACTGACTTCTTAAACTCATAAGCACGCGAAAAAAGTGAACCCCAGTCCATTGAGAATAGGGCTTTTAATTACTTATTTATTCCATTGGGGGTGGGCCAAAAGTAAAAATTGAATTTTACGGAATCATACCTGCCAAACTGGTTTTTTAAGAGCGCCAACCACGTGAAATTTATTTTTTAACAGATAAGCCCGCAAAACTGGGTTTTTCAATAACAGTGAAATTTGTTTCTTAAGTGAACCCTGCAAGTCAAACCCGTGAACTTCGCTTTTTCCGGAGCCAAGAAATTGGTTTTTTCAATTACCAAACCCCACGAAACTTGGGTTTAAAGTGATTCAAGCCCGCAAAATTGGTATTAGGTTTCTTCCCTGTGAAATTCGTTTCGTAGCTAAATCCGCGTCAGCGGGGATTTCAATTACCACAAATTAAGCGCGAAGAGGGGGGGGGGCGTCGTCTCCGAAAAAAAATTAGTCACCACCAGGAAAAATCATGTAAAGCGCTTCAATCGGTCAAACTGATTGAAAATTCACCTTTTTGGAAACCTTTAGCGTTTTCCATTTGCATAAAATTCAGCTCTGGAGCCGAGCATTTCCACCCGTCTTCTCTGAATTATATCATATGGTAACGGAGAAGTCGGATGGAAATGCTCGATTCCAGAGCTGAATTTTATGCGAATGGAAAACGCAACTAGTTTCATCATTTTCTTAATGTACGATTTTATCTGAACACGGTTCATATCCGGGTTCCTTGGATGACGATCTGATCTCGGGGACGAAGCTGGTCTCCGCTCTAACCGTTTTCGTCGATTCTCGCGACTCCAGAGCGGCCAGTCAAAGATCGCATATGTCGAGGCCTTCCTCAGACTCAATGTTCGTTGTGACCGCCCAAAATGTAACCGAGTGGCCCTCTCAGACAACTCGAATTGCTCAGTTTTACAGTTCACGCAGCCGATTAAAATTACTTATTGACCGCTATGAGATTGTTGTACCAAATAGCCGATTTCACAGGGCCAACAAACAGAGGCAACACTTATGGTAAATTATATAGAGGGGGGGGGGGAGTGCATTCGAGTGAAGCCAGAATTCCACTCGAAATGGTCCATAAGATAACTCAGCATCCGTTCTCGTGCCCTTTCGATAGGGAAACTGAAAGTTATCACGCCCCTCTCTTCTCCGTTCGTCTTGTATGGGTCTGATTCATTATTCTTGCAAAACAACTTACGGGTCATTTCACGCCAAATCAAGCTAGGGTTGGACCTTAGTATCTCGGATTTTTATGAGAATTTTTGTGTGCTCATCTAGGTAGACATAAAACTGATACTAAGGTCCTACTACATGTCTTACTTTCCGCAATTACAGAATAGGGCGTGGTATCTTGTTTTAAACGCCCGTTCACAAGCTCTGTGCTATGGTTCTGTGGAGTCTGTGCAACCAAACAAATTTATTCATATACTCCACAGACGCACAGCACGGAGCTTGTGAACGGGGTCCAACATTTTCCCCAGTGAGTAAGGCCGTTTTCACACATGAGACTCCGGTATCTGATTCCCGTATCGAAGATACTAAAAATACACTACGGTCAAGGCGCTCCTTCACACTTATATTCCGGAATCACAAACTTTTATTATCCGATACCGGAATCTTAAGTGTGAATGAGCGCGTTTGCCGTATTGTATTTTGTAGGCCAATACTTGCGTTTTAAATTTGTTTAAATTTCCCAAATCAAGTAGCGAAATAGCCACCAAAAATTTCCCAAATTGGCAACTCGCTGCAATCGGCCTCAGCCGTTAATTCATTACCCACTCAAAGAACAAAAACAAATGTAGCAAAGAAGAGGGGAGAGGGAGCACCCACCATGACCACCGCCAGATCGCCATGATCAAAGCATCAGATTTACTTTTCTTTTAGGTGTTTGGCTTGAACTTTTGTATGGTTGGAGTTTTCCCTCAGAACGACTAGATTTGACCGTTTTGCATGCCGTTACTCATCGAGGCATTAGTTTCCAACAAACGAGCAAACGACCTCGGAGCACTGACCACTATTGTGTCCAAAGAGTGTTGAACAAGCCAAGTGAAGTATTGTACATCCGCTGTGGAATCCGCGAAAATGGCCACTATGATACTCCAAAAAAAAAAAAAAACAATATTCGTCATTTTGTCAATTCTGACTTCCGCAGCCAGCCGGCAGCGAGCATGAAAATTGAAATATGAGCATTTCCGCTATTATGGGCCCATAGAGTTTTAAGCCCTGTTCACACGATGCACTGTTCGAAGCTATATTGCATGCTGGTTTTTTAAAAGCATTATGTTCCTTGGTAGTGACCTTTTTTTTTTTGAAAAACCAGCATGCAATATAGCTTCAAAAATTGCATCGTCTGAACAGGGCTTTATGTAGGCCAAATCAGACTTTGTTCCACCCAAAAAGTTTCAAAAATGAACGACTCGATTTTTTTTTTTTTTATCTCTCTTTGGGATAAAAATATAATCATGACTAGAATTGATATTTTGCACTCATTGACATCTCAAGGTATATCGTTTCACATGACCTCCTTACACCAAATTGGATCACAAAATACAGAATTTGAGCTAAAAAAGTTAGTGGAGTTTGGGGCCAAAAAGGAGACATTTTCAGCCTCCCAAAAATAGTAATTCTATTTCAAAGAACAGGTAAAATGCCCCAAAATGCGATGATATGGTCCAAGAAGAGCATATTTCGCCCCCCCCCCCTCTCCAATCGTCGTTCCGACTCTCAAAAGATCAGAAATTCACATCGAGTTGACCAAATAAGTCCGCCGTATAGTTCTAAACTTTCATTTGAGTCGGGGATTGAACATTTCATTCGTTTAATCAAGAGCAGGACAACTACCCAAAGAACTCATAACAAAGAAAAGGAACTTTTTATAGTAATCACATTTTTCTCTCGAATTATCGAATTTTAGCCCGAATTGACATTAAGCGGCAGATTTTTTGCCATCACTGAATTTGGTATAGCTCCGACTGAGAAGCGGCAAACTTAGTTCCGGAATGTTATTGTTTGGAGAGAGCTGTAGCAATATTCTCACGAATCGTTTTAATCTTAAAAATACTTCCTTTACCTTGAATCGCGACTACTTGACAATAAAATAGCAATTTAGAGTACAAAAAATTCAAAGATTTCGCCCCGAAACTCGACATTTTGCCAGCCATAAAATCAGATTGAACCGAACGAAATTTGACTTCTGGGTGGTTCCAGATAATGTTTTACAAACATTAGTCTGTCCTCCTGGAATTCAAATTGTCCGAGGTCACATGACATTGGATTAGGAAGGTAATAGACGCGGTTGTTCATATTCAGATATATTTAGGCCAATATCTGTAGATCCTTTCGCCATTGTACCACACATTCCATCTTCCTCTTGAGCTTTCAGAAGACGGCTTTTCGCGTAGAACACCTTTCCCCTTGAAGAAACCCATAATGGAGGCTCAGAATATGCACTTAACACATTTTCAGCCAAAACTGCACTTACCACATCTGTGAGCTTAACCATCGATATTTTGTTCGTGGGATTGAAATGATTGTTTTTAGGTGGTTAGGGGCCAGTTTACGTGGCAAAATGATCAAACCAAGATTTTCCCGTTTCTTGTGGAGAGCCTGGGCCCAAAGACCAAGTTTTAGGGTCAACCAGTCAGTTTTTGGAAGCATAGCCGTCCCTTTATAGAGGCAAAGTCACTATTTCTGAGCTGGCATTCACTCTTCATACATACGTACTTTATAAATTCCTTCTCCCGCCCCAATACTACGCAACTCATATCTTTGCATTATCCGTTTTTAAATGACAAGGCATCAAAACTTCCTTAAAATAGTTTATTCGTTTCGCTATTCTTCGAAACATGCACCAATAAGCCTCAGAAGATTCATGAATAAGTCAAGTATTGTAATGTATAGAATAATGACGGCTAAAATTACTTCATCCTCTTCAATTTCTCCTTTTCTTCCTCCCAGAATGAATTGTGTTACTACCAAGAGGTACTGAAAATCAGGAAAAATGATATTTTCAATATGTACCGAGCATGAATTCCAGACGCAAGCTTCTAATTTACCACGCTTAGAAGAACAACGGCGAGTGCCGAATAGATGAAGTGCAGTATTGGTATGTAGATGAACATCTGGACGATCGAAGCGACTATGCCGTAAATCATCAAAGCGATGAATGCAAAATATAAAATAGGCATCAAACCGGTTACATCGCACTAAATGAGCTCAATTGAGTGTTGAGTAACGATTTAATGATATACGTACAATGAATCTGGCTACAACAGAGATTGAAATTGTTATAATAGCAGTGCAGCCGAACGCAACGTAAACCACTGCGATGCTGTAACGTGCAGCAATGAACGCGCATGATATTGCCTCACAGACTGTCTAAATAAACCTATAACTGATGGGAATTGTTTGGGGAAAAATATTTTTGATCTTACCAACAAAACTACTAAAATTACGTTCAATGGAAAATTATAGCGTGCGCAGCTGCAACATACCAGTGATATGTACAGTATAAAGCCTAAAACCCTACCAAAATGTAAAGAGTAATTATTAATAATTTTTTTATGGAGAAGCTTTCACCTGACTTACGAGAATAAAATTCCGATCCAGAAGTAATCGTACGCGAACTCATGGCTTTCTTCGCTTAATGATAAAATTAACAATAGCTTTACAAAGGGGACGAATCGTCATTCTTGGTATATACGCTCAACGAACCTGGCTTGTATTCCAAAGATGAACGCCGCCGTAAAAGCAAGTTGAATGGTAAGAATTAAGTAAACCTTGCTGACAAATCTCTTACGCGCATCCTTATCCGTGAACGCGGGTAAATATTCGTCGTCCTGTGACTCGACATCGTCTCTTCTTTAATTGCATTGGGCAAAATCGTCCGTGATTTGGTTATCGTCAGAGAAGCAATAATAATCTAATAATGTTATACCCTTGACGTGATGACATGCTGAATAAGCATCCGGAACTTCACCGTAACGATCCTATGCTGCCATTTCCACGCTGCCCAAGGACAGAATAGATGAAACGTTGTAAAACACTTTCCTTCGCAACGCGTCAACTTATTGACCACAAACAAATGAGATGGAGTAGAATTTTATTTTGGTGTTCCCTTTGAATTGATAGGTCTGTTACAGAAAGGTGTTAAGGTGCTCAAATTTACACTGAATGTCTCGACATAAATGTAAAGTGTCAGACATAAATTTATTTACTGTAAAAATTCTGATAATTTCTGGAAATGTGTTTACACCAAGGAAATTTGTGTCTGACACTTTTCAATCAATAAGCGTCGCGGGACTCTTTGGTGTAAACGCACCTTCATGTTAGGGACACGAGTAGAGTTCTCAGTGGACCAGCCAATCAAATTCAAGTTGACTACATTTTATTGGCTTGGCTGGTCCAATGGCAAGATGCTCCGAACAGGTTCCAAAAACCTTGCTGGAGCAGACCTATTTATACCAGCCAAATATGAAACGACTGTTAAGTAGCCGCTGGTGCCAGAAAACCACATTCTAAGCCCGAACTGGCAGTTTCAATGAAGATTCCTAAAGGGGTCCAGATCCCTTCAAGAGCCCAATCAACACAAAAAGTGTCAATAACGTTGCTGAAACGTAGTATGGTTACATTGTGGTTTCAGTTACTTCCATACGTTACAAAAACGTTATCGACAACATATTTAATAACGTTTCAGTATCGTAACTATGTTGACGTTTCAGCAACGTCACTAATGCGTATGAATAATGCGTCTAAAGCCCCGTCTACATAAGACGCAAGGACGCCGTCGCAGGACGCAGCGCAGAACGCAGGAAGCAAGTCCACTTTTCACTGTCTACATAAAACGCAAGGCTCGTTGCGTTGTACCAATCATATGTCACGTTATAAAATAAAAAGTGAAAGAGAAGTTCTAATCACTTTATCTTGATATTGTTAGGTTATCGTACTCCTCTAATTCCAGTCAGCAATGTATTTTCACACTTTCAAGTCAATTTAATCATTTTATGGATAAGATAGCTAAAAAGTTAGGACGTTGCCACGTTATTCACCATCTGTGTTTCGGCGATGGTCTTCAAAATTCGGCTGAGGGAAAAATAATATAGAAGAAGGGTTCGTCAGTGGTGGCTTCGTGCATTAACGAAAGAATAATGTTCGGCTTCTATGAAACATTATTTGAAACATTGATAATCGCGGATCACGAGGAGTTTTTTGAGTTACGGGGATGTGACCTTCGAAATTCGAGGATCTTCTTGAAAGGGTGACTCCACATCTCGAGAAGAAAAGCAACCGAACTCCTTCACCAGTTGCTTTATACTATTGGTGTGAACGCTTTCGTAAGTTCACCCTGGTAGCGTATATTGCATATTCATTTACTTGTACTTATAACGATTCGTTTATAGTTATTCGGACGATTCGGATGCAGTCCGTGGACATGGATGTTTCGAGTCGGGTGCTCAACTGCAACTGCTTATAAAATTACATCCCGGAAGTTTGCAAGGCAATATGGCTTTATTTACTACCAAATATTTTGCCAGTCAAGACAGGGAATCTTTAAAATTTTCTGATATTCGGGTAACATTACCTAGATACCCCAGTATTTAACGTAAAAACAAATAGATCCATAAATATAAGGTACTTACTACCAGGAACTGCATGTTTTCGTAATTGGTATTCGTATAGTACTATAGTACACACCAAGTTGTGGGGGTGCTACGATCTTGTAGACAATAGGACCTTCCCAACCACTATCCCCTACTATTAGCCGTGTACTGAACAGTACAAAATCATCCAAATGCCGACATACACCCCGTATTTTGAGTGAATTAAATACGTTCTTCAAACTTGTAGGTACATTTATTTGAGAATCACTAATTAATGAAAAAAACTAATGTTTCTTACAAGACTAGTATGACATAATAAAAAAAAGGGTTTTAATTTATGTTTATGGTGACATCATCACTGCTAGTTCTTCAAGCACCAATGACTCTAATTTTTCTATCTTCAGGCACTCTACCCAATGCATAATTGAATGATTCGAAGGCAGAGCCCCAACGTGTCGTCCCTTCGTCTTCCAAATATTTTCTTGGCCTCTTCTGCGGTCTGTCACTTTGTGGTGATAATACCGACTTTCTTTGTCCTTCGTGATTTTGTGTTGCGATGCCCTCTTTGAGTACAGCCCAGGATTTGTTTTTACCAGGACAATAAGATCCCTCACTTCATCAGTAGACCACTTTTAGTGCATTTCATTCAAAAAATGCACTATTGGTCTCGCCCTGATGGTCGCACATATGGGTTGTGATACTTTTTTTTCACGTTTCAGAACCCCTAGAACACGAATCCGAGGTCGGTTCGATTTGCTATATATATATATATTTATTTATTTATATATATATGGCCCCTCGCTTGTTAGCACGATCACGGTCGCAATTTTTGACTTAGGGCAACCAAATTTGGTCTAAAAATCAATAGCGTGAATATCTCGGACGAGTTCGTGATCCAGATGAATCGGTCCACGGGAACGGTGTGAAAGAGGGGTTTGAATTAGTTGAAAATTCGCTACCGCACGGCTGTTGCTGCAATTGCCCCCAAAATTGACACGAGTAATGAGAAATGAACGCGCTTTCGTATGAGACCCTTGTGAACCAAATCCGTTGATATGGCAGGGGAGTTCTCGGCGGAGGGGAGCTATTAAATTAACGCTATGCCTTACTGGACCACCCAATTACCAAAAAATTTCATTGACACTGAATTTTGAGCCGTCTCTTTTATTTGATTTGCCTACAGCCTAATAAATATTGAGTAAAAAATCCTGAGGTGGGCCAAAAAGGGAGGAACAAAAAAAAATTAAAAAAAAATTGTTTCGGATTCGAACCCAGGCACTCCGCATTGCGCAATGGTGAAATTGTGACATGCCATTTAACCTAATTTAACTGATCTGAAAATTAACGTAACCTGAAAAAAGTTTTGTTCCGACAGCAGCCTGTCGGGAAAAGTGCATTTCATTCATGCGACAATCGAGTCAAACCTCATAAGTTAGAACGATATCAATCAATTATGAATGAAATTTAGGCCGGGATAAAGATTTTAATTGCAAATAACTCCTCTAACAAGAGTCCACCTTCCCATATCGTATAGGCAACCAAACCGACTGTGTTTCATTTTCATCATTTTGTTCCCCCTCAGTTGGTGCCAAAAAAAGGGGCCTGCGGTAAAAAGAAACACGATTTTATGATTTTGACTTTCTATACCACGGCCTAAATGTGATTCATAGTTGATTGATATCGTTCTAACTTATGAGGTTTGACTCGATTGTCGCATGAATGAAATGCACTTTTCCCGACAGGCTGCTGTCGGAACTTTTTTCATTTTGAAATAATACACTTTTTGATAAATACATAGAAGGAAATGGCGAGCTGAGTTATTTGATTTTGATAGCAGTTGCCGGGTAGAAAGAACCTCCAAACTCATGGAAGAAAAAAAATATTGGAGATGCCCAAAAATATCTTGAAGTGAGCCGGTGATAGGCGGGGCCTATTTCACCACAGTTGAATTCTATTGGTTCAAACTTGACGACGGCTACTCAACATCAAATGCTATTGGCCGAACGCAAGAAGTTGACGCGAGAAGTTGACATTGGTTCAACTCTGCGTAGCGTCCTGCGTTCTGTGCAGCGTCCCACAACGCTAACTTAAACGTTCTATATAGACGACAATGAGCATTTTTAGATAAAATAATTAACAACTCTAAACTGAAGAAGAAAACAGGGACCCATGGGCGAGTGGAGTTCCATGTGTTTAAAAATATGATTAAAGATTTGTTTTTGATAATTTCGGGATTTTGAAAATTTTAACAATCAATGTAGCAGTGGAAAGAACCTCAAACCTAGACCCTGCCTTCTAAACTTAAATGCGATTGGCTGAACGCAACCGCGGACGCGAGAGTTGGCTGAAATTCGCGTTGCTTCCTGCGTTCTGCGTTGCGTCCTTGTGTCTGATGTAGAATATCCGCAGAAACGTTGGCGTGACGGTAAATACGAGGACGATCGAGAAGTAACTTTCTGAGTGACTTTTTCCACCGAAATTATTTCGTTCGATTCATTTTATATTGCAGTTGCAGTACACGGCACTAGAGTGTGACGAAAATGATGTTTTATTATCTAATTAGGGATTGCATCGACCTACATTTTAGCTCTGTTTTTGTCAGTCCCGGGCTACTCCGATCCCCCATAAACACACTTCCATCGAATCAACGTCTAAAAATAGATCCTTTCTTGATTTCAGGAAAGTTCCTTTCCTGAAACTAATGTTTTTGAGATTACGTTAATTGACAGATTGGCCACTTTAGCTCCAAGTGTAAATGGTATAACACGAATCTACCAATCCAAAGTGTCTGGGTTCGAAACCAGAATACATTCATGTTTATTTTATTTAATTTGTTCCATGCAACCTTCAATACCGTTTCATGAACGTTGCAATGTAACGTTACTTTTTTGTCATATTTATCCGTTTTCACGTTTTGAAAACGTTCAATGAAACGTCACAAGGTTTCATTGTCACCATAGTGCGACGTTTTTGACACGTAACTGTGTTGATTGGGAGATGTGCAACCGAATTCAGAACGGATTTTAGATCAGGCGAGCCGTTCAAGAGATTCCTACCGTGATTCAAGTAACTTTGACCTCCATCATTGCTTGTTTGTGCAAATTTCCCTTTGGACCGCGGTTACGTAATCGACTGCTCTGAACTTCTGAAGCACAAGAAGTCAGCGACGCACGTAGACCTCGCCGGCTTGCTCTGGAGACGAGAAAATCGCTCATTTCTGTTTCCATCGAAGCGTTTTGGTCGGAGGCTACACTTGGCGATTTGCCGTCGGATTGTGCAAAACCGGACGATTTTTGAAACAGGTGCAGTACAAATTTTCCCGGGACATGGGCCACGCAATCAAAAGCCTTGAAGTCCGTGGAAGAGCTTCAACGCGGGCGGATCTTGTTGGCCCCCGCTCGCCTATAAAATGGTCACACGTATTTTTTTTTGACAGGGGCGTTTATTTTTTCTGTTGAGAAACTATATTTTGAAATTATACGCCGATCCCGAAGTCCTTATTAAGAGCTGGCTGCATTCTGCATCTGGCCTAGACCGAGGCGCATCTACCGCGTCGGCTCGACTAGAAGCACTCCGTTCGCGGAGTAGTTTCGGCCGATTGTAACGACCTCTAGAACGGCCGCGGCGAGGCTTTTTCCTTTTGGATTTCGATATCAAAATCGTTAACAGCGCGGTCCCCGAAACACGAAAATCCGACTTCCTGTGTCAAGAAATTCAGTTTCGTGAAATGCCAATTTCACAGAAATCGTCTAGGGAGCTTAATGAGCGTTTTTAAACTCAATTTTCCAAAGTGTGACGATTTCAGCCGGACGCGGTTCAAGAGTCCACAGACAATGTTTACATTTGGGACATCACCCTCTCTCACCGAAGGGGACGAAAATGAGAGTTACGCGTCGTCTTTGGTTCCAGTCGATTTTCTCGACTCCAGAGAGGGTCAGCTAGGTCCACCTGCGTTCTGTTCAAGCTCTACCTCGGACTTCAGTACGCTCGATTGCACGGCCGCTGTCCACGTAAAATGAGTGGAGCCTGGCCAGAGATAAAAAACACATGAATCACGTTGGGAACCTCTTTACTGGTTCGTCAAATGGAAAATCCCTTCTAGTTTCTGTCGCTCAGAGCCTAAAGCTGCTAATTTAGGCACAGAGTGTGGTTTTCTGGTAGCTTTTGATTCGATAATCGCGTCATGCTTCCGGCTTCGGTAATAATGAATCAGGCTTTGGTAATCAGTTTCAAGAGATGAATTTCCAATCTGTACAATACCCATAATGTGATGAGGGTGCTAAGCCATTGCCCCCCCCCCCCCCATATCATCTCTCGCCAACGGTTTTGCAAGTTTAGAGTATGATTCTATTCGTGAGAAGTTTCGAAATTTAGTAGTCTCCAATGACCCGATATAGCACAAGAATTGTACCAAATTGACAGTAGTCATGTTAGAGAAAGAACGGAAGAGCTAGCATAATTTACCGACCTGGCTTAGGAGACGTCAAAATCAAGTCAGGAAATATGGAAAGGAAGGATTTCAAAGCGTAGGAACAAGGCACCAAAAGTGACCCTTTTGTCCAGCCACAAACAATCTGAAACAGGGACCCATGGGCGAGTGGAGTTCCATGTGTTTAAAAATATGATTAAAGATTTGTTTTTGATAATTTCGGGATTTTGAAAATTTTAACAATCAATGTAGCAGTGGAAAGAACCTCAAACCTAGACCCTGCCTTCTAAACTTAAATGCGATTGGCTGAACGCAACCGCGGACGCGAGAGTTGGCTGAAATTCGCGTTGCTTCCTGCGTTCTGCGTTGCGTCCTTGTGTCTGATGTAGAATATCCGCAGAAACGTTGGCGTGACGGTAAATACGAGGACGATCGAGAAGTAACTTTCTGAGTGACTTTTTCCACCGAAATTATTTCGTTCGATTCATTTTATATTGCAGTTGCAGTACACGGCACTAGAGTGTGACGAAAATGATGTTTTATTATCTAATTAGGGATTGCATCGACCTACATTTTAGCTCTGTTTTTGTCAGTCCCGGGCTACTCCGATCCCCCATAAACACACTTCCATCGAATCAACGTCTAAAAATAGATCCTTTCTTGATTTCAGGAAAGTTCCTTTCCTGAAACTAATGTTTTTGAGATTACGTTAATTGACAGATTGGCCACTTTAGCTCCAAGTGTAAATGGTATAACACGAATCTACCAATCCAAAGTGTCTGGGTTCGAAACCAGAATACATTCATGTTTATTTTATTTAATTTGTTCCATGCAACCTTCAATACCGTTTCATGAACGTTGCAATGTAACGTTACTTTTTTGTCATATTTATCCGTTTTCACGTTTTGAAAACGTTCAATGAAACGTCACAAGGTTTCATTGTCACCATAGTGCGACGTTTTTGACACGTAACTGTGTTGATTGGGAGATGTGCAACCGAATTCAGAACGGATTTTAGATCAGGCGAGCCGTTCAAGAGATTCCTACCGTGATTCAAGTAACTTTGACCTCCATCATTGCTTGTTTGTGCAAATTTCCCTTTGGACCGCGGTTACGTAATCGACTGCTCTGAACTTCTGAAGCACAAGAAGTCAGCGACGCACGTAGACCTCGCCGGCTTGCTCTGGAGACGAGAAAATCGCTCATTTCTGTTTCCATCGAAGCGTTTTGGTCGGAGGCTACACTTGGCGATTTGCCGTCGGATTGTGCAAAACCGGACGATTTTTGAAACAGGTGCAGTACAAATTTTCCCGGGACATGGGCCACGCAATCAAAAGCCTTGAAGTCCGTGGAAGAGCTTCAACGCGGGCGGATCTTGTTGGCCCCCGCTCGCCTATAAAATGGTCACACGTATTTTTTTTTGACAGGGGCGTTTATTTTTTCTGTTGAGAAACTATATTTTGAAATTATACGCCGATCCCGAAGTCCTTATTAAGAGCTGGCTGCATTCTGCATCTGGCCTAGACCGAGGCGCATCTACCGCGTCGGCTCGACTAGAAGCACTCCGTTCGCGGAGTAGTTTCGGCCGATTGTAACGACCTCTAGAACGGCCGCGGCGAGGCTTTTTCCTTTTGGATTTCGATATCAAAATCGTTAACAGCGCGGTCCCCGAAACACGAAAATCCGACTTCCTGTGTCAAGAAATTCAGTTTCGTGAAATGCCAATTTCACAGAAATCGTCTAGGGAGCTTAATGAGCGTTTTTAAACTCAATTTTCCAAAGTGTGACGATTTCAGCCGGACGCGGTTCAAGAGTCCACAGACAATGTTTACATTTGGGACATCACCCTCTCTCACCGAAGGGGACGAAAATGAGAGTTACGCGTCGTCTTTGGTTCCAGTCGATTTTCTCGACTCCAGAGAGGGTCAGCTAGGTCCACCTGCGTTCTGTTCAAGCTCTACCTCGGACTTCAGTACGCTCGATTGCACGGCCGCTGTCCACGTAAAATGAGTGGAGCCTGGCCAGAGATAAAAAACACATGAATCACGTTGGGAACCTCTTTACTGGTTCGTCAAATGGAAAATCCCTTCTAGTTTCTGTCGCTCAGAGCCTAAAGCTGCTAATTTAGGCACAGAGTGTGGTTTTCTGGTAGCTTTTGATTCGATAATCGCGTCATGCTTCCGGCTTCGGTAATAATGAATCAGGCTTTGGTAATCAGTTTCAAGAGATGAATTTCCAATCTGTACAATACCCATAATGTGATGAGGGTGCTAAGCCATTGCCCCCCCCCCCCATATCATCTCTCTCCAACGGTTTTGCAAGTTTAGAGTATGATTCTATTCGTGAGAAGTTTCGAAATTTAGTAGTCTCCAATGACCCGATATAGCACAAGAATTGTACCAAATTGACAGTAGTCATGTTAGAGAAAGAACGGAAGAGCTAGCATAATTTACCGACCTGGCTTAGGAGACGTCAAAATCAAGTCAGGAAATATGGAAAGGAAGGATTTCAAAGCGTAGGAACAAGGCACCAAAAGTGACCCTTTTGTCCAGCCACAAACAATCTGAAACAGAACAGGAAACGACAAACATTAAAATAGGATACGAATATTTTCCAACTTATTAAAACATGAAGCACGAAAATATCAGTCAATAATACTAGTGTTCCTCAAAAAAGAATAGGATTTCAAATGCCATAGTAAATCATCATAGAAAAAGATACGTTAATTAATCAAAAAATAAACTTACTTCATGAGGTACCTAGCTGTTGTAGAGGAGATGAGGGCACATTCTGAAATTACAAAGTAAGTCAGACACCAACCAACCAATTTCTTAAAAACTGAATGCCTTACCTACAGATTTTAAGGGTGACCAAAGAGCTGATCGGTTTACCACAAGAAAGGAAAATAAACGAGAAAAAACATTAAAACAGGGATTTGTACATTGTATTTTTCGTTTTTTAATAGAAAAAACAATGTACAATTTGTTATAAAATAAAAATTTATAAGTTTAATCATCTCCTTTCTTCTGGTCCGTCTTTCCTCCACGAATCCTACCAGTACGTCTGGCAGCGATGAGACCAACCTGAAACAGAACGGAGTGGGTGAGTAAGATGTTTTTTTTTTTTGCGAACGAGGTAGGTTTTTATTTGAAATAAGGGCATTCAGAAATAGCCTCTAGTCGGAAAAATGGCAATTTCCGTTCATTGCAATTTCACAACAAATCGAATCATCACTTTGGTGTGGAGGGGGGGGGGGGAGAATAGCTTGAGAGTTTGAATTACCTTTCTACCGGCGCTCGTTCCTCGTTTGACAGTCGAAGCTTTACCGATGTGTTGATGGTTACCACCTCCGTGAGGATGCTCGCAAGGATTCATAGCCACACCACGAACTTTAGGCCAGCAGTTACGCTTCGCCTTGTACTTGTAGTAGGCTCGACCGGCTTTGAGTACGGGTTTGTCGATACGACCGCCACCGGCGACAATACCCACCATAGCACGATTATTCGATGGAATGACCTTCTTGGCGCCGGAAGGCAACTTGACACGAGTTCTTTTCGTGTCGGGATTGTGAGCGATGACGGTGGCGTAATTACCTACGGAGAACAGTGAGTTCAGTTGATGCAAAGAAATGATTCTTGCAGGGAATTTCCATTGAAACAATTTAGTCAGAAATAGCCTCTAGTCGGTTAAAATGGCTAGGCTCCGTTCACGTAAAATGAATTCACAATGAAATTATCATCACTCTGTCACGATTACTTGACAAAAAAAACAAAAAAACAATGCGTTGAAACTTACCAGAAGCTCTAGCTAGACGACCTCGGTCACCAGTCTTTTCTTCCAGGTTACAAATAATAGTACCCTCAGGCATTGAACCGACCGGCATGACATTACCAATGTGCAAGTTGGCTGAAAACGAAACAAAAATATAAAAAGTGGGATCAACAGATCAGAACAACTACAGAATTAGAGCCCAACCCAAGGTAAAGAAAGAACGAAGGAAAGAAAATTGAGTGAGGTGAGAACAGATCGGGGCTTAACGTCAGTTGACTACAAGACATCATGACCTGCGTTCGTAAGCTTGTAATAATTTGGCTCACTAAATTGGTGATATTTCTCCAAGAAACTCACTAAACTTTTCAAACACCTCAATTCAGATACACAGTTCGATTAAAATGCCCAAAAAAAGGTAATTTGGTTTCAGAAACCAACCGTCCACAAATAACCCGTGTTACATCACAATAAATTGCCTTGGAACCTCAATTTCACCTCCACTACCACATAACCTACAAATACCAACTATTCAGCCAAAAACTCACACTTTCACCACACAAACGACTATTTAGTGTGTTCCTTAAAAAGTTGTATTCAAGTCGCACATACCAATACGGCTTCAATCGTGAATTACGGCTACAGAAAGAACAATTTTCCGTTAATTTCATTCCGGAAACCGACAATGTCGAAAACAAAATTTGAAGTTAGCCCTAGAATTTTAATTATAGACCTAAAAAACTAAGGACTCATAGGCTAAATGACTAGCTACTAAGCTTGAAAAGTGTTAATTTAGCAAAAGAACAATTTGATTTGAGTACAAATAGTTAGTCAACCAATTTTGACCAAACAAAAGAATGGACTGTGTGGAGAAGCCGTATAGAAGCAGCCACCTGGTCTAAACCCGAACTGATTTACGTGGAGATGCCGAATAATAACAATTTTTTACCAGAATCCCCCTGGTTCATGAGTCCCGAAAGCCGTAGCGGGGAAAGCAATGACCAGTCAAAGAAGCTAAGATTAATCTCTAACAACGAACAAGCCTTGTAAGTGCGCGAGTCACAGCTGTGGCGTAGCGGAAAATTCTTCTACGCCAGAGGACAACCTATTTGATGAGTGGTAAAAAGAGGTTACTATAGACCGCTCACTCCAGAGACTCTGGAGGAGTCAGCCGGTAGAAATGCCTTCAGAAGTTCTGCAGGGAGACTGCCGACCAGAACTGTGCGCCGGTTTAAGCTCCCCTTTAAAAATATTTTTTACACTAGTAGTCCGTCCATAATGAAGCCTATCCTTATGAGTAGGGGAAAGGTGTCCGATCCCGGCGATGGTGGTTAGCGCGCTGTGTTGGATTCGGGCAAAGAGAGTAGAGAGCATACTGTACGGCATTACGAAAATTGGCTGCTGAACATAGCTTGGTATCCTTAGGAAGGAAGTATACAATAATAAGTAGATCCCCCCCCTCCCGACTTCAAGGAAGGTGTGCTCTAAGAGCGGGGGCACAGTTAAGGTCCGTTTCAAGGGTCTTCCTTTTTTTCAGAAACGTTACATCGCATTTTTATTTTATTTTTTTAAACCTGTTACAACTTCGCTTTCATAGCGGTTTCAGATTTTGCGAGCGGGACACGATATGAACACGTTTTCTGAACGTGAAAATATTACACGTGTTTCACAAGCTCTCTGCTCTATGTTTGCGTTGTGCGGAGTCCATGCAACCAAACAAATGTATTCCCTCGAAAAATGAAGCACTTTCATAGGTTCCACACAACGAAAACAGAGCTTGTGAACGGGGCTTTAATAACAAACATGACCATGAGAAAAACAAAGACGACTCGTGACCTAAGCAGACGACGTGGCACCTAAGCCTAAGCAGTGAAAAGCGCAGTGAACGATAAATTTGTGTAGGTCATACCGACCGATAGATCGTTATCATTACAGTAAATATTCACGTTGACACCATGGATCCAGCCATACCCAGGAAATGTATAAGTGGCTTTATCGTACATAAGCTTGAAATTCTGAGCAACGGAACTGCAGATTTTACGCGCGTGAAGAGTCTACATGGCTGTATAAGCAATTCCTAGATTGAAAGTCGAATGACCACTCAATTATTCAAAAACATTCGTACAAAATCATAAATGGAATGGAACTTTGAACAGATAGATCGATCGATAGATAGACTAGTTCTCATTCTCAAGGATCCCCAAACCAATTTATTTACACAACAGATATATTGGCTTACCTTTCTTGCCACAGTACAAGAACTGTCCGGTGTAGACACCCTCGGGGGCGATGAAAAGCTCCTTCCGCGTTTTAAACCGGTAGGGGTCACGGAAGTGGACTACGGCAAGAGGTGCACCACGACCAGGGTCATGGATAATTTCCTGTAAAACGAGAAAAAAATCGAACTTTCTTTTATCGCCTGTTCATTTTACTCGGGAGTCCGAAATAAGGCGTTTACCTTAACAACACCCTTGAGGTATCCGTGTCGTTCGGCGAAATCCAACGACCTTAGCTTGGGGGCACCTTTGCGGTGTTTGGTGTGCGATTTGAACACACTTCCAGCTCCTTTACGCTGGGCTCTTATAACTCTTCCCATGGTATCGAATAATTAAACCTAAGAAACAAAGAAATAATTAAAATTAGGCACTCAAACGCAGAGGAAACTTGGGGTACAAGGCGAGGTTAGAGTACACGTGTAAAGAACTAATTTCACGGGCAAAGAAACGCCCGGATTAAACAGATTTCGCCACAATGAGAGTGAAAATGCATGATAATGTCGAAAAAACAGGACGATGGCTTAAATAAATAGAAATAAAATCGGATACAACTCACCTTCCTATTCCACGGGAAGATACTAGCACAAATCTGTCTCGAGAAGGGGGAAGTTTCTAAAGAAAACACAAAACACTAACCTGCAGGTTACAGAGCAGCCAACCGTTTCCAACTTCCCACCAATTTATTAAAATTCTTGTAGGGTTTAACATTTTTAGATGCTGGAAGCGAACAAAATTTGTTTCTCAAAAGCCTATTGAAATTAGCCATAACAAAGGCAAATACTATCAATTTTCGTTAAAGCAGCCATCCGAGTCCTCCGGCGTACGTCATTCGGGTCACAAAAGTCATAAGAACGAGAAGAATGCCCTAATTTTTCTGCGTCTTTAAATAGAGCTCCTCAAGTCCTGTCATCTCCATTTTCACGCATACCGAAGTAAGTCGAGTTTTTGTTTTATTATATCGTAAAAATTAATAGGAAATCTTCAATCACTTGCCACAAAGATCTGAATGAGCAGTGCAATAATCGCTAAGCTTATAATACCCCGGGTTTTACGTAACATCACGCCGAGAATTCGTGGCCCAGTTTTTGTTCTCCATCAGAGTCAACATCATACAAATTCGGTTGTTTTCAACAGAAGGAACGACGAAATGGCTGCCGAAATAAACAAAGAGGAACTTAAAACTCGACTGACGCCGCTTCAGTACCAAGTCACTCAGGAAAAGGGCACGGAACGGTCAGTTTGGGTATCCACCCAATTCTAATTTGCTGCTTGTCAAACTTGAACGGTTTTTATGTCTGCAGGCCCTTCACTGGTCAATTCGACAAGAAGTTTGACGAAGGCATGTACAGTTGCATAGTGTGCGGTCAGGATTTATTCTCGTCGAAAACGAAATATGACTCGGGTTGCGGGTGGCCCGCATTTAACGACGTCTTGGATCAGGGATTAGTCAAATTGTCCAAAGATACGTCGCTTGGTAAGTTCTTTAGTCATATTTCGTTGAGAAAACAAGCTTGTGTGCCGTTTTACTCTCGCGAGAAGGCTAGGGTTTTCAGCGGTCTTGGTTCAAGGGAGTAGACAGCCTTATAAATTGGAGGGGTCCGAGTAATAATAACACAGATATTTGAGTGTCATATCACGTGAAATGCGCGATCAAGTATCTGCGGATTTGTTTTTTTCTCGCTGTCACTTTATAGTTTATAAATCTGCGTTACCTGCTATATGTGAACGTCATCGATCAAGCTGACGAACTTCATTTATGTGGAGTGCCTAATTTACTAACCCAGAGTTCATCCCACTGACTGGGTACTCAAAATGCTTGGATTTAGTGGAATGTTGACACACATTCCCAGTTGATCAGCAAGTCATGCAGTTTACTCTCTTGTACATTCCAACGCAGCAATAAAATATGATTGGTCCCTGATCAGAAACTCCCGATTTTGCTGCTATCTTTATCTTCAGAAACTTCCAACTTAGCAACTAGGGTAGGTAATCCAGAAACGTGCAATTTCGCGGTTATTCAGCCCTTGAAATGTGCAATTTCGCTGCTATCTAGCCCTTGATATGTGCAGTTTCGCCCTTAAAATGTGAAATTTCGGGTTTTGTTTTTTCCTACGAAACTTAAATGTCCCTGGCTATTCAGCCGTAAATTGGTTTCAAGGTAAATTGGTTCTTTAGCCCAAATACTTGTGCACCTCGGGGGTGCAAGTTTCACTCTCAGAGAGAGCCTGGCTTCAGATGTACCGCTACCGCTACACTGTACCACTTCGCTGTTGGTCTGAAAGGCCCGTCCACAAGCTCTATGTTTTCGTTGTGTGGTGTCTATGCAACCTATCAAAATGCTTCATTTTTCGAGGGAATAAATTTGTTGGGTTGCATAGACTCCACACAACGCAAACATAGAGGTTGTGAACGGGCCTGCGAAGTGAACTCAATGCTCAAGTTGCACTAGCTTTGCGTGGGCATTCTTCCGGCGATGCAAATCGCACACAAGAGATCAAAATTTTCGCGTAGTGCGGGTGCGAAGTTCCCAGATAATCTAGGATATTATGGCGAATGAGCCCTAAAGCTAAAAGGAGGCTCTGGAGACGCCTGCATCCTCTTAAAAAAAAACAGCTGAAACTTTACTTGTACTGACATTTACCCCGCCCCTTTTCCTTGCAATGCCGCGGATATTCATCCTCCGAACTCGCAGTTTTTCGGCTGGTTATCCTCCAAAACTGAAAATCTTGGCTATTATTCTTCGAACTGGCAATTTCGCGGCTATTTATCCTCCAAAACTTCCAATTTCGTGGCTGCTTAACCCTTAAACTGCAGCCCGAAAACGCTTCTGATGACTGGCGATTCGAAATTTTAATAAACCCAAAAACAATTTTTATTGCCCGTGCGTGCGTTGATGGGTCCTAGAAGGCTCATTCTCCTCTGCAGGCACTTCTTTCTCCTCACTGAGCCTGGTAAGAATTCGATACAATTCTGAATGATCTCATTGGTGCCTGGGTTTTTGTGTCGAACTGCAAAAACTCTTCGGCTCACCAAGACCTTCCAAGATTCGCTGAAAAACTCCTTCTTAGCTTATACATATTCCATCTAAAGAGTGTTTTTTTGATGTTACGAAATTTAAAAATCCCTCGTTGGAATTTGTGCCCTTCACTCTGTAATACATTAACATTTTCGGCTTCTAATCTACCTAACTCTTAATTTTTTCATTTTCCACTTTCTTCGTAAATCCTTAAGTGAAAACTGTAGCAATTGTTTAATAGCATGATTTAAAAAGATAATATTTGGAGTTCTTAAGCATGTTTAAACCAACAACAAATCGTGGGACACATTCAGATGCTAATTCGGGATTTTTCTTCTTTTTCTTTTCCCCTCACTCTTTATCTTTCCCACACCCTCCATCCCCTCGGATTAAAAAAAACACTCTAAAACACGTAAAAATAAAACGAAAAGTCGGAGCAAACCTACTTTTATTGATCGCCAACCCAGGTAGGATACGCACCGAAGTCCAATGCTCGAAATGCGACGCCCATTTGGGACACGTTTTCGACGACGGACCCAAACCGACTGGCAAACGGTTCTGCATTAATAGCGCTTCGCTCAATTTCACGCCAAAGTGAAGACAAATTACGATTTGAAAGTTATAAATTTAAACCAAAATAATGATTTGTATCGTGATCGTGTATGCAAGAAAACGATGGTTTCGGGTGATATTTTAATGATCAAGCTGATTAATCTAGTCTTTATACGTGTACTAAACCCTACTTTGCATCAAACGAAAAAGAAATGAATTAAATGCTCTAGTAACTGCCTTGATGAGCACACTTAACACAATAAAAAAAATGTATTTTTTAGAAAGCCTGAGAATTAATTTTTCCGTCTAATTAAATACTCGCGGCTGTCCACTGATATTTTTTGTAATTCATATTTTTATGTATTAAAAGGTGTACTGCACAGAATGAATGTTCTTGTTCTTGCTCTTCTGATCTCTACCCTTCCTCATAATGTTTAGTTTAATGTATTATTATGAGCGGCTATGTCGAAATAATAGAATATTAGCGATAATTGACAGCGAGGGCTCCATTACGCGCTGTTTATCATGACGATATTGGTAATTATTTACCAAAAACAGACCATTCGGACCAGAATTTCATTTTATGAAGAGAAATAGAGGCACTTTGGCTTGACCTTCCTGGGGCCTAGGCGTGGGTTTCACCAAAGCACAGGCCCTTACCGTTTAATCGCGTTCATGTTAATTTTAGCCACGAACGTGCGTTTTTTCTCAATTTTAGCCTTGAGTTGGCACATTTTCTCGCTTTTAGCTGCGAATTAGCGTTTTAGTTGACAACATGGCCCAAGAATAGCACGTAAGAGGGTTTTCTAGATTTTAGCCGTAAAAGGGCATCCAAAAACCGAAAATGAACACTTTTTTTAAATGGTATTGACAATTGGATCAAGATACCGTGAATTGACGCATATCCTCAATTTTAGCCAGTAACGAGTGCTTTTCATTTATTTATTCTCTATTTATTTATTTATTAATTACAATTTTAATGTGAGCGATTTTTCAAAATTTTCTTCTAGATTGCGTTACGGACTTGACCAAGAACAGCACATTAGCGCTTTTTCTCAATTTTAGCGTGAAAGGGCCTTCATAAACCGCCCTTGTCTCATTAGCCGAATTAGCACTTCTCCATTTTAGTCACGAATGACCGTTTTCCCCCCTCAAATTTAGCGCTTTTTCTCAATTCTGGCTGTGAATGAGCAATGGGGAACTTGCACATTTTTCAATCACTGGTATTTCTTGAAGAGGGCTCTTTAACAAGACAATTGCCCACATTAAAATCAATCAAGGGTTTTTTTTAGGCGAATTTTTAAACATTTTTAGTGGGAGTTTGATTACGTCAAAGGGCAGTTAATGAAATGGATGGTGTTGGTAAGAGGGGGGAAGACGCGTTTTCTGGGGTTCCATTTTTCTTGTTATTTGTAACCAAAACATTTTAGAGTTTCCTCAAATTTTTCAAAACTGCTCTTTGACGTCATTTTTCCCTCGCACCATCCATCCCCCCCCTGAAGAACTTTGAAATGTATTTAAAAATCACCAGACGCACCAATCGGGCTGCAACTACCGTTGATATCCTTGTCCGCATGTGCCAATTCACTGATAATACTTTTCCCCCAAATCGGACATTCATGCAAGTTCCCCATTATTTTCACTTCTAGCCATGAATTAGCGTTCGTTGCCAACTTTAGCGGTGGAATAATGATCACCACATCAGTGAATTTTTTAAAATTTCATCCACGAATGATCTGCTGCTGCTGCTGCTGCGAATTAGCGCTTTTTCTCAGTTTTAACCGTGAATCGGCGATTTTTCTCACTTTAATCCATGAATGTAGCACTTTTGAGATCTAATTAGTACTTTTTCTCAATTTTAGCCGCGGAATTGTCCCAAGAGCAGCACATTGGCGCGCTTTTATAATATTAGCCACTGGTTAATATGGCTATGCCTTCCCTTGACCAACGTACGGATACGTGTAAAGCCGGATACACACATGCGGTACCTATACTTGCCAAGTAACGAGCAATACATTTTTCCAATTTTCGGATGGTCGGTTTCTAGGCCATTGATAGAAATTGATTAAATATTTTGCTCCTTACTTGGTAACGTCTTGGCAAGTACCGCATATGTGTATCCGGCGTAATGGTGTGTCGAGTGTATGGCTGCGATTGAAGAACTAGGGAAATGGCTTCAAATAAAGAACGCTTGTCAAGACGAAATCAATAAAATACCAATATTTTCGCCCCTCATGATCATGATTCGTGTTCGATATTCTCCCCCTTCCATCCTAATAGTTTACAAGGAACCTCTCCCCCCTTTAAATCAGTCCAAGAATACGCTCTTCATCAGAATAAAGGGAGGACAAAAAAGATGGCCCCTTGGAGGCATTATGGCCTGGGCACGGAAAAAATTACCCTGAAGAATAACCCGCTTAACCTCTCGGTGGTTTTGGTATAAATTCTAAAATGAGACAAAACCGCGTATCTCGACGCTTCTTAATATGGGGAATCGGAAAATTTTCGATCAGGCGAGCCGTTGAAGGGGTTCCTCCTCGCCTCCGATGGTGCCGTTCTTGGCACATTCAACAGAAGCCCTGATGGCCACTCATCCCATAGACTCGTTGGTCATTCATAACCTTGACGTGCACAAATACACATGCGCACATGGCAAATGACAAACGTGCACCTGGGCTATAGCCACGCGACACGGATTATCCCCAATAGTGCACAAACCGAATCCGAAGCCTAAAAATCCCCATTATGCCATATTTAAGATTTTTGTGGGTTCCGGGGCGGTTCACCCCTCCCCCCATGACCCTACGGCGTGATACAGTCAGTCGCTCTTTCGCGAGTGTTTCGTTTTTGTGTAGCCGACTCCTGTTCATTCAGGTCTGACTTCAGAATGTTGAAACTCACACAACTGACCCTTTTTAGCAGAGCTTTATTTTAATAGGGAACTTGCATGAATGCCCGATTTGGGGGAAAAGTATACCAGTGAATTGGCACATGCGGACAAGGATATCAACGGCAGTAGCAGCCCAATTGGTGCGTCTGGTGATTTTAAAATAAATTTCAAAGTTCTTCTGACGGGGATGGATGGTGCGAGGAAAAAATGACGTCAATGTGCAGTTTTGAAGCGTTTGAGGAAACTCTAAAATGTTTTGTTTACATATAACAAGAAAAATTAAACCCCAGAAAACGCGTCCTCCCCCCTCTTCCCAACACCATCCATTTCATTAACTGCCCTTTGACGTAATGAACCCCCCACTCAAAATTTTTAAAAATTCGCCAAAATAAACCCTTCATTGATTTCAATGTTTAATGTGGGCAATTGTCTTGTTAAAGAGCCCTCCTCAAGAAACACCAATGATTGAAAAATATGCAAGTTCCCCATTAGGGCAATCCTCAAGGACATCTTGCCCCCCGAGCGAGGCAGACCTTAGTGCACAGACCAAACACCTTGACTTGGTCGGGTGGTGATGGGGGGCAATTTCTAGAGGTGGCAGGGAACGCCACCCCCTTCAGGGCAGCCCTAACCCGTTGTTTGCCCACGGGTTCGTATTCGGCCCCCATGGCAGTGGGCGTGCCGTTAACGGACTCCTCATCGCACACGGTGCGCCTTTTCCGATCCAACCCACTACCGCACCGCAATTAGAATTAGTGTCGAATTCCGACCCCATGGTGGGGTCCTGGATGTTTTCCAGGCAATTTAATGACGACTACATTCATAGCGTTTTCCATTTGCGTAAAATCCAGCTCTGCAGGCGAGCATTCCCACCCGCCTTCTCCGTTACCATATAAATAATTTAGAGAAGGTGGAAATGCTCGGCTTCAGAGCTGAATTTTACGGAAATGGAAAACGCTATCAGTTCTATCCAGCACTTTTCAGAAGGGTATGCTAACCCTGTAATCGGATTCCAAATCGCTCACCTTACCTTCAATGACGAGAAGACTGCATGCTATATCAGAGGAAGAACTGATGTGGAGAGGGCGGAACATCGAATTGCTTCTGAGTTGGCAAATTTTGACTCAATGTAAAGTAGATGAGTATGATAGGCCCATGAAGTTATGCTATGATCATGACCGGCTTGGGGGCTTTGAAGTACGAATACGCTCGTCACCATTGCGATTTATTAATTTGAAATCCAAGGATTCTTCGAAGGAATGCCCGTATTAACCGACGGACATAGTGACGGCAATGTGTCAACGTTGAATACTCCGCGGGAAGGAAGGAATGTACAATTTGACGATGTGAGTTGGATAGAGCACGACCTGGCAGGCGAGCTACTAGTTTTTGGAGCGTCGCGTCGTCTTTTACCGGCACCGCCTTCAATTCTAAAAAGTCCCAGTCCTTGACTTGAGAAAGACGCGTTGTGCTAACGATACGGATGACTAATCGCCGTCATTACGATTTGACGCAGCAGTTTTCGCCTCATTATTCCCCTATTTCATAATTCGGGCAGCGCTGTCGTTGGCCACTTGGGAACTAACTCATGTGGACCGTCTTCTACTAGTTTCTAATAGAAATCACCCACAACAACTGTTTCCCAAAATGGCCAACTGCAGCACTGCCTGAATTATGATCAAGGCGAATACAAGAGGACAATGCAGAAAAAAATCTAATAAAATGGTTTTTAGTCACCAAAATCCACAGAATTGTTTTTTTAGCGAACCAGACACGTGTTTTTTTTTGAAATTGTATTTTCAACAAAATTCAACAAATTACAATCAATGAAAATATTTTTTGTTTACGCTCTATTTCATACTTTTCATCTTCAGTAAATAAATTGTATAGCCAAACTTCAAAGAATCTCGAATTGCATCTTTGAAAGAGATAATCGATACTCCCCTCTAAAAAAAAACACCTAAAAACTTGAAACAATTGTTAGGCTACGGAGCGAAACCTAACGGGTTTTTTTTTTTTGTTTTTTTTGCACGGCAATTTTGTTCAAAAGACGAGGTAATAATTCGAGATTATTTAAAGCCTCGCCGCTGTATCATTAATTTTTCATTATGGATTCGTTTAATGTTTTCCCAATTTACAAGTAATAAACGCCGTTCGAAGCTCAAAAATCGACAATTTTTTACTTACAAAATATCGAAAATGTATTAACCAGCGATTTTGAACGATTTATATTTTTATTTTTTCTGTGCCAGCCCGTTGTGTTACGGTTTGAGCCCCCCCCCCCACCATCATTCACGCAAAATGAGAATTATTTGAACTATTCTTTTAATAAAAATGCTGGCAAAGCAATCGAATTAAATTATTATTGTTAATTTTTATCACAGCTATCAGCTTAAATTAAAATATTTTCCTTCGTAACAGAAAAAGTTTAGTAGGTACGCTAAGAAAAAGCTTCAGCCTGTTTTTGTTGTTGCCAAATATTACACTGTACAAAATATAAAAACAAATTAATTTACAAGAAGGAATTTGATTTTTTATAAACACATCATAAAAAAAAAACTAAAGATCCTCTTCCTCTTTTATTGTGCGGAGGAGAATAGTGCGTGTGAAGAAATGTTAAATTTCTGAAAAAATGTAATTCAGTCGTAGAGCCTTTGGAGAGATGTAGGATTAGAGAGCGAATTCAGCTCTACGACTCTTTAGGGCGATGGTGACATGGAAGACGGCTATAATTTGTACAATGTGACTTTTGGATCGGTCTAGAATGCTGAGCATCGTACTCGATGGTTAGTTATCTTGTTGCATTAGCAACCTTCATTCATTTTTAATGTTTGTAATCCTATTACGATGACTATAACCGGCTCCCTCATAAGAATTTCAGTTGGGAAACCAAATGCTGAAGATGGCGAGCAGCCGAAACCGGTCCGTTTTTGACGAACCTCAACGAGGGAAGACAGACTATGTAGGTTCCTACGGCTACAGATTTATGCATGCTATAACCGGCACTCTCATAAGAATAACGCTCCCCTCCAGTTCCAATTTCCGTGCAAAATATTGAGGGGGGGGGGGCAAAGAACAGTTAAAAATCCGAAGTCAACTAGTTGTTTACATACGAATGATCCTGCAAGGATCTTTATTTCAGATGGTTTAAGGGAAATAAGATGTGATACGCACACGATAATAATCAACGCAAATTTTGGTAGAGCACGTCTTATTTGAAGACCGATCGGACTTTATTGACACTAAAGCTTCTGAACATGTATCCCGGGAGGGGGGGGGGGCTGTAAAATGTATGGAACAGGTACGCCGAGCATTCGTGAACGCTCCCAAACGCACCGCTCATCCAACCCCAATGTTTGAGAATTCGCTATAAAAAATAAGACCACGTTCTGAAAATATCCCCTGAACGATACCACGGTCTGGCAGTTATAACCAGCTAATCGCCCGGCTCTGTAGAGAACTTTGTTTTTTCCCTGAAGGACACCTACTGGAACGGGCTTGGTAAACAATTGAACTATTAATCGGAACCTCTTTTTGAATACTTATATTCCGAAAAAATAAAAAAACGTGTACGCAAGCGTAGTAAAAAAAGAGGAGGACCAGTTATAGTTTCATCTCTGAATACTCTTTGATTCAGTCTCGTTATAGGCTAAAATGAAATTCCAGCTTCTCTCATTCAACTTCCATCATTTATATGAAGCCCGAACTGAAACTTTAACATTCTGGGCTCATTGAATGAATTGCTAATTCACAAACAAATTGATAAGTGTTAAGAAGAGGATAAAATTGTTTTGTAAGAGGTTTATGGTGTTCATCATTAAAATACTACGATCATTCAAAAAAGCATTCTTCCTCACTCAAAAACAAAATTTTGATTTCGAGGTGACTTTTTTTTCTGACTGACGCTTAACGTAAAATACATTAACCAACTTTCGAAATAGGCGGGATTTTTGAAACCTAGCTCCGTCGTACAGTCTGGCACGAAAAGTTTAGTAATATCGTCTTAGCGCGAGTATTTCGTACTTTTTCCCGTTTTTAAGCGAATTAATACTATTTTCCGTTAAATTAGATTTAAAATTAAGTTAAAAATTGTATCATTGCCTTGCGTAGAAGAGAAGATAAGGCGTGAGAGCTGAATTTTTAGGCTGTTTCTGCGCGAGTATTTCTTCCAGTTGTTTTTTTGTGATTACGCGAACGGTTTCGTCGTCACACTCCAACCAGATAGGATCAGTCGCCTCTTCTGTTCGAAGGCGAACTCCGCAACAGTCGGCTCCGCGACAAGTCGACCTTGCAACGAAGAAAAAAAAAAACAAGTTAGGTCAAAAACACAGGCATAAAACACACACACACACAAAGCCTTACTTGAAGTACGGTCCCCTGGATTCTGTTAGTGATCCATTTTTAGGGCCTCGGAAAAACCATTTTTTCTTCAAACTCGACTTGTCGCTGTTGTTAGAGGATGACGACGAAGACCCTGTAGACGTCATGCCCGCGCTCAGACTGGCGGTTTTCCGTCGCTCTCGTGTACACGACTCGTAGTCAGTTGACGAGTCGCGGGCCTTAACGTAGGCGACATAGTGGCCCGATGCCATGGTCGCTCCAAGGTGCATTATAACGCCATACAGGTGGTACTCGTGCTCGGTGTTGTGATACTGCGAATCCGCGTTACGCTTCGTTTGACAGTCTTCGCAGAAACAGCCCAGGACCAATGGTGTGGGCATGTGTTCGTTCACTTTACTTACCACCGATCTGAGAAAGACATTTAACAAGGGCGATAGTTTATTACATCATTGGAAAACATTTGGTATGAAATCAATGAACAAGACACTCACCCAAACCCAGAAGAGAACCTCTTTATTTGCAAAGTCAATAATTTTGGCAGTGTTTCAAATTTGACACACCGTTTCGCTTCATTATACCGCAAGCACTGCTCACACCAATATTTATTGCTGTCGTGCAAAAACTCTTCGGTCACCAAGGCGCTTTGATACAGAGCGTTTACGTTTAACGCGTCGCCTTTCAGGTCCGTCGTTATCGGTACGCAAATATCACAGAAAGTCTCTTTTCTCTGAGTAACTTGTTCACACTCTAAACAAGTCGTTTTCAACAAGGACACACCCTCGAAATACTCGCTAATAAAATTATGGCCGACGATACTCTGGTCGTCCTCGTAATCGACGCCGTTCGTGCAACAGTCCCCGTTTTGAACTTGAGATTCAACTTTAAATTAATTTTTAAAAATTTTGTAGACTGTTCAATCGCTACCGTACAACAATCAACTCACGTTTTTTGTCCTCTCCGTTCACTTTAGGTCGAGAGCGTTTTATCCGCAGTTTCGTCCAAGACGGTTTAGGCGGAGGTTGAACCTGAGGCGGAGGCCGCGCCTTGGCAGCAGGTGTCGACATGACCAGTTGCTTCAACTGTTCGCAAGTCTCACGAATATTGTCGAGGAGACAGACTAGAAGTTCGTGAGCGTCATGCTGTTGATTCCCTTCAAAAATTGGGTTTACGTCTCTGAAAATCCCACATTTGTTGTTTTTTTAAAAATTAAAAACAATTATTTTCGCTTATTTGAAACCACTTAACTCTACCTCAGAGAGTGTAGGAAGACATGAGGTTGATAGGGTTCCATGTGGTCTTTTCCTTCTTCTATGTGCAGCGATTCGTAAAGTAAATGAAGTTTTTCCGTAGCAATTTGCATCTTCAGATTGGTCATATCGCCACTCCCTAAAGAACCCAAATCCTTGCTACTCCAACTCTTTCCACCACGCCCTAATGAGGAGCACTGAAAATAAAAAATGAAACCATGGGTAATTAAGTGATTGAAACCATAAACCGTGTATTTTTCATCAAATACTCCATATTACGTTATTCTCACCTTGAAGGCATTCTTAGCACTGTATTCACGCAGGTCCAGCGCTAGATGATGAATGTTGTGTAGGAAAGAAGGAGCGAACCTAAGCGTGTACAGAACGCTGTTCAAAAAACAGGTGTTTCCCAAATTGGACAATGTGGTAATGGGGCTTTCGCAATCATCGTGGCCACATCGCACTGCAGCGCCTCCAACTACCCCGCCAGAATGGATTAACGTTAATAGGCACAATAAAATCACCTTCACCTTCCCCTGTGAATCCAAACCTGCTTCAATAGGCATTGCCATCTGCTGCTGGGCCTGAGTTCCAGTCTGAATTGGCTCATGCACTTCCTTGCCTCCTTGGTGCGACTGAACGACGGAGGAAGCAGCGCCGCGACGTGACGCTTGACTGGCCGACAGACAGAGCCTTTTTCTTGGTGGTGACTCACCGGTATCCCATAAAACCGTCATTTTTGCGCCACCTGAAAATAATGTTTTCTGTGATAGACAAACGTCTCACAAGGTTGCAAGAACTACGAGAATTCGGCATTACACTTTTTTCACTGCCTTTTACTTATGAGTAAAATCTTCGTTTTTGTTGTTGTTTAAGTGAAAAAAAGGTTAGAAAATCAAGAACTTTTGAGTGGAATGGAATTTTGCACGGACGTATTCTTGGAATCTGATGGGTTACTTATTAAAATAGTCGTTAAACCTCAAGGCACAGGTAAGGTTAGTTGTTTCCCGTGTCTTTTCGCTCAATACCACAGAATTTCAAGAATGGGCAACATGTTCTTGAATACTCTGTGTCCAGTTCTTTAACGTCGGTCCGAACACTCAGCCCAAAGCAAAATATTCATCACTAATGATTCAACTTCAGTTCAAACAACAAAATGGTACAACAACCCCGCCTTAAAACTACAAAAATAAGTAGGACCACAAAAGCATGCAAGACTCAGGACAAAACATTAAGCTTGGTAAGATAAATGCATGGCGAGGAGTGAGCAGACGGTTCAACACGCACTAGACTCATCTCAACTCAAGAATACAACTTCGCTGTGCGCTGCGTAATGGAGGATTTTGACTAGGTCGACAGACAAATTTCATCGAATCCCCAGAAAATTTATATGAACGGAAGGCAGACATCAGCTGAATTCGAGCTTTTCTCGTAATTTATGTCCCTTCCCCATTCTACTTGACACTTTGAGTTACGGGAAATGTTCACCTTTTAATTGCTTCAAGACTGAACAATATCAACACTAGCGAATTTTTCAAACGGCGGCATCAATGTAATTATCGAACAAGAACATGTAATTAGAGCACGCCATGAGAATTTCCCACGGCAAGAATGATTGTGGAAAAAAAAAAAAGAAAAAAAAAAAATGAAAAGAATCTTGTAAGATGAATACATCTGGATCACTCGCGATTCGAAGGAAATAAAATTTCGAAAGACTTGCCGTGTATTCCTCCACCACGCAAACCACATCAGAGAGTCCTGGCAGTGACAAAACCACCACACGGCGAGATGATGAGAATTCATTTGGAATCTCAGAAAACACCCCATCACTTCAATCAATCAAGGTCAATCATTTCAAGTTCTACGGGCTAAAAAGCCAATTATGACGGTGCCGAATCGTCTATTAGGGCAAGAGTTCTGGACGTAGTTTTCTGTATCTTGGCAGAATAGAGGATTCCTGAGACCCTATTGGCCAAATTTGGTTCGATAATACTGTTTTGCGCTCTAAACAGTGAGTAATGGCGCAATAGAGCCATTGCCACTGGAAAATTCCTATGAGGGCAGTCTATGCAATCCAAACTTTGTTTTCTTATTAGAAATACAACTTTTTTCGATTATTCCACTTGAAATGGGCTGTTGAGAGTTTACCCTAAGCATGAAAAAATAAAAATAATATTAGTCCAGTCAATGAATGGGTTATAGCTCGGGTTCGGAAACTTGTTAAGGGTGGTTAGAAAGTGAACACACTAAAAGTCCTGTCGTCTAGGGGGTTGGCAACAGGTGGAGGGGGTCTAAAAAGGTCCCATTTTTAGGGTTTTCGCCTCAATCTCGAAAACAATCGGCCTTACCGAAAACGTCACTATATGTACTTGAATAAAGAAGACACAACTCTCTACAACATTGATCTTAAACGTTTTATAGAAACCCCCAACCGTTCCGAAGATATACCCTCCGGAAAAGTGGCAATTTTCAAAAAAATGATTTTTATCTCATATGTTTTTATCGTACGTTCACTTTCTAACCACCCTTAACAAGTTTCCGAAGGAATATGTTCCGATACCGCTCACCGGGGCTACACCCCCTTTTGAGCAATTCATTTACTGGACTAAAAAGAAAAAGGAAGAGGAAAAAGAAAAAGAGGTTTGAAAAGAAAAACCACGTGAGAACACAAGTTCTGCATGTTCGCTGTGTCAAATGCGTTTCCCGGTCCAACGCATGTAGCTTTAAATTGTAAATTAGGTGTTTCTTTTTTTTATTATTCCGAAACGGCCTGCCCTGATGGCCGTAACAAATAGCCTCCGTGAAAAATACTTGGCAGGCCCGAGAGACCAGAAAACTATGAAATGGACCAAATATATTGATGTTGATGATACCAGTTTCAATCACTCACTTTCGCTCTCTCTCTCTTGGGATAGCAGCAGAATGGGTTTCAAATGAGCCAAACCCAAGAAATTGGTTTCTCAAAAGGCCAGATCTGTGAAATTTGGGGTATGAAATCATTAGGTGGACATACACGAGCAGATATCTGCGGCAGATTTTGTGTTTCTGAGAGATATCGGACAGAAAGATCTGCTCGTTAGTGGGCAAGAAACGACGACAGATCAACCGTGATCGGTCGAACGATATAGGTGGGAGTTCAAATCCGTCAGATGTGGTCTGTGGTCTCCCAATAACCAACCGATTTCTGATGAGCGATAGCTGGCAGACATAGATCGGCCGACTTCGAGTCGGGCGTCGCCCCTTAACGCAACGATATTAACCACTGAAAATTCACTGAAAAATTTCATTGACATTGTATTTTGAGCCGTCTCTTTTATTTGATTTGCCTACAGCCTAATAAATCTTGAGTGAAAAATCCTGAGGTGGGCCAAAAAGGGAGGAACAAAAAAAAATTGTTTCGGATTCGAACCCAGGCACTCCGCATTCCGCAATGATGAAATTGTGACATACCATTTTAACCTAATGTAACTCATCTGAAAATTAACGTAATCTGAAAAAAGTTTTGTTCCGACAGCAGCCTGTCGGGAAAAGTGCATTTCATTCATGCGACAATCGAGTCAAACCTCATAAGTTAGAACGAGATCAATCAATTATGAATGACATTTAGGCCGTGGTATAGAAATTCAAAATCATAAAATCGTGTTTCTTTTTAGCGCAGGCCCCTTTTTTGGCACCAACTGAGGGGGAACAAAATGATGAAAATGAAAAATGAAACAGAGTCGGTCTGGTTGCCTATACTATATAGGAAGGTGGACTCTGGTTAGAGGAGTTATTTGCAATTAAAATCTTTATCCCGGCCTAAATTTCATTCATAATTGATTGATATCGTTCTAACTTATGAGGTTTGACTCGATTGTCGCATGAATGAAATGCACTTTTCCCCACAGGCTGCTGTCGGAACTGTATTTTTATTTTTAACGGGAGCAAAAATCCCAACCCAAAATAAAAAACATTTTTTTCCTCGAGTCTGGGGACTTGGTTTTCCATATGACTTTGGTCCGTACCTACCTTTGGTATCTACGCAATTTTGTTTTTGATAAGCACCAGAGCCGGGTAATTCCTCTTTAAAATGAGGTAACACCGGGAAAATGTTTATTTTAAAATTCTGAAATCCGTGAAGCGGTCCATACCAGGGAGCCAACCCACGAAATGGGTTTCTGAAACCCCAGTCCGTGAAATTACGTTTTTCCAAGAGGCAAGCCGGCGAATGTAGTTTTTAAAGGAGCAAATTTGGTTCTTGAAGCAGCTAAAACCACAAAATTGGCTTATGTCAGTGTCAAATCCACAAAACTTTGATTTTAAAAGTACCCCCCCCCCCCCACATAATTGTCTTATTGAAGGAACCGAAACCATGGAATTGCTTTTTTGAATGAGTCAAACCCGTGAAAATGGCTTCTTGAATGGGCCAATCCCGCGAAACTGGCGTTCTAGGACGTCGATTCTGCGAAATGGCTTCTTTAAGAGAACAAAACTCGCGTGATTGGGTTCTATGAATGCGACAATCCGTGAAGTTCGGACTTCAAAAAGTCAAACCCACGAAATGGGGGTCCTAAATGGGTGAAAATCCTTGGATTATTGCCATTGACATAACCACGGCCATGAAAAAAGAGAAAGGAGAATCAGAAATCATCCGTTTTGGTAACGATGAATCACGGACAATCCATCGTTACGCCCATGGATTCAAGGTACGCTGGCGGTCAATCTGTTGAGTTATGGGTATGAAACGGCTGTATTCCTCATTTGAGCTTAAACCATTTCTGAATGAAACCGGCGGCTTTGAGGAATGACACTAAAATTTGGGATGGTTTTGATGATGTTTTACCAAAAGTGACCTCGACTCCAAGAGAGGGTCCATGACCCCTGCGCCCATCATTCTGGGCCCAGGCCTGCATGCACAGCACGGATCATGATCATGTAAGATTAATCATCACTTGATCACTGATGTCTTCCGGAAGAAAATTCTTTGAACATACGTCAGCACATTTATGAACTTTCTTCCCGGTCCACCCGTCCTCGGGATTATTTTCCATTTTTTCGTGCCCAAGGGATTCTTTGGAAAAAAATCAAATGAAATGTTCGGCCTACGCATACCAGATCTATTGTGACACTTGGACTTGGGCACATAACGCAATCGGCTGGATTTGAGAGCCCTTTTGCCCTTCTCTCTCTTACTTCCTCAAACATGTGAGATCCATAATGGCTGGGAAATCATAGCGGCCACCTCGCATGAGTTTTTCCGGACAAACCGGCCCCAGAATTTGATTTGTACGGCTATAAAACTCGTTTATGTCTCTAAAATCCTCAAATTTCGCTCCATAACTGACTCAGTATTTGGCTGTAAAACGTAACATGAAGCCCTCAGACACTCTTGTTTCTTTCTTTTTTTTTTTTTAAAAGTTTTATATCCGTGCTCGGTGCTAGCCACAAAAAATTGTATAGCATTGGTAATAAATAAGGTCATGGTTCACAGATGAGTTTTCTAAATTAGTTCTTTAAATGTCTCGATAATTGATAAAGCGGGCCTTATAGTTATAACGTATATTTAGCCCTAACGAGATTCCCGTACTGGGCCATAAATCTGTTTTCCTTCAGCAACTTCTGAAAGTCTGGAAACTGTGAAATTCTCCCCCTTCAGTAACTTCTGAAAGGCTGGAAACTGTGAAATTCTCCCCCGCCTCCTTCGAAAGGAAACTGGCGGTCCAGATGTTCTAAGCTACATGCCGGTCGTCCACTAGAAGCGTTTTCGAGCGGCGGTACAACGAGCGTACATACAAAAAGACATAAATTGAATCACTGCTGCTAAGCCTGCAGTGGACGATGTCACATTCAATTTGAGGCTTTGGGATGTACGCATTGGCATGCTTCATTCAGAAAAAACAGCCGCGAATAGTTGAACAAAAAAAGGCGGAGGGGACATGAATAGCAGTTTTTGACCAAACTCTGCTATAACTTCCTGTTTCGTGGCTGATATATTAGTTTCAGTGGGTGAAAGTAACAGTTTTGGGGTTGAAAAAATCACTGTTTCAACTTAATTGATACAGTAATTGATACCGTCTCGTGAATTAACAGGATTTCACAGTGAAGCAGCAAGTATTTTTTATTGAGCCTGAAAATTCGGTTTCTTGGGGTTTTAGTGAGTTTTCCGGACGGGCATACTTTGAAGAGGGGGAATTCTTTGTGCCCCCTTTGTAAATTTATTTTTTGGCTCTCCAACAGGCTGTTTTCCCCCATTAACATTATGATCATAATAGAAACCAGACTCGGTTTTCTTTTTCTGGACAAGACGCTGATTCCTCCACCGCCTTCCTGGAGTCCATTATGATTCCTCATTAGTTATTTTTGCAATCTATTTAACTGGATGGGTTATTTCAGTTGATATAGTACGGCGTATTGTCCAATACTATTAAAGAATGATCCAATTTGCAGAAATATGTATCTACTTTTAGAACATGATCACACAAGAAAGAGTACCCACCAGGAGACAATTATGCTCTTGGAACTTAATAACTTCAAACCCCCTGGCACCAACCAGAAATATAGAAATAAGACAGGTAAAAAGTACGTTTTGTAGAACCGGAAGGGGCGAGTGCCCCATAAGACCCCTTGTATTCTTCGATTTATGGGTATAAAAGAGCTAAGTAGAGTTTAGAATTTTTCAAGAATTGTTGGAAAGAACTTATCGAGACAGAGGAAGGCATGTGGAAGAAGACGAAGGGAAGAATTGAGCGGGTAGAAAGATTATCCCAGGTCAGTGTTTTGTAAAAAGACCTGACGCTTCTCCCTCAGACCCATTTTTACCTCCCGGGTTTTGAAGCCTTGGAAAACAATTCCAGCGTGTGAAGAGAAAAATAACGAACAAACAAGGCATATAAAAAGTTTACGCGGAGGAGGGGGAATCGGGAAATTATCAATTCCCAACGGGGCAGCCGCCCTACAAGCGAAAACGATTAATTGTTTCAAGGGCGTGTTCCGAGTTTATTTTGATTAGTTAAGACACAAAGACGAAAAACACGAGTTAAAAACGTAAATCGCTCCAGAAGGTGGAACAAGTGGGACAAGCACACAAATAATGGTTCAAGTGAATAATAATTGCTCACCGCCAGCAAATAAAAGAGTAAAAAGATCTGGAAATTAAGTCCTCTAAAGGGAGCCTCTACGAAGGGGTCTACATTGGTGAAAACTACAGGTGTAGAACATCTTTTAACGAAAGAAAAATTATAAATTTTAAAAATCAACAGAAAAACACGAAAAAATGATTTTGTACTTACAACCAGTCAGTGGATGAATACATGGAAACTCGATACATACACGTAAACTTTTATTACCAACGACTCGACCGAACACAAAACTCACACAAGAAAGAGTTCGAAGCCACAAATAAAAAGAAAACTTGGTGGAAACCGGGTAAAACGAATTTTAAGCTGCCATGTTGAAATTGAAACTGAAACTGATCATCCTCCACACTTCAACTTCCCACTACAAATGGCTTTTTTCCCCTTTTTTTCTTTCTTTCGTTCTTCGCCCGTCCTCGTCTCTAGCAGCTCTGCTCAAAAACCCCCTGACTTCTCTTTTCCCATCGACCTATCTCGCTTCAAATCAATGCTGCCACTGTTCTTCTTCTGGCGCGCCACTTTCGTCTCCCGCCTTTGTACAAGCCACGAGCAAGTTAGTGAGAATGAGCTCCGGTAGTCCGATGCGCCCGGGTGCTGAATATTCGCCACGTCGCCAGTTTTTCAGCTGAAAACGGTCAAACCACGGCAGGGGCGGATCCAGGTCTGAATCCTAGAAGCGGTAATGCCGATGCCCCCCCACGGGCCCTATACGCCAACATCATTCATCATCAACATCATTCCACCGATTCCACAATTCTGTTCGACAGCCAGCTGCCGGAGCGATATCTTTTGATGCTTTGGTGAGCGTTCACATTCAGTTCCATTCAAAACAGAGCCGTAGGTAGAAATTTGTCCTGGGGGGGGGGGGTAGATTGAAATCTCGTAAGAGTGAGGGGAAGGGGGTAATTTCAAATTTTAGTCATCATTCCACCCAGCCAGCACACTCTTGACTCTGGACACCTGGCTGGCCTCATCATAGCCTCAATCTCTCAGTTAGAGGCGATTTTTGGACTCTACCTAAAAATTAGCCCTTTTTGGGCCGAGTGTATCGTTCTTCTCAATTTCAGCCGCAGATTAGCGGTTTTGCCCCACCCCCTCCCTTAGCCATGAATTTGCGCATTTTCTCAACTTTAGCAGCAAAGTATCGTTTTCATCCCGTGAGCGATGTTTCTTAATTATCCACGAGTTTTGGCGTTTTCATCAATTTTAACAGCATATTACAGATTTTTTAAATTTTTTTACCAAGGTATTAGCACTTTTCATAGTTTTAGCTGGAAATTAACGTTTTTCGTAAGTGTTTTCCACAATATTAGCCGCAAAATAGGGGAACTTTTCACGAATTAGGATTTTTTTGGTTCACCATAAGCAATGCATGAGCGATTTTTCTCAGTTTACACGCGAATTAGCGGTTTCTTCGCCTGTTGCCATAAATGGACGCTTTTTTTTCAATTTCAGCCTGAAAAGTTGCCTTCAGATTCAGAATCCGCAAATTGGTGTATATTCAGTTTTTGGCGCAATTAAGAATTTTTCTCAATTTCAACCGCGAAATAGCGCTTTTTTAAAATTGAAGCGGCGACGCGTCGTAGCGTTTCAAACCTGTGAATTAGCAATTTTCTCAATTTTCAGGCTTAAAATTAACTATTCTCTCAATTATGACCAGGGCCTATATTCTGTAACTCATAACGCGTGCGTTAGCAAAATTTCTCAGCTGATTTTTTAAAATCATTCGGCTTGTTGATTTCGCTAACGCGCGCGTTAAGAGTTACAGAATAGGGGAGCAGGGCCCTATTGCACAATGTTTTATTAGCTAATAATATAGCTAATATTAGCTAATAAAACAGCAGTGATATTTGCTAATAAAACATTGTGCAATAGGGCCCAGGCTGATTATTTTATTTTCTAAATATTACCCGCAAATTAGCGGGTTTTCACGTTTTACCACCGCATTAGCAAAACTATATAACATTTATAGGTACCTATAGATTATTGCTTCTTTTCAGTTCTAGCCGTGAATTAGCGTATTTTTTAGCATTATACTGTATAGCCATGCATGAATTTGCCATTTTTCTGAAGTTTAGCCACAAAAGTGCCTTCAGAAGGTGCGAATTTAAATTATAAATGTAAATTTTTTTTTTTCAAACCAAAAAATTTACATCTATCCATCCATTTCTGTCAAAAAATCATCATTTTTAAATAATAAATTTCACGACACTTAATTCGAGAATTAGTGATGTTTCTCAATTTTAGCAGAGTGGTAGCGTTCCCAACCCGTGCATTAACTACCGAGTTTTGTCAATTTTTCACGTTTCCCAAATTTGAACTGAAAATTAACGTTTTTCTTAATTTCAGCTGCGCTAATTGGTGATTTTTTCAATTTTTGCCGCGAATTAGTGATTTTCTTCATTTCGTATCCGCGAATTAACGTTTTTCCACAACTTCATATCCGCAAATTGCAAATTAGCGATTTTTCCCAATTTCAGCTGTGAAATAGCGTTTGTGCTAATTTTGCGGCCATTCAGCATCCTATTCTCTTTTTCATACGCGAATGGGCGAGTTTACGCCATTTCAGTTGTGAATTCGCCATTTTTATCCAATTTTAACCTGAAAGCGTCTTTTAAATGTCAATATTATAGCGTGTTTTCTCTACTTCAACTGCGGGGTTTACCCAAATACAACACTTTTGCGTTGGTTTCCACAATTTATTCGTAGAATGGCCTCCATGTACCGCAAATCAGCGATTTTTTTCTTAATTTTAGTCTGGAGGTTGCATCGCGAGACCACGAATCAGCGCTTTTTAGCAGCTACAGCCACGAATATTACAGATTTTTGTCTGATAGATGGTCCTGGGCGAATCCCCCCCCCCCCTCCGTACCACGGTACTCTACTGCATTGGGTCTCAAGTCCAAAGAAAAAGCTGGACGTAGTCGGATCTTTACGGGCTGCTTTAGGTCCAGAAAATCTGCCAAACCTAACTTCAACGAGAAACGCTCATTTTTGGAGATTTTATGGGCCTCTTCGTTATGGTACTAGTGCTGCTTCGTTCGTATACTTGTAGCTCTGAGGGGGGATCTGATCTATCCCCCATATCACCTCCCGTACCTACGTCCCTGATCCAAAGGACCGCTTCACATGAGGGTTTAATGATTGTTAGCAAGTTGAAAATCACAAGGATCGTTTGAATAATTTTCCTGGTCAGACCACTGAAGAGTAAAGCACTCTTTTTTCTCAAAGATGGTCATATGAAAAAAAAAAATCGCTTATCGTCGGCAAAAGTGTAAAACCCCGTAACCCGCATTCTTCAAATTTTTCAGGAATAACAAAAAACATACGACGTTCTTACTTTACTTCAGTTACCTACTTGGTTTCACAAAAAACGACTTTCACGCATATCAGAGTTTTGTTCAATTACGAGGTATCTCGAGGACTGTGCGCATGAGCTTTCTGCGTAGTTTGATACCAACATCACGAATGAGGAAGTTTCACAATGTCCAAATAAAAATTTAAAACCATCCAGAAATATTTTTTATTTCTTAACAAAAGTTGGCATATTTGAAATCCCGCCAAAACGAACATTTTCCGCAAAGTAAGGTCCGTTCCACTGTTTCGCTCCCGAAAATCGTGAGTTTCTGATATTTCAATTTTAGTTATGAAAATGAGTGCTATTTCATAATTTTAACCGAGAATTATCCCGTGTGCTACGTGATGCATTATCCACGTGATTTTAGCTGTTGTTAGTGGTATTAGCGTTTGTAGCAGGTAAAATGATCATCAATTCGATTGCGGCGGGGGGGGGGGAGATCTTTTCAGGGTGGAGTACCTCCAGCTTTCAGGGGGGGGGGGATAGACGCCACTGGCAGGCATACGATTTTTATCGCAAACGCATGGAACATTACCTTTTTTTTGTGAGCGGGAATCAGAAATGAGGCAGCTGAATCAGTGTCACAGAGAATCAGTGTGTGGGACTGCTAAATGGCGATTATCAAAGGCCAGAATTGCCAGACACTCGTAACCGAATAGGGGCATGCAACTTCGATAAGTAACATTGTTTTTGACGTGGATATGTCCGAATTTCGTTATAGGGTACATTTTCTCGGAGTTTAGAAGATGTTCTCATTTTACTTTAACCCCGCTCCATCCTCGCCATTCCTAGAGCATTCTCCATTGTGGGCGGGCAGGTGGACCGGAGCGCGCTCAGGCGGATTTATGTGAAGGAGTCCCTAGGAGATTGAAGGTTTCGGTGTCATAGGTTTCCCATACAAATTGTGAATAGTAACGTGGTTGATTGCTCCAGTTAGTGGTTTTTATTTTTTAATTAGTTTTCATTTGCTCGAATTGTGTTGCAAAAGGATGACAATCAAGTCTTAATGTGACCTGTATCTAAAACGAACGTTTCGGTTGACGGAATCTAGGATTGATGTGTTTTTGGTTGCCACTTGGGAACGAAGGATGGCGTCAGCCTTCACAACTTTCCTCGCCGGAAAAATTAGTGTTCATTGCGAATTTTATAGTCATTGACTCTAGCTAGCTGCTACTAAATCATGAGTTTCGACTTACATTAATTCCAAATAATTCATTTTTGAACGTCCTTCAATAATCAATATGCTTATCGGACCACCGTTACGTAAATTGATATTTGAGCGCTGTTTCTAGAGAAAGTATAGTGTAAAGGCCCGTTCACAAGCTCTATGTTTCCGTTGTGTGGAGTTTATGCAACCTATAGAAATGATTCATTTTTCGAGGGAGTAAATTTGTTTGGCTGCATAGACTCCACAGAAAGTAAAGTGTAAGGCCCGGTTCACAAGCTCTATGTTAATGTTCTGTGGAGTCTATGCAGCCAAAAAAATTTACTCCCTCGAAAAATGAATCATTTTTAAAGGTTGCATAGACACCACATAACACAAACATAGAGTTTGTGAACAGGGCGTTACACTATACTTTCTCTAGAAACTGCGCTCAACTATCAATTTACGTAACGGCCGGCGGTCCGACAAGCATATTGAAGGAAGTTCATAAATGAATTATTTGGAATTATTGTAAGTCACAACTCATGATTTAGTAGCAGCTAGCTAGAGTCAATGACTATAAAATTCGCAATAAACACTAATTTTTCCGGCGAGGGAAGTTGTGAAGGCTGACGCCATCCTTCACCTTCCCAAGTGGCAACCAAAAACACATCAATCCTACCTGATTCCGTCAACCGAAACGTTCGTTTTAGATACAGGTCACATTAAGACGTGATTGTCATCCTTTTGCAACACAATTCGAGCAAATGAAAACTAATTAAAAATAAAAAACCACTATCTGGAGCAATCAACCACGTTCACGTATGACACCGAAACCTTCAATCTCCTAGGGACTCCTTCAATTAAATCCGCCTGAGCGCGCTCCGGTCCACCTGCCCGCCCCGAATGGTTCGAACTAAGTGACGTCATCACACTCGGATATGAAATCAACATGGCGCGGGGTGTTTTTAGCTGGCCCGTAAAATTCCCTACTTTGAAAATTCATCAATTTAAATTTTCGTTGATATTGAAAAAAAAATGCGCCAACCCTTTTCTATTTTTATTACCATCAAGTGCAAGTGGCTCATTCAATTAATTTTTTCTCCTAAGTCCAACTTAATGTTAAGCCGAGGTGGTGAAATCCTCCGTTAGAGTGCCCTGAAAAATTTTGTGCTAACAGTGATGACTGATGATATTACGTAATGCCAGGCCCACCCGCTGAAGTGTCCGATTAGAAAAAGGACTGGAATTACGCAACATTTTATATTTTCCAGGCCCCGGCTCCACACATGCTGTGTTTGCCAGTCATGACGAGCAAAATATTAATCAATTTCTACCATTGCCTACAGAAACCGACCCACTGTAAATCAAAAATTATGTTGCTCGTTATTTTGCGAATACCGCATGTATGGAGCCAACTCTAGATGTTATACGATGAATTTAGTTACTATTCAGTCCTCCGTAGTCCTCAATTCTGAGTGGTTCCTCAACTCTCATATCCCGAGTACTTTCCCCCTCACCGTCTCGTTTTAATTTCCGGTATATTCCGCGGGGCGTTCTAAAATGATTGTTCACTTATTTTATTAGGGAGATTATGAAAGACGTAAAAAAGAAACACATTCACGTCTTTCAGAAATTTCGGACGTTAATAAAGACGTCATGTTTTTACTTCATTCAAAATCTCACTATTATTCACTTATTTATTACTTATTTATATTACGTTACGTAATGGTAAATTCCCCACTTCATTACGTAAGTAATGGGGAATTGCATGCATGAATGCCCGATTTGGTGGAAAAGTATGCCGGTGAATTGGCACATGCGGACAAGGATATCAACGGAGGTTCCAGCCCGAGTGGTGCGTCCGATTGATTTTTAAATAAATTTCAAAGTTCTTCAGGAGGGGATGGATGGTGCGAGGGAAAAATGATGTCAACGTGCAGTTTTGAAGCATTTGAGGACACCGAAACCTTCAATCTCCTAGGGACTATCCTTCAATTAAATCCGCCTGAACGCGCTCCGGTCCACATGCTCGCCCTCTATGCTCTTCGCCTCTGTAAAGCGGTCGTATAACGGAATTAATAAATAAACAGTGACGTATCCACGGAAATTTTTCGGGTGTAACAGGTAACTACTACAGCCTGCAGCAATTCCTCTCCTCTTCACATTGGCGACTATATCCCCCCCTGACGGCTGGATGCGCAATCCCCCCTTATGAGCGGTGCCCCCCTTCAGTATTAAAGGGCTGCGTAGAATGAAAAGTACAGTGAATAAAAATGCAATGATTGACAGGAATTTTCCTTTCTTTCGCTCGTGGAGGTATGAAGAGAGAGGAGGGAGCGTTAAAGCCGCGTCCACACCAAAGTTATATAGAAAACCTTTCTATATAACTTTTTCTAGTTTTCTATATAACTTTGGTCCACACTTGTAACAAACTGCCGCTCCAAGAGCAGAGCGGCAAGGTCGAACAAATTGGGCGAACATTCTGCCGAACCGAACATCGCTCTGCTCCCCGTTCCGTTCCTCGGGGGAGGAGCTGTGAAATGAAAAGGAGCGCTCTTGGTCAGTCTCTTTTGTCGTTCAACCCTGTTTGTGTCGTTTCTTTCCAGTGGTTAATCGGATGGGATTTCTCAGTTTTAATTGATATTTAAACTTTTTACTTAAACATTTCGATTGCACCATGAGCTCGGGCCCCTCCAATTCTTTCTTATCCCACTCCATACTTGATTGATTATTCGAATAATTTTTAACTTCTAATGAAATCCGCACTGACACCAGCTATGAGGCAAAAGCGTACGGCTGGTAAAAATAAAGACGTCTCACGTAAAAACAAATGCGAGAAAACGCGGGCTCAGTCAGTTTGCAATGCACTACACGAAGTAGGAAGGTAGGAACGGCAAGCCACACCACACCGTCCACACTTGTATCATCCCAATTTCGAACATTCCTTTGTTGCGGCAGTGAAAAACCGACAACTGATGGAGCGGCCCCCCACCCCGTACCCGTTTCCGTACACCGTACACATTTCCTTTGAAGTTTCGCCGCCCCGAACACGCCATTTGTTCGGTTCGGAGTAGCGGAGTGGCAGTTTGTTACAAGTGTGGACGCGGCTTTAGATGTAAAATCAAGTTAACGGGGTAAAGCCACATTGGTAGTCCCGGAAGGCATCAGGATTTGTGCTGAGAACTACTTTCCACGACTCATCACGACTCCTGCTCTTTTATCCATGTCTTAAATATTACGGCCGAGGAACCATCAATACGGTGAAAGTCGGCGTCACTTTTTTCAACGTATGCTCCCTCCTCTCTTTTCCTTCCTCCGTGGTTTCGCTATAGTGCTACACTAGTTTAGAAAACCAGGAGATTCAATTGAATAATTTTGAAAATTTGAATGAAATTAAGATGCTTTTCTTCACCACTGTAGCACTTATTAGCATTCGCGAAACAAAGAAAATGAACCGCCCATGGTGCAAAGAGGACACAAGCACCCAGCTGCAACCACACTGTTACAACCGCTTTCTTATAGCGGATTTATCATCTACGAGAAAACGGCTTTTTAGGGAAATAATTCATGCTAAATCGGCATGGAGTGTGCAACACACGTTAGCGCAGGTGCGAAGTACACAATTAATCAGAGGAATTATAATGTATGAGCATCAAAAGTAGGCTTTGGCACCACTGAATTTACACCTGCCACTGCCACCCATTAAAAATAACGAAAAAACGAAAACATTACGACTGTGTGGCTATTTGCCCCCCCCCCCCCCAAGCAATTTCGGGGATAGGTTCATATCCTGAACTCGCCTTTTTGCGGCTGACTGCTCTACAACTGGAAATTCAATTTTGTGGCTTCTAGACCCCCGAAACTTGAAATTTCATTCCAATGCATCCCACGAGACTCGCAATTCTCAATGTCTGTCGACAGGGAGGGAGCACTATAGTTGGGTCTGTTACCCCCCGGCCCGGCCATCCTTTGGGGCCGGCCCCTCCCAAAAAAATATCTTTTACGGTGATTGAAGCTCTACTGTGGCTGGAGCTTTACTTTGGTTCGAGCTTTTTGAAGTATAGCCTTAGCTACAGCTACTGTGAATCGGAGCTTTCTTGTAGTTCGGGCTTTGATCTTGCTTGGAGTTTTGCTGGACTTAAAGTTTTGCTGGGGTTTGGGGCTTCGCTGTGGTTGGGGATTTACTGTGAAATCCCCAACCGCTATGTTTAGTGAAATATCTCACTAAAAAATCTAGAAATTTGGCCCCAGAACCGGAACATGCCAGACCCAAGAAAAACCAGACATTTCACAGTAAACTAAAGGCTCGTTCACCCGGTTCAATCTCATTGCTCAATATGATGGAAGACATTTCGTTTCGCCAAATTTCAAATGTTGGTAATTTTTGGTAAAACCATCCAGGGGAGTGGATGATTTCCAGAACCATATCTTCAAAGTGTTTCAAATCAAGCCGGAAGGGATGTGTTTGTCCCTGGGATATTGGTCGATTGCGCAATGTATGAAAGAAAGTGTCTGTACCTGAGGGTTTTTGGTTGGACTGTCGATGTCTGCGCGCTACAAATTGGAAATTAAAGTACATAATTTTAGACGAATAACTGTGCGACATGATAGGAATGACCGCTCTTCTCAGAAGATTTTGGATGAGATTGTCAGCTGTCGGATTATTGGAATCGGGAATATTCGCTTAATTGCGTGTATAACCAAAATCGCGCTTTAGAGTTTTTTCTCTTTTCCAGCCGCGGAATAACTTTCTGAATTGCCCGAAACGCCGCTTGTAGCGCAATCAGGCAACTCTGCCCAAGCCTAGGGCGCCCACACAGCAAAAGCTGCGAGTCCAGTTACATTTTTAAAAATAGAGTTGCACGAAAAAAATTAAAATGAAGTGTCAGCGACGCCAGCGAGGCGTTTCGCATGAATTTTTCCTTGTCGATTCGCTTGAGTGTTTTCCCGAATGCTGTGTTTCGCCCACTGTGGGGCATTGTGTGTAAATTCCGCTTTGAATGCGACAATTCGCGTGATTATTGCCTGGAATGTGAGGTTTTGCACGGATTTTTGTTGTGTTGTTTGTTTGTTTTTGACTGTATTGCCCGGTTTTGGCGCGATAATACTCGTTTTCACGGCGTAAACATTCACCTAAAATACCAATAGGGTCATGATGGCTAGCTTTGGCGTTATAATACTCAATTTTTTGAGCTAAACAGCGCATTGTGACACTAATTAATAGGCTCATAATGAGTTGAGGACTGAAAAATATTCCGTTTTGTAGGCTAACGGTAGCAATTGTCCCTTAAGGAAAAATATAGTGCTCAGTTCATGGGCTAAACAGTCCACAAAACTGCTATGGTTATCATTTAGCCTACGAAGGCTAATTTCGGAACACTACTTGTGGACTAGTTATGATGCTACTTTCACCACGCAGTGGAGCTGTGGAACGATGACTCCAAGTTTTCCTGGCTAAAAAACGTTTTGCAGCGTTAAATGAACAGTAGTTCATTTGGACCGATTTCTTGCGAATTTTCATGATCTTTTGCACGCTAGAGAAAGGCACGAACGGCGATTTTCAAGTCACAGGACATTTTGTGACCATTGACAACGAAATGACGCTTTAAACGTCTCCTAGCGACCACTTTGTTTAACGTACAAAAGTAACGCCTTATTCCCAGTTTGAAGCTCACTGTACAAGTTGTAAGCAAAACTTGGGCAAAAAATTGTACTTTGTGTTGACATTTCGTTTTGCTCTCTACCTTGAAAAAATAATATATTGCAAAAGAATGGAGTGCGAAGGAGCCCAGGTTGGACAGGGAGAGTCCGACCTCGCCCCGAAAAACGAACCCAATACGTTTTTCAAAGACTATCTATTCGATCAAAGAACCGCGTTTTTCATCGAGGAAATCAAAAAGTACAAGCGAGAGAGTCTCGACAAAGATGAGGAAATTAAAGAATTGAAAAGACTCAATGGAAAATTGGAAGGCGAATTGAGTCAGTTGCGAGATGTTGTTACGACGGTGACTGGACAAAGGGACGACTGTGTGAGTGGATTTAACGATTTACTTAGCGTTTATAACATTTTGAAATCATTTTATTATTCCAATTAAGTCAAAACAGGCAAACAACGACAGTTTATTAGAAATTTTGGCCGACATGACAAGGGACGCGGGCTTAATGAATAATCGTAATGGCTTGGTGAAGAATCACCTACTGAAAGAGACAGTTCGACTGTTGAAGAAAGATTTCGTAAAGTTTTTTCCTTCAATTGATATAAATTAAATTATTAATACGTAGATTATTATACGGAACATAAAGGATACAAATTTAACCAGAACGATACCTAAAAAAGAGAATAGAGCTTGTCAAACGGTGAAAAACGGAGTCAGTCAAACGGAGAAGACAATGCCGTAGGTGCGCCACCTTCAAAGCCGATATTGTTGGTTTCAACTAACTTTACAATGCCCAGGATTGGAGACTTGGAGGACGGATTAATGACAGAATTGTTTTATCTACCGAAAGATCCTGAATTGCCCGACTTGAGGCTCTTCGAGAAAATTTAAATGAACAAGTGAATGCACAATCGTATGAATAGTGACAAACATGAAATGAACAAGCGAATAAACATTGTATGGTAAATCAATTATTCATGACCTTTCCCCCAATGCCGGAACGTTTTGTTCTTTAAAAATCTTGGTATGAGTCAAACGCTTGGGCGCCCCATAAAACGCTTGATCACAGTTCGCAAACACAAAAAGATCGGGTTCCAAGGGAAGTATTCCACCGACATTGAACTAAGTAAGAATCAACAACATACTTCGAGCTGATAATCTCCAACCAATTAAAATTTAAGTCAAATCAGACTTTAGGCGAGTTAAAAAGTAAAGATTAGTCTTTTTATAGTTGAAAAAATCTTTCTGAACATTGTGTTAAGAGGGATGAGTAAAAATATAAACGCTAACTGTTGCAACTCGTACACACCGTAACAGTTTTCGTCACGATTTCGGCCATCTTGCCGACAAAACTTCAGCAATTGGGACGCTCACGTTAAAAGCAGGATTGCCGTAACTTCGAAAGTTTTGCCTATACGATTCTAGTGATCGTGGCTGAAACTGTCACCGTGTTTTCGGGTTATAGGGACAATTATTTACAACACACAAAAGTTAAACGCTACCATCACAGAAAATTTGAAACATAAAAACGTGACATTCGTCAATCAGTCTATTGTTCTCATGAGTCACTCGACGATTCATCGTCAGTCATTAAATTATCAACATCCGTTCGACCGTCAATATCGTACGATAGAATAGCGTCATCGTCGATATGAGAGGCACCTTCCACAAATTTAGCGAACCTGACAAAATAAATAAATAAAATAGTGAACTCACATTGAAATTCCTGATGGTGCACGGGCGTTACCTCATGGGATCTTTCAGCCTTAGTACCGTTCTCCATTGGTTACATTCAGGACTGGAACAGTACCCGCGTAAATCTTCCAGCGCTTTCTTCGTTTCAACCGAACCCTGCTCGTAATACTCTTCCGGCGTTAAAAGCTTCGGCTTCGGGGGATACAATCGATTTTTTCTAGAAATTGAAGTCATTGAAATAAACTGTATCGATTTTATAGCAAAAACGCCAAATAAATACATTTTAATGATTTTATTCAAAGTGCCTCGCATGGGTATGTTGTAGAATAGGACTAAAAGTATGTTGAGAGCCATGCCTGCTTCGTGATAATCCGTGCTTCCAAATATTAGAACAAGGCCAACAGTCTTCGAAATTAAAAAATATTAATATTGATGATTAAACGAGTCTATTAAAACGAAATACCTGTAATGCCCATTTAATCAAATTGATACTACGAGGATCTGAGACGGGTCCCATCCGATAGCAAACGACAAAACTTATAACGCCAGTCGCAACTACGTAGTACATAACATAAAGACGATACTCGATCGCTATTTGTTTGAGGTTTTCCCAAACGATCTGAGCCATGTAAATGGCAACCGTCCAGCCACCCGCTATGAACCCGTACGTGAGGGGTTTCTGATGAGAAAAATTCAATTGCAATACCATCACCGTCGATAAAATAAAATAGGTTTCAATTCCATACATACCCTGGGTAAAAACCGGCTCAGAATGTACACCAAAACTAGAGCGAATGCGCATGTTCCGAATGAAACTCCAGTCAAATAGTAGAAGAGTGAGTTTTGACTCAATTTAGGAGCGAGTATAAAGAGAGCGAATCCACTCAGACAAAGTAAAATGCGCCAATAGTCGACCCCTTTAAATTTTTTAAAAAGTATATTTTGAAAGGGAGTGAGATTAAGATTTGTTACTGTGAGGACGTACGTATTCGATGGAGTTTCACGTCATAGCTTTTGTCAGTCACTACACCAATGCAAGAAGAATTGAACGGATTCAATTTGAGGATTTCCTTGCGGCTCAGGAAGAAATTTACTGCCCAGGAGGATTTATGATTTTGAAACTGTTCGAGAACTTCTTCGGACGAGTGTCCGTGGAATCGATCGTACTCTGTCGGTTTTAGGGTAATATGTAGCTACCAGAGAGAGAGAGAGAGAGAAAAAAAAATGATAAGGATTTTTTCGGTAGGGATTTTCACTTAGGACCACCGGTACCGGTAGTGAGATTGGTTCAGCAGGGAGGGGGAGTAGATTTATCTCTGGCTAAATCTTGCATTGCACTCGAAAATGTAAACAACTGCTATTTCGAATTTCAGCCGTTGGAGTCCGGTGGGTATCCCATCAGCCCCTCCTTCGGTCGGGCAAGCGCACGATCGCTTTGGAACCAGCGACCCACATTAATGTGGGTTGGTGAGGGTGCTCTTGAGTTGGTTTAGGTACATTCAGCCCAGACATAGTAAAATCCCCATTGTGAAACGCACCGTCTATGTCCTTATCAGCTTCGGTGAGCAGGGTGCCCTCCCCGATTTGCTTCACCGAGGTCTGATCGAGATCGTAGTACATCGAGGCAATGCGGCTCCTAGGGGAATGGTTCTGCGAGCTTCATGCTCGCCTCAATTGTTGGGCTTATGAAAGCGTGGACCGAATAGGGCGTGGAAGTGATGTCAGCTTTCCCAACCCTATAGAAAATTTGGAATCACATTACCCCTAATCAAAGTTGGAATTGCCGAATGGTATTTATGAGGGGGGAGGAGAATTTGAATGGGTAATAACCCAGAGATGATGAGGGAAGGAGAGGTCGCCCTAAACCCCAGTAGAGTGAAGATTCGCCCGTTGCCCCGTGTTATGTATAGTCCTCCCAAGTTCACCCCCGTCCCCTTGGTCGTACCGTATCAAGTCCCCCCGTTGGGCTCCCTTTAGCTAGTCCCCTCCAGCCCAAAATCCGAAGTTAAAAATATTTGGTAATTCATAATTAGTCCTATTCATTCAAATAATTTAATTACTCAAAAGGCTGCAATTTGCCCACCACTGACTGCAAGTAAGAAGAATAATCTTGGGAGGACTATAGATAACACGGGGCAACGGGCGAATCTTCACTCTACTGGGGTTTAGGGGGAAGAATTTGCCCACCACTGACTGCAAGTAAGAAGAATAATAAGAATAATACAACAGAACCCAGGAAATAATTGGCCGGGCCCGGGATAGTCGTAACCCCCCCCCTATCTATTGAGGAGGGGGGAGAGGCGAGCTAAGTTCATTTTGGTAAGGTGGGTTCGGGTCCTTGCTCGGTAGTTGGAAAATAGCCCCCACGACATCAGAAGTAATGCGGAAAATTGCCTACCCTCTCGCGGCTGTAAAAAGCACGGACTTGTCTTTTGAGCGAGAAGGAATTTATTTTTATCGTCTCACGCTCTTATTTCATAACGAAACTGGGAATTTACAACCACCCATTGCCACTGGTGTATTTCAGGAACAGAACTCGAAATTTTGAGTCAATGTTTGCCTCAGACTGTGACAATATGTATACCCCAGAAAGGACAATCACAAATGACTCATGAATGTTAATTTTACCAATACCAATACCTATCCTACAACCCTCGAAACTTATTCAGTCGTTGAACTTTTCATTCACACAAAAAAGTCCGCCTGAAACCATTCCAATTCGGTTGCGTGACTGACATTTAGTCGCGACTGAGCTGAACTGAAAATTCAACCATGCAATCAAATTCACCCCCGAAAACCACTATTTGGCGCTATGAATGATAATTTGAGACTGTTTCACAATCAAACGTCAGTATGCTCCGCCGCCCCGATTTGTACGGACCCGTTAAGTACCACATATACATATTTTGTCCCAGGCGCGGATCCAGAATTATTCTGAAGGGGGAAAAAAGTTCCATCACGTGTTTTCTCAATTTCAGCCGCAATCAAGCACCTTTACTCAATTTATCATTGAAAAGGTATCCTTTTCTCACTTTGGCGGCTTTTCTTTTACTTTTGGTTTGGATTATTTGCATCGCAAAACGAGGAATTGGTGCGCTTTATCAATTTCAGCCGCGAAAGAGCACTTTTTCTTAATTTAACCACGAATTTACGTTTTTCCTCAATTTTTCCCGTGAAATGAGTGCTTTCCTCGAATTCTACCGCGAACGAGCCCCTTTTCTCATTTTTAGCCGTGAAAAGGTCTCAGGGTTGCCACTGAATGGATCTCACAAAATTCCCTGGCCAGCCCCAATATTCTGTAACTCTTAGGGCGCTTTCACACTTGGGATTCCGGTATCCGATTCCTGAATCGAGAATACTAAAAAACCAATACGGAAAAAGCGCTCATTCACGGTATAATCGATTGAATAGAAAAAGTCCAGAAATGCCTACGTTTTTTGCGATTTTTCACGTGAAGCCGACAGATTTTTTGTTGGTTAAGTTCAGATTTGAATTCAACACCCCCAAAAACATATAAATCCATTGATAAAAAAGCTTCTATACGTTTGTCCCGGCCAAACCCCCTATTGATTGGACTATTTAACAAGCAAAGAATTCATTAGTTATTTGGTCTACTGAAGAATTGCTTGACTCGCACAACAGTTAGAAGTCCTCAGAAAGGTCATTACTCATCTCATGAGAATCTTCCGTTTAGCCCCCCTCATGTGTCAAACATGAGGGGGATTCCTCTAGGAATTCAGTGTTTTTAATGCCCCTTTCCTCCTGGAAGAAGTGAGATCATTTACGGGGAGAACCCCTTCAACGATCGAAAATCCGATTCGATTTTGGGAGTCCCCATGCCGAGAATCTCTCGATAAGCGGGCTCTTTGGCCGTTTTCACCACAAACGCCCTTGCGCGTTACTTTCGGGCAATTTTCTCAAAGTGTTCCGATCTGAACCGAACCCGGTTTATGAGTTACTCAGGCCATACTCAAATGACGAGCCCAGGCGGCCCAAGCAGGACGGCTCTAACGTTAGAGCGTCTCGAAGTGGCTAAAAATGAGCTTGAGAGAAGGGCTTAATTTGAGGGGCCAAATTATCGCCATTACCTTCCCAGAGGATTACAATTAATAATAGGGATTGTTCCACACTTTGGAGTTTGGAGAATGACCCGATATTGCACAGTCAGGAAAATTATTTTGTGACAGGTAGTCGTTTTTACGCTTAAATCGCCACGTTTAATACAGAAAATTAGAATTCTGCGGTTAAAATGTGAGTTCCCTGCCTAAATAGTCAGTTCAAATTGTCAAATTTCCCAGTATTTTGACTGAATATTCAATTGCAGCGAATAAATTGGCATTCCGGTGGATGATCAGTCGGTTTTTGAGGCAAACTTCTCCAATCTATACTCAAAGATGCGTCATGTGCAAGGGGGGGGGGATGTGGCCGCATGGTGTTGAATCGAGCTCGAATAGACTCAATAGCCCATTTGTGGCCCCAAAGATGCAGACCCCGCCGGTTTAATTTTTAGCTTTGTGACAGAACGGTTAATTTTTGTGAAGACATCGTCACTTTTTAGAAACGATGTTACGTGCAACAACAGAAGGTGGCCGATTTCTGAGTTGCTAGGGGCCGTTTTCGTGGTCGTTAGTTGATTACTACCATTTCTAAAGCTAAATTCAACTTCTGGACAAGTTTAATGCGCTTAACTACTATTCACGAGGCATGATTAGTTAGAAAGCAAAAAAATAAGCTGGATAGTCCGTTTTTCTGGTTCATTACCGCTGAAAAACTATCAATTGTAATCGAACAAGGCATGAGACTTCTAAACTCACTTGGAGTGTTTCCCACATGTAAAGTACATGTTTTTCCCTTCCATCGATGCAGTAGATTTCAATGTCTCGAGAAGGGTCACAGCAAGACAGTGTCCTTTCTTCGTGCAATCGCCGAACTGTGAGAGGAAAATAGCGTCTCATTACGTTATTCTACAGAACAAACGGGTGGATTTTTTTTTTCAAGTATTCTACCTACTTACCGTTGAATGTTAGACAGTGGCATGTTCCAAAAAACACCAGAAAGACCAAGAAAATCATTCTTTTATCACTGGGTGGACTCCACACTCCAAATTTCACCTTTCCACAATCCACTAATCCAGTCCAGGTCCAGCCTCCCTATTTTTGTAACGGCCTTTTCTTGCGTATCTGTTATCTGAGTGATCTGAGTTGTAATGTGGAAGGTTTCATTTCATTCAGGTTTTGTAGTTTTGCCGCCGATTATCAATTAGCGACAGTGGGCTTCGGCGAGTGAAACGTTTTTTTTCCTGAATATTTCATATTGTTTTCAATGGAAACTCACTCAAAATGAGCGAGTTCATCACATTGCAAGGTGAAGTTATTTCTTCTTCAAAATGCTTTGCCAATTACGATGAAGAATATGTCTCTCAGGGGCATGATTGTGTCTTCTCGTCCTCATGCCGAAGCGTGTTCAGTTGGAAGAAACAAATTACCTGAAGAGACGTAATCTTTCTCGTAATAATTAATGAGAAGTTATTTATTATTTTGTACCCCACTATTGGCGAGAAATTCATTGTTTTAAGATTTGTTACAGTTGGACAGTGCGGCAATCAAATCGGTCACGCCTTTTGGCCGCTCGCTCTTGAGGAGCATGGAATTTTGGGTGGTGAAAGAGTCAAGTGTAAACGCGAGAAGAATGAAGCTCTACACAGTTTTTTCTACAACCCAAAGGGTGAAGAATTGTCGAGCGTGGCAGACATGGCTAAACATGGAGTCAAAGCAAGGGTACGTATAGGTGTAGTCTAGAGTAGGAGGCAACTGTTCTTAGACGGAGATTTGAATTTAATTTAAATTTTCCCTTCTTTATTGTTGAAAAAAAGGCTTTATTGATAGACATGGAAAACGCTGTGACAGAACGACTACACAACTCCAAGTTGAAGAATATTTTTGACCGACACTGTACTTTGACTAACTATCCCGGCTCTGGCAACAACTGGTTAGTTGTCACGACCCTTCAAACTGTATACCTCCGTTTGCCAGAATTCTAACGCTTACTTCTACATTAAAGGGCTGTCGGACATTACTTTCATGGATCGGAACAGAAAGAGCGAATTCTTGAAATGGTGCGGTCCGCGGCGGAAAAGTGCGATCATCTTCACGGTTTCATCAATCTGTTCTCTTTGGGTGGTGGAACCGGATCTGGCCTAGGGACATCGATCGTTGGTCACCTCAGTGACCATTTCCCAAAAATTGACAGGTTTGTTACCTAGAAACTTGGAAGATTGTGAGAAAAGGGAACTAAGTATTCGTATAGCATTCTAACGATTGAAATCGTCGTTTTCTAGTGGTTTCGAGGGTTAGTTTTTTTCGTTCGAGCTCATGTTCATTACCGAATACTAGCACAGGGGGATCCAGGTTGATAATATGGGCTAGGACAAGTCAACATGACTGTGGACTAGGGTTGTCGTATGTGGCTTTACGCCTATTCCTACGCCTACTTTCTAGTTCGAGGAACTCTTCAGGGTTATCCATTCAACGGCCCATGGAACTAGTAGCTCTGCCGGAGATGCTCCCCTGCTAAATTGGTTGAAAACGGTGGCATTACGACGAGGAGAACTCCTTCAACGGCTCGAATGATTGAATATTTGTCACAATGCCCGTTGCCCTTCCCTAGGCTCAAAAGCGAGGCTTCGAAAAGCGATCTCCCCCCCCCCTGGCATTCAGCCGCGTTTGCTGGGAATCAAAGTATTGTAAATGGACAACCGCCAAGACCAAGAGACGAGCGAGGATCTATGAAGACGATAAAATCTGCCCAAACCATTTTTTTTTGGCTGTTGAGGGGGCGCTCGAGCCACTTGTGGCGTTTTTGGCTGGAACCAGTTGTATTTCTCGGTTGAGCATGGTCCAAGGGAGAATGATCCTTAACATTAAAAATGTGCCCCCCCCCCCCATGGGTTTTGTGTGTGGCTTTGATGATGTTTTTCCGAAAGTGACCTGAACTCCACATTATGTCGGGGAGGGGGGGGGAGCTACTTCCCTCTTTATCCGCGGTAGATTTATCCACCCAAGAACGGTTGAGCGATCGAAAGAATAAACCTACCGTGATTAGATCGCTGAACATCACGTCAACTTAGGCGTCGAAACTGATTTTCAGTTAAATTACTGGTAATTAATCAACTGAAACTGACTACAATTTAGTCTGGAAATTCTTACTTCAAACGCATAGTTTTATTTTCTGATTAAAAAACTGGTAATTTAGCATTACTTATTATTATTACTTTTCAAATAGACTATCCACAACCAAAAGGAGGGTTCCCTCACCAGCCCTGAAAGAGGTCGTTATTCCGATAAAATGATTCAACTCTACAGAGGGTAATTTTCCTAGAAAAAACTTGAAACTCGTCAATTGAATCGTCAATTTTGCACCTGAAAATGACCCTTTGGCCTCTAAACTTGGAATTTGGTCCTCAGAACATACTAGGCTTGCCACATGTTGCTCCTCAAACTGGCTATCGTGCCAATTTTCTTGTCGAAATGACCGATTTTATTCCATAAACTGAGCGAAAACGTACAATTTTCGGTTCAGAAACGGATCATTTAAACCAAAAAGCTGACGGCTTGTGCTAGTCAGAAACTGTCGAATTCATCTCCATAAACTTGCAATACACCTTGAAAAAAATCAAACCAATTAAAACAAGGATTTATAGTTTTGCCCCATTACTTCATTTAGCCTGACATCTGATGTAGTATGTAGTACAGAAGAATGGCCAAACTGTAGATCAGGGCCGGCCAATTTTTTTTGGTCTTGGGCCATAAACCTGGTTGAAAGAACTCTGGCGGGCCACCCATCCCCCCCCCCCCTCGAGCACAACACTTTGAACTTAGCAGAAGGCCGTGACGCTCTGCATAAAACGCACTTGGGGCCTGTTCTATAACTTCAACAACATAAGTTAACCTCAGTACAGGGTGCTCATGAATCAGCTGGACAGAAGAAAACCAGTAATGGGGCACGTCATTTGCCATCGAAATTACTGTTTGGAGTTAATTTAAATTCCGCTTTGTTTCCGAAATATCACACATTTTATGATTTTTTCATGAATTCTTTTTTTCTCCAATTAAATGCTTGCCCTCATGCTTGCTCATAAAATGGTATTAGCCCCAAGGATATACAGGGTGGTTGGTTTTGACCTGTACAAAAAAAAAAATTGGGTGAAATTGGACCTCATTTGTGATCGAAAATACCCCATCGACTATGGTCCGAAAATCAAAACTCTTCGAGATATGATTTTATTTATGTTCTTTAGGGCATAAGTCACTTTTATCGACAAAATGCAAGTTGCTCTCTTCTGGGTGAATGTTTTGCAATTTTTAACGAAGGATTCGGAAAGAACACACTTTTTTCCGTCGGGATGAACTGGTTTAGATAAATTTGATCGCTTTCGGTGGCCTTGACAGTCATTCAAACTGGAAAAAATCAGGAAATTTTAATTTTTCAAAAAATTGAACCCCTACTATTTCACGCTAAATCTCACCATACAGGCTTCCCAAGGTCAGAAAAACTTTAATGTGTCCTTGTCAAAATCTCTCTTGACAGTTGTTTTAGTTTACAGGCAGTTTTTCGGCGCAAATTACCATTTTATAACAAAAAAGGCATTTCTTTCTTCAAAACAGCAAGTTTGGGATAGTTGTGATCATCAGTATTTCAACAACTCTTGCGCTGTTTTGTTTTTGTTTGACGCGAGGAACCATTAGATAAATCATCTAATGTCTGCATTTACATGAAACTTATCTTATTCGCCCTTATTGTCGCTCCGGCAGCTAGCTATCGATAGAGCGCCGTGATATTCATACATTTCTTCGACAATATTTTATTAATTAATAAATTAAATGAACTGATGTTAACCGGACGACGATGGAAGGGCACAGCCCAACACGTTTCGAGTTTCGAGAAAAAATGGCTCCCCGGCGGGATTTGAACCCGCAACCTCTGGATTACCAGTCCAGCACGCTGCCAATTGCGCCACGGAGACGCCTTTGGGAGTCGTACTCCGAGGGATAAGCTAAGCCGAATCCCACCCAGGTCCATTGTTTCTCGAAACAATGGACAATGGACAACAAGTGGCGCAATTAGCAGCGTGCTGGACTGGTAATCCAGAGGTTGCGGGTTCAAATCCCGCCTGGGAGCCATTTTTTCTCGAAACTCGAAACGTGTTGGGCTATGCCCTTCCATCGTCGTCCGGTTAACATCAGTTCATTTAATTTATTAATTAAAAATACCGGCGACAGAAATATTCAATATATCCATCTAATATTTTATTACAAAATAAGGTATTTTTTCTTCTTTTATTTTATTTGTGACTCAATTATTCATCTTTTATCTTCTTAGTTAATAATTTAAGTTCCCCTCCCCTCCGTAAGAGACCCCCCACCACAACTCATGTGAGTGTCTACGTAATTATTCTAGGGGGAGGGGGGATGAATGAGGAAGTTGCGCATGGGTCGGAATTTGCGGAGAAATTTATTTTTCCCCGTTTATTTGCTCTAAAGTAGAAATTATGATGTGCTCCGTTCTTCAAAAAATCGTTTGCTGAAATTTTAAGAAATATAGCAAGTATTTGGCCCCCTTGACTCTCCCCCTTTCATGTTATGACGTAATTTAGTCTTTGGCTTCAATGCGGGCATTCACTGATTTCCCTACATGTATGTTATTGGTCGCGTTGCAAAACTTCAGACTTGTTCAGCGCTTAATGAGCACTTTGTCTTTTGCCGTTGCAAAACTGTCAATCTATCTCAGCGCTGAGTAAGTGTTTAAAATCCAACAAGACACGTCCCATCGCGATACAAATCACTGTTGCAAAACTCCATTAAGCGCTTAATTCTACACTTCAGCGCTTAAATACGAGCCCCCAGTTTTGCAACGCAACCATTGTTGCTGATACTTGATTTTTTTATTTGTTTATGAATAACGTTGGGTGACAGCCTGACTGCTCATTAATTTCAAATACGAGAATAGTCCAGATATTTGAAAAATACAGCAGTTTCCAGTTCGCCCTCGTTGTCGAAGGAACCGCAAGACGCCGAATACAATTTTTGTGAGTTTACCTAAAAAAAAACCCACGAAGAACGGAGTGGATTCGAATCATCCGAGGAGACGTACTGAAACTCTGAAACCGTAGATAATGCACAGAAAAACTTGGTGTGTGTGCAGCAAGATCATTTTGCCGTGAGTGAAAGTGGAACCAAAGTTTGAAATGACCCAATTTGTATATTACTCCAAAAATATAATACCTACTCACAAATTATTTAATAATGAACTTGAAAATAAGATGCTTCCAAGATATAAGGGATTTGGCCACAATATCATGTATGAACGACTTGTCTCAAAGAACCTAAAAGTACCTAGTAATTGTGTCTAAAACTCTTCTTTCGAGTGGTCAGCTTCTTTTCGTCGCCGGCCTGTCCAACACACGACGACCCAAAATCGGGCTTAACTAGGCCCCATCTTCAGTACTGCAAGGGGCAGCCTCAGGAAAATTGGCCGCTGTGATCTTCTCATGGATGGCGAAGCTCGTACCTCTCACTTTTGAGTTACTTTGCCCTTAGGAGAGGCGACTGGCTTGCTTGCACAGGACCGGGCTTTTTTTTAGCAAAACAAATCTCGCTAATGCGCCAGCTAAAATTAAGAAAAGTTGCTAATTCATGGATGAAATTGATAAAAATCACTCATTAGCGGCTGAAATAATGAAAAACTCGAATTCACAGCAAAATTATGGTAACTCACGACTAAACTGGTGAAAAATCGCAAAAAATTTCTAATTCGCGGCTAAAATGGAGAAAAATCGCTAATCCATCGATAAGATTGAGAAGAAGAGATGAAGTAAAGAAAACGCTAATTCGCGGATTACATGGAGAAAAAGTCAATTTGCGGCTTCTAAAGCCAGGTTCACACCTATCATGCACGCTTCCGATCCGACACCGATCATGCATGTCGGATCGGAGACTGTGGAAACCCTCGTAACGGTTAGACTATATTTGGGTTGGATAGGCAATCTGAGAGGGCTGAGAAGCGTAATAGCCGTCAATTATTCGGTATTAACGCCTTTTACGGTCCCCACACCTATCAAAAAATGCATGATCGGTGTCGGATCGGAAGCGTGCATGATAGGTGTGAACTGGGCTTAAAGGTAACTTCGTGCCGGAAAGTGAAAAAATCGCTAATCGACCGCCAAATTTTAGAAAAAGCGTTTGGTAATTCGCTGCGAAAATTGGGGGAACTCTAATGCGTTGATGAATAGAAAAAATCATAATTAACGGCTAAAATGAGGAAAAACACTAATTTGCGCCTAAAATCAAGATAAATTCTAATCGGGGGGGGGGGGGTGAATTTGAGGAAAATTTGCTAATTCACAGAAAATTAAGAAATCAGGAAAAACATAAACATATTCACTGCTAAAGTCGCGGTTCCTGAGGACAACTTCGTGGCTAAAATTAGAAAATATATAGCGCTAATTCACACATAAAATCATTCATTAGCAGATAAAATTAGGAAAAACACAAATTAATTGCAAGAAAAATCGCTAATACGCGGCAAATATGGGGACAAATTGCTTGGAGGAAGTGATGGGAAAAAATGCTAATTGGTGGCTCCTGAAGGAAACTTCACGGAGACGTTCGTGAAATATTCGCCAGGGGGCGCCAAATTTCTAAGGCCGGCATTGCAATGAGCTGCGAATTAGCGTTTTCTTTACTTCATCTCTTCTTCTAAATCTTATCGATGGATTAGAGATTTTTCTTCATTTTAGCCGCGAATTAGAAATTTTTGCGATTTTTCACCATTTTAGTCGTGAGTTACCAGAATTTTGCTGTGAATTCGAGTTTTTCATTATTTCAGCCGCTAATTAGTGATTTTTCTTAATTTCATCCATGTATTAGCAACTTTTCTTAATTTTAGCTGGCGCATTAGCGAGATTTGTTTCGCTAAAAAAAATTAAAATTGCTAAAGTTCCCATGTCTTGGGGGTTTAATCCCCATGCCACGAAGGTAACTCATTACATTACCAACACCAGTTTCGAGTGAATGTGATTATAGGAATGATGAAAATGCAACTTCTCAGGCTTTTCATTTTTCGCGATTGTTTCAAGGATTACGTCTTCTTGTAATGCACAAAAACGTCGCCAAATTCCTGGTTGATGTCCCTTTTCGCACAAGGAGAACATTTGGCTCAATCAGTTATCGTTCTCCTCATTCATTACCCATCAATAATTCCGAATATCGGCTGTTTTTTCAATTACTATCAATATTGTCTTGTACGTCTTGTAATTTATTAGCTTACATTCAGACACTCCGAGAGGTCCATGTCTCTCACCTCACCAACTCTGGCTTCAAAACATACTTCTCCTCTAAAAAAGTTCTGTTATTCTTCACAAAGCCCATCGGTTTTTACTCTTCGAACAGCTACTTCTTCGCAAATACTTGTAAAATCCCGGGACTATTGCACTCCATTTGAAAGCTAACAAGATGAGCAAGTTTTTCCAATAAACCCAAAAAAATATTTTCCTTTAAGGAGTGGGAGAAAATCGTAGCTGAAAAACAAGGGAAAGATACAAAGATGAAAAAATATCACTTTCCAGCAGCGTTAGTACCATGAGAAAATGGCCAAATTCATAATACAATACAGTCATTTTGAAGAAAATTGTGCGCTCTTTCGAATGACCCAATTAGTTTTGAGCTAGAATTGATTCTAGAGCGGCCGGGAGCAAGTATTTCAAAAAAAATATAGCCCCGCAAAAAAATTAAAGATGGTGGAATAACTCGAAAACCAAGCTGAATTCCGGAAAAGTGAATTTAGTAATTTCGACCACAAATCAGCTGTACTATGACCAGTTTTCGGCTGAGCATCGAATTGTCGAACACCCTGTATTTTTGGAGTAATATACAAATCGGGTCATTTCAAACTCTGGTTCCACTTTCACTCACGTCAAAATGATCTTGCACACACAAAGTTCGTTGGTTGAAATGTGAATAGCGTTAACGTTAGCTGTTTGAGTTAGCTGTTGGGAGCTGTTTGCAAAATATTGTTAATAATTGTTATTGTGTAATTATAATTGATCATTACACGGTAAAAAAAATTGAAAAATTATTCGTGAGCCCTTTGAGCGAAATAGCCACAAAATTGAAAGTTTAGGATCTTGATTTAAACAAAATTGCAAGTTCAGGCCCTTTAATATAAGCAAAATTACAAGTTTTGGAGCATTTTTCGCGGTGGATTCAACAGACTAGCCGGCTCCAACAGAACGCTGAGCCTAACGATTCCATAGCCGAATATCCGCGGCAATGTGACTTTGGGGAGGTCGTCCTAATTTTCCAAAATGAAGAAAAGCTTGCCGAATGAGCCATTGAAAATTGTTCATGGTCCCCGAATTCAACTCCTGACAAGCTCCAAGTACTTGCCCACAGATGCCAGTACAAATTATTACTGACGTGTAGGCAAAAACAAGTTATTCCCCTCATGCCGCCCAGCCCTTGCATTTTCCCAGGCTGGTATGACTCTCTACCCCACTGTTTTTCCTGTTTAGGCTCGTTGTCTGCGTACATCCGGGTCAACATCAAGATGTTGTTACCAGTCCGTACAATGCGGCTTTGTCGCTCGCCTTTTTATCGGAACACGCTACTTGTGTCATTCCTGTCGACAATAAGGTTTGCTTTCGTCAAGAAGGATTGGCACTAACGTGTTCACCGCTGTGATTTTTCCGTCTAGTCTCTCCTAGGAATATGCGATCGTCTTCTACCAACTAAAGAGATGAAACTTTGGGAGCCTTACAGAAATATGAACAGTATTATCGTTAAATTATTACTTCATTTAACTAGGTATTGCTGGTTGGCTAATGATTTAATTGTTACACGTCTATAATCAATTATTTGTGCTAACATTTTCAGTGGTGCTCGATTCCCGGGTCCTTCAAATTTTGATTTGAGTGATTTGTCAACAAATATGGTACCGTTTCCCGGACTACATTTTCTGTCAAGTAGTTTGTCTCCTTTGACTTTTATGAATGAAGAGGAAATTCCAGTGGTTAAAAGGTTTGTACTGTTTAATAAGAGGTATTTTCATGTAAACAGTCGAGAGTAACGGGTGGTTAAGCCAGTAAGAGCACTCGGTTTTTCTGGCGTGCACAGAAAGGAATCCAAAACGTTGTAACTCAATTTTTTGCAAGGCACAGATTTTTACCGTACTATTGTCATCACGAATCACTTTTAGGAGAAATGAATTGTTAAAAGGAGTGTGTTCCCCTGAAAACGCTCTCATGTCCGTCGCACCCAGCAAAGGTCTCGTGTACTGCGCCACGTTATTCGCTCGTGGTGGGGTGTCTCTGACTTCGCTTAGAAGTTACGTGGATCGATTCGAAGAAACTGTCGCCATGGCTGAATGGGCACGACCCGGGGTGAAAACGGCCCTTTGCTCAGTGCCGCCCGCCGATCATTCGTCGTCCCTGTTATGCTTGTCGAATAACTCCTTGATGGGGACGTTTTTCCAGAGCTGTGTCGATGACTTTCAGAGGCTTTATAGGAAAAAGGTGGAATGCAAGCGGCGTATTTTAAAAGTTTTATTTACAATCAAAAATGTATTTCACTTTGTTTTCAGGCTCATGTTCATCACTATTGTAACGTGGATGGTTTTGATGATCAATTCACAAAGAGCTTGGAAACTCTGACGGGCATCGTCAAGAGTTACCGTAAAACTACTGTGAACATAAGACTCCCGCCCATAAGCGTTGTCCTATGACTGTGATACTACGACGACGTCTTGAAATTTAAATCTCTGCGGCGTCCAGGACGCTTCCATCGTTTTATTCAACCAAGCCTCGACCGCCGGTGTCGCCTCTTTCGTCCATTTCACTCGCGCTCTTACTCGGCCAACGCTGTCTTCAGCCGTTTTAAGAGCAGTGGCGAATTCCGGCCCCCTCTCGTTTAACAGCTCTGTTATCTTTTTTGTTTCGTGAGCAGTTTTTTTTTGTTAGATGAAAACTGTTATTTCCCCAATATAATTACTTTGTTATACCTCTTTTAGACCTTCCTCAGTTCTGAAGTTACCCAAGGCGGTCTGAACAAAGTAATCCCACAGGTTTCCTTGTACCCTATTTTTTATTTTTAAAAAAAGGGGGTAAAAACAGATTTATTTCTAGATTCTGTGTTTTAACAGGTTTTACTCACTTTCGCTTCAGTTCGCTCCAGTTGAATTTCAGGAAGTTGAATAGCGTCGTGTAACCGACACTTTCGCCAGCGATGGCGGACAAGATGATGAAGCGGTCTTCGTCTGAGAATGTTTGTAGGCTTCTTTTGAGGAAAGTCATGTTGAGGAGCCTGTTGAAAAAATTGAAGAGGGGGTAAGAAGTGTTTGTTTTTACCTAGTCTTAGTCTAAACTAGAAAGACGTGCTGCGCTCATTTCAGGAAAACTCTTAAATCCTCTAGACTAGTATTACGCTTCTGCGAATGTAGTTTTATTTTTATTGTTCGATCATTCTCATCTAAATGAGAAAACTCGAGGGAATTGTAGTGAAATAGAACGATAGTGATTGAAAACAGGATCAAGCCATCGTCTCAAGGCGAAAGGCCCGAGATGGACTTATCCACCTCCACCCAGAAAGTGGCAAAGCGAATAAAATCTCGGCGAGAGTGAGCTCGTGGCAGTTCAGACATTAAACGTGACGATCACTCTCAACTGGTAGAAACTTGTCACTGTTAAACGGCTGCTTCAGGCTCAAGCATTGCTCAAAGGCGCTGTGGATTGGAATTCCTAATGGTATTTGTTAGTATACTGACGTTTCATATTTCTTAGGATCATGAGGGCATCCAGCGACAGTTTTCATCAAAAATGTTCTCTCCGCTTTTGATCTATTCGCTGGAAATTGCGTGAGTCGCTCAAAGGCGAAATTCCATTCGTCATAGTTGCCCCAAGTCATAACTGGGCAGAGGTGGCTCGTTGCAATTCTGAAAAAAAAAAAAAAAAAATCATTCCTTTATGCCGGATAAATGTCGATATTTCATGATGATAGTGGACAGTTGAAGTGTTCGCCCCACCACGTAAAGAGAACCCCAGCGGGGGGGGGGGGGCGGTGAGCTAGGCGTTCAAACATTATGCCAAAAAAATGAGGCATAAGAGGCAGTGAAAGTAACTCCTCCCAAGAACCTGTCAAATATGATATATTTGGAAGTTCCTGCTTTTTTATTATTTCTTATTTATTTTTACCACGTGTGACCCACTTTGTTAAACGCAGGGCTTTACTTGAGACGCATGGTGTGCGCATGTGAATGCATGAATGCGTTTAGCAACTTTTAAAGAATAATTTAAAGAGGATGTCTCATGCGAGGGCGCTCAAACGTTTTTGCACCGGTTCAAAATGACAACTCACGGCATGCCGTCGTCAGGATGAGTCGCATTCTGCCAGACGGCGTACAGACTTCGGGCGTTTTCAATGCACGGACTGAACCCGGTCTGACAGAGTAAGTGCCTTGTGCGTACCCGCAGCTCTGTTTTCCAAGATGATTTGTCCTCTTCACCGAGGGCATCCAAGACTGGTATCAGCAGCCCTTTTAGGTAGGCCTAACGGACAAAGTGTTGGTTTGTGAGCAAATCGGATTAGTGGTATTTTTGGCGCCGTATACATCTAAGTTGTGTGAAGCTGAAGTGCCCTGGAATCGATTTCTCAATCTCTCTGCTAGAGGGTAGAACGTTTTCCAGACCTCAGGAGCCTGTTCGGTTTTTAAGGAAGCAGTGATGTCAAGTGCTGTCACTGTGTTTAAATGACCTGAAAGGGCTAGGGTTAGAGAGTCGTGGATAAGTTGAGCACGATAGGTGACCGGTAGATTTTTCATTTCAACAGCCAGAATTTTCCAGGTTTCACTGTCGTAGTTGACAAGGTATGGACCTGGAATTAAAAAAAAAAAAAAAATTACATAACAGTATGATACCTTGATATCACGGTCCAACCTGTGCTTCCTGGATTGGCGACGACATAAGACGCTGACAAATCACTAACAGTATACGGCTGTGTGCCCTGTTCTGGAGGGATCCACCCGATTGTTCTGGGCGTCTTGCCACCTTCAGATACAACTATCGGGAGCCACCAACCCTCTTTTTGATCCACGCCGTCTTTTTTAACAACCTTACTCCACGTTGACTCCAAACTGTCCACAAATTTCTCCTGAGAAACAGGTGCAAGGTACAGCTCAACCGATTATGCCTGACGTTTATAAGCCTTCCCCCTCCAAATAAGTACTTGAGTAAACGTTGTTGTTTTCGCGTCACGATTCATACTGACGGTCAACAGAGGAATTCTTTGACTCAGCCAGCAAGGTATGACTTCACTCAGTGAAATATTATTCGCCAACTTTTTGTCAACCCAGGCTTGCTCGGTAATAACTTGCCATAAGTCGTCATCTGCGTAAGCCTTGAACTCTCTTGAAAAAAAAAAAGCGGGCGGATGTGAGTTATGTCGAATTTGTTCTGCTCTGCTGTCGAAGGTTTTAATTACTTCTTGGCCAAAAAATTCTGTATGGATTGCTTGAATGTGGTTTCGCCGAAAACTTGTTCCAACATTTGAATCAACAGGTACACTCGGCTTTCCGTCAACGATCTTTTCTGCTCAGAGTCGAGGCCGTAGTTTCTTGGCTTGCCCAATTCGAGGACTAAAGTATGGAACACACCCAAGTTCCAATGGTAGACTGTCGGTTCCAGCTAGAATTAATAATGGCCATGGCAATAAATGTGACAGCGGCCACTTGCGTCCCCCCCCCCCACAGACTTCTGAACGCCACAACAATCCCTGAAGCCTTCGGAACACGCTAATTGGCTACAACCAAAGTAGCTTGCTTTATTTTATAGCGTCATTCATTCATAATTTCACCGTCATAATTTTATTGGCCCGTGAACAAGTGTTTTGGTGTTTTATTCTGCAGGAATAGGAAGCGATCATAATTGACCGATAGTAGATGAAAGAAAATGTGGCGAAAATAATCTATTGAATCCCTTTGTTTTACTGGCGTTGTCTCTGCCTTGCATTCCGAGATAAGGCAGGGGATTTAATAATTTTGTGGGTCAAACCACTTGTGTTCCTGGAGTACTTTCTTATTTACGCAACGATCCTTGAATAACGGAGGCAACCCAGACGGATCCATTTTTTGGGGTGAGATAATCAATTGAAATCGTTAAAAGTTAGGTAATTTGTTGGCGCTTAAACTGTAATACTGGTTAGTGTTCAAGTTTAAACGGCAGTCCTACCCCCCCCCCCCCCAAACAAGTTTCGTGGTTTTGGCTTTTTCAAGATCTAACCAGGTGGATTTCGCTAACTCATAAATCAATTTCCGCGTGGGTTTGGCTTATTCAGCCGCTAATTTTCCTTCAAGTTCAAAGTGTTCATGTATAGTGGGGAAGAAGGAGAGACGCAATAAACCCGCCGTGGGAAGTTGCCGCTGCCCGCTGGTGGCCAATGCCCCCATTAGTTACGGCTCCGGGAGCGACTACCGTCAGAGCAAGGCCTATGAGGGCGCCCAAGGGTCACTTTGATCAACCAAACAACAACGAGAATTGATGAGGGTGGAAGGAACATAAGGTCTCGTGACTAGTTCGGATAATCCAAGTGTGATGGGAGGGAAGTTCCACCCTAGATGACGAAGGGAGGTCTGTTGAAGTCACGTGGCTAGTTTACATTGGTCGTGCGGGGAAAGGGGTCCTACTGGGCTGTGCAAAGCGTAATTATCTCTCTAGGTAAATTTACTTTAAGGTTTTACCCTTACCGGCTTGTTTTATCCTGTGAAACTTATCCTCAGGAAAGTACCTAATTGGTAATTCCTAATTACAAATTATTCCTGAACTGTGCCTGACGTTTATGAGCCTGCCCCCTCCAAATAAGTACTTGAGTAAACGTTATTGTTTTCGCCTCACGATTCATACTGACGGTCAACAGGGGAATTCTTTGACTCAGCCAGCCAGCAAGGTATGACTTATAATATAAATATAAGTTACTAATTCGAGGGTTTAGGATGAAAGAGACTTAACTACAAATTTCCACTACACTTCTACACTTTCATCAATCGACCTTTTCTCATGAATCTTTCTTGATTCAACTACACCTCCTCAAGTTCATAAAATTTCATTGTAAAACAAAAATTGATAACGTTTACGTTGTGATCGTTTCGGGGATATATAATTAAGTTGATACCTACTTCCCTGGTTTAATGGGTACATGGTAGATGGTCAAAAGTAACGGGTAGATGTACCTGTTGCGCTACATTAGTCGCGAGGAAGTTGGCTAATCCTGAAGTGACGTACGAATCGTTCACTGGCGTGGCCAAATGACCCACCCATTGCATGGCGGCAGCTTTGGCCAAACGGTGCGTGAGCCAGTAAGAATTGCCATTCATTAAGTCACTCTCTCTACAAACCGATTGAGATTAATCAACTAGAACTTACTTACTTGAGATTAGGCAACGTGGAAAAGTGAGCTTAAAACGTGAACGAACGCCTACTTGAACCACTGCAACCCCCATGAATTCTTCGGGCGGTCCTCTGTATAACTTGGAAGAGCGATGAAATTGATTTGTGGCAGAGGGTATGGCCGTGACAGATATATCTCTAGGGAGACCAGGACTGATGGCAGAACGAGCATGGCTTTGCTCAACGTCGCAACAAAGTCCGGCCGTGCCCAAACTCCGTACTTAATTCCCATGTCTGCAAATTGACAATTAAAACCAAGAACAAAAATGTTTCAAGCCGTATAAATATACTTACCTACGCTACCTGCGTCAATGTACTTGACATCGGGCTTAGTAAACTGAGAGATAAACATTCCGAGTGAGCTGACCGTCATCAACGGTGTTCGCATGAATTTGCTAGTTATCTGGCCATTCTCTTTCGATCTATCGGTCAAAAATTCATTTCCATGATGAGATATGATAATAAAATAACTAACGCTGAACAATAACTAACACGTTCGTTTGTTCTAAGATTGGCATATTCGAGATTGCTGTCATGTTACGTCTGTGAGTAACTGTCAACTCGAACCACGACTTGAGGAACGGCCGATCGAAACAGGGAAACACTAGATGAGCTTGTCCCGGCCTTGAGTTCAGGACTGCGAACCACCTGATGATTCGTTATTACAACTGTGTCGAACCATTTTTCTCAAGATTATTCGTTTTTAAAACATGCTTTGATTCAGACGAGTCTTTATCGACGTAGTTGCTCATGTAAAACGGTTGGTTGCTGTCAGTGCCCACTTTGTCCTGGTAGATGATGTCCAGTTGATATGTGGCATCTCTTTGAAGTTTTTGAGAACATCGTACAATAATGGATTTTTCCTTTCGCTCGATGCCACTAACGGAAATGGGCCTTCGTAGAAGAAAACACAAATTAAAATGTGTTAGCCCGGTTGCATCCCGTACATTCCTTTAACGTACGTGTCTTCATCGGACTCCTCGTCAGAGAAATCTGCGTTGGCTAGTCTAATCAGTTTGATCCCGTCTTTCTCGATGGTGAACGTACTGCTTGCGTCGATTTCTATTTCAGTCACCGGATCGGTTCCTGAAACAGTGAAGCATTCGTGGTCAAGACTATTTATTCTCGAAAGCATACACTGCGCCTGCGCACTTCAACCACCTGTGACCTTCCCGAAAAGTACTTCCGACGCGACGGTCAGATTCCTACGATGACGTCAAACTCAGGGATGCCACAAGGCACTCAACCTTTTTTTTTTTTTTTTGGTTATCAAGATTTTCAAGATCGACTGGAGGCGATGGTGAAACCTCGGCATGGACTACAGCATGACCCAAGACATATGGTCGTAAAAGAGCCAGTCCCGCGAAATTTCGTCCATATAAGAACCAAACCTCCGAAATCGGTGTTTAAAAGTACCAAAGCCGGGAAATTTCGTACTTAACATGGCAAACCCTTGAAATTCCGTATCAAGGTCGATGCATACACATCAGTGCCGCGAACGGAACGTGCCCCGTCCGGCAAATAAAATATTATTCTCAATGGAAATTGAAGGGTCACGTCCCTGACACGTGCCGGATATGTGTGAACGAGCCTCTCAATTCCCATATGAGAATAATATTTAACTTGTCGGACGTGCCCCGTCCGTGTCCCTTTCACGGCCCCGATGTGTGTGAATAGACCTTTAAAAGGGCCAAACCCGTGAAATTTCATTTTTTTAAGAGCCGTGAAGCCGTGAAATTGGAGAGGTGATGAATCCGCGAAACGTTGTCCTTCAAAGAGGCAAACCAGCTGAAATGACTTTTTCAGGCGAGAATCCGCAATACTTCTTTAGTATAAGAGTCGATCACGCGTAAATATTTGTTCGAAGAATCGATCCTATGAGTTTGGATTTCTGAAAGAGCCAACACGTCGAATTCGGGGTTTCCAGGGGACAAACACGAGAAAATTGGAATTTTAAAGAGCGGGTTTCGTGAAATTTGTTTTTTGAGGCACCGAATGAGAGTGCGATAGTTGGGTTTCTTGAAGAGCAAAACCTGCGAAACTTGTGATTTCATCAGGCACCCAATCTGCGTCAGGCGCCGGGAAATATTGTGTTCCCAGAGGAGTCAACGGCGCGTAGGTAGGTATACCGTGAGAGAAAGTTGTTTTTGAAGATCCGAGTTCGTGAATTTGGTCACGACATTTACGTATTCAGGCATCGAATATGCAAAATTCCGCTTTGGTTTTGTGAGCCCTCGGTTTAAATTTTTAAGGGCCAAAGCAGAGAAATTTGGGGTTTCAGGCGCTGAATTCATGAACTTTCGGTCACGAAAAAGCCAATCACGTGTACCTAGTTAATTTGTTTAAAGATTCGAGCCGATGAATTGGGATTTCTGATTGAGTAAACTCCTCGAAATTAGGCTTTTACGGGGCTAACGGGGGGGGGGGGGGTTCTGATACATTCATACTCAAACGTCAAGCAAGCACCCAATCCCAAGCCTTTCGGCGGTCGACTTTCTCCCAACACTGAAATTGATAACTGACACCGTTGAACCCTCAATTTTTGGGGAACAATGAAATGACAATGTTGTGTCTCGGTTACGACGGAAAAGAGCAAACCGAAGACACAGCAATTAGTAAAAAAGTGTCTCTGACCAATATTTTTGATACGCTAACTTCCTCGTTGTAGAAAACCTTTGTTGTAGTTTCAGTTTGTTACATGCCAAACGACAACAACAAATCACATGGAGTACCGGACTCAATGGCCGCGTTGCAAAACTTCAGACCACTTAAGCTTGGGTTTGCTAGGAAAGCGGTGCCGTCTTATTACTGCGGTAGAAAACATCCTCTTTTAAATCATACCAGTAGTTGCCTCAGGAACGGTCAACTGGATGTTTTCTACCGTAATATTACGGCACCGCTTCCCTAGGAAACCCAAGCTTAAGACCACTGATGTGAATGACCACTTAGTCTTTTGCCGATGCAAAACTGTCAATCTAGCTCAGCGCAGAGTAAGTGTTTAAAATCCGACAAAACATGTCCCGGAGGTGTTTCGATAGCCTTTCCAATCGCGATACAAATCACCGTTGCGAAACTCCAGCAAGCACTAAATTCAACGTTTAAACACGAGCCCCGAGTTTTGCAACGCAACCAATGTTTCTCTGAAATGCTGCCAAATATCGTATCCCTTAGCTACAATCGCCAATACCTCATCCATCATTTTACCACGTCCATAGACCATTTTAGCACGTTGAAATCACAAGGCTTGTTCGAATTTTGCTGATCAAAATAAGCTACTCTGAAGAGAAAAAGCATTTTTTAAAAAATTCGACTCAATAATTTAATGTGACGAAAGCCCTGGGTTCCATTGAGATTTATCGAAAACTTTGACGGGGGAGGGTGAAAGGGGGGATGAAATTTCAAAGTTTTGTTCCGACAGCAGCCTGTCGGGAGAAGTGCATTTCATTCATGCGACAATCGAGTCAAACCTCATAAGTTAGAACGATATCAATCAATTATGAATGACATTTAGGCCGTGGTATAGAAAGTCAAAATCATAAAATCGTGTTTCTTTTTACCGCAGGCTCCTTTTTTGGCACCTACTGAGGGGGAATAAAATGATGAAAATGAAAAATGAAACAGAGTCGGTTTGGTTGCCTATACGATATGGGAAGGCGGACTCTTGTTAGAGGAGTTATTTGCAATTAAAATCTTTATTCCGGCCTAAATTTCATTCATAATTGATTGATATCGTTCTAACTTATGAGGGTGACTCGATTGTCGCATGAATGAAATGCACTTCTCCCGACAGGCTGCTGTCGGAACAAAACTTTTTTCAGATTACGTTAATTTTCAGATCAGTTACATTAGGTTAAATGGTATGTCACAATTTCACCATTGCGGAGTGCCTGGGTTCGAATCCGAAACAATTTTTTTTTTAATTTTTTTTTTTTTGTTCCTCCCTTTTTGGCCCACCTCGGAATTTTTTACTCGAGATTTATTAGGCTGTAGGCAAATAAAATAAAAGAGACGGCTCAAAATACAATGTCAATGAAATTTTTTGGTAATTGGGTGGTCCAGTAAGGCATAGCGTTAATTTAATAGCTCCCCTCCGCCGAGAACTCCCCTGCCATATCAACGGATTCGGTTCACTAGGGTCTCATACGAAAGCGCGTTCATTTTTCATTACTCGAGTCAATTTTGGGGGCAATTGCAGCAACAGCCGTGCGGTAGCGAATTTTCAACTAATTCAAACCCCTCTTTTACACCGTTCCCGTGGACCGAATCATCTGGATCACGAACTCGTCCGAGATATTCACGCTATTGATTTTTAGACCAAATTTGGTTGCCCTAAGTCAAAAATTGCGACCGTGATCGTGCTAACAAAAAAGGGCCATATATATATATATAGCAAATCGAACCGACCTCGGATTCGTGTTCTAGGGGTTCTGAAACGTGAAAAAAAAGTATCACAACCCATATGTGCGACCACCAGGGCGAGACCAATAGTGCATTTTTTGAATGAAATGCACTAATAAGAAATGATCATTTCTGCCAAAAAGTCACCAAACAACTAAGGAAACGCTTATGACAGTTTTTGAAAAGGACACTTTCAAGATGTTTCATGGGACGTCGATATTTTCCTTGTTTTTTGAGGACGGGATAGTGGAGGTTGTAGATCTTCAGTGAAATTATCGCGTAAATTTTGTCTCCAATGTACGTTTCGGATTCGACCTGTTGTTTCCTTTGTTAACGCCCCTACACAAAAGGTGTGTAAAAGAATAAATTCGAAATTCATTGAATTAACTGGTTTTAAAAGCAAATAAGGATTAAAAAATACTCGTGATTTGATCGAGCGATTGCGTAACGTTAAAATCTCACAGACAAGTAGGTTTGTGTCATTTGACATAGTGAACCTTTTCCCATCAATACCTACCTCTTAATGATGTTTTAAAAATTGTTAAAAGAACCTCTCTCGGATCTATTCGAGTTGGGTTTAAAGCAAAGCTACCTGCAGTTTAATAATAAATTTTTCAAACAAGAAACGGGTCCGGACATGAGTTGTCCAAAATTTTCTATATCTCAAGAGTTGTTTATGGATAAATTCGAACGTCATTGCATCCTTAGTTCTAGGAACCCGTACCCAGGGCTCATTATCAAATGGCTGTGTTACGTTGACGACACGCTTGTCATTTGGGAGGGCTCCGATGAAGAACTAAGTGGGTTTCTCCGTTACCTGAATTCCTGCCTGGGTTACATAAATTTCACCATGGATAAAGAAGTCGACGGGCTCTTGAACTTCCTGGACCTGTCCATATAACTCTCCGAGACTCCCAGTTATCGTTCGGAATTTATCGCAAGCCGATGGCAAAGGATATAGTAATTTCGGCCGACTCCAACACCACAATTTGTACAAGTAAGCAGCGTTTCATGTCTTCATCCATCGTCTCATTATCGTGCCCGTAGAGCGACCAGAGTATGTCAAGGAATTGGACACCACACGTGAACGGATTTGAGTCAAGTATGGTGGATAAACTCATTGAGAAAAAAGGGAAACGACAGCTTCTCCTTGATTTGTCTCCGCGGGCCTTGCGCAACAAGATGTTCCCGAGCGATGGATATCGCTCCCGTACGTGAACGGTCTTCCCCAAAAATTAGGAAAAATCCTGAGGACTTATATGGCTATAAGGCAACGTTTAAAAGCAATAACAACGTCCTAGGAGGAATAGTTAGCCAAGGAAAAGACCGGAAGGCACCTGGGGACGGGAGCGGTGTATACATGATGGAGTGTGGGAATTGCGGGGCAAGTTATTGCTGCCGCACAACGCGTAAATTCAAGACCCGATTCAAAGAACATCTACGATGAGGCGACTCAGCGTTCTTCAACCACGTCTCGACGTGCTCTCGAGAGCTCTGCGTTGGGGTTTCAGTTCCATGTCCTCACCCCTATACTTTCACTGATGGATTTTATATCGCGTATTAGAGTACGAGAGAGCATGCCGGTTCAGAAGTTTATAGACGCTTTAAGTGTTAAATGACGAATTTGAACATTCATTGTAAGTCTTTCCGTTGTACGTTTTCATTTTATTTCACCGTTTTTTGTTATTTATATTATGTAGAATATTGACGTGCGTGGGTTCCCCCCTTAATGGAATTTGGAGCGGTTTGCAGGTAACATCGTTGTTGTTGTTGTTGTTTTGTGATCATTTGAATTTTGCTTAATTGGCTAATTTGTCCATCGCCGAAGTAAAAATTATCTTATTCTCGGCGACCAGATTCAGCTTATGTACGTCATGCTGATCATAAATCATCGTTTTGCTTCAAATATTGCTATTCGACCAAAAAACGACCATTTCCTCAAGTCATTGTATGCTAGATGGATCAACAAGTCAGACACTCTCTCAGACAGACTCTCAATTCGGCTAAGAATAAGAAAAACGTATTGATCGAAAATCGAAGGATCATTTTTTGTTGGCCTACAAATTTGGTACTTTGTTTGGCTTTTATACTGGCTATTTGGTTCCGTAACAGGCTATAAAGAGTCTTCTATCACTACAGAAATTGTAGGTACCCATTGCCATTGGAATACCTCCTCGAGAAGCGATGACGTGAACGTCCAAGACACAGGAGTTGGTTGGATTAAAGAAAACGTCTCGTTCACAGTGTGAACGCCATTGGGGTACAATTTCTCAGCTTTTCAACTTTCAAGGGGTGATTTTCTCCGCACTTGAAAGTTTTCAGATGAACCGGATTTCAGTGTTATCCTTTACACGTTATCAAGGTATTCAAGGTATCAAGGTATAGGGCGATTCACATCCCTCACCATACGAGCGTTTTGGTCGATGTGAGGTTTGTTGTACAACCATCGCTCAGGCCCCGAGGTGCTGCCTTATATTATTTTTAATGAGGAAGTTTCATGGGTCAGAATTTATTCATGAATCTATTTTTTAAGGTTTATTTATGCTAAAATAGAGCGTAAATCGTGATCCGTTCGTAAAATAATCCAACAGTTTAGTAAATACGCGATTTTTGAAGTTTTAGGCCATTTCAAATACGCCAGCTAGCATGTTTGTGTCATATGCGCCTTCCGAAAAAAATTCGCCTATTACATTGCGGTCGGTGAGCGGTTTGTTGTGTTTCTTTGCCTTATTTTCTCCAATAATAAAATAATGGAGGATAAACAGATGAGCTATTTAGAGGCATGAAAAGGACAGAGAATACAAGGAATATTACGTTGCGGAAAATGTTCGTTTTGGCGGGATTTCAAATATACCAACTTTTGTTAATACCTAAATAAAAATATTTCTGAAGGGTTTTAAATTCGTATTTATTCATTTACGTGGAAGAACTGATATGCCTCATCGAAAATTTTTTTTTGTGGAAAATTTGAAACTTATTCCTCATCATTGGAACGGTAGCGAGGTGTCTATCATGACGATTCGTCACGAAAATTCATTGTTTAACAAGAAAATTGCTGAACTTAGCTCTATCTTGAAAGAATTTCTAAAAATTTCACAACTGAGATGATAGCACGCACTTGCAGCAGTTTTCTCTGCTCCAATCATTACACTTAGAGGTCCTGGAATCACTTCTTTCACAGGAACATTGTCCTCCAGGCAATAATGCGACGTTCTCCCGATTTCAAAAGTGGCCCCAGAAATGTTGACCTTTTTTTATTGAAAAAATTCTTTTCTCTTAATTTTTTAAAAAATTGTCATCCCATTACGTCATGGCGCAAACAATAACCATTGTTTGAAAATTAAGATCATACCTTTTTAGTCTATTTACCTTGCCCGATACCAAGAAAAATTGGTTTTAATTATGTTAATACATCATAGTCACTCTAACAATAAGCTCTTCTAAACGTAAACGTAAACGCGCTTGTGCCGTTCAACGCACTTATCCGGAGTATTTTTAGGTGAGAGAGGGTAGAAGGAAATCATCAAAGGAAAAAAGGGGAAAAAATAAAAACTAAAGCATTAAAAAATAATTCATTAACGTTGTATCAAATATTTGATCTTCCGAAAAAGTGACCTCAACCCCACGGTGGAGGCAATTGGTCCTGTCTCCCCAATAATCTAATAATAACATACTAATAACCCGACATGGGGCTTTAGTAAGGCTGGCGGCCAGTCTGAATTCGGTATAGTTGTGCTATTATGGCTCAGAGTGAATACATTTTACGTGAGTATGGGAATGGGACCAATTCTGCAGAAGTGCTAAAATGGGTCTCACAGCGCATGCGCCGCCCAGTGTGGGTATGGAGATGGGAATGAGGGATATCACCAAGATTCCATCTCAAAACTCAAGCTCAACTGCTACTCGCCAGCCAAAATAAGTATTCACGCTAAACTCCGGGTCAGTAGACCTAATTTAAAAAGCTCTAACATTCGTGGCTAAAATTGCGAAAATAGGAGCTCATTCATAGCAAAAAGTGAAAAGCATTCAGCATTATTAGCAAAAAATCGAATCAAAAAATCAGCCGGTTAACCCAGGTTCCGGGGTCACTACGAAGGAAACTGGCCATTTCGCGGGAATAAATACCGGAAACTAGCAAAGTCCCGAGATGTAATTAGAGCCGAATCGTGGAATTCCGCAGATTTTTAGCCCTGTGTAATGCACCGAAACTTTGTATTTTTCAGAATTTTGCCGAAGTTAGGTCTGAATGATGTAATTTCTCTTAGTTTTACCTGGGAATCGCAGGTGAATTTTTTCCTCGATTTAGCTGTGAATTAGCTAAATCCCTTCCCTATTTAGAGCTTCTTCCCTATTTTATCAGTGAATTGGCGTTATTCTTAAATTTAAGTGTGAAGCGACTTTCCGACTGGAAAATCTGTTTTTCGGGCGAAATTTTAGTACAATTTTAGGTTTGTTCCAACCTACCCATTGAACTCGTTCGGAATACTGAGTACGTATCAATAATTTTTATACAATACCATAAACAAGTTATATGAGTATCGATACTTTTCTTTCGATACTTACCATTCAATTCTTCAAATGAGTAAAGTATCGATACTTTACATGTATCGATTCAACACTACTCCCGGCCCCTCTTCCTCACTTTGGGATCCGAAAAATGGTGTCGTGCAAGAAGGGCACGTAAAAGAAAAGTACAAGCTAAAATCGTATAAGGAGAGCACACTATACCTGGCACCCTACTCTTGACCGTATTAGAAGAGCAAAAATCCTTTAATACACGTGAGAAACTTTATGAAGGATCTTCTTATTCCCTTTCGTACCACATATAAATCGTACCTTGCAATGACGAACTTTTCCAGTGGCATACCTACACCTATCAGAGCCAGGGGCAGAACTCTCTAGGAGGCCCCTTAGTCTCTAAATAAACCTGGAATAAATTTTTTCGTAGCGTTCAATTACTTATTTTTGTCAACTTCAACCTAGAAGTTGCAAGTTTAATTTTTGCGCTATAACTACTCAGTTTTAGCCGCAAATTAGCGCTTTTTCTTTAGTTCAGTCAGGATAAGTTGCCCCAAGTCGGAGCACGCCTCGATGGTGCAATGGATACAATGCTCGCTTCGCAACCCAGCGGGCCTTGGTTCGATTTCAGCCATTGCCCATCACACTATAAGGCTGCGACGAGCTGTGACACGGTGTGGTTCAAATAAACCACTCACCGAACGAAACGCCCGCGTAGTACGGGTGGGAAGTGCATAGTTTGATCTGGGTATGGCGTAGGAGCCCAAAGGCTTAGGCGCCTGCCGGGTTCATAGCCCGGCGCCAAAAAAAAAAAGTTGCCCTAAGAAACAGTGGGTTGGCGTTTTCTTAACTTCGGCCGTGAATTAGCGCTTTCCCTCAATTTTATCTGTGAATTAAGGCTTTTTCTCAATTTTATTGGCTTCTTAAGGGGCAGACGAAAATTATGTACAGTTTACTTTTGATCCTGATGAATTTCCTTTTGTTTGCTGAATAAATAAAATAAATTAACGATTTTCTCAATTTTACCAGCACATTAGCGCTTTCTCACATTTTCACAAGGGAACGAGTGCTTTTTCTCATTTTTGCCACAAATTTACCGAATTTTCTTCATCTCAACCACGAAAAGTTGCCTAAAAAATTTCGTGAGTTCGCAATTTCTCAAATTCAGCTGTGAATTAGCGCATGCTTTTTATAATGTAAACGAAAATTGTACCGGCTTTGTCCAAAATTGCCCAAAATGGGCAAAAAGTCAAAAATTGAGGCGCTTTATCTCAATTTCAGCCACGAAAAAATGATTTTTCTCAATTGACAAAATTGAGAATCAATTGAAAAATTGATTTCTCAATTGAAATTCCTGTTTCAAAATTGCTTCCGTGAATCAGCGCTTTTGCACAATTTGAGCTGTGAGTGACCCCTTATTTCTCAATTTTAGCAGCGAATTACCGTTTTTCTTCATTTCACCCGTGAATTAGCGATTTTTCCCTATTACAACTGTGAAGTGTAGCGTATATATCTCAATTTTATCTGTGAATAAGTGCTCTTTCTCAAGTTCATCCGCGAACAAGCAATTTTTCTCAATTTCAAAGTGGAATTAGCGCTGTTTCTGAATTCCATCAGCCAACCAGCGCCTTTTCACAATTTTGGCCTCGAAAATGAGCGTTTTTTCACAATTTCAGCCATGAATTAGCGCTTTTTCTCAATTTGAGCAGCGTGTTAGCGATTTTTGCACATCTTGATAACCTAAAAATTTACGTTATTTTTACGTTCTTCAAGGACCCGGGGGGGCACAGGGTGGTCCGCCCTCTCGCCATTACCACGGTACGCTATAGACATATTACATGCAGATGCAATTATTTGTCGCGTATATTTCCGCGCGATATGATGTTTGTAGGTAACTGTTTTTAATTGGGAGTCTTGGATTATTTTACAAAGGACAAAAATCGAAGTTTGTAGATTGGATGATCTTACCTTTGGAGGGCTTTGAACGACCGCTATCCCAAAGATAGCTTTTTTTATTCTTCTTTCTTATTTTCACGACCATTTCTAAGGAGTTATTGATGAAGTTCCAAAAAAGAAATAATCAAACGCTGGAAAAACTTACTATTCAAAGCAATTAAAAGACCCTTTCATAAAATTTCTCAGGTAAAAGATTAGTGCTCTTCTTATACGGTCAGGAGGAGAGCACCCAAGCAGTGTGCTCTCCATACACGATTTTCGCTTGTGCTCTCCATACACGATTTTCGCTTGTGCTCTTCTTTTACGTGCCCTTCTTGCACGGAACCTCGAAAAATATGTTCAACACACCGCCACCACGTACAGGCTCATCCTCTTGATTCTTTAGGGCGCCTCTTTTCCGTCGTTTTCACAAGGAAACAAATTATTGTAGGAAACTAAGGACGTAAAATAAAAAAGGAGCAGGGGGGTAAAAAGGGTTGTGTGGCCCCCCATTAAAGCGATTCTGGATCCGCACATGCTTTCAGTAATCGGCCTCACATCGTAGATCGAGAAAATAAGTCACATTATATTGGCAGCCGGGCAGGACCTATTCACGTTGGCGACTAGAAATTCTCAGATACTTAAGACGTATTGAGAGTGAGTATAATGGGGGTTCATGAGACCAAAGAAAGGAAAAAGAAGAAAAAATGCGAAAATGGGAAAGAAAGTAAATACTAATAAAGAAACATTTCTCCGAAATGCCCCGCTAATATTATACTCCGACTATTTTCGGTTGGAAAACTTGAAATTTTTAGACACCTCCGCTATAGGGAGGGGGAATCTCCCAGCCTCTTCTCCTCATCGCTTGTGTCCGTGCCCGTTGGGGATACCACGACAGACAGCTCAGCTTTGGATCAAATTGATGTAAGCTTTTTTTTTTTTTTTTAAACTTATACTTCTTGTAAAATTGATGATTTCGGAACTTGTATCAGTCATGATTTCCTTAAACGTGTTTTAGATTACAATTTTTCTCGGAAGGCTGCAAGGAAATGAAATAACGTTATTGAGTTTCGCTTATCTCTTTCGACTTTTCAGGAGACATTTGTATGTCGGGTGAGAGTGTGATATACTTTTCTTAACGAAGAGAAACAGGAAACCTAGACACCTAAAAAGTTATGCAAAGAAACAAATTTTAAGCTTCAGAAATTAGTTTTAGTTAGGCCACCCACAATACGCCGAAGATGCGATCCGGTATAGGTTGACTCCACAAGTCGTTTGTTTCGGGGCGCAATATCAATATCGTTCACAGCACTCACCATCCAAACAAAGAAGCTACACCGGCCTTTCAGAGGTTGCTTGTAGGGAGAAAGATGATCGGAAAGTTCAGGTGTTTTCCACGTCCAACAACTGTCGACCAATTTTTGAAATGATCTAAGCTTGGCTCGATTTGGTTTTGTCCTACTTCTCAATCCTCTTGTTTTCTCGATATCTTAATTTTTGCGTATATTTGTGAACAATGCAACTCAATTTAAACAGCGTTTGTCTTACCTCGACTTACGATGTCAATTTTCACATTTCCTCGGAAGAATCCCTCCTCAGGCACTAATTCCAGGTCAATTCGGTATCCTTTCGGTACAATTGTCGTGGTGGGTTGCTCGTAGAAGCACGCGGCCCACGGAAGCAAAAAATAGGTCGCGACTAAATTTAATTTCCAGGTCATTTTTTTGAAGTTGCACTTTAACAAAAAATTTCTGTAACCGCAAGGGCGCGGGGGCCAAGGACGGGTAGGTTTTCAGCAAAATGTGTAACCGTTTTCACCCCCCAACGAACAAAAAATGTTTAAAGTGAATCGTACGCCGGATAAATCTTAACTGCGCCAATGTCGCCACCGTCATAGTTTTACTAAAGGGATATCTCTCTTCACCCAATCAATTATGCGCTTCCTGCTTTGCTGTTGGTTTGACATCAGAGCAGAAGAGAAATATGAGAGCTTCCCCTCTCCCCACGGACGATTTAAACCAATTCATCTCATTTCAAAACCAGGGGCATCCTCCTCTCGTTTTAAATAATTTATTCACACCTCCCTCCCTCCACAATTGCCTCCCTCTGTCATTTGAAATTCTCATATTTCATGGTTGTTTTGGGCCCAACCGGTGTTTCGCTCGGCCCTCCCCCAACCAGTCAACCATCCTACGACGCGCTTTTGTTTCATTTCACAATATTATGAGTATAAAGCGTCCGAATTTCAACAATAATGCAATTAAACAACGTTCAACAATTAAGAAATAGCCCAATTTATTCATTTCAACGTGGATCTTCTTGAAATTCCTCCAATTCGTTTTTCAGCCAAGAGTTAATCTCGAAGAAACATTTACTCGATAAATCCTTGAAATGAAATTTACTGGTGTCGTTCAGAACAATCGGGTGACCGCTGTTGTCCAATTTAACGAACGAGGCAAGCGACATTATCAGAAATTTGAAAGACTGCTGTAGCTGGCCCAGAGGAAGATATCGTTCTGACATGACCATGCCGTAAACTGGCGTAATAAGGTATTGTACGTATTTCTGTGGAAAAGAAAAAAGAAACTCATAGAATCAAGCGAAATTGATCCGCTGGTTATTTCTTGACTTGAAGTTTTTCGTGGAGTATTGGCTGAGTCAGAAGTGATTCGAAAACGGTTTTAGCGGAGTTCCACGGTAGGTAGTGAGTCTCTTTTCGAAGATACCTGGTCATTGACATTGCAATGGAGCAACTGATCCGCCCGGTGAGAGCTATGGCGAAAACGTCGTCTATCAGTTGAGCTCGATTTACTGGATGAATGTCGTCAGTGTCGGACGTGAAAAGATGATCGGCCAGTTGGAGCCATGAAGTTATATCGTAGTTGACTCTGAGGTACGCTTCATGCAACCCGAAATGGTTATTAGAGTATATGTATTTAAAGAGGGGGGGGGGTATATTAAGTTTACCGGAATATTTAATATTCAAAATAATCCATTCCTGTGGCCCCAGAGTCACACCCAACGTGTGTCTGTCGGTTCCGGGCTCGAGCCACTCTTTTGGCACTGTACTGTCAAAATTTTTTTCGTGCTTGGTGGTAAACGTCAGCGGCACCCAAAATTTTGGTGATCCTAATCTTTTGTGATAATGCTCCTATTAATCCACCCCCGCCCAACTGTTAATTTACGAACATTCAAAAAAACCAACGAATTTATCTGTACCTGGCAAATGGAAACTTTTCCCGTTTTAACATCCCTGTAGACGTTCAACAATGGGTATCCCTCCGATCTTGTCCACGACAGCATGACCGTCTCCAGGGTGACACCTCCCGGAGGAAGCGAGTCTTCGTCACAAACATCTCCTAAGTGTTTCCATAACTTTTCTTCGTTAACGGTGGCGTACAAACTTTTTGTAAAATTGAATCTCAGGAAATTTTGTTAAAATACGAGGTAAACGGTTTTTGACTACCTTGATCTCAAATAAGAGACAATTCCAGCCCGGAAACAATAGGGCGTCAGAATACACGCGGCCATGTTAGTTATCGCCGACCCTGTTTTTTTTTATTTTCGTTGGAAATACGCCCGTTAAGATCAGTTGTTTGGACGGAAACAAGATATTTACCCACCCTTCGTGTAGATTATATCGGAGAATATCTCTTCGATATCTTCGGCGCTCACCAGATCATCCGCCGTCAGTGCCGACGGTCCTTCCGTCGCCTCCGTTGCCATCGCCTCCTGAACGCTCTGGGCCACTGTGAAGGCCAACATGTCTGAAAATGGTTCCATCTTTGACAATTTATTTTTAGAAAAATGAAATAGTCGCTGGAAAGGATGAGTTTTGATTTTTCTCCCTCGCTCACTTTCTGATAGATGAGCCCAGTCAGATAGGAAGTGACTCCTTCATTCAACCAGGCGAATGTCCAGGACTCGCAAGTAACAAGGTTACCGAACCATTGGTGAATGATCTCGTGAACGATGGTGCGCCCGCCGTCATTCAAGAGCAAACTGTTTTCTCTTGAAAAAAACAAACAAGAAGAACAAAAAAAAAATTAATTTTGAAAGGAATTTATGCATATATGTACAGCTCGTGAAATGTACGGCTGTGAAACAGATTGACCAGCACTGGCGTAGTTAAAGGAGGCCTGAAGGGCCAATGCTCACTATACCATCAAAAACACTAGAAACGTCTATTAAAGGAATTTTTGTCTACATGTCTGTTTGACTTAATACCAACAGCCTCTCTCTCAGTTCCCATTTCGACCTCGCCATGGTCCTCGCGTCAGGCTATACGGCGAGCGGGCTATACTCCCTAAAGTGGGGGCTTTGAAATTTGGATAATAAAAGAAGCCATTAATTTATCCCGAAACAAGTGACTAACGGCCTCTAGAAGAGTCATTTTCATCACGCGTGAAACACGTTTTCTTAGGGCGGCTCTGCCTCCCTTGGACATCAGCAAAGTTGGTCTCAAATGAGCTAACCCCGACTACCCCGAGAAAATAAGTTTCTGAAGGAGCCAATCCCTTGAAATTGAAAGAGCTAAGTCCATAAGATTGTTCTTTTCTATTATTAAAGCCAGCGAAATTGGTTATTTGAATGAGCCTACCCGGCAAAATTGCTTTCAGAATGGGTCAGCATCGCGAATTTTTTTATTTGACGCACCGAAATCCACGAAATTATTTTTTATGGTGCGCCAGCTCCGTGAATTTGTTTTTAAATTAGTCAATCCCGCGAAATTTTGTTTTTTCAGGGAGCTATATCCTCGAGTTTGTACAGAGGACCGACCTTATGAATTTTTGTATTTAAAAGGAACCCGGCACACGAAATCTTTTTTTTTTTTTTTTTTTTTTTTTTTTTTTTTTTTTTTTTTTTTTTTTTTAGACGGGGGATGACTTGCGAAATTGAGTTTAATGGTGAGTCAGTCCCTCAATATTTGTTTTTAATGAGCCAACTCGAAATTCCATTTTTCAGCCATATACTTCAAATTGGGGTTTCGAGTGTGTGAAATACGCGATTTTTTTGCATGCCAATCTCCGTGGTACTGGTTTTGAAAGAACCAACCCTAAAAAATTGTGTTTTTAAAATAGCCAGACTCGCGAAATTGATATTAAAATGATTCAGTCAATACCCTGGAAATTGTTATTTTACAGGTGCAGTGGCCCGTTGGCTTTTTCATGAAGGTGACGGTGCAAAATTGGTTTTTGACGTGTCAGATCCGCGTTTTGTTCTTGAGATAGCCTGATCTGATAGCATGAGGAAGAAAAGCCGAGAAAATTCTTCTTTTAAGGTGCCAACGGCGAAATCAGTTCTCGAATCCGCTATACCGTAAAATTGGGTTCGGTTATCCAAAACACCTTTTCTTTTTCTCTTCATTGTTGCAACCATTGTTTTATTTTTAGCAATATTCATTTCGGGTCCTATCCGGATCCCCTGCTCAGCATCTTCTACTTCTACGGCCAAACTGTTGAGGGGATCCGGATGAACCCAAAATGCATATCAGATATTGTTAAAAATGAAACAATGACTGCGTAAGGCTCCGGCTCCCATCACAAGGGTACTAAAGAGGGAACCGTATAGCCTTTTTGTGAATATTCCTAATTTAGCCTTGCAAAGAAAATTGTTTTCTTTCCTATGTTATTAGTCCAGGAAATGGAGGCATTTCACCTTGCGTCAAATGTAGTAGTTCCGAATTGAGTTTCATCCCATTTTTTGGACTTTCCCCCGTGGCAGATGTAAAAACCAAGAATTTGACAGAAAGGACATCCGTGCCGCCAACCCCACGAAATTAGTCTGTTAAAGAGCTTAACAGGAAAAATTGATTTTTCGAACCCGCAAAATTTTATTTTTTGTGTGCCAAACCCACGTAATTGGGTTTTTGAAGAGCCAAGGCCGCGAAATTGATTTTTGGGAAAAGCAAAATCCAAGAACTTGGTCTTTTTAAAGATCCAGACCCTCAAAATTGGTTTCTTGAAGGTCGAAACGCCACAAAATTGATTTTGGATTATCCAAACCCTCAACATTGGTTTTTAAAATTACTGAACCCGACGATATGGTTTTTTGAAGCGGCCAAGCCCGAGAAATTTATTTTTCAAAGAGCTCAAAATCCTGTGAAATTTTATTTGAAGAGCCAACCACTCAACCCCGTGAAAATCGTATTATCAGATCGACAGCTGACCGTTTATGAGATGAAACGAGTGGCTGGAGATAACTCATAATAAGTCATAAGAGTAGCATACCCGTGAATTTAGTTGTTGATACAGCAAAAATCCCCGAAATTCGGCGTGAAAGGTCCCAAAATCACAAAATATGGAGTTCGAAGAAGCTAAACTGGTGGAGTTGGCTTTCTGAAAACGGAAACGGAAAATTGTTTTTTAAAGTTGCTTATTGTCCTGCATTTTCCATACTTTTCATCTACTTTCGGTCCTCTCGATCTGGCAGTACTCGAGTACTCTCGAGAGCTAAAAACTCTCAAATGTAAACGCAGCTTAAACGGGGCAGAGAATTCTCGGGAGAGCATCCTGGCACTCTCAGAGAGTTCAACTCTCGAGAGGTACTCTCACGTGTAATAGCACAATATTATTGCTTCACCAGCGAGCGCAGATAAACAATAGAGGGAGCGTAAACAGAAAAAATAGGCACACTTCCCTTTCTCTAGGAGTCCAAATAACGGGGTGAGAAAACTACAAGTCAAAGGTTTGAAATTTGGAAACTAGTTTCAATAAAAAAAAAAAAAAACAGCTGCTTTTGCTGAACGGTAAAACGGAATTGACAGCTGAAATAACTTTCATCTGCAGAAGATTAGTAAAATTATAGTAGGGGAGCCCAAGAGGGGATTTCGAGATTTACTAAAGCGCGTCAGATTAACATACTGTGGATACCTTGTACCTATAGTTGAGTACCTCCACCAAATATGAGCCCTATACATGTGGCCACCCGTCAAGGATAAAGCGTCAGATTAGTAAAAAAAAAAATCGATCATCAGACATTCTCGAGCGCGTCAGATTAAGGAAGTGGGAATTAATTACATGCTGAAAAGTCTATAATCCACTTACCTGCCAATTTAAGAGTGATGCAAAGACGGAGGAGGCCTACAAACTTGTAAAAAAAAACGTCATCTTGACATTCTCGAGCGTGGCTGATTTTTCTTTTATTTTGAAGGGAATAATTCAAGGATAACGGAAAATATATAATCGACGATTTCCATAAGCCGAAGTAGGAAAAATTCGTCGATAAAGTTTAGTCATTATTCAACTCGTGGGGCCAATTCAGTAAAACTTAGTGCCCATCCGTCTTGTGTGAAACATATGTTCCAATTCGGGAGGACGGGTGGATAGCGCTGGCACTAAATTTTACTGAATAGGTTGCCATACGTGTTGTATAATGAAGTTTATACAAATTCCGCTTTTCTCTCTCATATCAGTTGAATAATGTTATCATTATTCAACTATTGTAGAAAAAGATCATTTACATCACAGTTTCAGCTAAACTCAACTTACTCTTTCGAAAATGGTGCAGAAAAGTAGGACTTAGGCACCAAATATAGGGAGATTTTTTTTAAAAAAAGTGTCAGATTAGGCGAATCCCTCCAGATAATCGTCAGATTACGAGACAGCACGTTTAGGACGACAGTATGAAGCATACACATATATATTAATCTGACGCGCTCGAGTATTTCAAAATGACGATTTTTTTGCACATTCTGATAAGGGCCACGAGTTTGCGTCACCTCCAAATCGTCAGATTATTGAATGAGAGCTTATTTTAGGTTCACTTAACATTCCCTTAGAAAATCTGATGCGCTCGATTAATTTTTGTTTTCATTTTCATCCCTTACGTATGACGACCCCCACCATGCAAACTGTCAGATTAACATGCATACTTCATTAAAAATACATAGGCAATTGATGCTGTAAATATCTGACACGCTCGAGAATGTCCATACAACAGTTTTTTTATTTTTTTTTTACATTTTTGAAAATCTATAGCCGCTCCCCCCACCGATGAAAAGGTATACATCATATAACAATTTTATCTTTTTGTCATCTAAGCTTTGCAACCCAATAGGTCACTACAACGCTCGAGTATATCCCCATCTAGCATCGTGGGCTCCCCTACTATTAGTAAAAAAACAGTTTTGAGAGACTTCATTCAACAATTTTTTTTCTCCCTAAACTGGGCACTAATAAGTGAGAGGGAAATTGGACATATCTTGCATCACATTTTCTATTAGTACACTCCCTCTATTTCTTATCTGTGCTCGCTGTGGTTCACCCATTTGTACGTGGAACTTGCATGGGTCGGAATTTTCTAGGGAGGCATTTTTTTTGGGCTAGGTAGAACCTAAAAATGAACTTGTCGCAACAAAGTGCTCTCAAAATCGTGCCAATAATTATTAAATGAGGAACTATCGGGTATTCGAATTAGAAGTTTCTGTCACTTCCACAGCTAAGGAACCTTTAAAGACGAGTAGACGCATACGGCGCCATGTTCGTTCTTATCAGTTTAATAAGAATGGTTGGGGGTGGTTTGTTGACATTCACAAAACATCAACAAAAGGTGGGTTTTACAAGGCTGATAATTGATAAGAGCGAACATGGCGTCCGTGATTTTACCTGTCTGATTATAGGTTCTCTACCACAGCATCGTAATAGGCTCATTTCACTCAGAAATACCTATGAAAAAATTAACAGAGCTGTATTTAGTTTAAAAACTCAATTTTAAATTGCTGATAAGAAGCGGGTTACTTTTAAAGAGCATACGGTTATTCCTATCATAACCTTCTCATGCAACGTAACTATCTACTAAACACTCGTTTCGGAACTCAAACGTTCTGTGATTTCGGTAGTAAAAAGGGGCTAATGAAGGATTTGTCGTTTGCTTCAAACTAGTTCGGCGTTCAGATTGAAACATTTCGACTAGGTGGTAGTTTTCAAAGTCTGTTTCTTTCTGCGCGAAGTACATGAATAACTGAGACTGAACGCAAGACATCTGTAGCAACAAGGAAGGCAAAGTTTGATTACTTGAGCATTTTGACACTTTTATTTCAGTTTAACGTCTACTTCAATCATGTAATAATCATGCATTCGTGAGACCTTTGATGAATTAATTGTGCAAAGAGCTCAAGAATAATGCTTGGGCACGTTTACACGGTTCAATCTCATTGCTCCAAGCAATAACAGGTATATTATTGAATGGGTCGGGGATCATATTTAATCGGAAATTTATTGGAGCAAGTCCACGGAAGATATATATATATGTTTCAATTTCATCTAATCTATGATAGCATTATAGCAATGAGATTGAAACATGTAAACGTGCCTTTACGTCAAAATGATCATAACAACAGTAATACCTATGGGGTTTTCGGAAGTGGCAGATGGAATACCCTCCTTGCCGAGTGAAACATTTTTGCCTAATTTTCTCACTATAGAGGTACTGACAAACATCTTTTCAGGTGTTTTTTACCGTTGTGCTCCTGCGCATTAGCACATAATACTTTTTGTAGTTCCCTTTGTAGTCGCTCATTTCACAGTTATTAATTATTGATTCGTTAATTCGCATATCAACATTTTGTTGTTGTCACATTAATGCATGTTGAAATGAGGAGTCATCAGTTCGTGCAGAGAAAATCACGGCTAGCAAAAACAATAACAAAACCGACGAAAACTATTCTATCTGTTACCCAACAATATAGTGCCGGGAAAAAGATCGTCTACATGCCTCTTTTATTCCTTAACCATTTTCAGTAAAATAAAAAATTCACGAGAAAAATAAATATGTACCACAAAGGCACAAATATAAACCTATACATAGGCATCTAGCCCCGACACCGGAGAGTTGTTTGCTAGCGAATTACGTCACAAGCATGGCTCCACCCCCCACACTATCGTGGCCCCCTGTTTTATCAGAACCCCAAAATTGGAACTTTAAAAAAAATCATTAAAAATCCTCTGTTTATCGCAAAAATAAACGACACATCGTTTTTCCTAATTTTGTCCCCTCTTTCGATTAGGCCAATAATAAAAAAAAATGTAATAGTTCCTCATTTCACACATTTATACTATTTCAAAAACTAAATTCTCCTTGGGTTTTTCGCACTAGTCTCAACGCCTTGTGATTGGTTGAGTGTCTGAGACGTCACTTAGTTCAACTTTTATCGAGTGACTGTTATTGGTATGGTGATTAATAGTTTCATACTCATTTTCTTTCGTTATTTAAAAATAATTTTACACATTAAAGTGGAATTAAATAGTCCGTCTGAACTTACAGAAACTGGGCTCCGCAGAATAGGTATACTTATTATCTCTTATCAAATTATCATTTTCTTTTTTTGCCTTAGTTATCACTTTACGATCGCTGTTCCAAGTCCTATCTTATCTTACTATTGCTATTACTTTTATTCATTTGCTTTGAGGCGTAATAAAATATGTACAAATACTTCTTCGTACTTTAAAAACTCCGGAAAGACTGTACATATAACGGTGCTTATGAATAACACAGCTCCGCCGAAGTGGTTCAAAGTATGCAGGCGAGAACAACGTGGTCCGGTTCTATCAATCTACAAGGTTCTTCTGGGGCCTTATTCTCTAACACGATAGCAATCAAATTTCGATTGCAATGTTGCTATCCATCAAAGAAACGTTGCTATTCGGCATTCTGCAATTTTAGAAACAATGAATTTGAAGCAACGTTGCTAAGGAGTATTTCTTTAGTAGGTTATTATAGTAGCACCACCAGACTCTGTTGCTATATCGACAAATTCGATTGCAGTGTTGCTTTCATCTTTATCAAACCCCGTTATCATTGTGAATTTTAACTTTCCTCGGGCTAGCTTTTTTATTCAAGTCTGTCATGGGATAAGAACGTCGAAAGTTTCTTATCTCAGCTCGCGCTTCTGATCTTCGCCATTCTGACTTCCGGCGCAGCAGCTTGTGGAGGATCAGCCCACAGCGAGAAGTATTCTAGCTCGAAGTCTCAGATGAGAGTGTTGTGTGGTCGAGAAAGCCGCTAGTCCTGGTCCTGTCTTGAATGGTTTAGACGTCAGCATGTCGGCATTTTCATCCATGGCATTCTCATCAATTGTTCGCTCTCATCTTCGGGAATTTTCCTCGATCCTCGCCTCTCAATCGTCGTGAAGAGGCACGCTGCTGATTTCCCACATTACTCGGGTAGATTCTAGCTACTAGTGCTTGATTCTTCGTGGCTACTTGGGCGTGAGGATTCACAGTACGCTCCCGCTATAGACTAAAGAAACCGCACGTTCACACGTGCTACGTGATATGATCCTCACTGCTGCCTTATTTACATTTTTGAACTCTCCCTTAACGATATGAAAACAAGCTGTTGGCAATTCAATGTAAATTTATTATTTGACAGCAATAAAGGCAATTTTAAATTGAATTTACAGACGTTCAAATGCGTATTTTATTTTCTTTCAGTGCATATTTAATGGCTTGGTCTCCTCCAGTATAGTTCTTTGGTTATTATTCCGAAGTCGATTTTCAATGTTGCTAAATCGGTATTCTCTAAAACTGCAATGCGGAAAAGCAACAAACAGATTTCAACAGTTCTACCATAGCAACATTGCTTTCTAGGCAACGTGTAAAAGCTTCGATGTTTTACAGAATAAGCCCCCTGATGTGAAGACTACTTTGACGTGAGTAAATTCAATTGAAGCCTTCAGTGGCTTCATTACTTAGTTTCTTCTTGTTTTCTGGCTCTTCCTTTCTGAATGCGAAGGATGAAGTCAGGATAACATTGCTCCGTTTCTTGATTCTTATAAGTCATTGAAACATTTTTCAGCTTGAAAATGACGTTGGTAACTTGATGTACCTTAGGACGTTTTCACCTACTTCGAGGACTCGCATACGCGAAGCAGGAAGTTGTACCCTCTCGATTTGAGTACCAACGGTCTCGACTGACGGGTAAGCATTGTGGAAGCACCAATAGATTTGTTTGGTCACATGATAGTGATACATATTACGCATCTCTGTTCTTTCAAAGAGTAAGTAAAACAGTAGAGAGGAAAAAACTCTTATTCACCGTACAACTAGTCTGAGAACCTCCATAAATCACGCCCTACAAACTATTCTAATGGACTATTAGGCGTTTTCCATTGCAGGAAAAGTGTAGCACGAACAGCATTTCATTGGAATTTCTGAAAATAATAAATGAAAACAACTGTCAATGCTGCACTTTTCCTTCACTAAAGGACCGACGGCATGCCGAAAACCACTTTTTCAACTTTTCTGAGGTTGTACATCAAGAATGATAAGTCAGCTCGGACTCGATTTTTTTCACGATCACCATACTTCCATTCCTGTAGGAAATATGGAAGTACAAAACAATGGAACACACCTATATTCTTATTCTTGCAAATTTGGAAGCGTTTGCGAAGAACAGAGCGAACAAATTATTTCCTTACTTTTTAGGCAACAAGAAGACAAGAACTGCATCTGTTCTGGACATGGAGGTAGGAACAAGTGGAGAGAGAGAAAGGCTTTTTTAATGTATAAACATGTGAAGCCGGTTTTTCCGCCATTACACACCCACTGTTATCATTTACCTTGAGAGGACGGGAGGGAAATTTATCACTTTTTCACTGATCAAGTATCAAATTGTCAATGTTTTTGTTGGGTGAGGCTTGATAACAGGTGGTGTGTAGTAATGGCGACCGACTTCACGAAAAATGCGTTTCACTCCCTCCACTTGTTCCTACCACCAAAAGGAAACATATCGTAAACGATCTGCTGGAAACTCAAAGATGTGGAGTTATTTTTTATTTCATTCTTCATTACATTTTTGGGAATCTTTCGCCGCTAAAGCAAGCATCCTCGTGTTACGCGAGAGCAAGTGAGGCTCGTTCAAATGTGTATTTGAATATTTATTATAATTCATAATATTTTTTAATATTTTAATATTTAATCAAATTTTAATTATTTTCTTTCTCGAAAAAAAGCAATAAAATTGAATAATAAAGGAATATTCACTGTGTTAATGTCATTTGTCGAATATTGAGGGCGGGCAGGTGGACCGGAGCGCGCTCAGGCGGATTTAATTGAAGGAGTCCCTAGGAGATTGAAGGTTTCGGTGTCATAGGTTTCCTATAAAAATTGTGAATAGTAACGTGGTTGATTGCTCCAGATAGCCAAACAAATTTACTCCCTCGAAAAATGAAGCATTTTAATAGGTTGCATAGACACCACACAACACAAACATAGAGCTTGTGAACAGGGCCTTACTTTTGTTAGAAACTGCGCTCAACTATCAATTTACGTAACGGCGGTCCGACAAACATATTATTTATTGAAGGACGTTCAAAAATAAATTATTTGGAATTAAAGTAAGTCGCAACTCATGATTTAGTAGCAGCTAGCTAGAGTCAATTTCTATAAAATTCGCAATAAACACTAATTTTTCCGGCGAGGGAAGTTGTGAAGGCTGACGCCATCCTTCGTTCCCAAGTGGCAACCAAAAACACATCAATCCTACCTGATTCCGTCAACCGAAACGTTCGTTTTAGATACAGGTCACATTAAGACTTGATTGTCATCCTTTTGCAACACAATTCGAGCAAATGAAAACTAATTAAAAAATAAAAAACCACTATCTGGAGCAATCAACCACGTTCACGTATTACACCGAAACCTTCAATCTCCTAGGGACTCCTTCAATTAAATCCGCCTGAGCGCGCTCCGGTCCACCTGCCTTCCCCGAATGGTTCGAACTAAGTGACGTCATCACACTCGGATATGAAATCAACATGGCGCGGGGTGTTTTTAGCTGGCCCGTAAAATTCCCTACTTTGAAAATTCATCAATTTAAATTTTCGTTGATATTGAAAAAAAAATGCGCCAACCCTTTTCTATTTTTATTACCTTCAAGTGCAAGTGGCTCATTCAATTAATTTTTTCTCCTAAGTCCAACTTAATGTTAAGCCGAGGTGGTGAAATCCTCCGTTAGAGTGCCCTGAAAAATTTTGTGCTAACAGTGATGACTGATGATATTACGTAATGCCAGGCCCACCCGCTGAAGTGTCCGATTAGAAAAAGGACTGGAATTACGCAACATTTTATATTTTCCAGGCCCCGGCTCCACACATGCTGTGTTTGCCAGTCATGACGAGCAAAATATTAATCAATTTCTACCATTGCCTACAGAAACCGACCCACTGTAAATCAAAAATTATGTTGCTCGTTATTTTGCGAATACCGCATGTATGGAGCCAACTCTAGATGTTATACGATGAATTTAGTTACTATTCAGTCCTCCGTAGTCCTCAATTCTGAGTGGTTCGTCAACTCTCATATCCCGAGTACTTTCCCCCTCACCGTCTCGTTTTAATTTCCGGTATATTCCGCGGGGCGTTCTAAAATGATTGTTCACTTATTTTATTAGGGAGATTATGAAAGACGTAAAAAAGAAACACATTCACGTCTTTCAGAAATTTCACCAATCATCTGTTCTGTACCCTAGCAACCGGACGTTAATAAAGACGTCATGTTTTTACTTCATTCAAAATCTCACTATTATTCACTTATTTCTAACTTATTTATATTACGTTACGTAACGGTAAATTCCCCACTTCATTACGTAAGTAATGGGGAATTGCATGCATGAATGCCCGATTTGGTGGAAAAGTATGCCGGTGAATTGGCACATGCGGACAAGGATATCAACGGAGGTTCCAGCCCGAGTGGTGCGTCCGATTGATTTTTAAATAAATTTCAAAGTTCTTCTGGAGGGGATGGATGGTGCGAGGGAAAAATGACGTCAACGTGCAGTTTTGAAGCATTTGAGGAAACTCTAAAATGTTTTGTTTAAAAATAACAAGAACAATTAAATCCCAGAAAACGCGCCTTCCCTTCTCTTCCCAAGTCCCAACACCATCCATTTCATTAACTGCCCTTTGACGTAATCAAACCCCTCTTTAATCGAGCACTCTTTAAGAAACACCAGTGATTGAAAAATGTGCAAGTTCCCCATTGAATCACACTTACTGGTACGTGATTAATCCCCAATTTTCGGTGGCCGCATAAGGATGATAGGGCGTCGCCACATGATCCAATTTGGGAAGGGCGAAATCTATGCTCGTATACTCTTCGACTGTTTTAAGTGTTTTTCCGATGAATTCCGCCGCGAGGGCGGCTTCTTCTGTTAATTCGGGACGAATCCAAATTGTATTGCGCTGGTGGCCTTTGAAAGGCTCAAAGTCGCAAATGACAAAACCGACTAAATAGGTGGATATGGGCGGCGTCGTTTCGAACGTATCCCAGACGTACTCGATATTGTTTTGTCTGAAAATTTATTAAAGTCGTATCTTATTAAAACGTTGCATATTTGACAAAAAAAAAATCGCCAAGTTCTCTATTATGGGTAGCACTAGGATTACGTACACTGCTTCCGTCTGCTTTAAAGGCATGTTGGACAGAGCGGTGCAGTTAGCCCGTCGGGCCAATTTGAGCTCGAATTCTGCTTTGTATTTTGGGTGGTCAACGCATGGAAAGGCTCGTCTGGCTGATATGGGCGCAAATTCGGTTGCTATTATTTTCCTTGCGGAAGAGAAAACCATATTATAACGCTGTACATTACTGAGGTTTTTGTTATTATTTTTAATTTTAATAAAGTGAATAAGCTGAATTTATGTTGCTTGAGGAATAAACTGACCTGGATTCGCCCTCATCCGCGTCATAGTTACAGACGAATACCCCTTTGTCCGATAGGATTCGACCGAAAAACTCGAGCCTAATCTCGAAGACCGTGTCGCGTTTGAATGGCGTTGCCAATTTCAATGTCAATTTATGTTTATCCCGCAACGCGTTTCGTTCTATCGTCACCTCGTCGGTCCAGGTCTCGGAAGAGCCGCCCTTGACCCGACAACTGGCCTCCGTGACAGTGACATCGCTGTGCAAATGCACCGTGTCCGACGAATCTGACGTCACGACACCCGTCACTGTCACGGTTCCTTCTATCAGGCCCGTGCTAACATCCGGCCAGAGTTGAAGACAATAGCGCGTCGGACGCCAGGTCAAGTCGAGATCGTCGCAGTAATCAATTTTTAGGGTTTTGAATTAAAATAGATTTTGTGGCGTCGCAAAGAGAATAGTAAACAGCGTTAATTAAATAATTTAATCCGAAAAAAATAATACTGCACAAACGTGAATATTAACGCAAACTAAAACGAAGCCAAGACTAGAGAGCTCATCTCCTCTTTGGTCTAAATTTAGACCGAAGATTTTCGTATAACACGTCATCGAAGTCGTGAGGGGCGGGATTTGTTTTTTTAAATTAGAACAAATGCTTTCAGTCTTTCGATTTCATATTTGATCACTTGTCGCAGTGCTTTGTTGCGCTCGTTTTTCTCGACGCTGGGCGTCGCATTTAGTCTTTTCTGGAAAAAATCTTTCACCTGTGAATATGGTGAGGTGTAGTCTGGTAAACATTTCGAAAACGTTATCTGTACTGAAGAAGACAGCGTTTACATACCTTATCTTCGCAACCTTGTATGACATAGGAATCAAATGTGTCATTAACGCAGAAAGTTCGGATTTCCTCCTCGCTATATCTTTATTTTTAAAAAAATTAATTAATTGCTTAGAAAATATTTTTAGGCTACAGCTTATTCACTTTTGAATGACTTTCTCGTAATTTTCGTCCAGAAATTCAATCACTGGGCACGTTTTCATGGTGTAGAAATAATTCAATATGTCCATTACGCTTGAACGAATGTAAGTAGCCCCGTTAAGAGAGTCTTCAAGCACCCTGTTCACATTGAAGTGTGCTTTTATTAAAACTCTGTTTCAACAAATTGTTGGTGAAGTAGAAAGGGGTTACTCTTTAATTAAAACGTTGTGAGTCAAACACTGCCAGAATGTTTGATATTTAAAAATAGTAGCCCCTTCGTTTGATTCTTTCCTGTACTGCCAGAGTTTTCGTGACCCGGTCGATAGGCCCGAGCACCAAAACGTCTGTAATATGTCGGGAGACACGCTGCAAATTCGAGAAAATACATGTTTCGTTAAGGATCTCTCTGACTTTTTGAGTTTAAAAAAAAAAAAAAAAAAATCTGTTCTGACTCAGCCTCCTTCATTGTCCCGTTCATTATTCCCGCCATCGTTTGTGTGGCTAATCTTGTGCATTCTGGATGACCCGCTTCACACGCCATTTCAATTATAGTGCTCCAGAGAGATCTTTGAGATATTGTGACGGGTTTAAAATTTTTGTTGGTTACCATTTTTAAGACAGAATCCACTAAATATTTCGTGTATTTCTGAAAAAGAAAAGAAAAGGGAAACAATTAAAAAAAAGTGAAAAAAAAAAAAAAAAAATGGGCTGGTTCTACTAGAATGTGTGACGAGCGAGAGGTTTTTACTTTCAACATGTTGCTTTCTGTCGGCCAACGCATAGACAAGTACGTGAATCCACGAGAAACGCATTTCCAGACGGCCGGATCTTTTTCACCGACGAGGTAGCGAGTTAGGTTGAAAACTGTCGAAAAGTCGAGTCGACCGATGAGATTGAGGGCAAAAGCGTCGTCGACCAGATTTGCTCGATTTATCGGGTGGATTTCGTCGATTGAACTGGTTGACAAATAGTTGGACAGTCGGGCCCAAGTAAGTGGGTCGTATTGAACTCGGTAGTAGCCTAAAATTGGAATTCGACTAATCATTGTTCATTTTCTGTGCGTTGTCCAGAAAGAGCTCTATACTGAAGCCGAAAAGGTGATTTCGCGTCCCGCGATGCCGACTCACAAGAAACTCCCCCATTCCCATTATTATAGTTCTTTTTTCGATACCAAATTACCAAAGCGTAAGGAACTCATTCCTAACGTTTTCTGTAGGAGACCCACTCACCCTCATCTAATTTAATCCAAGAATCTGGTTGATTTCACCTCATCCCCCATAACTAGCAAAAGAGTTCAAGAGTGTGTGATTTTGCGCGAGAAAATGGCTATAATCAAAATTGATTCAATCGTCTATGTCTGTCTGGCGTGTATCTGTTACCGTCAAAACCCGAATTACCTAGTCATAACTAGATAACCAAAGCCCGTTAGCTAAAACTGGTATTTACTGGGTAAATCTAGGATTGACGATGGAGGTCAGGGAAAACTAGAATTTACGGATGAATTGTTCCTTCTTAATTTTAAATTAGTTTTTACAAGTTAAAACTAGTAAAAACTGAATAGCTCAGTCAAAACAATAAGTTTTGCTCTGCCAACGGTTCCTGGTGCCAACTGCCTAAATTTTGGGATTCAAAATGCGACAACCGTATGCCATGCAACAACAAATGAACTGTCTTTCCAAATAAGAATCTTTTAATTTTAAATACGTTATTGGTTTCATACTAATAAATTATTGAATTCCTTTTTTTTTCGTTCAGTTTTGGTGGTTTGTCAGACCATTTGCCTGGAAATTTGTTTTGGTCAGGAATTTCGGGTTTTTACTGATTTCGGGTTTTAACGGTGACCCCAAGTGGCTACAACTAGTTTTAACTACAAAACTTTTAGTAAAAACTAGAATTGTCTGGCAACTTTGGACATAGTGAATACTAGTATTCATTAAGGGGCATTGATAAAACTAGTTCTGACTAGGCAATTCGGGGTTTGACTGATATCGGGTTTTGACGGTAATACATCTACAGTTGTTTTAGGGACGGGCCCCGCACCCCATCCTGGCGCTGTCCCCGTGCTATAACAAGTCCGTCTCGCACTTGCTGCAAAGAGCTAAACAGTTTTCGAACAGCGAAATATAATAGGAAAAATTCAAATTAAATTTTACTAATGAAGCCTATTTTAAGTGGCGGTGGGGGAGCAAGGAATTCTTAATTTTGTGTCGGGTTGCTACCTGTCAATTTCAAATTGAAAATGATCCAATCCTCGTTGGACAGCGTCACTGCTAATTCTTTAATTGACCCACTCGGTTCCAGCCAGTCTTTGGCTCTCGTGTCTTTGAAGTTTCTCTCTTGAGACGTAGTGTAGCTCAGTGGTATCCACCATCGAGGCGACGCTTTTGTCTTGGCGGTGTCAATTTCAGCCTTATCACTTCGATCTTCGTCATGAAGTCTACACGGGTCCTAAACATTAATAAAAATTATGTGGTGTAAGGTGGGGGGTAATAGGGGGGTTGAAGACGTTACCTGGGATACTGAAACCCGCCCGGTGGACTCATCTCTGTGAACGATGAGTATAGGGTAGCCCTTGTTGACCGACCAAGTGGTCATTACAGTTTCTAGGTTGATGTGTCGAGGGAGAAATTTTATCAGACAAGCGTCTTCGATACTTGTCCATAGTTGGCTCTCATTCGCCAATCCGTACTGACTGTTTGGACAGTGCAATGGTGAAGAAAGATCGTGATTTTATTCTAAACATCCGGGCACTTACTTGTCTTTTAAATATTTCCTGAGTCCAATTTGAAAACAGTTGTCAGTGACAACTTCGTCTGCCATTTTTAACACAGCCGCGCCTATCAGCCACCAGCAATATGAAAATTCACGGCTTTGGAAGCTTAAAATGAAGAAGTCATACCTTTATAATAGGTGGCCTCGTTGAAACGCTCGTGAATTTCATTCGTGTCACAAATTTCAGGGCCGCGTAGAGTGTTTGGATATTTTGCTTCAGCCAACATGGCTGATCGTACGGCTACCATGCAGTAATTGTCCGCGTCCGACTCTTTCGAAGACATCTGCGCAAAGAGATGAGAGCGTTGGCTAACAAGACTATCCTACCGGTCGCAAAATTTTAAACGTTTTCTATGAAACCGTACTTGTCGCCAAATAATGGGTACGAGGAACGATGTAACACCCTCGTTCAACCATATGTAGCCCCAGTGTTCGCACGTCACCAAATTGCCCACCCATTGGTGTATTATTTCGTGAATGGTTGAAGTTCGAATGATTTCTTCGTTTTCAACTGATTTTGATGAGTTGTCGGTGACAAGGGATGTTGGCCTTCAAAATGCATTTTTCATTAGTCACAAGAGTAATCTATAATACATATATGGGACTCCGTAGGGACTAATCCTAAGGCTCATTATTTCCAGGAGAAGGAAATGACGGCATTACAAAAGCATAGTCCGATTCCTAATAGTTTCCGAGATATTAAGGAAATAAGCACTTTTGTAATGGGCCTCGTTTTTACGGATAAAATCGTTCGTAGCTTGGCAACCAGAGCTCTCACGTCAAATTAAGTGGCACCATTGGAAAGGGCAGACTTTTTTCCATTAGAAGTCGTAACGTTCAATTCAATTTTGTTCGTACGCGCTGAGGAAATCAGCTGCGAACTCAAAATTATGTTCAAGTTCATCATCGTTGCCCATAATTTGAAGTCTGATTTCTGCTCAACAGGTGCTTTCCGAGATGACATTTTTTGAGAAAAGTTGGCGCACGGTATCATCGTTAAAGTGACATGTTCATCTCCACCCTTTACCCACAATTTGTCAGAGTTTCTCTATTCATACTACAAAAAACGCTACATGCATCCTCATGTAGTCATTACATTAATGACCAGAGTAGCTCCTAATAATTGTAACTCTCATGTTTTATTACTCTTCTTCATTGTGATAGGCGGATCATTTTTCTAGATTCTCATTTCTAGAAAAATTTGGAAGTTCTGAAAAAATGAACTTTTTAAATTTCCACTTTTCGGTGATTCGGTAGGGTTTTCCGAAAGTAAACCCCTAGAAAACACGAATAAATTCATTACAAATTCTAAAATTAAGTTATCCATAGAAGTTTTCGTACATAAAAGGGATTAAGTAATTTTTAATTCAAAGAAAAAATTCGAATTGCCTCCCTTGTTAGCGGATACAAAGTTGTGCGCGTCTTCCAACGACCGGTGGACCTTATCGAGCAATTCATCACGGATACTGTTGCACGTGTTGATTATTTTTTGTCTTATGTCTCGATGTCTGGAATAGGATCTGCGTAGACTATAGTCTTGATGTGTCCCCATGCGTAGAAGTCTAAAGGGTTCAAGTCAGGTGAACGCAGCGGCCATAAATTTGGACCAGCTCTTCCGATCCATCGGTTCAGGAAAGTTGGGTCCAGAATACGGCGGGCTAATCTACTAAAATGAGGAGGAGCTCCATCATGCATGCATGATGCATGCATCGTGTTTTTCTAGGGGTTTTCTTTCGGAAAACCCTACCGGATCACCGAAAAGTGGAAATTTAAAAAATTCATTTTTTCAGAACTTCCAAACTTTTCTAGAAATGAGAATCTAGAAAAATTATCCGCCTATCACAATGAAGAAGAGTAATAAAACATGAGAGTTACAATTATTAGGAGCTACTCTGGTCATTAATGTAATGACTACATGAGGATGCATGTTGCGTTTTTTATAGTATGAATAGAGAAACTCTGGAAAAATTGTGGGTAAAGGGTGGGGATGAACATGTCACTTTAACGATGGTACCGTGCGCCAACTTTTCTCAAAAAATGTCATCTCGGAAAGCACCTGTTGAGCAGAAATCTGACTTCAAATTATGTGCAACGATGATGAACTTGAACATAATTTTGAGTTCGCAGCTGATTTCCTCAGCGCGTACGAACGAAATTGAATTGAACAATATAAAAGGTTGAATGAACCATGTCGATCGCGCTACACTTGGCATTGTTTATTTGTTGCAATGCCTACAGTTGCAATTCATAAATTCACAATCAGAAGAAGGAGGTCAACTTATAGCCTGTCCACTTAGTGATGGACTCTCGCCCTCCCTTAATTTGTGTGGAATGAGCTTCCCCTTTGCCCCTTCCACTAAAAATAACGCACCGGGAATAATTTTAGAACAAAATAAGGCCCGCTTTCACCAACCACGATCACGATGATTACGATCTCAACAATTTCATCAGAATTCATATGGGTTGCTGTATTGATAATTAATCACAATAAATTTTAACCGAATCAATTTTGTTGGTGAAAATAGGCCTAAAGCCATGAACACACAAAGACATTTATGTAGTACCATCAAATTTTCAATATGTTTGTGTGATGGTACTGTGAAAAAGTAAATTTTAACTTTCCTCGAATTTTAAATTAAATTCATAAAATTACTAGTAATTTTATAAAGTTAATTTAAAACTGGAGGAAAGTCAAAATTGAAATTTAGGCCCTGCTGGCCTCGTCTCAAGCCTATAACGTTTCATATATGAGACCATAAAAAATGAAATTTTCCAAATACTTTACGTTTAAAACGGTTAGGGGATAATGGGCGAGGAGTAGTACTTGTTTGCCACCGTAACCATTTTAGGGTCCTTAACTCCTTAGGCCGCCGAACGCCGGGATGCCCGTTCTACTACACGTTACGTCAAACCTCAGAATTCGTTGTTTTTAAGAATCCCGATCGTCATTTTTACAAGGCCCTAATTTTCAACTTTTTCGAGTTCGTCAAACGACCAATGGTTTGGCATGCGACTGGCGAGTAGCTTGGACGCCACGATTCATTCTAGGGGATTCTGCGACTGATGGAAAAAAGCAGTCGAGCATTCATATGTTACCGACAAAGTGGGAAATCCCTAGGCATTGTGAACAATGCCAGATCCTGCTAGGCAATGTGGGAAATTTGTTCATTATTTCCCACATTGCCTGGCTGTTTTCAGGCATTGTGAATAATGCCTAATACGACTCAGGCAAAGTGGGAAATTTAATAGTGGGGTCCTTGAAGTTTTCATTTTTTCGTTTAGAAGTTTGCTTACTGAAAGTTTTAATCAGCAAGATTGTGGTATACTGAATTTAACGTCCCTACACTGCACGTACATAGAGGCGTAGCAATAGCCCCCATGGTCATGGGGGGAGGGGCGAGCTCGGAGAATTTTTGTCATCTATTTATTTATCTAAGTCAGCAGAGACGGATAAAGGGGAGGGCCTATAGTGGCTTTCTATAGGCCTTCCAGCGGCGGTCATTTAAATTGTTTTTCTTATTTTTCCGCCCATCAAGAAAGGGAAAATTCCTGAAAAAAAAGAATCATATCGGCAATTAATTCAAGCGCCCGGCGGAAAATACAATGCAAATTTTAAAAAAGGGATTTACCCGGTAGACTTGAGAGGCGCACGGCAAAGATGTGATTGATAAGAGCATGAAAAATGTACGGTCCAGTCTCCGTTTCGACTCCAAACTTTCAGCTACCAGACCTACTCGATCTTGGTCTCCCGGCATTCCAGCCGAGTACGGAGATGGTGGACCGCCCTTGTCGGAAGCGGGAGGTCGGAAGTGCAACTGCACTACGCCCCCCCCCCCACCACACTAACGGCTATCAACCAGACCCGACAAATCTGATTCAGGAAGGATCTGGCTCACCAGGACAGTTACGAACCCTGAGCGTGAAACGGCGGACTGAGGATGTTGCGGCTAGGCGCTCTTTATTTAGTGACTCGGATTGGGGAAAAGCGCTAATTCATGGATGAAGTGTAAAAAAAAACACTAATTCACGGCTGAAACTGAGACAAATGCCCCATTCTCAGCTAAAATTGGAAAAAATTCAATTCGACGCTAAAATTGAGAGAAAGTGCTAATGAGGAAGTTGCACATTGAAAACGTGCGTATTTACACTACTGGTGCTGGTCCTAACAACATACTAAAAAATCAGAACTAGCCGTTTAATTGCGATTTTATTGTTCTTGTTGACTGGCCTATAAGTATTTACGGCTTTTTAAAATGAAGAGTCGTGAGAAAAATGTTGTACTTGACTCGACGAAAGTGAATTTTCCTGCTCGTCTTTTTTAGCAGGCTCGGGCTTCGCCTCGCCAGCCAAACCAAAGACTCGCAGGAAAAACGAGGAAGTGAGGTTTTTCCTACGAGTCTTGGTTTGGCTGGCAGGAAAAACCTCACTTCCTCGTTTTTCCTGCGAGTCTTTGGTTTGGCTGGCGTATGAGCCGGAAACGGCTTAAGGGGGAGTTTTACATGTGTTTCCTCGACCCCCCTCCAATCATACCGCGCCTACTCCACGTTACGTAAATAACCACCGTATTTCTGCACCAATCCTGGACCTCAAGGGCTTATTTAAATCTTCAGGAAATTCCGCACAACCGTACGATCTTCTTTTTTCATATTTCATCCCTAAAATAACTGTAAAACGCACATAAACTTTTGCCTTGAAAATTCACACTCATTCGACGACTTATTTAGGAAAGCAAGATCGTACGTTTGTGCGGAATTTCCTGAAGATTTAAATAAGCCCTTGAAGTCCAGGATTGGTGCAGAAATACGGCGGTAATTTACGTAACGCGGACTAGGAGAGGTATGATTGGAGGGGGGGGGTCGAGGAAACACATGTACAACTCCCCCTTCAGGCTGTTGACGGTGAAGCTTTGAAAATCACCCTGAGACAAGAGATGGCGCTGTACATCGCGGGGAAAAAATTAAAATGGGAAATTTTAGTACAAAAACTATACACCAGAATTCGTTTTCCTAACTTCTTACTTGAAGCCCTGATATTTGAACATTTTCGCATCTAGGTATCTTTTTAGTCAGAACTGTCAGAAGTGCCTCAGCCAGTGTCTAGTGATGCTCTAATTGAAATCAGAAACGTACCAATTTCTCTTCAAGTTGTAGTGTATACGAAATAGGAGTGCAATAAATAAGATAACATTATTACTGTGTCAGTCATTTTCCCGAGATATAGATTTTAGGCGAAAGCATAACGCCTGGAAAACAAGCCCAAGGAAACGATAAAGTTGCCGTCAGAAAGAATTATTTTTCTTTGACTGAGTACACGACGGAAAATTAGACTGTCATACCAAACCTGATAATTTTTACGGTAGATAATAATTATTGATGACTATTCGACAATTGTACTGTTTCTACCGATAAATTCGAAATTTGGGCAGTGTACGTCGAATTAGTTAGCGCTGTTAGTGCTTTGGTTAATGACTGTAAAAATGACAATTGATCAAAACTATCCCTTGAAACTACGATTACGATTCATTATTTCTCGACTGTGAATGGAAAACTTGCATGAATGCCCGATTTGGGGGAAAAGTATACCGGTGAATTGACACATGCGGACAAGGATATCAACAGTAGTTCCTGACCGATTGGAGCTTCTGGTGATTTTTAAATAAATTTCAAAGTTCTTCAGGAGGGGATGGATGGTACGAGGGAAAAATGACGTCAATGTGCAGTTTTGAAGCATTTGAGGAAACTCTAAAATGTTTTGTTTACAAATAACAAGAAAAATTAAACCCCAGAAAACGCGTATTCCCCCCTCTTCCCAACACCATCCATTTCATTAACTTCCCTTTGACGCAATCAAACCCCCACTTAACATTTTAAGAAATTCGCCTAAAAAAACCCTTGATTGATTTCAATGTCTAATGTGGGCAATTGTCTTGTTGAAGCACCCTCTTCAAGAAACACCAGTGATTGAAAAATGTGCAAGTTCCCCATTGGTGATTTATCGGCAGAAGAATATGTATGCGCAGAAAACTACGACTTTCACGCCAAGTCGTGAGAAAAGAGGTCTGTCTCTTTGCTGCACTCTAGAAAAACACATGATTTGATTGATGTGAGACCTATACCGGGTGTACTTGGTCCACGTGGCACAAATAAAGCAGGTGATTCTAGACCATATTTACGTCAAAAAATTACCACATGCCCCCCTATTCTGTAACTTTTAACGCGTGCGTTAGCGAAATAAACAAAGTGAATAATTGAAAGTAATCAGCTGAGAAAATTTGCTAACGCACGCGTTAATATTTACAGAATAGCCCCCATGGTCCGAATATCAACCGTTTCCGACAAAAACGCACTTTTCCGCTTTTTCAACGGATCGCTGGTTTTCCTCAAACAAACTGCAATAACTCTCACAATTTTCGTCGCGCGTAATATTGTAGCACGCCACTGAAAAGGGCACAAAATTGTCAAAATTGTCTTTTTATTATGTCTACATGGTTTTGGAATCAGCTTGAGTTGAAGGCCGTTAATGCTGAGCTGAATTCCCAAGTTGTCCTATTTTACCATCAACCACGTTTTTTCCAACAGCTTTAGTTCACTCACAGCACATCGAGCATTCTTATGAAACACGAATGATACAGAAAAAATAAAATAAATAAATTGAAATACCTATTGTGTTTTGAGTGGGCCCTGTGAGGGGGGGGGGAGTATGAGTGAAGAATTCACTGCATTCGTATTTTTTAATTTTCTGAGACCAATTTAGCGATTTGGATTTAATCATCCACCAATAAGACGATAGTTCTCTTTTATTTCCAGTGGCTACAACAGCCTTATTTTGGCGATAACACGTGACAATTTCAAACCTTTGTCCAAATATCTTGGCTGTTACAGTGGCAATGTCCATTTCATCGTAGGTCATTGGAAAGCTTTTTTTAAGAAAAAGTTTTTTCCGCAGAGCGACTCATCTTGATAATGCCTTTAACTCAAGCTGATTCCAAAACCACGTAGACATAATAAAAAGACAATTTTGTGCCATTTCAGTGGTGTCCTTCATTATTACGTGCGACGAAAATTGTTGGAGTTATGGCAGTTTGCTTGAGGAAAACCAGCGATGCGTTAATTGTGAAAGGAACTCGCAATGGATATCATTCCACTTCTCTCTTGGAGTGCTCAAAAGAAATGTGACCTCAGAAAACAATCAAACTTCGCGCACAACAAACACAGCAGCTGTTATGGGCACACTATCCTTTGGCGGTGGTTTTCCCCAGCTCAAAGAATTACATAGCGTTATGGAGATACCATCCATGTCTAGCGACACTAAGGCATTAGCGACACTTGAACAAGATTGAATCGAATCTGGACGAGCCATTGAACGAAGCGGCCTGGTAGTGCCTATGTTTCACAGGCGTAAGGAGTTCGTTGTGTGACTTCTTGTTCTTCTTGTTCGAGGAGTTCTTTGTATCACCTTTAGATGAGAAGAGTATTAAAATGACAAGATTTAGTCCAGTCAAAAGGGGAATTGGCCGGGACAAACGTATAGAAGTAGTTTTGTCAACGGATCTTATGTTCCTTGGGGTGCTGAATCCGAATCTGAACTTTGCCAACAAAAAATCGGTCGGCTGCACGTCGAAAATCGCAAAAAAACTGGAAATTTTCTTACTTTTTATACTCAATCGGTTGTATCTCTGGAACTAAGTACTTTTCGATGATTGCGCTCCTTTGCATTTTTGAAATAGACTAAGTTTGCGACTGTTTAAGCTCAATTGTATCTCCGTACGACTAATGGTTCCTGAGATATGGCCCGTCAAAAATTGACCATTTTCTGCCGCTGACGGAAAATTGGCTGGAGCCTGAAGCTGGAAAAACTGATAAACGCTTGGCAATCTCTTTCAGATACACATCCTTCCATTTCCTAAAAAAATCCTGAAGATTCCACGTTGGGTGTTGGCGCTGCACGATCTCAAATTTGGATTTGAGGGCCCTTTTGTTCGATTTGGTGAAATATCTCTGAGACCATCGGTGTAGACTAATCATGGGCGTAGCCAGCGGGGGGGCAGGAGTGGGCAGTTGCCCTCCCCTAGAATCAAAAGCGCAGATTTCGTGGGGCAGGTGCCCACCCCCAAATTCCATCAAAAAGTTAAAATTCAACACTTTTTTAATGATTAAAACTTTCGCAGGAATTTCTCAGCAACAGAACCGATTACTCGAATTTCGCCTACTAATACATACACCAATTTCGCCGTTTTTTTTTGTTTTTTGTGATGAAAACCAAATTTCGCACATTACAATCTCTGCCTCATTAAGCAACCAGCATCACTGTTTTCGACCACTAAGACATCACTTTTGCTGACATTTCTTCCTCAAATGTCTTGTATTTCGATCCATAAAACCAATTTTGCGGATTTTTCTCACTAAAAAAAACAACACATTTTCGCTTATCGGTTTCACCAAAAATCAATAATTCGCGGACGTTTGTTGTTGACAAACCGACTTCGAGGGTTGGCTTAACTTTGAAACCGATTTTGCTGATTTTTCGCGCTAAAATCTCATTTTCGCAGGTACGACGCGCAATTTCATGTGTTTTGGCTAGCAAATCGTGTTTAGCCCGCTGTGCCATCCAGACTGGGAGAGGAAATGCGAGCTCTGTTTACCGTCTCAGGTCTAAAATTTAAAGTTTAGCTCCACAGTTATCACTTTCCGGGGGAGAAGTTTCAGTCGCGAGTAGGCTGGTGTAAAAAAGCATCGGACTTCATTCAATTTGACATAATTAATCAATGAGATCACGTGGTTTTCTTCATTAGTGTAGCACTAGCGTAACAAAGGAAAATGCCTCTATCCTCATTGCCCGGTTTTTCAAGTGCAGGCGAGTAGCGTCTAGGTGAGTGTACTGATCGGTGACAGAAAGAATGAACGTGACGGGTGAAAGCAAGAAGTATTTTCTGAAAACATTCTACTCCAGCTCTTAACGGCAAGAAGAAGAGGGAGACAATAGAATGTTTTCAGCGGAGCACTGTTTGACCCTTCCCAATCTTCCTCGCCTTGTCACCCTCACGTTCATTGTTCATTCTTTGATCGCTGAATAATACTCTACTTATCTTGTTGACGTTGTAGGAATGAGTCAACTAGTGAAAATCATCCCTCCCCGTTTCATTATAAAAAACGCTGCGAATTATCGAACAATGCCTTATTATTTCGACTGTTTATGGGTTTATTATTCATGTATGTAGTCAAATCCGGCTTGAAATTACATGAAAATCGACACCCCACACCCCTATGATCCCAAATCCTTTGAAAATCCCCATTTTGGACCCGCTTTTGACCCATAAAACCCCAGGGAGTTATTTGATTAAACTGATCAGATGTTAGGACCAACTAGATCCCAAATGGAGTCTATGTGCGAAAGAACGAGTTTTTTCGAGCAATCTAGGGCAAGATATGGCCCGGACGGCGGACGGACATTTTTTTTTTTTTTTTTTTTCAGATTTGGATTCTACGCACTTTGAAACGTAAAACTACAAATTTTGAGGGGGGGTCAAAAAATTGTTTTTGCGATACGATTACAAAGACTTATTATTGAGAAATAATAAGTCAAAAAAATTGGTTGAAAAAAGTATGTACCTTGTACCTTCCCGAATGCACAGCCTTTTTATACAGATACATTTTTGGGGCCGTTGTATAGGGAGGGGGGCATTGTGCATCCGCGACACCAGTTAAAATCGTTGGTAATAATAAATGAATGTAATGATGCTAGTCGCGGTCTAGCGTTATTTCAAAAGTTAAAGTTAGGAGCCGCGACCTGGAGCCTCAATTATCTTGTTGACAATTAAATGAACCGAAAGCCGGTGCAAACGTAAACACGTTGCTGTAGCGGGCTGTTTATTTCTGACTGAGTATTAATATTTCAGATAACAGCTTCGTTCAACTTGATCGTTGGCTCTCTGATGAGTCAACAAAAAAAATCCTGGACACCACGCTGTTTGACTTTAAAACATTTTATCTGGTTTTCCGTTAGAGGAGTACCTATCAATTATATGTATAGCTAAATTTTGAAAATGATTCATCAACGCTAGATAGCCTGCGGGCGAGGTGATGAACAAAGAAATAGTAAAATTTTTTTCGTTTTCCACAGAGGCATTTTATTCCTTTTCAATAATATTTAAGCATGTTCAAGCAGTTTTTAATTAAAGGAATGAGGACGTTTCACATTTTCCAAAAATATGTTTTTTCGATGAGGCATATCAATCCTACCATGTAAATAAATAAATAAATATTTAAAACCCTTCAGAAATCTTTTTATTTATTAACAAAAGTTGGCATATTTGAAATCCCGCCAAAACGAACATTTCCGCAACGTAATATCCCTTGTATTCTCTGTCCTTTTCATGCCTCTAAATAGCTTATCTGTTTATCCTCCATTTTTTTTATTATTGGAGAGCTCTAATAGAAAAAATAAGGCATAGAAACACAACAAACCGCTCTCCGACAGCTACGTTACAGGCAATTTTTTTTAGGCATTGGCATAGGCATTTTGAAGGCGCATTGGCACAATCATGCTAGCTGGCGTGTTTGAAGTGACCTAAAACTTCAAAAATCGCGTACCTATTTATTAAATGTTGGATTATTTTACGAACGGATCACGATTTATGCTCTGTTTTAGCATAAATACACCTTTAAAAATAGATTTACGAATAAGTTCTGACCCATGAAACTTCCTCATTCATGATGAAAAAGAGAAAAGGATAAGGAATGTATATGAAGAATAAAATCAACTTATGCAAATAATTGTTGGTTTTTCTGAATAACTGGTCGTGGGCGTCGTCAACAGTTTCTGCAGTTTTATTACCGGTGGTGGTGGTCGGAGTTTTTTTGTTGGAGCTTTGTTTGTGATTGGAACATTTTTGTAATTGGAGTTTTGACATTTTTGTGGCTGGAGCTCTTTGTAGTTGGAGCTTTTTTCGTGGTTGGAGTTTTTTTTTTTTGTACCTTTTTGTGCTTTGAGCTTTTTTTGTGGTTGGTGCTCCAGTTTTTTGTGGCAAAATTTCAAGTTCCCCATGGAAGAAACCAACTACTCCGGATGAAAAATCCAAGAAATTGAAAGTTGTCTGGCCATATTCTCTTTGGGAACGAAGAGTTATGCGTGTAAAATATGAGGGGTTTAAAATGTCCATTTTTGTACAATGCCTTGGTTGACTGACCATTTTATGCCTCAGGGCCGGATTGAGCGCCTTGGAGGCAATTCTATGGTTGTTCGTGGTGCAATAATTAGTGATATATATTTTTATATGTATTCTCTTGAAAATTTAAAATGAGTCATCCCTCATGTTCCAATGAGAAGGTGAAACCAAAAAATCACGAGTTTGAAGGAGTGACTCACTGATTTTTTTATTCGGCGGCTGGTGAAATGGTTACTGCCACGTTTTACAAGAAATACTTGAATGACTAATTATTGCATCTTGTGATTATGATTTTTAATCTACTGTAATTTGGGATAACGGCAAACAATGAATGAAGGATACAGACATTGTTTTCGTTTCTCCTTGGCCCAATCAAAAATCGTCCCTCCTTTTTGAGGGACCTGCGCGGAGTGCCACCCATGATAGAAAGTAATTTCATAATAGCCTGCGCTTACGCTATTTAATCTCATTTTAAAAATAATGTGAAGAATATCTATTCAAATATGCTAATGACCTATTAGATATATTTTTGACTTACCTATAGGTGATCAGCCCCCAATTCTCCATAGCACCATACGTTTCAATACCCACGCTTATGGCGTGATCCAGCTTCGGCAGTGGGTACTTGATCCCAGTGTAGGTTTCAAGGACGTCCAAAGCCTCCGACAGGAAGTCAAGGTTGAGCGGGAGTCGCTCCGGCTCGTCCGGCGGTATCCACACATTTGTGTTCTTTCTCAAATGTACTCCCTCGAATTCACCGATGACGAAAGCGAATAAGTAGGTGGACATTTTAGGAGTCGGTTCGAAATCGACCCACACGTACAGTTGAGAGAATCGCCTGAGTTGAGTGTTGTATTATTGAACCGAAGAACCGTCTTGATTGATAATAGTTTTTAGTTTTACTCTGTATTTGGATGAGATCGCCTTGGCATGTTTGACAGAGCCGTCATATCTGACCGAACCGCAAGAGTTAACTCAAAAATAGCCTTGTATTTAGGCTCATCCAAACACGGGAAAACTTTACGAGCTCCATTAGGTTGAAATGACGTCGACAGGAGCTTCCTACGTTTCAATTAACTATATAGTACAGCGTTGTAAAGGAATAATTAGATCTACTTGCTTCTTCGACCCATCTTTTGCCTCGTATGAAGTAACAGATAGTCCAGACTCTTCCTCATTTATGACGCCGAGATAGTTTATGGTTAAATTGAAACGAACTCCTCCGGCTAAAATGCTCGGTAGTCTCAATGTCAAAGTTGTGTTGTCCTGTACCAAGTCCGTCACTAGGACCTTGCGGTTAAGCGTGATCTGTTTGATCGTGAGATTCTCCGCATTCAACTGTAGTGAATCGGTTCGTTGGGTAGTGACTCCCTGAATTATTATACGTCCGTTGAAATCATTCGAGTCAATTTCCGGATAGAGTCGTATGATATATCGCTCGGGAAACCACGTCGGATTAAGACAGGCCGTAGGTTCTAACACGCAGTGGTGCCATAGGGTGGCTATTACGAACAGAAACTAAACACAAAACCCTTACCAAAATAACCCTTAAATTTCGAATTAAATTTTATACCTTTACTAAATATTCATTTGAGATCATCTCGCTATCCTTGCCGATACAACTATGGTCCCAGTTTTTATTCGGTTCAAGGGAGCAAGCGATAAAAAACTACAAAACAAGAAACGTTCAACGTGGAGGGCGTGGAAAGACCATGGGAACTCCTAGAGACGATTCAAAAGATAAAAAAAGTTTGGACGTCATTTCAGTCGCTCTCGTATAGCCTTCCAGGAAACAGGATTTGACCGATCTCGATTTTGCGGGAAATAAACACAGCGTTCTGCGTAAGAGGATTCTGGGAAAATACAGGAGGAAGGAAAAGACAGAAAGTGCCATAATAAACTTAAGTTAGAGACACAGTTCAACGCAATTTTTACATGGAAGACTTTCTACAACAACAAGTCTTTTTAAAGAACCGTTTGAGAAACGAGTCTTTTTTAGGTGGTGGAGGCAGGTACTTCACACTGGCAAGATCGGAATCAGGCGGAAAATGCACGTGTTTCACAGGCTGCTCTATCTTACTGTCTTCGATGTTTTCTGAAGGAAAATACGAGTTAAATTTCTTTATAAGGGGCTACTTTTTTCTTTATACTCACGGTTTTCGTCCATTACATTTTGACCCTACTCCGCGTTCCAAGTTGAGAAACATTAAAGGCGCCACTTCGAAATAAAGTTAATCCTGATAGAGTCGGGGAGTGATAGAGTACGGGGAGGACTTTTTTTAGGGTTTCTTGCCTCTTTCAAATCAATACACGTTGTTCAGTAATTTAATTAACATTTATTCGCTGTTTAAGTTATCGGTTGTCTGAATGACCTCCCTCCCCTCATCCGTAACAACTCTGTTCTATTCATCCTTTTTAATTTGTAGAATGGGATTTTCTCTTCCCATACTACAAATAGAAACCCGCCACACACAAAATATCAACAAAAATGAACATCCTTTTTAATTCCTAAAACACAAGTTTTATTCCGACGGCAGCCTGTCGGGAAAAGTGCATTTCATTCATGCGACAATCGAGTCAAACCTCATAGAACGATATCAATGAATTATGACTGACATTTAGGCAGTGGTATAGAAAGTCAAAATCATAAAATCGTGTTTATTTTTTACCGCAGGCCCCTTTTTTGGCACCAACTGAGAGGGAACAAAATGATGAAAATGAAAAATGAAACAGAGTCGGTTTGGTTGCCTATACGATATGGGAAGGCGGACTCTTGTTAGAGGAGTTATTTGCAATTAAAATCTTTATTCCGACCTAAATTTCATTCATAATTGATTGATAGCGTTCTGTGAGGTTTGACTCGATTGTCGCATGAATGATATGCACTTTTCCCGACAACCTGCTGTCGGAACAAAACTTTTTTCAGATTACGTTAATTTTCAGATCAGTTACATTAGGTCAAATGGTATGTCACTATTTCACCATTGCGGAATGCGGAGTGCCTGGGTTCGAATCCGAAACATTTTTTTTAAATATTTTTTGTTCCTCCCTTTTTGGCCCACCTCAGGATTTTTTACTCAAGATTTATTAGGCTGTAGGCAAATCAAATAAAAGAGACGGCTCAAAATACAATGTCAATGAAATTTGTTGGTCATTGGGTGGTCCAGTAAGGCATAGCGTTATTTGATAGCTCCCCTCCGCCGAGAACTCCGCTGCCATATCAACGGATTTGGTTCACTAGGGTCTCATTCGAAAGCGCGTTCATTTCTCATTACTCGAGTCAATTTTGGGGGCAATTGCAGCAACAGCCGTGCGGTAGCGAATTTTCAACTAATTAAAACCCCTCTTTCACACCGTTCCCGTGGTCCGATTCCCCTGAATCACGAACTCGTCCGAGATATTCACGCTATTGATTTTTAGACCAAATATGGTTGCCCTAAGTCAAAAATTGCAACCGTGATCGTGCTAACAAGCGAGGGGCCATATAGTGTACGTATATATTATAGCATAGCAAATCGAACAGACCTCGGATTCGTGTTCTAGGGGTTGTGAAACGTGAAAAAAAAGAATCACAACCCATATGTGCGACCATCAGGGCGAGGCTAATAGTGCATTTTTTTAATGAAATGCACTAAAACAGAAATAAATATTGCGATCATTCTTGAATGAGACGAGATTTATGTGTTATGTCATATAATAACTCCTCTCTCGTGCTGTCGAAAATATAGGCGTTTTATTCTTGCTTCTTTTAAGCAGAAAGGTTAAAGGAGTTTATTTATACCACTAGAATTCTGATAGGTAAACTCAAAGGCGAGACTATCATTGCTCGTTGATTATCATTGGCGGGGAGGGAAGGCGTTTCTCCTGCCAAAAAAATTAATAGCGTTTTCCATTCAATGCAATACACTTGTGGGGCGTGTTGAATGGAAAGCGCTATAAGAGTTTCCTCAACTAGGCCGCAGAAAAAAAGGAGAGGGGTGTGACCTAAAAAAATAACGCAGACATAAAAATAATTATAATTAAATTAAAGATGGAGAACTGCAATAAGAAAAAATACAAAACAAATGTAAACAAACTTTATGACAAAAAATAGGATATAGATAGTCACAAGAAAACCGAGTTGTTCGAGATAGTCAGGTTGAGTGAAAAGATATTTTAAGAAAAGATAATGCCTCTATCGGGAAAAAATATAAAGAAGCCTGGAAGACGAAAGGGTGTTCCAGGAGGAAACGACAATACTTCCACATGTTGTACTACTAAGTAGGGCGAACCAAAATGACTATAGGGACATAGGGTCGGAAACGCTTTGTTTCAGAGTTACAGGGAATTTAGTGTTTTTTAAGCCAAATCACCTCTTTTCCACAAAAAGCGGTCTTAACGGACTAACCGTTCAACATAGAACAAAATAAACTTCATTTCTGAAAAGAGCACAAAATTTAACTTTGGAAAAATCAGGAATAACACATTAAAATCGTCTTTATGTACGTTTAGTTACTTTTGGAAAAATCGAAAAAGTGTTACGTTGAATTTTCGTGTTTCTTTCAGAGGCGAATTTCACTCAATCTTCAGTCGGTCCGGCATTGACCAATTATTGTAAAAACATGCCCATTATGTGAGCTTTCAATTGACGTAAGAAAATTGAAAATCGGTTGAATTTTTACTGAGATATGACACGAAAGGTTCGGAAAAACAGTGTAAAATCGTCAAAATAAGCCATATTGCAACTGTCAGGTAAAATCCCCAAAAATTGTTTTCGACGTCAAAATAACCCCAAAATTCAAAGAAACAGTTTATTTAAGAAAAATCAATGCACCATGTCCATCATCATCATCATCTCCCACCACTTTCACTATCAAATAATCAATTATTAAACAAATTAACTGGTCTGATTCCTTCTAGTTTTCGTCTGGTGCTATTTTTCAGACGTTTTTGTATGATAATTGTCGTGATTCACGCGTATGATATGATTTGTACCAGAAAAATAAATTTTGAACTAAAATAATCACGGAAGGATACCTGAAAAACTAATTAAACGAGTATTTACAAGTGAAAGTGGTGGGAGATGATGATGATGATGATGATGGACATGGTGCATTGATTTTTCTTAAATAAACTGTTTCTTTGAATTTTGGGGTTATTTTGACGTCGAAAACAATTTTTGGGGATTTTACCTGACAGTTGCAATATGGCTTATTTTGACGATTTTACACTGTTTTTCCGAACCTTTCGTGTCATATCTCAGTAAAAATTCAGCCGATTTTCAATTTTCTTACGTCAATTGAAAGCTCACATAATGGGCATGTTTTTACAATAATTGGTCAATGCCGGACCAACTGAAGATTGAGTGAAATTCGCCTCTGAAAGAAACACGAAAATTCAACGTAACACTTTTTCGATTTTTCCAAAAGTAACTAAACGTACATAAAGACGATTTTAATGTGTTATTCCTGATTTTTCCAAAGTTAAATTTTGTGCTCTTTTCAGAAATGAAGTTTATTTTGTTCTATGTTGAACGGTTAGTCCGTTAAGACCGCTTTTTGTGGAAAAGAGGTGATTTGGCTTAAAAAACACTAAATTCCCTGTAACTCTGAAACAAAGCGTTTCCGACCCTATGTCCATATAGTCATTTTGGTTCGCCCTACTTAGTAGTACAACATGTGGAAGTATTGTCGGTTCCTCCTGTAACACCCTGTATGTGGCCGCCCGTCAAGGATAAAGCGTCAGATTAGTAAAAAAAAAAAAAAAAAATGATCATCAGACATTATCGAGCGCGTCAGATTAAGGAAGTGGGAATTAATTACATGCTGAAAAGTCTATATTCCACTTATCTGACAATTTAAGAGTGACGCAAAGACGGAGGAGGCCTACAAACTTGTAAAAAAAAAAAAAAATTACTGAATACGTTGCCATATGTGTTGAATAATGAATTTTTAAAAAATTCCTTTTTTCTCTCTCATATCAGTTGAATTGTAGAAAAAGGTCCTTTACATCACAATTTCAGTTAACCTCAACTTATGGTGCAGAAAAGTAGGACTTAGGCACCAAATATAGCGAGAGTTTTTTTTAAAAAGTGTCAGATTAGGCGAATCCCTCCAGATAATCGTCAGATTACTAGAGAGCACGTTTCTTAATAATATCTTAATCTGACACGCTCGAGTATTTCAAAATGACGACTTTTTTTTTTGCACATTCTGATAAGGGCCACGAGTTTGCGTCACCTCCAAATCGTCAGATTATTGAATGAGAGCTTATTTTAGGTTCACTTAACATTCGCTTAGAAAATCTGAGGCGCTTGATTAATTTTTTTTTCATTTTCAACCCTTACGTACGACGACCCCCACCATGCAAACTGTCAGATTAACAAGCATACTTAATTAAAAATGCATAGGCAATTGATGCTGTAAATATCTGACACGCTCGAGATTGTCCATACAACAGTTTTTTTTTGTTTTTTTTTTACATTTTTGAAAGTCTATAGCCGCTCCCCCCACCGATGAAAAGGTATGCATCATATAACAATTGTATCTTTTTATCATCTAAGCTTTGCAACCCAATAGGTCTCTACGACGCTCGAGTAAATCCCCATTTAGCATCGTGGGCTCCCCTACTATTATGTTTCGTTCTTGTCTGGGAAGTGAACATCAAATTATAGAAATATTTTTGACGGTAATTTTAACACACTGTGCTCGTAAAGTCCCTTGGTACTTTGTTTTTAATGCGCCTACGTGGTTCGTGACATAGTAATAGTAATCGCATTCCTGTAATTTTTATTTGCATTGAATAAATATCCATCGAACGCGAGATTACGATACGACCGCGAACCTCCAACATTGTCATTTTTCACGATCTGTTCGAATCTCAATACCCAGACGTTTTGTCATCTCATGTCGCCTCTAATGCCAGTGTAGTCGGGGCATGTTCGACGACGATCTGTTTTCAACTAAGTCGGTGGGTAAGAGAACCATTTTTATAGAAAACTGATTGATTTACTGTAGGGAATTGGATTGCTTTTCGTGCATATCCATGACAGGATGTACAGAAGTTGGACTGCTAGAGATGATTTATGGACCACCAACTCAGACCATAAGTGGATTCAGTAGACATGAAAGCACGGGACGAATTCCCGAGCCCACATTGTTCTATATTGGAGCTTTTGGGGTCCGCATTACAATTCCGGTTTGATACTCCAGTCTTAAGGCCCGGCTGCACGGCCAGTCTGTCCCTACGGATAGCTTGAAACCAGTCTTTCCCTACGGAAGTATTGAGCGTGTGGACGGCAAAACTGAAGCTCGTTCAGGCCTCGGGATGGGCTTGATGGAATTATCATCAGTCCGGGGCACGTTCCCCTTGACACTTCGTTACGTAGCTCCGAAAATGAACTGACAATGTAAGAAGTGTTGGGCATATACGACTCCAAAAATATTCCGAAGAGAATTGTATAAATTAGAGGCTGTACTATATTTTAATAAATTCGAATGGTATGATGGGGCGAAGCAAGAGGTTTTGGTGAAGTGCGATCCCCCCCTACCACACCGCACCACAATCGCAGTAGGCGCCGGATCGTTGTGTCTGGCCTAACGCACAAGTTTCATCACTAGAGCCATGATATAACGTTGTAGCGTTGTTTAGATTAAGAATCCAAAACGTCCATTATCTGTCAGTGACCACGGGTAGTACAGACAGACCGTCGATGAAGTTAATAATTCTTCACAAGCACGCACGCAGGGTTTGTGTACATTGAAGGCAAGCCGAAAGTTGATCAGTACCCCATGTTGACTGCCGCTGAAGGTCATCTACTTGGGAAGAAACAGAACAAAAATAATATAGTTTATCGATTCGTTACCTACTTCATTTATTTAATTGCGTATCTACTGATTTTGTCGGCGGGCAAGGCAATGAAACAACCACAATTCTAGTTCTAGTTATGTTCACAATTCTAGTTATGTTTTCACAATAGTTCACAATTCTAATTATGTGGAATATGCTCTCTCGGCGCGCGCCGGCCGGCTGTCAAGTTTGGTTTATTTATGAAGTCAACTAGAAACGAGAAAGAGTAACAAAGAACAAGAAACTCGAGGTAAAGTACTTCAGCAATCTTGTCATCGGTGTGTATTTTCTGAAAACCAACGGACTACGCCATTCATTTATGCACGATAATATACTCACTTTTAAAAAGAATGTTGAATACACGCACTGTTACTTCGGCACACCGGACAGATTTTCGTTTTTCCGGGTTCACGAAAAAAGAAATAAAGTGAGAAAACGTGATTAGGGAGTTATTGCATAACCGTCTGACGGTTAACGTTAACGGTCATGTGACGTCATGATAAGCGTAAAATTCAAATTTTGAGTTTAAGCGTTAATGACAAACGTTTAAAGACCAGGTGTTTTATTAATTTATTTGAAGCAATTAAGTGCATCTACGCCCTACCATGTGTTCATATTTTAGCGCAACTATTATTTTTGCAATAACTCTTTTTGCACGAATACAAACGGCTACGCTTATGGTGACGTCACATAACCGTAAGCGTTAAGCGTCAGACGGCTATGCAATAACTCCCTAATAAAGTCACTGCGAGACTGTTCAAATTAAAAACATGGATAAAGGCCCGTTCACAAGCTCTATGTTTGTGTTGTGTGGTGTCTATGTAACCTATAAAAATGCTTCATTTTTCGAGGGAATAAATTTGTTTGGTTGCATAGACTCCACAAAACGTAAACATAGAGCTTGTAAACGGGCCTTAAATAATGTCAAATGAGAGGGTTCCGTCCGTATCTGAATAGGGAAAAAGTGAGGCCGATTTCAAGCGACGGTGGCGATCCAAGTGAATAGCGACCGAACCTTCGGTGGACCATGCGACGTACGGGGGGAACTTCCGAACCCCCTTCCCCTCCTCCATTCGCCTTTACCGTCTACCTTAATTTTCACTTTCGTATTCAGATGTTTCAAGTTCAAATTGAATCATCCAATTTTTTTTTTGGAAAACGCCTAAAAAATGATGAAATGCACTAATAAAATGTATGAGATGAACATTTTCCAGTCCAGCCTTGAATATTCACAGAAATAGATAAATGAAAAACCAAAGTTTTGCTTGAATACCCATTTATTTCTTTAAAACTTGACTTCTCAGAGACACAAATAAATGTACGCGTTAGTAAAACCACAAACTTGCCGTCTAGATGTCGTCTAAATTTTAGAAAAATAAAATCAGCGAACCTGCCATCCTTTGGAATTCGAAAAAAACCGATCATGCCACCAGCTTCATACATCGACGAACATCCAGGAACAATACATTTTTCGTGGCCCATTTTGCCGAACAACAACATATTCGAAAAAAATAATTAAAAATAAAATATAATCGAATTCGCTCAACTTCACACACGTCTCAAAAGTGACAGCGTCAGCTTGGAGTGAATGGAGTGGATATGCAAAGTTTCACAAATGTATTCGCCCAACTGACATTTATGGTGAGGAGGGCCGCGGGGTATCTTTAAAATGTAATTTAAAAAACATTTAGCGCTTCCCGTGAATGGCGACCAAACTAAACTTCGTTCCTCGGTTTTCTTACGTATGAGTTTCACTCCCGTGTTTTTTGACATGTTACCCGGAAGGGTAGCTTCACTTGAAAAGATACTTTTTCCTTCAGTAATGGTTTGGTCAGGGATTTGGATGACATAATACACATTATAACATGGACTTGGATGATTATAATAAATTGGAATTAAAATTTTGTAGCACATGGAAAGGATAAATTATTAGTGCATTTCATTATTATTTTTGATCGCTTTAGAAATGGCTGGAAATCAAGCGTGAGTATAATCTTCTTCTTTAAAAAAAAATTATGTTATTTTAATAATACTATTTTTAGAATGGAACTGAGCGATTTAGAACACGAAGACGCCCTAGAGCATAATATACGTCTTTTAGAAGTATTGGCAGGACGGGAGGCTCCAGGGACGTCTTCTCCAAAGCCTCCAAATATTGATGGACAAAATAAGTCAAGTGGAAAAAAAAGAAAAAATGATAAGAAGAAGTTAGAGAGCAAAAAATCAGTCGACGCCGAGGTTCAAACTTCCAATGAGGGTTTGGCTCCAATTGAAATGTAGATTACCATTAAATTACTTTATATGTTAGAAGTAATAATTCATACATATAATTTACCTTGATTAACAGGGGAAAAATTGAAGATACAATTGAAGAGAAAAAATAAAAAATAAATGAAAATCCTAGTGGTGGTGGAAACTCATATTTTGTGTTCCACGAGCACGAGTATGTATTAGGAGTGATGTTTTGAATTTCAAGGTATTTCTTACAAACGAAAACCATAATTTCAGACAAGGAAATAATTATCAAACATTCTATCCTGGATCCTCAAGATGAAACAGAGGAGTGTGGAGGGGTCGGTGGAGGGGACCCTACCATCGTGGTAGGGTAGGTAGGGCTGGTAAGGGTGGTATGGGGGGTAGGCGTTAGGGGTGGGGTAGAAGGAAGGGGAAGGGGAAATTGAAAAGATTTCTTTATTTAAAAATTGGTTTAAACATACATATATATTTTTGTTTTACGCTGTTTTGATTATGTGTGGATATTTAATATGTATGTACTATTTTCAACCTGCAAATTCACGTAACAGCAATAAATGAAAAAAAAGTTTTGTTCCGACAGCAGCCTGTCAGGTAAAGTGCATTTCATTTATGCGGTCATGACCGCATGGAATTCAAAATTGATTTTGAATTTATATCGTGGCCTGAATTTCATTTATAATATGATGATCTCATTCAAACTTATACGATGACCGGATAAATGGTGGATGACCGCATAAATGAAATGCACTTTACCCGATAGGCTGCTGTCGGAACAAAACTCTTTTTTGTTTTTCCACGGAACGGACACTTTTTCCCAATAAACGCTTGCCATACAATCCAAGTTGAATCCCCACTCAAAGTAAATAGCGCAATGGAAAGAGCGCAAACGTATATTCAGAATTTGTATGTGTCTTAGCCTGGCGTGTGACTGCATGCGAATCCAATGAAAACTTGTAATTTGCGTGTGCACAAACATTATTCTCGGGCTATTTTCCAAGTATTTCCGTATTTTTTTTTGAATCACTCAAAAACCATTCGTCGTTGAGCCAGCTTTCCAGCGATGGACACCACAAGCAAACATCACAACGTGCCACGCCAAACTGCATGGTAAACGAAATGATTTGACCATACACTAACGTTTAATCCTTTCAAAGGACAGCGCGCAGTGAATCCTTTGCAAAATCATCTGATAGACTAATTTGATCTTTACTTGTCACTTTCCGTTCCACGTGCTACGATTTAACAAGAAAAACGCAAGTGTATGTCCGGCTAATGGTGTGGAAAACAGGGAAGTCGGATCGATCCACAGTTACGGATTTAGAAGGTCCTAGAACGGAACACTAAACGGTAACGGTAATGCCCAGGGGGGGGGGGTTTACATTATATTATTAACCTTGAAAACTACACGTTGATTGGAAAGTCGCTTACAATCAACAGGCAATTACAATCACAAGGTGGTCCCGTCTCATTGGAAAGGTGAGGGGGGGGGGCACATAGTTTTATGGAATGGATTGCCGTCGGAATCAATAAGTGGAAAGATTACTAAAATGTATACGCAGATTAGATTAGGCTGAATGTGTCATATCTCTTCTTTTTGGCATTTTTCGAGAGCACTTAATAACACACGGCCGAACGAGGGGTTCGGCAATTTCTCTTCAGGTAGTAGTGAACAGTTCATTTGTTAATTTTGTCTTTAGCACGAAGGAGTTGCACCTAAAAGGAACGAAACGTCTGAGGGAAAAAATGCATTGGGGGGTTTTCTGTGCTGTTTTGGCCTGCGTAGCGGCTGTACCCTCGCTCGGGGCCCAGGTGGCCAGCCCAGAGAGTTACGACCTGATTCTTGATATCAATGTGACTTCGTCGACCTTCTCGGGAACTGTCAACATTACAGGCCAAGTAAGTCGGGATGTGCTGTTTGCCATATAGTTTTTTCAATCAAGTATGGGGGGGGGGGGGAGATTTGCTCTCCGAGGGGCAACAAATGCTTTATGGATAGGGTTAACCCTGGGAACTTCTGGGTCATAACATAAGCTCAGCGCCAACCTTGTTATCCTAACATTATTCCCGATTGCTCGCTTCCTCCCAATACTGTTACGTGTTATGAAAGCGGTGGCTTAATGTTTAAGTTGAAGGCTTAATGTTATTAATATTTGAGCCACCTTAAAAGAATAAATTGTTTTCAATGGAAGTGTTTAATGCATACTCTTGAGCGAGACGAGTCTCAAGTAGTCCCAGTACCCCGTTGCTGAGATTATAGTTTGAGAACCTTAATCACTTGTGAGACGTACTGGAAGCCTCGAGTTTGTACCGCCTGTACTAGTGCTAGGTAGTCCACGCTTGCGTGAAGACATTCAGCAGGAATAGATCCACCGGCTTCCGCGTCGGCTGCTTTTCCCCACATTCATGCCAATCCACGAATTGTTTTATTTGGTGTTAATGCACCGTTATAAAGTTTGCCTCTTCATGAATTCTCCATAAAAATTATTGCTCTAAATTAACTGAAACCAAATTAATTACTTGTTGAAAAGATAATAGGTAATGAAAAAATTATCTGAAAAATTGAAGGCCATTTCGTAAAATTCTACACAATATCTTGAAAGTGTAGCACTCGACTGATCAAGTGCCACCCATTTTCTTTGTTAATTACAAAAACGCAACTTCCGATAAGGCGATTTCTCTTGGTAAACAAGGGCGGTGGCTTTACGAAAACTTGTATTATTCATCACCAAAATTCCTTCTGACATTGTGTGTCATTCGCACCTGACGATGATACACATTTAAAGAAAAAGAATCGCAACTTTTTGCTGGATTCCTGTCGTGTAAGCGAGACGTGGTTTGAATTCCGAAGTCAATCAGCTTCGCACCTCGAACTTCGGCGAAAAACTCATTTTTTATTTGCGTAGGTATGCGTCGTTTTGTACATCGATTTAAAATTGAAATCAACCAGTGCTCGTCTACTTGTGATACGTTCATCAGTCATCATTTTGACCTTCCTTCGTAAATAACCTCCCTCTTTCATGACTTATACATACAGTCTCTGTGAACCACACTCATGACGGATCTAGACATTTTCTAGGAGGGGCAAGGTCTGCCGCTCCTAGTAACCGGGACATTTGTATGGTGGTTGAGTAACCTCCTCCTCCTCCTACTCATCACTTCTTCAATTAGACGTGGACGGAGGAGATGAAGGGCGATCGCCCCCACCAAAATACTGCTAATAGATATAAGTATGAGGGGACATTACTTTCCCTTCCCAGGGCAAGAAACTGTTAATTTTGCTTCAACAAATTTGTACTCCTCAAAAAGCTAAGAATCGGGCCTCAGATTATTATAATGCCAAAAAATTGGAGACGGACCTATAGAATCGGATTTTCGTGCCGAACGAAATGACAATTCACTCAGCGACAGATTATTTCCATATCGATGGTTAAGCTCACAGATGTGTTAAGTCCAGTTTTGGCTGAAAATGTGTGAAGTGCATATTCTGAGACTCCATTATGGGTTTCTTCAAGGGGAAAGGTGTTCTAGGCGAAAAGTCGTCTTCTGAAAGCTCAAGAGGCAGATCGTGTGGTACGATTGCGAAAGGATCTGGAGATATTGGCCTAAATATATCTAAATATATGAACAACCGCGTCTATTACCTTCCTAATCCAATGGCATGTGACCTCGGACAATTTGAAATCTAGGAGGACAGATTAATTTTTGTCAATTCAAAAAAATGTTAAAACGTCTAGAAAATTCAATGTGCATTTCTGTAAAGTTCTTGTTTTAGCACTTAACACATACTTGTTCTACCCCTCACCCATTATCCCCTCACCGTTTTACGCGCAAAGAATTTGGAATATTTCATTTTTTATGGTCTCATATGAAACCTTATGGTCCTGAGACTTGCCCAGCAGAGCCCGAATTTCAATTTTTAGTTTCCTCGAATTTTAAATTAAATTCATAACATTACTAGTAATTTTATAAAGTTAATTTAAAATTCGAGGAAAGTCAGAATTGAAATTCGGGCTCTGCTGGGCAAGTCTCAAGACTACAAGGTTTAATATGAGACCGTAAAAAATGAAGAATTCCAAATACTTTGCGCGTAAAACGGTGAGGGAATAATGGGCGAGGGGTAGTACTTGCATGCCCCCTTAAGGGGGGGGGGTTCAGGCGGGTTTCCTCGACCCCTTCCCAGTCTTCCCTCGCCTAAACTTCGCACATAAATTTTGGCTCCATTTCTGCACCAATATTCGATTTCAAAGTCTAATTTTAATCTTCAGGAAGTTCTACAGTGACGTTAGATCTTGCTTTTCCAAATTTCATCCCTGAAATTACCTTAAAACACATTCGAATTCCAAAGTGTTTTGGGGTTATTTTAGAGATAAAATTTGAAAAAGCAAGATCTAACTTCACTGTAGAACTTCATGAAGATTAAAATTGGACTTTGAAATCGAATATTGGTGCATAAATGGAACCAAAATTTATGTGCGAAGTTTAGGCGAGGGATGACTGTGAAGGGGTCGAGGAAACCCGCCTGAAACCCCGCCTTAACCATCGATATAAAGAACAGGTTTATTCCCAAAATCTTAAGGGACCATAGTTTTTTCCACAAATAGATAGCCTCATTGACATTTTTCAGTTTTCCTCTGGGGGGGGGGGGGCTATTATTATGAGGATATTCAGTTTTCGGTGTTAAAAATTATAGTATTTTAATTGGTGCGAATGACGCTGAGTTTATGTGCTGATTATAATGGTGTCTGGCAGCGCAATTTTTAGCCCAATCGATGGTTTGACAAATTCTTGAACATACTATTATTTGTAGTTTGATTAGAGAGATTTTGCGAACAGCTCCGCTAACGCTAACGTTAACGCTACTCACACTTCAACCAACGAAATGTTTACTACCCTAGCAACGCGTACACAAAAATTAACTTTAGCGTTTAAGGGACTGGTTGCAAAATATCCCTAATTATTTATGCAGGAATATGTGAATGTAGTTATAATAGTATAAAGGGTGATTCAGGAGGAGATGCATAATTATACTGAAGTAGGTTGTAGTACTAAGTATTTGCGACCAAAATCACCCTTTGAGCATAGGGTCGCAAATGCTTTCCATCTGAGATACACGTTCATTGGGTTTTTTCAGCGACTGCCTACTTTTTCTTCAAAAACTCGATTTCAGGGCCCAACCGCTGAGCTGGGAACAGGACAGTTGACGTTTTCGAAAAGAGCACAAAATTTCACTTCGGAAAACAGTGTTCTACATTGTTGTAATCCCCAAGTAATTTTAAGTTACTTTTGTGCAGTCAGCGACGATTTCTGCCAAAGTTACAATGCTTCTAATAGTGGTCCCAATATCAGAAAAACATGCCCGTTTTGTGAGCTTTCCAATGACCTCTTCGAAATTGAAGTTGGTCCAATTTTGAAAGAGATATCGCACATAAAATCCGAAAAGCAAGTTGTAAACGTGCAAAATCAGTATGTTTGTCCCAGCAAACAAATTGTCCGTACCATTAGTCCAGTCAATAGGAACGTAAAAAAGGGGTTCACCTTACATCGAAAGTGGTGTTCAATTTTTTTTTGTCTTGTATTGTTTCTGTAGGTGAGAAGATACAAGGAATCTGAGTTTGCGTCGTCCTCACCCTTGTGCTAATTTCAGGGAAGGCCAAAACCGTCGATTTTTTTGGAATTTTTCTGGTTGTAGGTGAATAACTTCTTTCCTACGCTTCCTAGCTAAACGATAGCTATTCATATCATACTAGTAGATTACAAATGCTCTAAATTATTCACCCTTAGGGTTATTTTGTACAACCAACATCAACGGAGCTATGAATCGCCAACTGGGTTTTCGGATTTTATGTGTGATATCTCTCTCAAAATTGGACCAACTTCAATTTTGAAGAGGAAATTGGAAAGCTCACAAAACGGACATGTTTTTCTGACATTGGGACCATATTGGAAGCATTGTAAATTTTCACCTTAAATCACGTCGAAAACTCACATATCACTGACTGAGAAATGGAAAGGTTGCCGCGGTGAAACTTTTAAGTATTTACGCACACGTATTCTTTAACCTGTTGAACCTCTACCCATTTGCTGTAGGTGTCTACTATTAACAAATACGTTTTTTTAAAGGCCCCGCGAAATCTACGTGGATTCTTTCCATTGGTGCTGAAGGATACTCTCATTGTAGCTTGATTGTTCCGAGATCATTGACAAAGGAGACAGTTCTTAATTAGGTCTCAATGTTAACGTCAATTCCTGGCCATCAAACATAATGTCCTTCCTTCATGCATCTCGAGCAGAATTTCTTTTCGAAATTTTAACGGAATGTACACCCTCTGATCTAAGAACAGGAAGTTATAATTAAATGAAAAATCTTCCAAATCTTGATTAAAAGACATCTTTCGATCCAAACTCCTCCCATTTTTCAGAGCCTCCACGATTACCATTGCGCTTGAGTCATTTTTCAATTCCACGGAAATGTCGTCTGCTGTAATAGGTAATGTACGCACCTGATGGAAAAAATATACCTGAATCGAGGCACTCCTGGATTTCTTCACTCGATGTTGGAAGCCTCGAGAGGGCATCAGCATTGCTGTGTGAAGACGATTTTCTGTATGAAATATCAAATTCAAATCCTTGAATAAAAACAGCGTAGTGCTGCATCCGCACAGCTATCAACTTTGAGCAATGTCTAGAGGGTGAAAAAATGGTCACTAGAGGGCGATGATCTTTAAGGAGCTTAAATTTATGGAGAGCCTCTTTATCAATCTTACTGTACCGTTTCTCCGACGATGGCAAAACTTTACTAGCGAAAGCAATCGGACGTTCGCTATCGTCCAACCATTATATGGGAAAGAACAGCCCCCAACCCAAATGGACTTGCATCCGTCGCAAATCCAAAATGATTGGCGCAATGTGAGCCAAAACTTCGTCCGACAATATTTTCTCTTTCAGTTTACGAAAAGCCTCCTGGCATTTAGGTACCTTCGAATGCCAATTTATTATCTTTCTTGAGCAACTCGTATAGCGGATAAGCGATTTTACTAAAATTCCTGATGAAGCGACCATAAAAAGATACGAGACCCAAGAAAGACCGAACTAAGGGAATGTTCTGAGGTTCCTCCAATACCTTCAACCTGCAACCTGCTGAAGGGAACCTTCAATACTGCTTCTGTTTTGCTTTCACATTTGTGAATTCCCTTTGAACTCAATTTAAACCCACAATATTCCACAGAGTCTACGAACAACGAACACTTTGCTTGAGTCACGTGAATATTGTTATCTGCTAACCGACTGAACACGTCATTGAGTTTTTCGTAGTGTTCATCCTGTTTTAGTGGCAACCCAAATATCATCGAACAAAACCCCCCGACAAAACTTGCTCGATAGTTCGTTGCCAAATAGCTGGTGAGCTAGCTAATCCGAAGGGGAGGCGTAAATAGCTATACAACCCGAAAGGAGTGTTAAGAGTCAAGTAGTGTTGGTCATCACTCATCTAGGTGGACTTCTATGTGCGTGAAGGCTTGTGTGACATCTTTTTCGAAAAAAATTATTGTTTCCCATATTAGCTAGCAAATCCTCCCATTTGGAATGGGATACTCGTCCACTACCAACTGAGGATTTACGGTAGACTTGAATTCTCCACACAGCCCTAAAGATCCGTCGCTTTTCGTTATAGGAACTACATTGGTGTAGCGTAATCTGCACGTTAGACTTTTTTCATCACCTGTTCCCTCTCTAAAGCTATAATTCCATTCGAAGTTTTGGCATGAGAGAAAATAGAACTTTTCTTGCTTTCCGAAAAAATAGAACCGAAGTTGCTTCAACGTACACTCTTGCTTTTACCTTTGGAGCTCAATGGCTTAGAAAACTTACTCTTACTAACCGATGTTAAACGATCTACTTCGGATTCATTTGGTGAAAAACTCCGCAAAACCTTGGCGTTTTTCCGATTTCATTCATGAGCTGTAGAAATTTCCAGCGCCTGGGTAACAGTGACATCCTTCTGACTGCAACAAACTGGGAACACAACGCTTCCTTGACCCAATTGCTAGGAAATTGGCAGTACCTGGATAATCGGTTTACATTGGCGAGGAAGTCCTGAACCGACTCCACTTCTGTTTGAAACCTCGTCTGAAATTTAATTCTTTCAGTGATTTTATGAGGCGCGGGTTGAAACAATCCGTCTAAAATTTGCTGTAAATCATCAAACGACTTGGACTCCGGCTTTGAAGCGTCACACGCGGGGAGCGGTTTAATACTCTATAGAGAAGAATCAGAATAGGGAAAAAGTGAGGCCGATTTCGAGCGACGGTGGCGATCCAAGTGAATAGCGACCGAACCTTCGGTGGACCATGCGACGTACGGGGGGAACTTCCGAACCCCCTTCCCCTCCACCATTCGCCTTTACCGTCTACCTTAATTTTCACTTTCGTATTCAGATGTTTCAAGTTCAAATTGAATCATCCAATTTTTTTCTGGAAAACGACTGAAAAATGATGAAATGCACTAATAAAATGTATGAGATGAACATTTTCCAGTCCAGCCTTGAATTTTCACAGAAATAGATAAATGAAAAACCAAAGTTTTGCTTGAATACCCATTTATTTCTTTAAAACTTGACTTCTCAGAGACACAAATAAATGTACGCGTTAGTAAAACCACAAACAAACTTGCCGTCTAGAGTCGTCTAAATTTTGGAAAAATAAAATCAGCGAACCTGCCATCCTTTGGAATTCGAAAAAAACCGATCACGCCACCAGCTTCATACTTCGACGAACATCCGGGAACGATACATTTTTCGTGGCCCATTTTGCCGAACAACAATATATTCGAAAAAAAAAATATATAATTTAATTCGCTCAACTTCGCTCATGTCTCAAAAGTGACAGCGTCAACTTGGAGTGAATGGAGTGGATTGCAAAGTTTCACAAATTTATTCGCCCAACTGACATTTATGGTGAGGAGGGCCGCGGGGTATCTTTAAAATGTAATTTACAAAACATTTAGCGCTTCCCGTGAATGGCGACCAAACTAAACTTCGTTCCTCGGTTTTCTTACGTACCTATAAGTTTCACTCCCGTGCTCACACGTATCCCACAATTTACGGTACCGAAAGGTGGGGTAACTTAGAACACGTGGGGTAACTTTAGTAGTGAATGATTTTGTCTACAAGTCGTTGTGCTTGGCTCAAAGTTAGCTAACCCCAGCTGGTACCATACTTTCATAAATCACATGTGTAGTGCTGTTCATCGCCGAAAAACGTCACGTTTGCTAACTTGGAAAGCCAAACGCCTGAGTTACCACTTGGAACTCAAAAAGGCGTTTAGCATCCCAAGTTAGCAAATGTGACGTTTTTCAACGATTGAACAGCACTACACATGTAATTTATGAAAGGATGGTACCAGCTAGGGTTAGCTAACTTTGAAATTGAGCCCTCCACAACGACTTGTGGACAAAATTCATTCACTACTAAAGTTACCCCACGTGTTCCAAATTACCCGACTTTACGGTTCCTAAGTCTCATCCTCAAGGCCACTCAGCAGACAGTGCGCCCACTTTGACTCCAGAACATTGTGAATATCAAAAATGTTTTCAATTTTTTGCCTGTACACCAGCCAGTCGGTTACTTCGGCATCGAACGAAGGAATTTTTACATTGAACGTGTTACTCTCTTCCTTCTCCAATGAAGCATAGCTCGAAAATGGCAAACTCGCCTTTTTATTTCATGAATTCATCCTCGTCGTCAGTTTTAAATATTTACGCACACGTATTCGTTATGAACCATTTAATAAACTGAACGATCAAAGCATGTGTTAATACTCAACAGAAACAATCCGATACTTTCAAAACAGTGGCTAAAATGCAACTTTATACAGCTGTTTTATCTCCAAAACAGTGGCTAAAATGACATTTTGGTCATAGTAGCGTAAAAAGATATTAGATACTTTTAGCAATACCCCCGCTAACGCAAACGATGAATCAGTCGTTGTTTGGTTACGAAACATCCAATTGGTTGAAATTTGAAAATAAAGTTTCCGGAGGATTTAACGGGAGAGTGCTAAAACTCACTATTAAGTACGACCAGGGCCCATAGCGAGCCTAGATGATGTATAGTGGATACAACGAATACTTCGTAACCCAGCGGGCCTAGGTTCAAATCTTGCTGTGAGCTGCGACTCGGCGGTGTATGACAAACAGCGCACCGACTTAAACGACAGCGAAGAACGGGTGCGAAGAGTACAATCAAACAGCTAGGCCAAATTCTTCGTTATCGCGGTTATAAGAGTCACCTTTCTCTTCTTCATTGTCTTGGTTACGTCGATGGCCAGAATTTGCGGATTTAACCCTCTTTAAACCACGTTCTGAGGATTTGGAGGAAGTAACACATTTTCCAAAATCATGCCGTCGTGATAGCTTGGTTACCAAAACTCATGGAAACACGATCCGTTCAAATAAAATCAGGCCCTATATTTTTTTAATTTAAAACTATTAAGTTGCGGGACCCATTTGAAATAGGCTGATGCCGTAATAACAGCATTCGCATAACCATCACACTAGCTTTCCACAAATCAAACAATAGGACTTAAGAGAAATGTGAGGGACAAGAAGGAGCAAGACATGATAACAGCCATGATGCGGAGGGTTGGGAGGGGTCACAACCCCTTAACTACTTCACGAGTCACTGACCGGCCGTTTAAGGTAGCAAAAAAAATTGTCAAGTTTGATTATTTCGCTATGAATAGAAATCAATCATTTACGAACTAATATTCAATTCCTGGTCATATTTAGTCATTTTCTTTTGAAAAAAATTGCTGCAGGCTGTAGTAGTTACACCCGAAAGATTTCCGTGGATACGTCACTGTTTAATTATTAATTAATTCCGTTTTATGGCCGGTTTACGGTGACGAAGAGCATAAGCTTGCGATAGCCGTTGGTGGGTGATCCATTGATAGGAGAAGATTCGTGAAGGAGAAGTCGGAGAAAGTCGGTGAAGAAGTCGGTGGGGCGGTGTTAATAGGGTCTTATAGCGTTTTCCATTAGCACAAAAAGTAGAGCTGGGGCTGCTCCAGGAGGTCTGATCTGATAAGAGTTTGAAGGTTCCATTTGCCAATTGAGCCTCAGCAGAGCGACTTTTTATTCGTTCCATTTATCCCTACGCTCCTCCATGGATCAGAGCTAGAGCAACTTCAACTGCTCCGTCAAAATCGACGGAGCGGTAAACCTCTCTTGTAAGGTTCATTGTGATTAGGGATGTGCCGATCCAGTTATCTCTTGTCACTGAGAAAATGTACCCTATGACGAAACTGCGGACGTATCCACGTCAAAAAATGTTTCCAGCGATTTTTGTTTAGTATGTTACTTCCTTAGCCGCCAAATTTCGCGGATCCAAAAGCTGGAAACAAATTTTGTGGGTCTGTTACCTTTTAAAATTTTGTTTGCAGGAATGAGGCCCATTCAACATTTCGCAGGATTAGCTCACCCCCAAAAACAAATTTACTTGGTTGGCCCTTGGCCCACGCGAAAAGTCGATCCGGTTTCTTAAAAAATGATATTTCGCGGAGCTGGCTCATTCAAAACCAATTTTGTAATACTGGCTCACCAAAAAATACAATTTCTTGGGTTTCGTAACATCATAAATAAAATTTCGCGCTTTTGACGTATCAAAAAAGCAATTTCGCTGACTTGGCTAATTGATAAAACAACATCGTGGATTTATATCTCTTTCAAACCCCTAATTTTCGGATCTGACACTTTCAGGAACCAATTTCCAGGTCCCTTGGGGACATTTTAGCCGGGTCTGGCGGCATATTTGTGACCGCTTCTGGCTCATTGTCAGATCAGACTACTTCGAGGATAATAAAACCGCCCACTCTTCATCAAATTTTGACCACACTCATACATATAGATATATCAAAATTGGAGGAAAAAGCGTATCATTTGATGATTTTTGACACGCCCTATCCAAATTATAACGTATTTTCGACCGTTACATAAACCATTGAACCGTCAAAGGGTGATTACGGCGTTTCAGGGGCCGCACTAATTTTCTCCTGACATCCAAAAGGAAGAGCCCCGACGCAAGTGGGCCTCGCTGTTCCGCATTGATGTCGAGAAAATCGGACGGAACAAATGACAACGTGAAACGCTTTTTTTGGCACCTTTATGAGGTCCGTTCAGGGTGGAACCGGCTGCATTATGCACTCGGGCGTTGTCCGAAGGACTCATAAGCCGCGTCCGACCGAAATTGTGACGGGTTGTAAAAATAAATAAATGAAAAAAAAAAGGGAAAAAAAACGGAAAATTTAAAATTGGGCAAACTATACGTACATTCTGCAGTCGATAAAATCTACCAAAACGAACAGCGAGGCAAAACACTAGTTTTCGGCCTCTTTGACGGGCAAGGGGCCGCCGCTTAAGGAGGGACGTTTTGTCCGGGACTGGCAGCATTTGTTAATCGAGTATTTATCGATGGACTCATATAAACTCTGCGTTCGGGTCAAATGAAAACACTTTGAAAAATGCCCAAAAATTGCCCACTTTTCACTTTTTAGTGGTTGCTGTTACGCTGTTTAACCCATTGTGATCAGAATTCCCACAATATTGTTATTTTTATAGGTATTGGTTCTAGTCCAGGAGCAGATTCAAGAAAAATAGCAAAATCGTGCACTTTTGAGTCGAGCTTTCAAACTTTGCAGGTGTGTTCTAGATGGCTGATGAGTTGATTTTAAGATTGGAGGCAATCGCGACATCGCATAGGATGGCTGTTATTCAAGATAGCCGTTGGAAATTTTAGTATATCCGCCGTCTCAGCGCTTTTTTAAGTCCATTGCATTCCACCCTTGTCCTAGGGTGTCTGCAACTGAAATTTCGCCTCAAACCCCAAATCGCCCCCCAGCTGGTGGAGCTACAAATGTATTCTATGCCCCGTGTTCAACTCCCTATCAAGGGCTGCGGATCCCCGATTTGCGCAAGATTTTTTCATGAACGTGTCTCTCACATATGAGGACGTAATTTGTGGTTCAGAGCCGATCCATAAAACCAATGTGGCGGCCGTAATTCGAGCTGATTTCCAATAATTACAATATTTCATACGTTTCCGACCTATTGCTCGCGCGCGACTAGTGTAAATAAGTGTCTCCAGCCAAAAATTGTCGTCATCGGACTTCAAGTAAACTCCTTCACGTACAATATTGAATTTTTAACGAAAGAATCGAAATATTTATGCATGACTAATTCAGAAATAATCTGAGGAAACATTTGGCTTTTTCAAGGGGGCATTTGCATCCTAGTTAGAATACCCCCCCCCCCAACTCTATCATTGTCATGCGCGTTTTGTTGGAATTTCCATGATATTGCGCATCATGATCATATCGCCAAGTGTTTTCAGTAGGGCCATCTTAATGTGTGCTAGTCCACCCAGCATAACCGCAATCTTGTCCTCACTGTAGGCTTCTGGCCAATTCCAATGAATATCTTTGGCGATTTTGAACAGAGGTTGATCGAAAGTTATAACTGGAGTCTGCCCCGGACTCAACACGTCAATAGATTTTCGAATAATGATCATGGCGTGAGAGAGGAAGCAGTGCTGTGGACGTGGTCATTGTTGAATTAAGCACTTCTATAACTACATTTTTTGCATGATGAGCAGCCCAGGAAATTCCACGCTGTGCACTGATGTCGATTTCTGATTCAGTTTTGCTTACCTGAGAAACATGTTGACACCATTCGTCTTCTTTTGCAAAGCCGTTTCCATCACGCTGATACTCCATGAAATTTTTATGGCGATTCCAGATCTGTTCAAGACCGTGAAATGTTGGGATATGTGGTGCTACTCTCTGAGCAAGAACAGTGTGAACCTCAGTATAGTAACTCAGCAGAGCTTCTAGCTTGTTCCCTGTTTTTTGCACCTGCTTTAAAGGCTGTGCTGCGTAGGTGGTTCCAGTGGGGGGGGGGGGGGGTAACAGCAGAATCCCCCCCCTCCCCCCGAGCTTGGAAAATCTCTCAAAACATAGGGAAGGGGAGTGGTGGGCAGGTTTTGGGGTTGTACTACTTGTGGGGAGAACGTGTCGAACCCTCGCCCTCATGAGAGAGGTCTCGGATCTGCCCTTGCTCTGCTGAACCTTCACAATGTTCGGATGGGTGTTGAAACAGCGAAATACCAGTACCGCTGTAATTTTAAGAATCGATGGTAAATTTAAGATCACGGCTCTTCAAATAGCTTAATAACGTCACCTAATGAGAATTCTAAACGTATCCGGCATTTTAGGGAGCCAGATTTTGAAATTATTACTTTATTGACATTTTTCAATGGTTAAATATGAAACGTTTTTAATATGATTATAAAAATTGGGCGTCCTATTCTATATTTCAATGAGGTTCCGTATCTTAGTACACGTCTGTTAGAAAACGTGGAAAAGTGCGCAAGACGGTGATAGAGTTGGGGGGGGGGGTATTCTAACTAGGATGCAAATGCCCCCTTGGAAAAGCCAAATCCTTGCTCAAATCATTTCTGAATTAGTCATGCATAAATATTTCGATTCTTTCGTTAGAAATTCAATATTGCATATGAAGGAGTTTTACTTGAAGCCCGATGACGACAATTTTGGACTGGAGACACTTATTTAAGCTAGTCGCGAGCGAGAAATAGGTCGGAAACGTATGAAATATTGTAATTATTGGAAATCAGCTCGAATTACGGCCGCCATATTGGTTTTATGGATCGGCTCTGAACCACAAATTACGCTCTCATATGTGAGAGACACGTTCATGAAAAAATCTTGCGCAAATCAGGGATCCTCAGCCCTTGAAAGGGAGTTGAACACGGGGCATAGAATACATTTGTAGTTCCACCAGCTAGGGGGCGATTTGGGGTTTGAGGCGAAATTTCAGCTGTAGACACCCTAGGACAAGGGTGGAATGCAATGGACTTGAAAGAGATGCCCTTGGTATCCAAATTCGGTGAGCATGGAAAATCATTTTTTTATGTAAAGATGCGTAAAAGAAGCTGCTGCGTGATCCACGTGCGGGATTAATTGATTGCTCCAATGGTTGTTTTCGAACTCAGATCAGTCTAATGTAGTCCTTAACAGCGCTTCAACCCGGAAAGAGTTTGAAAAAGCGCTGAAACGGCGTAAATACTAATATTTCCAACGGCTATCTTGAATAACAGCCGTCCTATGCGATGTTGCGATTGCCTCCAATCTTAAAATCAACTCATCAGCCATCTAGAACACGCCTGCAAAGTTTGAAAGCTCGACTCAAAAGTGCACGATTTTCGAACCTGCTCCTGGACTATTCTATATGTAGAGCTGAAGAGGGGTACCGGGTTGTGTGCATTCACCAATAAAATGTAAAAAGTGGATGTTGTAAGTCCGAAAATTTCTTCCTTTAGCGTAAAGCGTTTTAAGCGTTACTTTCTTAAAAATGTGTTCTTTGGACCGAATTTCCATACGTTAGAGTCCATTTTCGACGTTCAGGACAGGTTTTCTTGGTCATTCAACTACTCATGTCATACTTTTTCTCCTTTCACTTTGACAGGTTTCCGCTCTCACCGATACCCTTGTACTACAAACTAGCGGCCTTAGTATCGACAGCGTTGAAGTCGAACAAAGTTCACAAGCGGTGGAAAATTCAACGGTCGACAATGATGCTGAGACTCTGACGATCTCGCTGAACTCGAGTCTTCTCGTTACAGCCTCATTCGTCCTCTCAATCTCGTTTTCCGGCTCTCTATCCTCCAACCAGAGCGGATTGTATTCGTTTGTCGACAATAAGTAACGCTAACTTAGTGGTCCCTGATGAATGGACCAAAAACTCTATCTTTGTTTATTTTATTTTATTTTTTTTTTTGTATTTTAAAATTCAGACAAGAATATTTGGTTACCAACCTATATCCTGCGTATGCCAGGACTCTTTTCCCTTGCTTCGACGATCCCAACGCGAAAGCAAAATTTAACCTAACCGTGTCCACCGCAATGTCATCGGACGTGCAGATCATCTCAAACACAGAAGCCACCAGCCAATCGACTGTCGAGTAATTATGATGCCGCAGTGTGCGTGACCTTCTTTTCGTTAACTCGCATCAATTTCTTTAGCGGAGTTACCACTACTGTGTTCAACGAAACCGCGGCGATTCCTCCGTCGTCGTTGTTCTTCATTGTCGGTCCACTTAATAGTTACTATTCAACCGGAACCACAACAATATGGATGGCTGAAAGCTTGAATGGACAGCAGTTAAACTCTGATTTGTTCACTGCTCTCAGCGATAACGAAGTTTTCACAGAATTCCACGAGCTCGATGATATGCCAAAACTTGACATAATCGTGGTCCCTGAACTGAAGAACAGAAGTTACAGTGGCTACGGACTTGTAGTATACAGGTGGCCTCCCCGCATTCTTGTATAGCCCAAGGCGGACTGGCTAAAGTTTTTATTATTTACAGGGCTGACGCTGTCATGATTGACCTCACAAAGTCAACAACTGCCTTGATTCGGGAGTCAACAGTAACAATTTTAGAGGCACTGTTCAAAATCTTTTATGGAACTCTCACTTCTCCCGCTTCGTGGGCCGAAAATTACATTTCCGACTCTGTTGCGACCTACCTCAGCTACGCCGCTATGAGTAGTGTAAGACTGTCGTAAATCATTTATGATTTGTCCATTTGCCGCAGCTTAACAAGGAAATTTCAATTGAAAAAAAATAGTTTGACAGTTCCACTTCACTTGAACCGTCGAGAGCCCTCGATTACTTTTTTGCTGACGTTTCGAGCCAAGCTTTGGATCTATGCACCACTTCAACGGCCGTCGTGAGCAATACAACCTTGAACACATCCAGTGACATTGAAGCGTTTGTCAACGGACCAAGCATGATAAAAGGTAAGAGGGGCCAGTTTATAGCTTTGGGGAAATGATTCAACGATTGATAGGGAATACAAAGGGAGGGGTCTGCCAGACTGGGAGTAACCAACATCTTTGACATGGGGGGGGGGGGCTCCTGGTCACCCCCTTATCAACTCATGTTCACAATTTATGACATGCGTGGCTTCACGGAAAGGACACGAGTAAGGCGATAAAGTTTGACGTGCCTTATTTTTGGTCCTATTTAGTTGGTACATTTCGTTGTCCTAATTTGTTGCCTTATTTCGTTTCTTTAATTAACCAACGAATACGTAGCTACATGAACTCGACCAGGGGACTCTACCTCTTTTCCGCATCATATTGTGACAAATGGGAAAGTGGCAGACTTAGATGACTTTTGAATTTACATCCATAAAGAGATCTGTCTACTCGTTGACTCAAGCTGTCTGTAATCCTAGGCGGTGGGCAATTGTAATATTTTGCAGCCGTTCTCGTTGACTACTTACATATTTCAAACAAAAGCTATAAGGCGCGCCTTGAATTATTGAGAGCGCGTGCGGTTTGAGAAACTGTTGTCCTGTCGTGTTTAGTATGCCAAGCAGAACCGTCCCCACCTTACACACAACTTGACATGAGATCGGAGCTTGGTTATGGTATTAAAAGCTAATCTCAAAGTGTTGTTTCCCCCGAAACTACGCGGGGGTTTCGGTCGGTGGGTGCGCAGTTCGTTATACGCACACCGCCGGGAACGCCCACACATCATCGTTGCGTTTGCCGAAGTTTCGTACCGCGTTGATGTCAGCTATTGTGACAGTAACTGTCGGCATCCGTACAGACCTCTAATACTTCCATTCTCGGGGAAGAGGACAAGAGAGTCCATTCCCAATTTTGTTGACAGGGATTTGCAATAGTTACTAGTTGGCACACCATTTTAGGCGTTCATGTCTCATCATTTAGTGAGCGCTATATTTGACAAATTTCAGGGCAATAACTTACCCAAGTTATTTCAATAGATGACTTTTGAATTTACGCTACCCATTGATCGATTATTTAAAAAGAAACTCTTTAGTATTCGTGCGTGGTTGTTTCCTAACGTTAAACCATAGACTCTCGGCCAGCTAATTCGTAACTCATCTTTTTTTAACGCCTTTAACCTTTAAGGCCAACAAACGGGAACTGGGAAGAAAAGAAAAAGAACAAACTCAACCGGAATTAATATAAAAAATGTTTTAGGTGCTGCTATTCTACAAATGGTTTCATCCCTTGTCCCCAACATGACCGAAGGGCTCTTGACTTGCTTCACAAACACGTAAGATGTCTCGTCATTTTTACTTCGTCGATCAATGTCTCTAATACCCTTGCGTGAACTAACAGTTCAGAGCTGACAACTGGGATCTCTTCCGCTGACTTTCTTGAATGTTTGAACACATTTTGGAGCAGCACATCATACAACTTGACCACCATCATTGGCCCTTGGATGTCGGATGGTGGTTGCCCTTTGATCGTCACCGAACGAATTGATAGTGCCGTCTACCTCGTTCAGGTGAGCTAACGTTATTTTTGAGATCGGACTCGATGGGCCTTGTGTGAATTAGGTGGCTTCATCCTTTCAATTTATTACGCTTAATTTATTTATTGTTCACTACGCTATGGCCAGTCTCAGACTAGAATCTCTACGAACTAGAATCACTGCTCCCTTTTTTCTTGTTCTTCAATTACCTAAACTTGCTAATTCATTACTTATTACGGATGTTACTTTACAGGAACAAATCGCAGAAACTTCGTCCGTTGAGTCATCAGCTGATACTACATCTTCGTCACTTAGTGTACCAGTCACGTCTCTGAGTAACGCCACTGGTTACGACGATAGCGAAATCGTCTATACGACCAGCGATTCCAACTCCCCTACTGAGCTGGCTGCTGTGATTGGTTCAACCAACTGGTTTGTCGTTGACGTTGACGGGCAAGGTAGAGTCGATTCTCAAACCACTTCGCACCAACAGTGAAAGGAACGGGCATGGAACTCGTCTAATCGTTATCCCTTCTCAGGTTACTACAGAACTCAGTATGACACCACGAGCTGGTCACTTTTAACCGGGTCTCTCGCCGACAACATTTCAGTCGTGTCTAGTGCCACTCGAGCCAAAATCTTGTCTGACTCGTTTTTCGTGGCTCAAGAAATCGACCATACATTTTATGAAACTCTGCCCGATTCGATCAGCTTTTTGGCGAGCGAACGAGATCTAGCCCCCTGGCAAATTACAATTGAACAATGGCGACGCCTCTGGAACTGGATCTACCACACGGGAACTCCAAGTATTAGTTCATGGGAACAGGACATTTCTTTGAATTTCACGGTTAGTACGTTACGGTACGACTACATTTTGATTGAAATCTCGAACCTGAAAAGTCAAGTGTACTCAACTCAAGCGACAGTAGTTCAGTGCCCGGAGAATTTTTTTTAGTAGGAATGTTTGGTGGCAGAGTATTTTCTTATTTCCTGAATGACTCCAATGTTTTTTTGGGATTCTAAACGCAGTTCGAGTCAAACATTGGTGTCAACTCTCGAATTACAAGAAAAATTTTAAAATCTTTCCACCTCACACAACCATTTTCGACTTGAACATAATTGATATTGAATAATTACGAAGGTTCATTAAAATTTAGTCGCACCTAAGTTGAGCGACGCTGTTTAGTCGGAAGAATGACTATTTCATTACTGTATTGGATTCATAGAACTACACCAACGGGTTGATGCTGGATACCTTCGTTGAACTAGGCATTACAGATCTCGACAGCGATTCACTTGACACGAAAACTCTTAGGAATGAAATTGTGGGAGCTATATGTGACTTTGGTTATACTCTGTGCATAAATTCAACTCAGTCCGCGTTCCAAAATTGGCTCGATAACACACAAAAGTAATTGTTGTATCATTAACAATATGTTTAATTTGCTCATTATACCTGCGTTCTGTCGATAGGCCTTCCAGTGATATGCTTCCTGTGATTGTATGCAACGGCCTGAAATCTTCCGAGTACGACGTCCCTGTTAGATGGTTAGGAATTTTCAATATTCTTAGCCCAGTCAACCACATTGACGAGAATATTAGGAATGTTTTGTACAAGACTTTGGCCTGCGTTTCGCCTAGTAATACGACAACTGGCGTCAGTAACTCTACAAATGAGTAAGACACGATCCTGAGGCCCGGGGAGATATTTTATTTGATAACCTAATATTTGTTTTGCCAGGTATTTGTCAATAGTGTTATTAAATTCGCGCAGTAACTTCCCAATTGACGACGTTCCAATGGCTTTTAAAGCGATTTACGAACGTCCCGAGCATACAACTCAAGCCTTAGAATTCTTCCTGACGAACCAGCCAGATAATTTAAGGGATGAGTAAGTTTTTGTTCTATTTCGAGCTGTGGTATTTTTTAAAACAAAACTCCCTCGTTCTTGCCAGTCTTGTTGAAAGCACTCAAGTGAGTATGATGAACGACCTCGCACAGTACCTGACACTCGACAGTCAAGCCACTCTGCTCAGTACATTCGTCACGAACAGCACCGCGAACACTACCGACAGCTTTCTGACCGCCGTCGAAGCCGCTCAGACAACGCTAGAGACCAAAATCACCTGGATTAAAGCCGTTCAAAGCTATCTTCACGCGGGTCTTGACTCCGACTATACGCCATCCGTCACCACTGCGACTTCGGCAACTAGCACCGCTAGCACGGCTAGCACGGCGGCTTCAACAGCCGCAACAACTGAGGAGCCGAGTGGTGCGGGAACCTATGCTCCTTGCATCGCCTTGTTGTTCGTTACCTTATTCGCTTTCATTTTTTAACTTTAGTATACAAAATTCACGCTGACAAACGACAAATCACCAATAAAGAGATAAAAATATTGTGATAATGTACAAAGCCTAAATCTAAAGATTTTTATAAAATTTACACTTCGTTGTTTAAATTACCGTCTCCTCATCACTGAAATATGGTAAATGCTAACGTAATAAAACGTTATCTCCAGGGAAGAATGAAAAAAATCAGGCGTACTCCCCAAAAATATTACACTTATTTTTTGTTTAGTTCACACCGTAATCTTCGCGGATGATGGTAGTAATTGATATGTGTTACGCCCCGAATTTAACGGTCACGTTCTTTATCGTGACGTGTTTGGGCTTGAGCGTGGTATGCGCCACGACAAGTCCCACGACTGTTGAACCAATCAGTTACACGCTCAACATAACCGCTTTATACAACCGGACGAACGACAGAGCATACCAAGGTAAGTGTGGATGACAGACTTCAACTTGATAGTGTTAGGGATGAAGGAGAATATGTAATGGACCTCTAGGAGGAATTTATTTCTCTCTCCATTTTTTTTTTTTTATCGGCAAACTTATTTTTACGCACTTTTTTTTACTTGGAAGAAAAATTAATTAACAAGATTGAGGAGTACCCCTGACATCAATGGCAGGCAGGTATAAAGGAAACTCTAATAATAAAAGTTCACCTCGACCACAAGATAAAGCAATGAGTTGCCGTGGACATAAATCATCTCCTTCATATTTTCACAAGCTGAGTACCTTCTTTTTACCCTAGCTTTCTACAGCGTTTTCCATTTGCCCAAAAGTCTACGATGGAGCCATTCATTTCCACCCGTCCTCTCTGAATCAAATCATGTGTTAATGGAGACGATGGGTGGAAATGAACTGCTCCAGAACAGAATTTTTGCAAATGGAGAACGCTGTTAGAAATTGTTTCAAAAATTTCAGCTGAATATAGAAACAATGGCCCCGTGCAATAAAATTGCGACACTTATTGTGAGAGTTGGTCTCAGACACTTTTGAAAAGAAGAAATAAGTATATACGGGCCTTTACAAATCAAGTGTCAAACACTCTTCGTGCAACTTTTCAAAAGTGTCCTGTGTCTGAGAGCAAAGTGTCGCAATTTTATGTCACGTGTATACGGGCCTTAAAACTCAAAAATTGCTCAGCACTTGATGAGGTTTTGTTATCAACACATGTAAAATAAGAGGGAAGGATTAATCGCAATTAATCGTGTTTTAGTTTCACAACGAGCCCAATATTACATAAGACCTAGCCAAACTCGTTAAATTAGCGAGTTTCTGGCTGACTTTTTGTAGTGTATAATAAGCTGTTTTTATTCTACATGATTACAAGTCGCTGTCATATTGGTGGGCGGACAAATTGGAGGGCGCGGTAATGGAAGGAATTCCCGCACCCACAAATATGTCCGTTGTGCATCGGACAAATAGGTAGGCGGTCATATTGGTGGATGGGAAAAATTCCTTCACCCACCAATTTGTCCGAAACACTCCGGACATATTGCTGGGCGGTCATATTGGTGGATGGGAAAAATTCCCTCACCCACCAATTTGTCCGAAACACTTCGGACATATTACTGGGCGGTCATATTGGTGGGTGAAGCCACCAATTTGTCCGTAGTGTATCGGACAAATTGGTGGGCCACCAATATGACCGTAGTCGGTTCCGGACAAAGAGGAGGGTCCACCAGTATGACCGAACCAACCGGAGTTCGCGAGTGTCCCTATCAAATTAGTCAAATAATTGATACACTTCATCTCCTTATTCTTTCCTTCGGGAACTAATACAACCTTGTTTGCAGTTTCCGAAGGAAATAAGAAGGAGAGGAAGTGTGCGGAGAAACAACCTGGAAAAAGGAGTTGTGAATAAATAATTGATAAATAAAACAAAGAAGTAATTATTTCCGAAAAACAGCAATTTCGCAATTTATTTCCTGTCAAATCAGACGTGTATGTGCCTTGTGTAATCTTACATTATTCTATTGTAATCTTACAATAATTGAGCATAGATGACCCTGTCTACGGACATTTAGGGAATTACTCCCCTCCTCACCCCATCACTCAGGCTGGGGGGGGGACCCTTATTATTGCTTTGCCAGCTTTAAGGGGGGGGGGGAGGCGAGACGGGGGACCGCCCGGGGTATCCGGGTCCTAAGGGGCACATTTGGCAAAACGAGGGGGAAAGGCGGACGACATTAAGTGCCGCTAGCGCATTTGATTTATGAATATTTCTAAACGATAAACATGGAAATAAATTAGTTAAAAAGGAGCGTTGACACTGTCTTGGCGCCTACTATTGGCAATTTTGCAGCTAAAATAGAGAAAATACGCTGATCGCTGTTGCCTGGAGGTCCTTAGGCGGCTAAAACTGAGAAAGCGCACTAATGTTCTGTTAATTCAATGGACAGTTATGGGATTACTCCCCTCCTCACCGCTCTACCCTAGTCACAACTGTGAATTCGAGGGATTGGGGAGGCCGAAAATAAAGAAGTTAATCTTTAAATTAAATACTTACCATTATCTACTTGTTTTGAGCTCCCAGAAAAAATTGCTCCCAAGGTGGGCTTCGAACCGACGACCTCCTGATTTCGCGTCAGGAGCTCGAACCAACTGAGCTACCCGGGAGTCTACGCAAAGAGTGAATCCACCCAGGAGAAATCCCCTCTCGGAACTCAAACTGCACCTATTGGGTCAGTGCATGTATTACATCACTTTTTCTTTATATGTCCGTCAATTAGTGAATTGATTGAATTTAGAAGACCCTCTCTACGGAAAATTATGGGATTACTCCCCTCCTCACCGTGCTACCCTAGTCACAACTGTGAATTTGAAGGAGTGGGGAGGCTGAAAATAAAGAACTAACAGCACACGTTGATGGAAGGAGAATTCCATCTCAAAGCCGCGGATACACGCTATAATAAATTCGGTATAAGACTGCGGTTTCAGTGCAAACAGTTGTGTATAATTTAACTGTCTTCAGCACACTATTCGAAAATGTCGGATTTGAATTTGCACCTAGGTTCACGAATCCAACACATCGTTCATTGCAAACGTTGATGAAAATGTTGGTTTAGAATGCCAGACGGTTTTCAGAAAATAAGCAATCCACTGACTTTCACAAAGCAGGTATATACCCTCATCCACCTTGGGTTGCGGAAAAAGCGGTGCTTCTTGGTAAAAAGTACTTATCGGCGAAGATCAATCGCGTCTTCATAAAAGGTTCTATTTAGATTTACGGTGGGGTGAAGTCCACTCCACAGCCTCCACTCCACAGATTATCCTGGTAAAATTAACAACCTTTCACTCTATCCCACACTTTTGAGGGAGGCTGAATTTCCCTAAAACCCTTTGTCGGCGAAATAATTAACCATTTTCCTTGAATATTACTCTTGGAAAGCAGTGCTTTATATGTATATTTATATATTTTTTTAAAAGATGCGGGTGTAGAGGAAGGCTCTCAGTAAGTATAACGGAATTCATTTTGACAGAAGTCATCAAACTCCGTTTTATTTTCATTTTCAATGAGAAGTAGTGTGTTTAATTCAATTTTTTCACCTTCATTTATTCCCAAAGGCTTATTGCAAAGAACAACAAAAAAAGCTCTTTTCGTTCGGAATGTGCTCAATTCTTTGAAATATTACAAAGGGGTGCGATAATCTGAGTTTGGTATTTTGGTCCTGACTAATCAGGCAAGTTTTTACAAAATTTGACAGACCTGGATAGCATTTCAAGATTCGCTATCATGCGATCAAGTTACGGCTAAACTGCCCAAAATTGATACAAACCTCTACAATCTGACTGCTTGCTGGAAAAGTACGACTACTTCTGGAGATAAGTGGACCAATTCCCACTGAAAAATGTTAGCTCTTTCCAGGAGTGCCATCAGATTTCATGTACGTGCAACCGTTCTCGACTTATAAGCGCTGAATCCAATAAAACCAACGTCATGGCTAAAAATTCTAAAATATCGATTACTTCGAAAACGGTCGGAAATCGGGCCTATGTCTATAGGGACTTTTTCGGTCCATGTTGGACCTTGAAAAACCCCCTTAATTTTTTTTTGTTTTTTATTCTAATGAACGATGTGCCCCTAGGGATTAGAAGATGGCAAATTCATATTTCACATCTGAGCAGAGACAGTACGCCACTATATTCATAACACTGCTTAACCTGAGGGTGAAGAAGAAAATACCATTTTTGACCACAATTACGTTATTTTTATCTTCCCCCGTCCATCAAAATGCATGATCGAACCTTTTTTTTTCTTCTTTTGATCGGGGCACACGGAGCTACTAAAAAGAAACCAAACTGTTTGGAAACTTCAGTCACTACCGTGTGTGGAGTCTTGTCAAAATACAAGGAAAATACTCGAAGGTGACTGGTTTGTAATTCATGTTTCCAACCAGTTTCTTTTCAGTCGCTCCGTGTGTACACGGGCTTAGTGAATAACTTCTGAGATAATCTGCAGCTGCCTACTACCAAAGAATATTTATTTTGATGACAAAACAGGTGAATTTTTTGATCAACACCTTAACTATCAGCAATTGATAAAGCCCTTATATATAGGCCTCTTAAATTTTACCCAAAGTGATAATCTGGATTCGAATAGAATGGAATTCGTTAGCGGTGTCTTTTATTTACCAAAATATTGCCTATTCCTATACAAAATACCTTACCCCCTCTCCATCAAATTAATTAACTACAGTGAATCCCTTGATGTAGGGATATCCCTGGAAACTAGAGAATTCTGGGTTATTTAAAAACCTTGCCATACCGAACGCGGAACGACCGTGTAGACTTCAATATAGTTATCATTAACTGAACGCAATTTTCATAGTACATTTCACTAAAAAAGACGAAAATGGCCCTTTACCCGCAAGTTGACATTTAGGTGGACATACAAGAGCAGATATCTGCGGTAGATTTTGTGTTTCTCTCCGATGATTTTTCGCGCCGCTGCAACGCTAAACGTCTAAAAATCGTTTGTTCTGTATAGGTGTCTTTTTCATTTCTCAAGCAAATTATCTAAAACTTTTAACACTCTTTAATGTTTAGATTTCGTATGGATCTTGTTATGTCACATACTTGAAGTGAAACAGTAACCACAAAAATTTCAAAAAATAATTTTTTTGAAAATAAATAAATTAATTTTAACGCATACTAAAAAATTATTAATTACCTACCTGCGCTTCTCTACAACCAAGATAGCTGAACCTACAATTTCAGAAAAAAATGTAAGATTACACAAGGCACATACACGTCTGATTTGACAGGAAATGAATTGCGAAATTGCTGTTTTTCGGAAATAATACTTCTTTGTTTTATTTATCAATTATTTATTCACAACTCCTTTTTCCAGGTTGTCTCTCCGCACACTTCCTCTCCTTCTTATTTCCTTCGGAAACTGCAAACAAGGTTGTATTAGTTCCCGAAGGAAAGAATAAGGAGATGAAGTGTATCAATTATTTGACTAATTTGATAGGGACACTAGCGAACTCCGGTTGGTTCGGTCATACTGGCGGACCCACCGCTTTGTCCGGAACCGACTACGGTCATATTGGTGGCCCACCAATTTGTCCGATACACTACGGACAAATTGGTGGCTTCACCCACCAATTTGACCGCCCAACAATATGTCCGAAGTGTTTCGGACAAATTGGTGGGTGAGGGAATTTTTCCCATCCACCAATATGACCCCCCACCAATTTGTCCGATACACAACGGACAGATTGGTGGGTGCGGGAATTCCTTCCATTACCGCACCCACCAATTTGTCCCCCCTCAAATATGTCCAAACCCCAATTATTTTACTTCCGCAAATTTCACGACGTTTTAGAGCCTAGGCTTTAATAGTACGTTACATTACGAGGCGAGTAATAGTAGATTTCATCACAAGATTAGTGTAAGTGGTGCATTACCTGCAGGTTCTTGTTTGGCGGACGAGGCTTGCCGAGGCCGCTAATTAAAAACGAGCGGGTAGTACCACTTAATAGTCGAGTGATGTATTATTTTTCGCGAAACCGTCATCGAATATTACCCAGTTTTATACTTTTGAAAAAAAAAAAAAAACCATGTCTTAAGATATTTCTATAATCACGGATGAGGTGATAACATTTCAACAAAGGTTGCACAAGGTTATAGAAAACTGGCATGTAAAAAACTTTTTGTACAGCAGGGCGTAAAGACTCGAAATTCGACCGCTAGGAGAGTCTTGAGCGGGCGACATGAGGTTCATTCCGCCCGTTACGTCTTCTTTTAGGTCTTTTGTTTTGTTGTTTTTTAGTGCATTTCATTCTGAAAATGCACTGTTGGTCTCGTCGTGCTGGTGGCAAACATGGGTCATGTCATGTTTTTTTCACGTTTCAGAACCTCTAGAACACGAATTCAGTGGTCTCCAGGATTCATTAAAATATTTTTTCCTACTTTTGTTTTTAAATTGTACATTAGCCCGAAAAACACAAAAATAAGCACTGCAAATTACGCTGAGAGGCGATTAAAGTTATCTCTGTATCAGCTACGTCATCCTTCCATTCACTGGCTTAAGTGTGTGTTCACTTCAGCCTGTGGAGTCCGTGCAACCTATCAAAATGCTTCATTTTTCGAAAGAATTAATTTTTCTTTGCTTAGTAGACTCCTGCCCCCCTATTCTGTAACTCGTAACGCGTGCGTCAGCAAAATTTCTCAGCTGATTATTTTCAATTATTCACCTTGTTTATTTCGCTAACGCACGCGTTAAGAGTTACAGAATAGGGGGGCAGAGGTGCGTAGCACAAAGCTTCTGAACAGGGGGGTGATTCTGTAACTCGCAAAATTTACGGGTCGGAACTTGGAAGGAGGGTGAGAGGATGTACCCCGTTGCCTTGGATTTTTCACGCATTTGTCTAGAATTTATTATTTTTTCTTCGAGACCCATAGAAGAGGTAAATAACTGGAGAAAGCCTGAATTGGCTGTGGGTGGGTAGAAGGGTTGTCACAAATATTGCCTCCAAAGTACGCCTTCAGAACCTTGAATTTACTTCTCCATCGTCAGGTTATCAACAAAAATGCTCACCTCCCCCCTGAGATTAATGCAAAATTACAAAAAAAGAGCCCGAGTTAGAAAGAACAAGGGGTATTTCGGGGAATTTGTTCGGTAAAAACTAAATCAAACTCGTCAACACTCTCGTTCTCAAAGCGTGGACGACTTGATGTTCATACGATTTCACTGTAAATGTCATCGTTCGTGGCACGTAGCCGTGTTTTCAAGTGTATTTTGGTGTTTATTTTCTAAATAAGTGGCCCTGATCGCGTTCCATCAACATACTAGGACAAATATTACATGGGCGAGACAGTCACGAGTTCAGAAAGAGCCGCTCTGTCTCTTGAGGACTGTGAAACAAGGATTCGAACAAAAGTCGCCACACTCATGCAGTTAATTCTCGCTGTGCTCGAACCACGGGTCTTCTCATTCGCAGAGCTGATACATATAATGTTTCTGAATTAGTTTGTTTCTTCCTTGCGAGCGATTATTATGTGAAATAAACGTTCGTGATTTCTTAGCCCTGTATTTCTCTTTGCTATCAGAGGATCGACCCCTGAAGAAACATACCCAAAAGTACACAACACATCAGTAAAAAACAAGTTATCTCGAACTCAGAAACATAGTCCAGTCAAACGGTAGTTCCACGTGGACAAAAATCTCGTCTTCGATTTTTTCACTTTATTCTATGTTTTTTGGGGTAAGGAACACGAATCTGAAGAGATCCAACAATATTTCCTTGTGCGTTTTGAAAAAATCGCGAAAAACTGCTCATTTTTGGCACTTTTTTCAATTTTTTGCTTATAACTCCTTAATGACGCATTCTACGGAAAATGTTACCCTCTCATTTTTTGAAAAGCATTGAATTCTGCGTCGAATCGTTCTTTCTTTTGTCACAGTTGACACAGCCGTTTCACCGGTATTGATTTTTTTTTAAATGGTCATTTTTTGCCACTTTTGGTAAAATTAATAAAAATTACTAAGGCAGCAGCAACTTAAAAACGGCTGTTCCAATCGGAAAATGTCATAAAATCAAAGTGGTCCAGAATTGAATTTTACATAAGTGAAAAGTCTTGGAACCTACAGAAAAAATCAGTGGTATCAGTTATGCGACAAAAACGCGAAAAAAGGCGGCCCAAAAACCACGTTTTTCAGCACATTTTTGCCAGTAGCTCGGGAACTAGTAGTCGAATTTTTTTCTCTGAAAAACGATCTGAAAGCTGATTGAATTTTCTATTAGACCTATTATATGAAATTTCATTTGAAGATCAACATAAGACAGGGCCATAACGTCAAACAATTTGACATTTTATGCAAAAAGGCGTTTTTTGTAACACTTCGGCCTATAACTCAAAAACTATCCATCCGATTAAACTTTAAAGAAACTCATCTGAAAGCTCGTTAAATTTCCTATAAGGAGTCATGTATGGCGTTGTTATGAAGACCCGATAAGTGGCAATAAAACGCAGTGGGAAATTCGCAAAATGAGTAATTTTCCAATAATTCCTTTCTTCAGCCGAACGTTTTGGCATTACTATCGAACGAAGCCTTCGATGAAAATTGCACTATTTTTCAGTGAAAGCTGGTGAAATTTACAGTCAGAAACCATATTTGCCAAATTTTTCAAGGCCCGGAAAATATTCTGTACAGGGCGATGAAAATAGGCTTTGTTTCAAAAAAGTGGCTATGCCCACCAACTTTGTCCACAAATGTTAAAACTCAACATATCACCAGTATTATAGTTAGCGTCAGAGATTACATCACTCAACTGAGAGTTGAACTACTTTTATTTTTTCACGCAATTTTGCCAAAAGCGACTAAAAATTACCATTTAAAAAAAAATCAATACCGGCGAAACGGCTGGGTCAATTGTGTCAAAATAAAAAATGATTCGACGCAGAACTTGATGCTCTTCAAAAAAGAACAGGGTAAAATTTTCCGTAGAATGCGTCATTGAGGAGTTGCAAGCGAAAAACTAAAAAAAGTGCCAAAAATTTTCAGTTTTTCGCGATTTTCTCAAAACGCACAAGGAAATATTGTTGGATCTCTTCAGATTCGTGTTCCTCACCACAAAAAACATGGAATAAAGTGAAAAAATAAAAGACGAGATTTTTGTCCACGTATGGTATTTTTTTTATACGGTTTGACTGGACTAAACATGACGTATTCCATGAAAAAAACAAGAGTGACGGATTTCCCGGTGGCTTCTGTCGTGATTCCCGGAAGAGGATTGGAGGTACTTGCGCACGTTGAAATATCCAATCAACAACTCGCGCATGGTCGACCGTTTAAAATGAAGATTCTCCGGAGTATATTTGTTGGTTATTCACTTTACTAATGCCCTGTGAAACAATCTAAAAACTCACAGTGACAATTTCTAGACATACTAGAGGAAAACATTTAGGCCGTGGTATAGAAAGTCAAAATCATAAAATCGTGTTTCTTTTTACCGCAGGCTCCTTTTTTGGCACCTACTGAGGGGAAATAAAATGATGAAAATGAAAAATGAAACGGAGTCGGTTCGGTTGCCTATACGATATGGGAAGGCGGACTCTTGTTAGAGGAATTATTTGCAATTAAAATCTTTATTCCGGCCTAAATTTCATTCATAATTGATTGATATCGTTCTAACTTATGAGGTTTGACTCGATTGTCGCATGAATGAAATGCACTTCTCCCGACAGGCTGCTGTCGGAACAAAACTTTTTTCAGATTACGTTAATTTTCAGATCAGTTACATTAGGTTAAATGGTATGTCACAATTTCACCATTGCGGAGTGCCTGGGTTCGAATCCGAAACAATTTTTTTTTTAATTTTTTTTTTTGTTCCTCCCTTTTTGGCCCACCTCGGAATTTTTTACTCAAGATTTATTAGGCTGTAGGCAAATAAAATAAAAGAGACGGCTCAAAATACAATGTCAATGAAATTTTTTGGTAATTGGGTGGTCCAGTAAGGCATAGCGTTAATTTAATAGCTCCCCTCCGCCGAGAACTCCCCTGCCATATCAACGGATTTGGTTCACTAGGGTCTCATACGAAAGCGCGTTCATTTCTCATTACTCGAGTCAATTTTGGGGGCAATTGCAGCAACAGCCGTGCGGTAGCAAATTTTCAACTAATTCAAACCCCTCTTTTACACCGTTCCCGTGGACCGATTCATCTGGATCACGAACTTGTCCGAGATATTCACGCTATTGATTACCAAATTTGGTTGCCCTAAGTCAAAAATTGCGACCGTGATCGTGCTAACAAAAAAGTGCTATATATATATATAGCAAATCGAACCGACCTCGGATTCGTGTTCTAGGGGTTCTGAAACGTGAAAAAAAAGTATCACAACCCATATGTGCGACCATCAGGGCGAGACCAATAGTGCATTTTTTGAATGAAATGCACTAAAAACTTGACTTGGGGTTACTTTGTGGTTCACAAGGTGCACCTCCCACCATAACCACACATTCTCGCGTGAAAATTCCGCAGTTTAATTCACTAGGTATCGTAAAAACCATGGCAACGAGGTACCTCCCCTCGCCTTTCTTCCATTTTACGACACGTAAATTTTGCAAGTTACAGAATCACCCCCAGGGGCTTTAAAGACTGGTTTTTATGATTATTATTGTAATAAGTATGGACTTCGGTTGTGCATAAAATAGCGTACAACACTCGGGCGGTATTCCTCATTACGATCTCGGGCGGCAACTGCCCGTCGACTTCCCGTCGCCCTCGACCATCATCAGCATCATCAGCGCTAATTTTGTCCTTGTTTTTGTACCTTCCTTTATAGGCTGTGAAAAATGATTTTTCGCGCTACCTGCTTCGTATGTTGCCCATTACGATATCATAATAACTACAGTAAGTTGCATTTTTCATAACCTGGTACTTTATAGCTTCAGTTTTTGAAAACTGTACAGTAAAGGTTTAAAACTGACATGAAAAGTTGTTTACATGCCAGTTTTCTTTAACCTTGAGCAATCTTTGTTGAAATCTTATCACCTCATCCGTGATTATAGAAATATCTGAAGACATGTTTTTTTGTCAAAAGTATAAAACTGGGTAATATTCGACGACGGTTGCGCGAAAAATAGCGTACATCACTCGACTATCAAGTGGTTCTACCTGCTCGTTTTTAATTAGCGGCCTCGGCAAGCCTCATCCGCCAAACAAAAAACTCGCAGGTAATGCACCACTTACTAATCTTGTAATGTAATCTACTATTTCATGTCAGTTTCAAACCTTTACTGTACAGTTTTCAAAAACTGAAGCTATAAAGTGCCAGGTTAGGAAAAATTTAACTTACTGGAGTAATCATGTTATATCGTAATGGGCAACTTACGAAGCAGGTAGCGCGAAAAAATTATTTAATTAATTTTGTTTTCAATCAAAGTGAAAAAAACAACAACAAAGGAAACGCGTTTGACAAAGGGTCTTCACTTTCTCAGTACTGTAGTGTAGTCATCCCACATGATCAAGAGACAATCCTCCTTTTTTTAATTCCATCGATCAGTTCCACTCCCCCTTCATCCACCTTCACTCTTTACCGCACAGCGTGCGTAAACACCTTCTTTACGCACGCTGAACATCTACGTTGAACCCTTCTTTATGAACGATCGTAGGAAAACGTGTGAGATGAAGGATCGCCAGGGCTAGTTTCGCAGGGGGGGGGGGATTTCCAACAAGCCACGCCACTGCACCAATACCTTCCCGTTTGACGACGAGGAAGATGAGGACGACTCCGATGCGAGGATCGACGCCCGTTTTCAGTGTGTCCATCTCGATATCGTCGGTCCTCTTCCCCAGTCTGAAAACATGAGCTGCATTCTCACAATGATTGATCGCTTCTCTTCGGAGCCCGAAGCAATTCCCATTCGAGACATTTCGGCTGAAACTGTCGCCGACATCTTTCTCAGAGAGTGGATCTCACGCTACGGAGTCCCCCATCGAATCGTCACCGACCGAGACCGACAATTCGATTCACATTTGTTTCAACGACTTAACCAGCGCCTCGGTATAAGCCATTTTAAAACTACGGCGTATCACCCCCAATCAAATGGCAAAATCGAGCGTTGACATCGTTCACTTAAAACAGCCCTTAAGTGTCAAGAATGTCCAGACTGGTTCTCGAAACTACCGACAGTACTTCTCGGCCTGCGAGTAGTTCCTAACGTTTCCGGATACTCAACTGCAGAGCTTCACCTAGGTTGCCCTCTACGTTTCCCTGGCGATCTCTTCGATTCAACGGATTCATCGAACGCCAAACCTCACTCGTTTCTGCAACGTTTGAGGGATTTCTTTCACGAGGTCAGGCCAGAAATCGAATTCCACCGGTAAATTTTTCGTACACCATGACTTAGGTGACACTCGCCTTGTTTTCGTTCGTGTCGATTCGGTAAAGAAACCTCTCCAACAGCCTTACGAAAGTCCATATTCCGTTATTAAAAGAGACGACAAATGTTTCACAATCGACATAAAAGGCAAACACGTCATCGCCTCGATCGACCGGTTAAAACCTGCTTTCCACCTTGCTGATCTCAAACCTCGGTGCTCAAGTCTTTTGCTCCTCGCGAGTGGAACTACATCGTCTCATTTTCATTCGTCGAAGGAATCCACATCGCTCACGACTCATCACCGGCACGTTCGCTGGAGGGGGGTTGATGTAGCATCCCCTTCATAATTGATTATTTTAATTATAAAAAGAGCCGGTTTGTTATTAGCTGCTAAATATATTCCTTTTGGTGTTCCTATCTGATTCATGTAATTCGTAGCGTTAAACGAACTTACATACTAAAATATTATTGATTTTCATTTTATGGTTTTCGTCACTCATTTACATAATTTAAAATCCCGCCAACAGTCGGCTAATTGTAAGAATATTTTATCTACAGTGAAAACAAGTTTCAATTACACTTTGCCAATAAAAATACATCTATCTTATTACCATTGATAATTTTTCGATCATTAAGCCACTCATCCTGGTAAGGCCCAATGGTTAACACAGATAACGACGCAGGTAGAGAGCAGCCGGGAAACATCTCCTCCACTCCCCCCCCCCAGTACCACTCCCACCGGGGAAAGCTCAAAGCATCTCGACAGGCAGGGGGAAAGCTCAAAGCTCAGAGAGAGCCAAGGGCTCTCTGTCTTGAATGATTTATTATACCGTTGTGTTTAAAGCGTTTAGTGGAGAAACAAGATTCCTTGCCTGTCTGTCTGCAGGATTGTTAGGAATTTTGGTGTTTGACATGTGACAATGAGATTTGTTTTGGCCTGCGGGTGCCTAGATGGGGTGCATTACCCCGATCAAATGAATATGTTACTCAAGAAATTAGTTAATTACCTAAAGTTACTTTCAACATTCACGAAATAATAAAAAATTTTACTGCAGACTACAGTCCCTATCAAGAACCCAATTCTCTCACTATTTGACCCAGGTCCCAGGCCCTCCAAGCGGTAATTAGAATCGATTACGGCCAAACTCGGCACTTGTACCAAATAACTAATAATTTTGCGGCCAGTCACATTTTGCCCGAACTTGCCCCCAGGACATGGGCAGACAATGACGGAGCCCGTTACAGACGTGCGACAGTACTTTCTAGTATTTCCCTACACGTAAACTCCAACGCGGGTTTTTATTACTAAGCAAAGCGTGACAGACTGCTATTTGAGCACATGCACATTATTAGATCTGCAAAAAAGCCTGTTTGCCGAGAAGGGAAGAACCCATCATGCTTTCAACACTGTTGTGTAGCGCAGGCTTTAGTATATTGTGCAGTATACAAATGTGTAATACATCAGGTTGGAGAAGAAAAGAAGTGTCCCTGTCAGTTTGAATGTGGGGTTTGTGTGTGCTGGTTGGTTGGGTGTGGGTGACATTAAAGGTTAGTTCCGTAGATGAAAAGAGGAAAAATACCTGTTTAACGTTTTAATGCTGTGAATTCTGGGACAATAGCTTATTATTTAGAATTTGAGTATATAAGAAGCTGTCTTGTACATCTACCATTCGTACTGAACATGTAAGCCTGTGTAATAGGACTGTGAAAAGGACATGTAATAGTGATTGAGAACGTTTTGAGGTACACAGCTAGGGTTTAAAATCGTATATTTATTGCATTGCACTCGGGGTTATTCTGAATACGAGAAAAACCGTTTCACGTCCATTAAACGGTAATACATTCGAAAAATTCCTTTTAGTGCATTTTTATTTTATCCTCATCGACGAGACGTATAAATGTTAAAATTACGTTGCCGTACGATCGCTTCAATGATTCTATCAAGCGCTAACGCGCTTTGGCACAAAAATCAGAAGTCATAAGACCCCGGTCGGTATTGCATTTGGGCCAAATCGGTCGAGGTGGAGAGGGGGAAAATAGGGGTTGAAATGGTCAAAAAATCACTATAAATCACCAGTTGATTCTAGAAGCATCATATTCGGTACATATACTCCATGTTAGAGTAGCCTTTGATTCCCATTTTAATTTTTTGAAAAAGTCGAAGGGGAGGGGGTGTTGCCCCCGGAGTGGAAGTAAGTGTGTGGTCTTGTTAGCACGATATCTCTCAAAGAAATCAATTTAGCGGAACGCGCTTTGGCACAAATATCAGTAGCCATAAGACACCGGTCGGTATTGCATTTGGGCCCAATCGGTCAAGGTGGAGGGGGGGAAAATAGGGGTTGAATGGTCAAAAAATCACTATAAATCACCAGTTGATTCTAGAAGCATCATATTCGGTACGTATACTCCATGTTAAAGTAGCCTTTGATTCCCATTTTAATTTTTTGAAAAAGTCGAAGGGGAGGGGGTGTTGCCCCCGGAGTGGAAGTAAGCATGTGGTCTTGTTAGCACGATAACTCTCGAATAAATCAATTTAGCGGAACGCGCTTTGGCACAAAAATCAGTAGTCATAAGACCCAGGTCGGTATTGCATTTGGGCGAAATCTGTCAAGGTGGAGGGGGGGAAATAGGGGTTGAATGGTCAAAAAATCACTATAAATCACCAGTTTATTCTAGAAGCATCATATTCGGTACGTATACTCCATGTTAGAGTAGCCTTTGATTTCCATTTTAATTTTTCGAAAAAGTCGAGGTGGTGGGGGTGGTCCTTCCGGTGTGGAAGTGTAAAAATAGCGTTGAACTTCACTAGTTCATCTTAGCGCTCTAAAATTCGACTCAATAATTTAATGTAACGAAAGCCCTGGGTTCCATTGAGATTTATCGAAAACTTTGATGGGGGAGGGTGAAATGGGGGATGAAATTTCAAGAAAGAAAGAAAGAAAGCTTAAATTTTTTTGTTCTGTAGCCTCTAAAGTATCTTAACATAACATTTTATCATTCAACAAAGCATTTATTGATAAACGTTTTCGATTCATGCAGCTTGATTTGATTTGACAGGCCACGTAACTATAAAAGCGAACGCTGTAATCGAATCTCAAGAAATTTACCTTCACTCTTCCGGCTTGGATATTCTGGATGTTACCGTTCGAGGAGATCCGTACTCAGTCAGCGTTCTCGGGTTCACAACGTACCAAAATAACGACACTCTCTTGATACGAACCTCCAGGTTCAGAGTTGGGGATCCATTGACCATACTCGTGCAATTTAGGGGCAATATCAGCGACACCCTCAAAGGATTCTACAGGAGCACTTACATTCCTTTTCAGTCGTTAGTCGATTTTGTGTATTGGTTAATCCTTTGTTAATTGGTTCACATTGTGTGCCTGTATTATTATAGATGGGTCGATGCAACACAATTTCAACCGATTGAGGCGAGAAAAGCCTTCCCCTGTTTTGACTTGCCAAAATTCAGGAGTCACTTTGCGTTGAATTTCGTCATTAATCAAACTATGGATGTCGTTTCAAACATGCCGGTGCTGTCATCAGAAATGGGCCAATTGTAAGTGACTACGATCATTTTTTTTTTTTTTTTTTTCATGGACAATATTTGGTCCAAATACTCCTATCCTCTACTTTGCAATCAATTGTAGTAAAGAAGAACTAAGCATGCTGTTCTTCCATTGAAAACAGTGCCATTTATTTTAAGCCACGTATACATATTTGTGTATTATTTATCTTTATACAGACCCGGCACAAAAATTATACGATTTCAACAAACGCCACGCATGCCCACCTATCTTCTGGCGTGGATTATTTACGATCCATCAACCTTCGGCCGTCTGTACTCCTCCAGTTTGAATGACACCAGCTTGAAAATATCAATATGGGGGCGACTAGCCCTTCGAAACCAATCAATCAGCCAGATTATCGCGCAACAGTACGCGCCCAAGGTCCTCAGCGCCCTGGAACAGTTCACCGGTTTCTCTTACACCCAAACAATGCCCAAATTGGATATGGCCGCTCTTCCAAATTTTGATGCTGCAGCGATGGAGAATTGGGGATTGGTCACATTTAGGTATGAACGAACGGAGGGGATCAAGGCCCAGCCAGAAATTTGACATATATTTTCTTCCCCCATCAACCTCGTTAGAGAGTCTAGACTAATGTACGATTCAGCTTCAACCAGTCAAGATCTTCTGTCTCTCATGTTAACCGTAAGCCACGAATTATCCCATCAGTGGTTTGGAAACCTAGTGTCAGTGTACTCATGGGCTTACACTTGGCTCAATGAAGGATTCGCCACTTACTTTGAATATACGAATTTGGTGTGTTTTAAAACAGATTTTATAATTTCAACGGAAGAACTTTGAAAAAGTTGATTTTAAAACGATTATTAATGTACCTCAGGGTTACGACGAACTTCTTGTTGTAAACGCGATTCAGTTGATCATGCGGCAGGATTCTTCTGGTGCTCTTCCGCTTACAAAAGAAGACGTAGATACAAGCGAGGAGATCAGTGATATTTTTGGCCGAATTTCCTACTCGAAAGGTTAGCTTAAGTTGCAAAAATTCTCGTCATTAAGGAAATGCTGTCTTCAGTAAAATGTGTCAAGCGCAGGAGCGGCTATTCTTCGCATGGTAAAAAGCTTCGTTGGAGAGGAAAATTTCCAAAACGGTATTCGCGTGTATTTAAGGAATGCAATGACGTGAGTGACCACCGCAACAACTAGACAATTATACCTCCTCCATCCAGTTTCCGAAGCTGTTTGGAGTGGGTCATTGCACAGCTAGCACAATTGTACAAACAAAACTGAAGAAATATTTGGGAGAAAATACTTACGGGCATTCCACTGATGTTCCATTTCTCATATTTGAAGAATGTCAGAACGGTTTATAGTCCTGAAGCCAATGGCAAAAATTAAAGTTAAACTGAAAAATCGTGCTAGTTTGGTGCAACGTCCATAATAATGATTTTATTTTCATTCGTTAATCTTCGCTCATTCAGCTCCTCGATCGTCCCTAATTCTACCGACTCGAACGTACCATTTGCTAACGTAACTTATCCCAGCCTTTTATGGGATGCGCTTAACGGAATGAATTCATCAGTGTCTCCTCCTATTCCGGCGCGTTTGAGTGATATTATGAAAGCATGGACTGACACGCCTTCATATCCTTTGGTTCGGATCATTAGGAATGGAACAACCAGCTTTGACTACTTCATCAGTCAGGTACTCATTTGCAGAGGGAGCGGTGAAAAAAGTGGTTTATGGTTGTTGCTTCGTCATTGTTAGGAACTCCAAACGAGTAACGCTTCTATTCGTACACCATCATCGTGGTGGATTCCAGTCACATCATTAGACAGAACACTGAATAGAACAAATCTCACTTGGGTGAAGGAAGGAGGTTTGTGGCATGCTCCAGCACTAGCAGGTAGTTGGTACTACGTTAACGTGAACGCAACAGGTATGTATGCCCCTCCCCCCTTTACCGATAATCTATGCGAAATGGTAGTAAATGGCGGGATTGCAGGCTATTATAGAGTCTTATACGACGATGAAAACTGGGTGAAACTAGCGGAGGCTTTAAAAGAAAACCCATGTCCACTCTGGCCGTTGGCTCGCTCGCAGATTTTAACCGACGCTCTGTCTCTCTTGATGTCGGGTCACTTAAACCCAAACATTGCGCTAAGCGTTGTCGAATTTCTGAAAACCGAGGACAGTGACATAGTCTGGACGTCCGCTTTCAACAGCCTCATGGTCATTAGCAATGATTTGATCGATTCAGTTAATTGGGACACTTGGCAGGTGAGTTGAAAATTAACGATACCAATCTCTACTTTAGTTAAACACATTTTTCAGACCTATGTTATGGGACTAATGGCCAATGTGTCAAAAATGAATAACGTAGAACATGCGATGAATAATGGTCTACAAAGTGGTGAAATAAGAAAAGGGATTCACGCGACAAATATAGTGAAAAATGCGTGTTTCTACGGCAATTCAACTTGTATTCAATGGGCCAATGACTTGAAAAAAAATTACGACGGGTACAACCATTGAATTAGTTTAATAGTTTACTCATTAAGAAACCTATTGTGTGGTTTGTTTCAACACAGGTATAGTCGGAACCTACAAAGCGCACTGTTGTGCTTCACCATGAAGAATATAACAATGAACGAATGGTTGTCAATGTACTCGAGGTACGAAAGTGCCACATATCCGGCCGAAAAACAGACAATTCTTCAAAACCTCGCCTGTGTCGAAGATCGCAACATTTTGACATCGTAAGTACATATCGTAGTCAAAATTACTTGATGGAGTTGAAGGGCTAGTAGAAAAAATAACGTTGAAACGGCTGGTAAAGAACAAATTGCATTGTTTGCATTGGTACGGTTGAGTGGGCATTGGATATTGGATAGGCTTCAACCGGCACGACCAAACAGAGTTGAAGGAAGGGTGTCTTAGACTGATCTTTTTGCACCTTTTGTCCGCTTTTGTTCGTGCGACACAGGCTGTGGGGGGGGGGACCCTTATTATTGCTTTGCCGGCTTTAAGGGGGGGGGGGTGAGACGGGGGACCGCCCCGGGGTATCCGGGTCCTAAGGGGCACATTTGGCAAAACAAGGGGGAAAGGCGGACGACATTAAGTGCCGCTAGCGCATTTGATTTATGAATATTTCTAAACGATAAACATGGAAATAAATTAGTTAAAAAGGAGCGTTGACACTGTCTTGGCGCCTACTATTAGCAATTTTGCAGCTAAAATAGAGAAAATACGCTGATCGCTGTTGCCTGGAGGTCCTTAGGCGGCTAAAACTGAGAAAGCGCACTAATGTTCTGTTAATTCAATGGACAGTTATGGGATTACTCCCCTCCTCACCGCTCTACCCTAGTCACAACTGTGAATTCGAAGGAGTGGGGAGGCCGAAAATAAAGAAGTTAATCTTTAAATTAAATACCATTTTCTACTTGTTTTGAGCTCCCAGAAAAAATTGCTCCCAAGGTGGGCTTCGAACCCACGACCTCCTGATTTCGCGTCAGGAGCTCGAACCAACTGAGCTACCCGGGAGTCTACGCAAAGAGAGAATCCACCCAGGAGAAATCCCCTCTCGGAACTCAAACTGCACCTATTGGGTCAGTGCATGTATTACGTCACTTTTTCTTTATATGTCCGTCAATTAGTGAATTGATTGCATTTAGAAGACCCTTTCTACGGACAATTATGGGATTACTCCCCTTCTCACCGTACTACCATAGTCACAACTGTGAATTCGAAGGAGTGGGGAGGCTGAAAAAAAAGAAGTTATGGGGAAAAATCGGTAACTAGCGGCAAAAATGAGGAAAAACTCTAATTCGCGGCTAAAATAAATAAAAATGGCTAATTAAAGGGTTTGATGAAGTGGGGGTGAAAGAATCGCCCAGGTCGCTAAATATCTAAGGCCGGCACTTGAGTTGGGCTTGACTTGTACCACACTCTTGGTACAATTTCAAAATTGACTTTTTGGGTTTGAGGCGATGCTTAGACGGTTATTATTACCATGGAGGTACTATCCGCGCGCCGAAAGAATGCCCCTGACGAAAAATTCCCTCCAACCACCCCCTCGTCTGATATACTGCCTTTTCTAAAAAATATGAGCGCCCTCTGAGCAAGGAGGCAGACCATCAACCTGCAGAAGGGTAAGAGGAACCCTGTCCGTTATCGAAGAGCCTAATGTTTTTGAGACTGCAATACAAGTGTCACAATTCTTTTCTCAGGGGCATTCTTTCGGCGCGCGGTGTGTAGGAACTTCCACTTGTGGAGGGAGCGCAAGGCTTTTTAAACGTAGAATCGTGTGAAGCCAATGTCCGCCATTACACACGTACTGTTATCATTCACATTGATGACGGGAGAGGAATTTTTTCACTGATCAAGTATCACATTGTCAATGTTTGTGTTGGGTGAGGCCTCATAACAGGTGGTGTGTATTAATGGCGACCGGCTTCACGAAAAATGCGTTTCACTCCCTCTACTTGTTGTTACGTAGTCACCACGGTGGAAATGTTCCAAATCGGCGTGGGAGGAATATTTTCTTTCTTCCCACAAAAGAACTTTCTTCAACAAAATTGAAAGTCCACGGCCTCGTAACACTATAACATTAGCTCTGTTCGTGCACCTACTCTGAGGTGTACCAGGGCGCGTAAGTGCACCCCAAAAGCGTTCGCGAGAAATTGGGGCAGGTTAGTACAGACTGGTGTAAAGATGAGGGTCGTGAGAGGGGGCTTTAGGGTACAGAGAAGGTAACACGGCTGTTTGTGTTTTGCCCTGCACTGCCCTACACTTTTTCTTCGCGAACAGACATATACGGCACAAAGCCGTCCCAGATTAAGGGTTTTCAACATGAAACGAACACTTGTCTCTATCCCACCCATTCCCCAGCGCCTACTCGGCCAAAAAACAGGAAACTTGATTCAAAAATCTTATTTTTCATCCCAAATAAACTACTCGTTCGTCGATCAATCGACGATTAATCACTAAAAAAACTTGCGCACAACCAAATCAATTAACCGCCATTGTTCCCACGCGTTGCGTCTGTTCTTGTTCATCTTAATTGCGATTATTTGTTCCCACCCCCAACGTTGATCAGGATGAAATTGTGGGAGAGGAACGATTTGGCGTGATTATTTGCCGTATAATTGCCTAATAATCGAAACATAGTTGTTTTTTTAGTATGAAAAACGCGAAAATGACGTTTGTTTTGAAAAGAAATCATTTCCTCTTAGCTGAATACTATTTTTTGGTTTGCTTTCAAAATAATTTGTTCTAAAACTTTGTAACTAATTTTTCCGGATTTCTCTGGTGCAATGTTCATGCGAATTGACTACAACGTTTCCGAAAACAGATCACTTTTCACTTTTTTGTCGAAATCATCAATAGGGCCAGTAGCACATAATCAAGGTCATAATCGCAAGAAGTACTTCAAAATGCTTTTTATATTTTAATAACGAACGGGAAATGCAGTTTCTGGGGCATAATTAAAAACAACAGAGCTCTATTCTGCGTTTATGCCCCCAGAGAGCCAGGTGTAGGGCAAAAATACCAATCACGGGGCTAAACAGAAACAGAATAGCCGTATTCACGCACTTGTATTTATTTATTTCAGATTTCTCAACATTATTGTTTACTCTTCTCAAATCCCGAGTGACAACTTCATAATTGTAATCAACTCAATTTGTTCGACGTCCAACGGTGCAAGAGCGACTTTCGCCTTCCTTAAAGACAATTACAACATGATCCTTCAAAATTTGTAAGCATTACGTTCAAAAACTCAGCCAATGACTCACCTTCATGAAAATTTTAAATCGAATGTCGGGACGCTCTGAATAAATTACGGCTTTGTGCAAACTGTAGTCTAGTGCTTAACGTACTATACATGAGAGTTTCATCGCAAGAAAGATGGAAGATCACGTATTATGGGGCGAAATTTTCATACTTCTTACTCTTGACTCAGGCCTTCCCGATATTTGTGTCTATAACACTATAATTGAACATTAGGCGGATTCATGCTCTGAAGTTTAACATATGTTATCGACGTAAACCCTGTTATTTTGTATTTTCTGTGTTCAGTTTCTCCGTTTCTATGGCCTTACCCATCTGTTCAGAATTTAGTATACATATAACAAATACAAGGTTTAACATTTTTCATGAATACCCCTATTGTCCACAGTTGATCAATTCATTTCATTTGTAGCATATTCGTACACTTTCAAAAATTCTCTAATTATTTACGCGTTTTTCAGGCAATTTAACGGGAAGGATGCCGCGGTCATCATGAATTCAATATTGCAAAAATTGACGACGCACGAGGAGATTAATGAGGTAGGTATTCGTCCGCCGTTTGTCAATCCGAGCGATGCTGCGAATATTTGTGCAGTCGGAAATGGCGTTACAGCTTTGATACTTTGGGCGTGGCTCAACGAAGACAGTGTGTCTTGTTTAAAATAATTTTAAATTCCAAGGGAGTAGGAAATGGCATGTGATGTGGGGTGGGGGTGTCTTGCCTTTAATTGTCCTTTTAGCAAACCTTAGTTGAACTCCATAGGACAAAATTATGGCTAGCGGTATCCAAGTTGGACACAACGTTATTTCTTATGTAGCATCGTCCATGGACCCGCTCTGATCCCACAAGCCCATAACCATCGGAACCGAATTAATTGTCTCTCTTTCCGTCCAAAAGGTCGAACAATTTCTCAGCAGGACCACTGATATGGGTATCAAGCTGGAAAAACGCACGCGTATGCTGGCGGACGCAAGAAACAATATAGCGAGAAGAAAAGAGACCGAGAGACGGATTTGTACCGTTCTGAATTGCGTCGCCCAAGGAGGATCAGGGTCGTTAGCGGCGCCAGGATTGTGGAGTCCAATTTTGATGATTATTACTTTTATTATAGTTTTACTAAATTAATCAACATTGTTGCCCTATATGTCGAACCAAATTAACTCAATTGTTTTCCCTCCACATTCAATACCTCTTTGTACAAGTATTACGCATTGTTATACATTTTTACCTATTTATGACCTAACCAGACAGTTTTACCTATTTAATAAAAACAGAATGAATCTTTCTCTATTTGTACTCTCGCCTTTACTCATTTTTAGCGGATCGAGGCCATATGCAGTGGAGCAGACTTTATTTTCTTCTTCTTCGAAAGTAGACTTCCGGGCGTTTGAAATACCGAGAAGGAATCGTTTACTTGACTTATTATTTATTAATTTTAAGGCCCGTTTTCACCAAAGCTGATCAACATTTAATAGCGATTAAAATAGCATTTTGTATCAGAAATATTATGGTCGCTAGTGGCAACTAATCGTGATCAATTCTAAACTTTGTTGGTGAAAACGGGTCTAAGTTGTCACACTTATTATAATTTTAATTAGTACCAAAATGTTTTGACAGTGAGTTTTGATAGTGGTGTTGAAGGGGAAAATTCCCCTCAACACTTATTACAAGAGTAGGCTTCACTTCACCCAAGAAAGAGCCTTCATACGCAGGTGGGCCACGCAGATCCCGGGCCCGCTATGGAATCGAGCAAATCGGTACAAAACCAACGGCATCACAATCACAAAACGCTCATTTTTGTGCGGCATTTAAGCGGCGATGGTCCCTCCCCCCACTTGTCGCTACCGCGAGAGTAGTCGACGCGGGAAGTGGGGAATCTGAAAGGGTCGAAAGGCGGGGGCCGAAAGAAGAGGGGGACAAAAGCGGTGATGAGGCGGCCGGAGAGAGAACGGTTAAGCTGAAGAGGTAAGAGAACGAGTTGATAGAGGAGATATATGGTGGCTTTATACATTTGATACAAGGAAACTGTAAGTATACACTTTTTGAATATACCATCAATACGATTGTTGTCGCCACTGTCAACGTGGTCGGGGTGAATTGCACTGTCAACGTGCTCAGGATTTTATACCTTATATGTATATGACTGTTGTCGCTACTGTCAACGCGGCCTTGGGGAACTGCACTGTCAACGTGCCAAAGGTTTAATACATTTAATTAGACAAGCATTTGCACTTCATACATATTCTATACTACTGTGAGTTAAGGGACGATTGTAAGGGGACGTTGGAGATCGTCAAAACAAAAGCCCTTAAATACTTCAAGGGAGAAGCTGAGAAGTGTGAAATGCATTGGACTGCATCGTATGATTTGTCAACACTAGTATTCTTGCACGTCTGTTGTGGCAACAGAATTATGGATTTGCATTGCCTGGAAGGCAATTTGGGACACTACCCGCCACACACACATTTTGCAGAACCCGGCTGCGTTCCGTAATTAGTGATGTGTCGAGGGAAAAAACCCATTGGGAATATTCCCGGTTTTTGGGGAAAAACCCTGGTTTTTTCCCAAGAAAGTGTTTTCCCACCCGAATTGGGTTTTTATTCGTCCAATTTAAATAGAATTTATAACAGCAGAAATTAGAGAAGTCAGACTCGAAGCGTGAGGTTTTTGCCTCATGTAACCTTTCCCTCAACTCTGAGAAGTCTCTATCTGTTCCATAGAAATAATTCATCTCGCATTACGCCAAATTGAGCTAAAGCCCGCTGAAAATTTACCTCTGTCGCCACTTTCCAAGAATGAACAGTCCCTGATTCTATGAAAACTGAAAGATAGAAAAAGACTCCTGCGTTAAAAGTATTCATTACGCTGCGACACTTTGGGGCCATCATCGTAGGAGACGCTGCTGAGCAAGACGAGCAAATAGAAGGCATTAAACAAATTCATAAGGTCACCATACAGATAAAGGTTAATGTCAACGAAGCAATCGTTGATTTGGCCAACCATCGTTTCAAGGATGGACTTTTGGGGAAGACATTTTTGTAGGAAAGTGCCTCGGCGGTCACGGTAAGTGTTTGGTGGCAAGGCTTTTGTCCGACTTCAACTTTGTCTTCCGTTGCGGTTAGAATTTTATCAGCTGCGACAGAAAGATCCTTTAGTACGTTTTCTTGGATACACAGAAAAAAAAAAAAAAAACCGTTTAACGACTCATCGAGCCGGAAAACTGACCTACTGTCCATTGAGTGAAAACGGATAAAACCCAGTATTTTCCCAAAACGGGGGGTTTCCCGTTTTTTCCCCAGGGGAAAACCCCAAAATTTTATTTTCCCGTGTAAACCCATCACTATCCGTAATTGACCGTTACCGTTACCCAAAGGGACTCGAAGGATATTGCCAGAAAATAGCCAAATCGTCCACTGAGCAATTTTAAGGCCTGTTCAAAAGCACTGTTCTGTGCGTGTGTGAAGCCTACGTAACCAAACAAATTAATTCCCTCGAAAATGAAGCATTTTGTTATGTTGCATAGACTCCACAGACGCAAAATTTTACAATTACAATGATGATTACAATTTACAGTTACAAAATTTGCAAGTTGTGTAGTTTTTAAACCAATTGAACACATCATGTTGCGTATATGCAACTTACAAAGTTGTAACTTTTGTAGTTCGCCCGAAAATACCTTATATCGTTTGTGAACGGGGCTTTAGACCTATACAATTGGAAAAGCCGTTTGTGACAGGCAACGGAATGTTTTGGAAGTGAAAACGTTTATTCCTCCTCTTCTCTGCCACTATATGGAACTGAAATTAAAAAACCAAAATTCAGAAAAATATACTAACAGTGACCTTGGTTTACTCGTCATGAATAAGTGACTCTGGCCCCGTTGTAAAACTCAAAAAATTGCTCAGCACTTGATGAGGTTTTTTTTTCAACACATTTGAAGTAACAGGGAAGGATTAATCGCAATCAATCGTTTTACAACGGACCCATTGTTGTGGGTTTTGTTTTAGGTATAGAAAACCAGGGGCCTGATTCACTAACTTTTTTCATCATTGCTTTTTTCAAAAATCATATGTTTCCGTTCAGTTTTCTTAATTTCATGAATGAGATTTCAATGTTTCTTCCAAAGCAACGTTTCTATTTCGTTACAGAATAAGGCCCCTGATATCTAAATACCTTTGATTGTTCACATCACCACCGTTTGAGTCCAATTATACACACGCAATTGTACGTTTGAAGGACTTTAAAACAAAATTGCTAGTGAGTCGTCACAAATGATACCTATTCTATACGTCTTTCGCTTTCCTGTATCAAAACTTAGATGGTGGGAATGGAAGAAAAAAGCACACAGCTCCACATAATCGGAGTTCATATTATTCATTATTTATTTGATCTTACGCATAACCCAGGCTATAAAATAAAAAAAAATAAAAATAGAAAAGCACACGGGGATATAGCGCCCTTTGGTCGAAAAAGCATCAATTAATTCAATTTTTCTTAGAGGCAATTCATTTTTTCTTACTACTCGTCCTTGATGAAAGAATCCGTCCATTAGTTCATGGTTAAAAATTAAAATACAAGTTCTCCAAGGATATGCCTTGGAAAATTGCCGTAGAGTGAATATACCTACCATGCACGAGTGTGGTATGTATGTGCTCCGCAAAAGAGAATGAGGAGGGGGTAGCATTTTTATTTGTCCATTGACCTGGTATCCAGTGAGAGACACTAATATTTTAGTGTTTTTGTGGACCACCTTAGTCCCTAAGTACCTAGTACTTAGTTATTGTATTCATAGAAGAGCCCGTGGACCAAGTTTGGTTTCTATGAGATTCAAAGAAGGGGGGGGGGGCACTATTTGTATATTTTGATAGTCCAGGAACTCGGTAGAAAGTATTTTTGGCCTAGCACCTTGGTAGCCCGTATAGAGTCATGTAGTATAAAGTTACTTGATATATTGTTACGGGAAAGACCTAAGAGAAAACCCATTTATTACTTTGGTCCTAAATTAGCCTGTACCCGAAACGCTGATTTCAAAAATGTTTTTTCCACCAAAAATATTTTTAAAAATTAAATCGTGGCCTCACGATGATTGTACCTCAACGGTGGTAAATAAGTACATTAGACATTAGTGGAATCATGCAAACGTTCAGTAGCATTAAGGACGAAATATTACATAATTTTTAGCATTCTATCTTCCACGTTGTACAGGCACTAAATGATTTTAACTGCTGTAGTTTGAACACCCTTCAAACGTAATTTAGCAGTTCAGAGTTGCATGAACTTACCTAAGAAAAAAAGTAGGAGAAAAAATTCTGTCCGTGTACGGTCATTCAACTACACATAGAAGCGGAGGCAGAATTGCCGAGGCGAGTTTTGATTATTTGGCCAGTCACTCGCGGAGTTTGTGAGAAGCTATTAGGATCGAGCCCGTAATTTATTTTTACCGGCGTCCGAAAGAACATCATTTCTTGTGCTCAGAATTAAGAGAGGATGAAAACCACAAGGTATTATACCACAGCATTGCGCTGCTTATTAATTTTTAACAGTCATAATAGCAGTACTTTTCAAATGTGTAACGCTTCACTAGCACGTTCATTTTTCTGTATACGCACCCTGAAAACGGGTTCCTCATAGATTAGGAGGCATCACGAGTGCAATAAATCATCTCTTCCCCCATCAGCCCTTCAAAGTCGGTGTAGTTCACATGTTCACACGTTTAAATGATACTTTCACTGCTTTGTACGAAATTCCTGTACAAAGTGTGTGTAGTGAAGATATCTTGTCAAACTATTCAGGGTGTACAAAAAGCGACTGGACAGAGAAAAACCAGTGAAGGGGTAACGAATTTCTGATCGAAATGACTATTTGCACTTTTCCTAAATTCCGCTTTGTTTCCGAGATATCCGCCATTTTCTGATTTTTTCAGAAACAGCTTGCTGCACACGCAATAATTGTTGCAATGGCAAAAATGATGAGTCCATTGGAAAGAGCACAAAATTTTCTATTTAAAGAGCCTATTTTTATCCAGATCAGACAACATCTACTACGTTTTGAATTACTAGCTTATTAGCGAGGAAACTTAATTCCGGAAGTATTAGTGATATGGTGATGTGATCAGAAAATTACGTCTTTTCGCCAATAAGCTGATTCAAAACGTAGTAAATGTCGTCTGATCTGAATAAAAATAGGCTCTTTAAATAGAAAATTCTGTGCTCTTTCCAATGGGCTCATCAGTTTTGCCATTGCATCGATTACTGCGTGTGCAGCAAGCTGTTTCTGAAAAAATCAGAAAATGGCGGATATCGCGGAAACAAAGCGGAATTTCGGAAAAGTGTAAATAGTCATTTCGATCAGAAATCAGTTGCCCCTTCACTGGTTTTTCTCTGTCCAGTCGCTTTTTGTACACCCTGTATAAATAATTGGACAACAGTTGACATTTTCAGAAGAATCCGCGTACACGTGTAATAGGGGTTAAAATTCAACAGTTTTTTATTTTTGATATTGCTAGTGTGATCGCTTAAACTACGAGGATTAGTAGGTATGATGCATATAGCTGTAGCCGTAGGAGCCAACATTGTCTGTCTTCCCTCGTTGAGGTGCGTTAAAAACGAACCGGTTTCGGCTGCTCTCCATCTTCAGCGTCTGGAAGTACAACTGAAACTTCGACTTTTTTTTGCTGACGTAATTTGTGAGTACGTAAGTTGTTTTTGAACTCTTGTTGTATTTAATTAACGTTAAGTCTTGAGTGATAGTGATAGTAATACATGTTTTATTATGGACTAGACGGCATTGAGAATGGGGTGCAACCCCAAAACTAGTCCGGCGATTTAGACTAATACAAAAAAAACTGTTGAATTTTAACTCAATTAGTACCAATTCAAAAAAATTTAAAGGAATATTCGACCCAAAATTCCTCAGGGCAATTTGTATTTTTAAATTTTTTCCATTATGACATGATGACAAAAAAGAAAGAAAGAAAAAAGGCGTTTCATACTATGCCTCATTTTATGGTTTCAGTCACGCCTGTTTCTTTCTTCTGAGCGCTCTAGTCATTGGTGGAACTACCGGAGCTAGAATACTCTCCTACTTCCCTTTGCCAGCCAAGAGTCATCACAATACCTTCCAACCAATCTTGCATGAGCTGGGTAAACGAGGTCATCAAGTGACATATTATACCTCCGTTCCTATGGCACATCCTCATCACAATGTAAAAGTTGTTGAACTAAAAATTAATTTATTGGATATCATGAGTAAGGCAAAAGAAAGCGCTTAAAAAATTACGATTTGAACTTTTCCGCAGCACAAATTGGGTTGTTACAGGCAAGTTGGGTACCTCTCTCCTCACAAGGCAGACTCCCTTCAAGCAAACGTATAATATGGCAAACTTCGGTCATGAAATGGATAAAGTGATTCTACCGTCTCAAATAATCCAAGAATTAGTTCAATCGAACGAAACGTACGATCTTGTTTTCCACGAGGCATTCTTCCTCCAAGAACACTCTGTCGTGCTCGCCCATAGATTTAACGCTTTGAGCGTGACAATAATGCCACTAGGTGACTGCGCATGGGCCAACGAATTGTCCGGCCTCCCGGATAATCCCTCCTATATGATCGATTATAAAGTAATCGCGACGGATACATTAAGCTTCGCTGAAAAACTCGAAAACATGATGGCATTGACGGCGACGACGTTTCTTAGCTATTTCTATCTATACCGCACTCAGAAATTGGTCGACGACCACTTGAAGTATCCCGGTTGGGAATCGCGACCTTCCCTTCATAAATTGCTGTCGGATCAGGCGCTTATTTTTACAAATTCTCATCATTCCGTCGGATACTCGTATCCAAAAGCACCCCACTTGAAGGAAATCGGGGGTGTAAACGTCTTCCCTCCATCAGCGTTACCAGAGGCCCGTTTCCTGTTGTTATGCCCTTAATACTGAGCGTGGTTAATAATAGAATTAATTAATATAAAATTGATTATTATTTTTTCGTAGGACCTACAACGATTCATGGATGACGCAAAGGACGGTGTTATTTATTTTAGCTTTGGTTCCGTACTGAACATGTCTTCATCACCCGCTTTCCGAGAGCCATTCTCCAAACACTTCGGCACTTTGAAACAGAAAATATTATGGAAGATCGGTGAACCCTGGGGCGGCATCCCCTCAAATATTAGAACGGGGAAATGGTTTCCTCAGCAAAGCATACTAGGTACGAAGACTCCCGAAAGAGTTTTAATTCCGAATAACGGGCGATTATGTTTATTTTTCAGCTCACAAGAATATGAAAATGTTTATTACACATGGTGGATTGTTAAGTGCGATGGAAGCCATCAGCAATGGAGTCCCACTGATCGTCATTCCATTTTTCGGCGATCAACACAAAAACGCAAGACGCACATCTTCTGCTGGCTACGGCATTGAACTGTACAATACCAACATAACAGATGAGTCCGTTGCGTGGGCCGTCAATGAGATTCTAAGGAATCCAAGGTTCTACGTGTGTCAAACCTTCGTAACTCATCAATAGAATCGCCATTTTACGAACCTTGAATTTTTATTGTAGCTACAAGCGAGAAGCGGTAAGGCGTAAAGCCCTTTTCCACGATCGGCCCATGAAACCCGTGGATGAGGCAGTTTTCTGGATCGAATACGTGCTGCGTCATGGTCGCGTGCTACAACCAGCGTCGACCCATTTGTCATTTGTTCAACTTTATCTGTTGGACCTTTGGGCGTTCATCATGTTTGTGTGTTTCATACTGTTTTATTGGTTACCTAAGAAGTGTTTAACTACGTTATGCTCGGCTTCCACAAATAAAATTAAGAAAAAAGACATATCAAAAAAGAAAAGGCAGTAAATGTTGTTTCTGAAAATGTAAGTGCTCCTCTTGTGGCAATTGATAGCAGCCTTTTGACGTTTGAATTTGTGTGTATTATTTTGTTTCAGGGGGCATCCTTAAAGCTTGCAGCTGTGGCGTGTATGCTGCGGCCTCATCCCGTAATTTTGCTATTGTGAAATTACGGCACGTGGCTGCAACGTATATTAGTTTTCGTTTATCAATCAACTAATTATGTGCTATAATACCACTGCAATCCTTTATTTACCATAGCGTCACTTTAAACATATAGGTACGGTAAGTATAATTACTTATCAATGAATGTAACGAACTCTGTTATGTGAAAGGAGTAGAATATCCTAAATACAAGCTTTAAGCTATGGGACTCCAACTCTTTACTGACTGTGATCTGTTGGATATAGAGTACAGGGTAACTACTCATTAGAGAGATTTTGCAAACAGCTCTAGCTCTAGCGTTTCGTGTAACGCTAACGATAACGCTATTCACATTTCAAACAACGAAATGTTTACAACCCTAGCAACGCGTACACAAAAATTAACTTCAGCGTTTACGGGACTGGTTGCAAAATCTCTCCAGGTGGCTCTACAGAAATGAACTTAATTCGTTATTGGGAGGACTCTAAAATACAAAGTATCTTGTAAAAAGAATTTGTCCTGTCGACAAGCTATCAATAAATTGTTATTTTTTCAAAGTCTTGTTGAATTGATGACCAGTATACATGCTGCGTGATGCATGTTGAATGAAACCATTGACAAATCACTATTCGTTCACCGTGGTCTCAGAAGGCAGAAAATTAATTGTTGATTAATGATTATCATGAGTTGATTTTGGGAGCAATCGCGGCAAATGGTTGATTCTAGCGACATTTTGAACATTTTAACAACCTCTATCCTCCCTTTGGAGTTAAGGTTCAGGATGACAAGAAGTTAGGACCAACTATAGGTCTTGAGTGGAGCCCATGTACGAAATTAGAGATTTTTCCGTTTATCCTACTTGCGAATAAAGGCCCGGACGGCGCGCGGCGGACGGACATTATGTTTTATTATTGGGGATTTGGATTCTACGCCCCTTGAAACGGATATAATGGCAAATTTTGATGAGGGGGGGGGTGCAAAAAATGTGATACGATTACAAATACTTATTATTGAGCAATAATAAGTTGAAAGGGGTAGGGTATATTGATAGGTGAGTGGCAGGGAGGGGGGTCGGCGAAGATTGGTTTGTGGACGGGGAGGGGAGGCCATAACAATTATTATTTTGCCGTTTGTTGGTGGGGGGGGGGATGGCCAGATGCTTGAGTGTTGCGAAGCAGAGCCGCCAGGGCTCCCAGACGTAGCAGAATTCTGCTACACACATAGCATAATTTGACTCAGTGTAACAGGTAGCACAGTTAAGTTGTCTGCTACGACAAGATGTAGCAGAATTTGAAAAAGTTTCCTACTGAATTTGAAAAAGTTAGGAATTCCAGACCCAAAGTACTCCATAGCTCGTCAAGAAGAACATGAACCCGCTGATATAGCTCTCTCTTATTCGATTAGTTGCAACTTTTCCTCCCTCTACTCTTCTTAATTCGTTACCGAATTGGTTCTCCCAATGTTTACCAAGGGTAAAGTGTTTTTATCAAGCCCTAGTTCATGGAGGGAGGAAGGCGAAGTCGCCAAAAGGGCTCTTATGGGAGAGCGAGGTCCATGTTCAACATGACGAGCTATAGGCTAGTAGACACTAAGAAACCTGTAGTGTGCTCGGGACATCATCCTTCGATAGCAACATGCTATCTTTATTGCTGTAATAAAAAACAGTGCGATGCAATGGGTACAATGAATGAACCGTGAAAGGGCCCCTTAAAAACCATATCGTTTTTTAGGAGGGGGTCGAAGGGGGTAACAAGTAGAAATACGTAATTATGAAGAAAAGAAAAATTTCGCTCCGGCAGGTGGCGGTCGGAAAGAGTGCATTTCATTTCGTATACGGATACCCTATTATGCCGTCCCAGAAGTAATAATGTTGAGACCATGATTTGTTTCGTTAATGTTTGACCCTTCCTCGTACTGTTTGCTGCCGGGTTGGTTTAAACTGAACTTAATGGGAATCAAAGGCTACTTCAAAATGAAATCATCGTACCGAATATAATGCTTCTGGAATCAACTGGTGATTTTTTTTACCAGTTCAAGCCATATCCCCCCCTCCACCACGACCGATTGGGATCAAATGCAGTACCGACCAGGGCCTTATGACTTCTGATTTTTGTGCCAAAGCGCGTTATGCTAAATTAACTTCTACGAGAGTTATCGTGCTAACAAGAAAATGGCCATAAAGATAAATATAATATATATATGTCGCACCTATGTCTAGTAATAGTCCAGTTCACGAAATGGATGTCCATTTCACGAAGTGGCTCCACTTGCCGTAACATCAAAAAATTACGACATCTGGACAAAAAAATTGCCCATTTCTTGATAAGGAAATCGTGTTTGTCCAGTTGCTGAAATCAAGCTTTCACTGCAAGTGAATGCACAACATTATCCTGAAATGGACATCCTTGTGATGAAATGGACAATTTCGCCAAGTGGATGCAACATATACATATGAATTCCAGAGACCACTGAATTCGTGTTCTAGAGGTTCTGAAACATGAAAAAAAAACATGACATGACCCATGTTTGCCACCGTCACGACGAGACCGAAGTGCATTTTCAGAAGGAAATGCACTGCTTTGCATTGGTTGACATAGGTTTCAACCAGCACGAACGAACAGAGTTGAAGGAAGGGTGTCTGGGACTGATCGTTTCCCACCCACTGGCTGCACTCCCCCCCCCCTTTTTTTTTGGACGGATCGGTGACAATTGACTGTGACAGTGACAGCGGAAGTGATTTGAATCGGTGACGAAGGGGGATATCCAGGGGTCCGGGGGGAGATATCTGTTTCCGGCTGTCTACAAATCGGAAATCAACGCCCTCGTCACCATCTCAATAACCCCCACTGTTTTAGATCACGCGATTCAACTTTTCTGTCCCGACCGAAAAACGAACACGCACCTCCATCCCGTGGTGAACAAGGTAGTACACTCGTTTCCCCAAAAATTCGTTGGCTCACATAACAAGATTATGAATTTATGAGACTAGTGATGCACCGAGACCGCGAAAAAGTCTCGGTCTCGTCTCGAAATCGACCGAGACCGAGATTGCATTTTCGGGACCGAGACCGAGACTAAGTCTCATTTTCTCGAGAGTCTCGGTCTCGGTGTGATCCAAAAAGCACAATATATGCATATAGTGCCGGTATAGATCTTTTTACACAACAAATGAACCCAATCTAATGCTCCCCTCTCCGGAAACCGGTTTGTGTCTTTAGCCCGGACCGAAGACCGGCCCGAATTCGGTTCGTTTCGTGCAGAAATAGCGTGCCTCTAATTTCTCAAGTTTGAATACTGTGACCTACACACATAGCATCAAGCATGAAAGGACGAGTCGGAGACCTTTAAAAGGGGGGGGGGGGAAGAAAACCCTCTCATAGAATAACCCCCTCCCCACAAGAGTTTTCAGCGATTTGACAAGACCTATACTAGCCTACTAGGGTTAATCCCATTTTTACGTCCATTCTTGGATCGGATGTAAACTTCTTCCCCTCTGAAGTGTTGCATTTTGACCTTACATAGCCCACAAAATGTGTTCATATAGTGCCAAAGGGCGGATCTGGGACTTCTCTCAGGGGGAGCTAATCGAAATCCCTCCCACTCCCATATACACCCCCAACCTTCCCACCCCACCCCTCTCCTATATTGAAAGGTATTTGACCAGCTCCAGGGGGGGGGGTATTTCTGCTGAATTCTTTTGCAGGGGGGTAATTAATTAAATGCTCCATAGCCGACCACCAGCTGTCGGAGAGGGTGGGGTAACAGGGGATCTGTCAAAATCACTCTAAACATATGGGTGGGTAGGTGGCGAGGGTGAACCGTGGGAGGAAGAAGGGTTTTGATCCCCCCCCCCCCGTTCACCTTTTTTCATTAGACCGAGACTTTCGAGACGAGACCGAGACTTTCGAGACGAGACCGCGACTTTCGAGCCGAGACCGACGAGACTTTCGAGCCGAGACCGAATTTTTAAGTACGAGACCGAGATCATCTTGCTAATGACCGAGACCGAGATGCGTAAGTCTCGGTCTCGTGCATCACTATATGAGAACATTTTTGTAACGAAGAAAATACGTTCGAAACATTAGCCCGGTCTATACGTGCAGTTCTATCGTCAGTCTTGCATGGTCATGCCAGGTTTGTCAAACTTGTCGTTACGTGCGGACGCGAAGTCTTCAGTTGAACAAAAATTGGCATGACAAATCTCAAAAAGACTGACGGGCCCGAGCATTGTGTCCATGCAAAACTGACGATAAGTTTGAGCATATGGACGGGTTTCAGTATTATCGCACAAACTTTTCTTTCAGTGCTATCCCGTTTCGCGATGAAAATTGTGTTTGAAGTAGAATTATCCTTTGAGCAGTGTCTCTATTGCCATCATTTGAGGTTTTAAGGGATCCCATGCTATCGATAGAACAAAAATATTGATTTCCTTGGATAGCAGAGGTGGGTCGCAGGTCGCAAACCCTTTTCATAAAAGCAATATAATACAATTATTGGAAAGTTATGCGCATACACTATATTTGATCATTGATAGAAATGTTTGCCAAGGGAAGTTTTAGGAGTCTAAAGCCGCCTTCACATGCAAGCTTTAAAAAGCTGAGCTCTGGGCTTCAACCAATCAGAGTGCTCCGCGCTGTGTACTCGGAGCCCTCTGATTGGTGGAAGCCCACAGCTCAGCTTTTTAAAGCTTGCATGTGAAGGCGGCTTAAAGCTCGCTCTCCGCATTCCAGCGATAGCGATCCGAAGACACAACATTAGGTTAGCCTTGCCGTTAATTTTGTGAAGCAAGTAGAGCTATTTTAAAATCAAAAATACGAAATGCATGGTTCGGAACTACTAACCGCAAAAGCTGTAAGCCCGGAGGAGAAATTGTATTTCTCATGAAGCGTAATGAGGAAGTTTCGTGGGTCGTGGGTCTATTTTTTAAGGTTTATTTATGGTGGATTTCACCACCGAGAGTTAAGGTTTGAGTTACTTTAACTCAGAATTAACTGAAAAAAGGCGTTACTATTTATGTTAACAATGTTATAGTTAAGTAACTCCAACCTAACTCCCGGTGGTGAAATTGGCCCTTAATACACTAAAATAGAGCATAAATCGTGATCCGTTCGTAAAATAACCCAACAGTTAATAAATACGCGATTTTTGAAGTTTTAGGTCATTTCAAACACGCCACAGCTAGCATGTTTGTCTCATCAGTGCCTTCCGAAGAAAAATTTCCTGTAACGTTGCTATCGGGGAGCGGTTTTTGAATGTATTGTTGCTTGTCCTTTATCTGCTTTCGTTATGATTGTGTCATTCCCCAGTTTCCTACGATGATTGTTCAATATTTTAGTGTCGTCACGACGACTTTAACATAACATTTTACGCACGATATGTAGACGACGTTATCTGCATACTGTCTCAGGACAACTCAACACAAATACTACAATTCCTCAATACTATACACCCCAAATTAATATTTACACTTGAAACAGAACAAAACAACTCTATTAATTTCCTCGACATCACTGTGACGAAAGATACAAACTCAGGTAACTTACAATTTAAAATCTACAGAAAACCCACTTCATCCGACTCAGTTATTCACGCCACATCTAACCATCCTATCCAACACAAACTATCAGCATTTAGGCACATGATATACCGTTCACACACCATACCAATGACACAGCAGGATCAGACAAACGAACTCAACATAACCTACCAGGTCGCCACAAATAACGGATACAGCAAAGCAACAATAGTTAGACTCAGATCACGAAGACAGAACAATCGCAGTATCGAACCAACAAACAGTACCGACATAAAAAGATGGACCTTATTCACGTACACAGGTAAAGAAGTTTACCGAATCACAAACTTCTTCAAAAATAAGGGACTAAACATTGCCATTAGCAGCAACAACACGATAAAAAATACTCTCAACACTAAAATAGACAAAAACAACAAATATGACGAAAACGGGGTTTACAAACTAACATGTACCTGCAACGAGGTTTACATAGGACAAACTGGTAGGAAACTTAGACAACGATACAAAGAACACATCGCATCATATAACAAAAACAAAGATGACTCAAATTTCGCACACCACCTTTCACAACACAAACATAAACCTCAACCCATAACACAGGCCATGACCTTAATACACTCACAAAACAAGGGTAGGAAACTTAACAGACTCGAAAATTTAGAAATATACAAACAAAGGACATTCGGGGAACATAATCAACGAACAACTCAACACAACGTCAGATACTATCTTCACACCACAAAAGGATTTATACCCGACAAAAAGAAAGGCACATACCATCATCTCACCCGAAGCAAAAAGAAACAAAAATAACACGCACACCACACACAGGATACCACCACAAAACTCAACACAGCCACCAATCAAGAAACAGAAAATAACGGACTTTTTTGTCCAAACAACACCTGCAAAGTGAAGGGAACAGGGAAAACCCAGGGGGGGGGAGGGTACATAAGGGGACACACACACGATGGTAACTCAGTTTTCAGTAGACGTTCAAACACTGAAGATGCCGAACAGGCGAAACCGGTCTGTCTTGGACACACCTCAACAAGGTATGACTGACAACGTAGGCAACTACGGCTACTTATCTAATTTGTATGCCAACTTTTGATAATAAATAAAAAATATTTCTGAAGGATTTTAAATTTTTATTTATTTATTTACATGGAAGGGTTGATATATAAAAAAAATATTTGTGGAAAATGTGAAACTTCCTCGTTGCGAGATCAAGCACAATGTGACTGCGGGATCTACGACTCACCTTATCGTCCCTTTTCACAAGATTTCGAAAGCGAAATAATTTTTTAAATATGATTAAGCCCTTTAACACCTTTGAGTGAAATGACCAAATATGGCGTATGCGCTTACTTCTATACGTAGAGTGCTCCTTAGTAAGTGAACTGTTAAACAATCAATCCACCGTTAGCCATATTTTTAGGGACTTAACATTGCCATTAGCAGCAACAACACGATAAAAAATACTCTCAACACTAAAATAGACAAAAACATGTTTTTTGTAGATTTATATTTTTTAATTTATATTGCATCTATATTTTTAACCAAAGACGAATATGGGGCAACGATGAACTCGTGATTTATCACGATTTCTTAAAATTTTAACTCCAGTGTTTACTTCCTTTCCAAAGTGATTAATCAAGATCAATCGAGTTGACATTTTTAAGAGATCACTGATACTTTTGACCCTGTTTGTAATTCGCGGCATGTCACAAGAGGGAGCAAGGGGAAGCTGAAAAGTCGTATTCTAAAGGGAATGCGAGACTCATCGGAGTAGTAGTAGTAGAAATTTTTTATTCTTTAAATATATACAAGATATCTACAGTGCTTCTTAGTGGATCTCCAGCACCAAACGACTATTATAATCCAATGTTGCTAATGCTAGTTCAACAATTTTTATTGGTGTGGAGCCTTGTTGACATCAGGGAAAAAATAAACATTAAAAAACCCATACGAATCGCATCAGAGTTTGGTTCAACTATAATTACGGTTAGGAGTCATGAAAGTAGAGATCCATAAATAAATTATATTGAGGCAGTTGGTAAATGGTAATCTATTAGGTATCTCATACTTTCAGGTTTCGAAACATTTTTATTGCCTTTTAATAATTTTGTTTTTTAATGTCTAATCCCAGAATAATTTGTTCGCTTGTTGGGCAAATAAGAAAATTGAACACACGAATTGATCACACATTTTTTACGCCTTTCATAAGGACTGATAAGGCTCTCTCATTACAGTATTTTCTTTTTCGATTTCGGATTTCCCCAGGGATAATAACTTGAAATACGTTTCAATATACGTAAGTAGTTACGCCAATCTTCTGGTTCATGTCTTAACTCTCGAATCAGATTAACATGGGAGTAAGTTCTCCTCTTCAACAACCACTTACTCGACCACTCAGAACTATGAGAACGCTTTTCGTTTTCTTTACATTTCATGACACAAATTAACACCATAGAGACCAACAATGTTTCCTCCATTGCCAGTGTTTGACTAAGACGCGTACCGTATTGACGGATCGAAATAAGGAAAAATACTTTTCACAAAAGAAAAGGCAATGAAAAAAGTTTTTTTTTTTTTAAATTTCGACAATAGAGTCCCGTTGATCATCATCCCATTTTTCGGCAATCAGTAGGTACAAAAACGCCATAAGTAGAGAACCCATAGTTACACACATTTAGGTACTGACAATGTCCACCATATGTGGTCCTTTAAGGGGCCCACAGACGGTCAAACATGCTTGACAAGCATGGTTTTATTAGTTTCGCTTGTCAAGCATGTTTGACGTTTGATGCCGCACCCACACGGTCAAACTTGTCGTCAAGCTTCAACTTCAAACGTGTGCCCAAGCTTCAGCAGTCTTCATTTTGCGTTCATATGTTTAAGTATGGATATTAACCATTTGAGTTATTTGTATTGCCTTATCAGGGCCGAAGCCGCAAAAAAAAACCCACAGGAAGAAGAAAAGGTCTATGTGGACCAAACAATGGCTCATGAAAAGAGGTACTTTTGGCCACGCAAATCTCTTGGAAGAGCTGAGATGTGCAATCGTCTTATAGACGTGAAGTGTGCAAGTATGCTCCATGTTTCCAGGAAAGTATGTCCTTTCCTCATGAAACACCCAGTATTTAGTCAAAGGATTATTATGAAAAACCAATTTTTTCATTCACATAAAAATCACCCCAATACCCTTTTTTCTTTATGGTTTGAAGGTTCGATGGTTTGAAACACACACACACGATCAAACATGTTTGTCAAACCAAATGTTTGAGAGCAAATTTTTTTGCAGTGACTGAAAACCGTCAAACGTGATGTCAAACCGTCAAACATGACCCCACACACGATCAAATCTGCTTGTCAAGCGAGGTTGGCAAACATGCTTGTCAATCATGTTTGACCGTGTGTGGGCCCCTTTAGAAGGGGGGGCTTATGTGCGTAATGTACACGAACGGAGCAGCGAATGAGAGATAGGTGACAGATCTATTCGATCCGAATAAGGAGGGGGGGGGGACCAAACATGGCGACTGTCAGTCCTCGTAGGAACTTTTACTTATAGAGCTGTAGCGTGGTGGCCCAGCTGCTTTCTTTTTTTTTCGTTGCTTTGATTTGGCTTCAGAGGCAGAAATTAAAAAGATAATAATAATAAATCGAATGAGACCATTGAGACATGAAGCTGTTTAAGTAAAGGTAACCCTAGCAACGGGGGATGGAAGGAGGAAGGATCCACTGACGGGGGAAAAAGCCCCAAGGTATAAAAGCTCGGGTTTTTCTCGGAGAGGCATTCAAAGTGATTCAAAGTGCTCAAGGGCAGGGAGTGACTCGTGGGGCGTTAGTCGCGAATTGTGTGATTTTCTTTGTGTAAGTCCGAGGCTTCTTGGAGCGAAAAGGTCGCTCACCACTCGTCGTACCAAACGAGTTCCAGCCGTCTGCAGTCATCATCTTGTGTTTTTACGAGGCTTCTTGGAGCGAAAAGTCCGCTCACCACTCGTCGTATCAAACGAGTTCCAGCCGTCTGCAGTCGTCATCTTCACGCACGAACACACCTCGTTGCCACTTTTTCAAGTCGGACCCAACGTCGGAAATTCCTGTTGTATCGGTGACACACAAACACGGACACGTCCTGTCTCGCCGTTTAGACGAACGGACACGCACACACCACTTTCGGCGACACACCCTGAAACGCATTTGCGGAATCACGAGCAAGCCCACTCCCTCTGCGCCTGCCGTCTCCAGACACTCCGGTCATCCACCCTTCTACATAAAGCGAGTCGAGCGCGTCGGCTATTCACCACTCACTACTCACCACTCACGACTCATCACTCACCCCCCCCCTCTCTTCCCTCGTTCTTATCCAAGAAGTCGACCCGCCGCTCTTTGATCGCCCCGCACAGGACCAACGTCTGTGGACGGTTAAGCAACCGGAGCTTCATAAGGAGGAAATAACTGGTGAGTGTAATCTTTCTTTATTTCACCCCTCGTTGCTAAGGCCTTATTTGTGTGTGTGTCGTGTTCGCAGCACGTGCCTCGTTCGAATTCAACCTGCGGACCCGAGTGCCCATTCAACAAGCATCTGTACTCTGCAACACTTTTACCGATTTCTTCAGTTCCTTTTAATAAATAATTATTTTCTAAAAAACACTGTGTACAAAAATCTTTCTGCATAACACAACCTGAACAAGCCCCACAACAACGGTTGTTGATCAACCACGTTACAGAGCCTTACCATTATTAGGTCTATTCGTTTGCCGTCCGGAGCTGCACTATTAGCACTGAAAGTACTAACCTTTCATTATTTTATGGCGTTATTTCACATGATAACCCGCGAGGTTGCAAAATTTCGTGCTGCTCGGAGTAGTCCGGGACGACAAACGAATAGACCTATTATGTGCTATTATTGTCCAGCAACTGATAAATTATAATATCGCACCTGTCGTGGAACACTGTAACATCGCAAAATTTCAAAATGTTGGTAATTCCAATTTAAAGTTTTTTCGTTGTTTTACTTGTACCTTGAGGAGGTTTACCTAAGTACCAAGAGATAAAAAATGGCAGTTAGCCTTGTCGAAATCTGTACTTTTCGTGCAAAGCGAAAAATGTGTGAAATTGGCAACTATTTTATCGCTATGTAAATTTTAGTGACAAAATTTCATGGTTGTTGCAGTATTCTGCGGACGAAAATCACCTACTTCATAGATTAGCTCAGTGGGTAACCAAAAAGAAAAGACAGAAGAACACTGCGCCCGCATAACACTGTAACTTACGTTGAGAACTAGAGAGACTGTCCGGATTAAACAATAACATCTTATAAAAAACCACCAAACTCCCTAGCGGAAAAAATACGCAATTGACTTATCATCACGTTCCTCGGACGGTTCAGCCCTATTCCATTAACTGGAATACTGCAACAACCGCTGACCCACGGGGAATGTGACAACTAAATTTATCGCTGTCTTCCTTAAACCATTTATGAGAAAACTGTGAGATGTTTGCCGTAACAAACAAAAAATGTCAAATTTCCTAGATGTTACACTATTCCGCGACGGGTGCGATATGAATCATTCGAAAATTTTTCAATCAAAAACTATCTCTTTATATTACAAAGCATGTGAAGAACAATGTGCTCACTAGTTCACCCAAGACCGTGAATTTCAAGGGCAACGCGGTTTCGTTCAATTTCAAATTCTGGCCATTAAACAAGCCATTATCGCTTAAATTATGGAGAAGGGTTACCTTCTCAAATTTTAGGTTTATTTTTCCCAAGTGTTTCGATCAACCGTCGAGAGACTCTCGTTGATCTCTTGACGGCACCGGATCAACCCTAGACTGGATTTGAAGTAAAACTCCTCGTCACTAAACGTCACATCCGTTGGTATACCGTGCTCACCTACGGTTGAGGGTGAGTGAGTTCCGCCTAAACAAGAAGCCGGAACACTTTCTAGCGTTCGAATGATCGGAGTCGGAACTTAGTAATAGGTAAACATCGTAATCATTCTCGAACACAATAGCGTTTGAACCAACTGTATAAAATTTTATTTTTTTTACATAAGGGTCGACAATTTGGAACCAAAGGAACAGAGTAAAATACACAATTACCACTTAATTGTGATTTTTAGATATAGTTATATATCACACACAAAATTTAAAATTATGCAATAGAAGCTTGCGAAAACAGCTCACAAAAAAGAATAGATTTCCTGGTAAAAGGTACTTATTGTTAGGGGGGGGGGAAGGGTTAAACAGTCTCATAACTTGAAGTTCCGATCGCTTTCGCTAAGTACATGGCGCAGAAAATACCAACCAGCTAAAACAAAACAAAAAACATTTGTCCAAAATTAAGGAAGCCTATTCATGTAAGCCAACACTTTGCCTTAATTTTACCTGAACAAGAATAACACTCATTGCTCCAGTTCCAATGCTCACGTCGTTGCGACAGATCAAATCAACCACGGCCGGTTCGCAACCAGTTTTATTCTTGACAGATTCGAACTGGCAGGTGGTTGCTGTGGGTGAGCAACACGAAGGAGGAACATATGTATAGATGTCAAAACCAGCATGACTCCAGTCGGACGCGTTAGTCACACCGCAGCAGTCGAACTTGAAAATGTTTAGATTTAGCAATAAAATACGATGTAGAGGGGGAGGGGAGCGATTCGCTATATCTACGAAGGGTGAGAGGCGCTTACTTTATTTTGGACAATGTTCCACAAATTTCTAATATTGGTAGTACTATTATATTTGCTCAAGGTTGCCATCAAATTGGTGTTGATAACCTCTTCAGTTCGGCTGGACAGGACGTAGCCGGTGATGCCGCAAGCCAGTTCAAGGACGAAAACAACACCCAATAGGAGGGCATACTATATAGGAAAGCGGAGACACCAACATTAAACGTTTTCGAACGATAAACATATCACCTTGTGTAGACCCACAATGTACAGCATTCCACGATTTTCCTTTATCGCACCACAGCATCCGAAGAAGGAGAATATGAACAGAAGAGATCCAGAGGCAATAAGAAGAGAAGAGGCAGAAAAATAACGATCGTCCAGAAATGGCTCGTACTCCTTGTATACTCCCTTGATGACGATACCCAAAATAAAAAGAACTAGACCAGATATCTAAGTAAAGAAAAAAAAAATTTTATCAATTGGGGGGAAAAAAATCTTCTAGAGAAAACATAAGACTTTTGCACTAGCGATTGGGGGTTGTAAATGTGAAATACAAGCACGGACCCCAAAGCAAGAAGCTCTTAAGATCACATCGAAAGCTACAAAGGAAGAAAGTCGTTGCACGGGATAGTTCGTTAAAGTACCAAGGACGATTAAGTCTATAAAACCTAACAGATAAATAATATGATATATAATAAAATAAAAATATAAAAAAATAAAACTATATATAGATAAATCCTAATAAATATGTAAATGTAAGGCCCGGTTCCAAGCAAGAATACTCAATACTGTACCCAGCACACTAAGCACTCACCGGTAGATAAGGTTTAGTGGCGGGAGGAGGGTAGGATAACTCAATGAAGTAAGAAACTATCGACTTAGCAAGATTCAAGACATGAACCCATCGAGCGTTTGTCCGAAGGAGACGGCTCTCCCTTGAACGTCGGCTAGCAATAAGGCGCAAGTGATCGCATTCAGTTGACCTTGACCACCATCGGGCAACGTGAGTTGAGCACGCCACAAAGAGACAGTAAGGTCGGGAAGTCCACAGGACTTTCCCCCGGGTATATTACCGGCGGGAAATAAAATGCCATTTGAACTAAAACTGGGACGGCCAAAATACGAAGCAAATAACTGTTGGACGAACGTGATTTAAACTATACAGTCCAGCATATTTCGGAGCTTCGAACTTCGGATCTTGAGTAAAGATCACCAAGTATGCAAAGGAGTGTTATAACTTCAACACGGCGTTATTCTATCCCGATTAAAATGGTCATCACATGGATACCCCCGTGTTCTTTCAATTAAAGGTGCGTTTACACTGAAGTGTCCCACGACACTTATATCTCGACATCACTGTATTTACTGTACAAATTCTGAAAAAAAAAAAAAAACAAAAAAAAACAACAACAAGGGAATTTGTGTCTGACACTAAATTTCAAGCAACAAGTGTCGCGGGACACTTTGGTGTAAATGCACCTTAACACCCTTTCGTACTTGAGCCCCATATCCCGTGAGACATCTTGTGAGAAAACAAAGCTTCTTGTCTTAAGAGGCTGAAAACTCATTCAAATTGGAGTTACCAGATTGAAAACATTCCCCTTCCCGACAAAATAAAAATAAAATATCCGTGGACTTGAAATGAGGCGTAACATGATTAGAAAGGACATTTCCGAATTACTGCGCATGCCAAAACAATGCTCAGTTTCAGCAGTGTTTTTGTGGGACTCCCTAATCTGCTGACAGAATGAGAAGTCTGCTGACAACCCCTCCTTCACTTCAGAGATAGATGAAACTTCCCACGTGAACACCATGAGCTAATTGTCAAGTACCACAAGAGTCAAAATACAAAAAATCCAACCAAGTACCTAACTAACTCAAAAGTCTGCTGAAAACTCCATCCACTATTTCGAAAGGGGATGAAACTCCCAACGTGAACACCATATTATATGCCAAATATTGAGTGCTACGAGGGTCAAAATACGAAAAAATCCTGAAAGTTACAGTACTCCCCCTCTTCCCGCAAGTGACAAACACAAAACTGTGCTGACTACCCCGTCAACTATGTACTACAGAAAGGAATGCAACTCCCCACATGAACACCACGAGCACCTTGTAATAAGGTCCGTTCCATCGTTACGCGAGTGCTACAATTTCGTATTTTGACCCTCGTGGCACTTGGTATTTCGCATATATGGTGCACACATGGGGAGTTTAACCCCCTCCGAAGTAGTTGATGAGGTTGTTAGCAGAAATTTGTGTTAGTTACTCGGGGGGAAGTACTGATATTTTCAGGATTTTTGATATATTGAACCTTGTGGCATTGCATTTGACATATAGCTCATGGTGTTCACGTGGGGTGTTTCAATTTCTTCTTTAAATAGTGCAAGGGGTCGTCAGCTCACTTTTAAGTTAGTTGTCTTGCCCTATGGTAAGTACTAGTATTCTAGGATTTTGTTATTTCTACCTTTGTGGCACTTGCCCTATTGATGTCTCATGGCGGTGGTCCCATGGTGTTCACTTGGGGACCCATCCCCTCTGAAGTAGTTGACGAGGTAATCAGCAGACTTTTGCGTTAGTTACTGGAAGGGGGCGGGAGTACTACTACTTTCAGGATTTTTGGTATTTTGGCCTCAGGGAGGCATCAGGAGATACGTCATCCTTCATACATAAAATAAATCTGTTGTCGGAAGGCTCACAGAGTAAACCCTAGTAAAACCGGCGGCTTGCGAGCCCAACATTGAGGCGATATGATTGATGTTTAAACAGTTACCTGTTGTTGATAATTATGTGAAGGTAAAAAAGACATGCTAGCCATCGTTTTCAAAATTGTGTATCATGAATACAAAGAGATGGAAAATAGGACAAGTCCACAATAAAGAGGACGTCTGGCCCCTACCGCAATGAGAAAATCAAAATCGTCATTATGCAACAGACCGGTGATATTTATTTCTGCATGAGCGATTCAAAACAATACAAATGTACGCCGTAAATGGAGAGGAACGATTAGTGACAAGTGACAGGTATAATTTATTCATCACCAACGGTTTCCTGGAGTCTATCCATTTGAGATAATGCGTTAGCCAAGATTATAAAAAGGGACGCGACAAAATGAGTCGTAAACATATTATTATATCCAGAGCACGAGACATGGACCCGTAGCAATTTCCAATTGCGTGTCAAATTTCACACACAAAGAAGGATTAATTTTTTTTTTTGACTCACCGCCAATATCAAATTGAAAATGAAGAGTGTGTACTGCACGGTGGTTGAGCTCAGTGTCCTGAAGGAAATCATCTTGCGAGGTCAATTTTTTTGCTTCTGTGCTTGAGGCTGAGCAATTCGAAAAACAGCGAACAATTAATTAACAATTAACAGGCTATTAGTTGCGAAAAAACGAGACTGACAAGTTTTGAGAGGCAGATTAGACCGAGCAGCTGCGCTCTGTGTGAACGTTTGAGATGACCTTCAGTGACGAAACTATAATTATTTCGATGAAATAATGGCAACATTCAATACATTTTTATTGAAAAATTTAAGGTATTCTTACCGCATAAGCCACAAAAATTGATTTATTACGCGCTTTTAACTTGGTGATTGGGAAGTGAGTCTGGTGGAAAAACACGTGGTGTGTCCGTGTGACGCTGTTGACCGTTATCATATCAACGGAGAAGGAAGGTTATCTCAGTATTCCTGTGGAGCTCGAAGACAGTGAGCGAGACGAGTGCCTGAATTTGTGTTTTTTGTCTTATTAGTGAAATCTCTGGCAATTTATTTGCATGAGAAATGGAAGTTGAAGAACGTAATAGTACTGAGAGCGGAAACGAAGCTGAGGTCGTAGCGGCAGATGAAAATAATCCAAATGCCTCGTTCCAAGATTTGGTAAGCACCCTGTTTTATACCACATCTTTCACGATTCATGAGTGCTGAAACTTGGCTATGCCACTTTTTCTTACATTAGGGCGTCGTTGACGTTTTGTGCGAAGCGTGTCAGTCACTCAACTGGAAGAATCCGACAAAAATTCAACGAGAAGCTATTCCTGTTGCTCTAAAAGGTAAGCTATTCTGTACTAGGTTTTTATTAACAACGAGCAACCAGGACAAGGGAAAGATCACACTCTTCCGAGTGTATGGCCATGAGAGCGGTAAGGATCCTCGTTGAGTTTCAATTAATTTGCTTCCAAAATCGAACGTTTACCTCCAGACCTCCACCCTAGCGGTGTGATGGGTGTTTGATTAAAAAGTAGAAGTTAAGCCTAAGCACTTCTCTATTCTGAAACAACAGGGAGTTTATTCCACAAATACCCTTTTCGGAGGCTCTTTTTTTGTCTCTCTTCTTGTATTGTGCTCTCTCTTGCTCGCACTTCTCGTCAATAACCCCCGAAAGGATGCTTTCAGTCGGAACGTGTGTAGAGGAGCGTTCCAGCAGGGAGACAGGGCGAATTTGATAGGATAGGACGTTAGGACAGGATCGTGTGGAGGGGCCTTAAATCACAGTTTTTCCTACCAATCTGAGGGTTATCGTGGCATAACCGGCCAGTGGAGACCCAATAACCCCTCCCTTTGCTCTGCCTAAGAACAGGACCCTGTGTCCAGATGACATATTTGTTCGGCATTAATGAAGTACTCGTTGCCCAAATAGCCGATTAAGCGCGAAACTTTTGGCCCATAACTGTCTATAGTGAAATATTGATGTACTTAACCGGAATTCGATGGTTTGAAGAAAAAACTGGCACTTTGGCCCCTAAAATCTGTTTTTCCTGGAGGTTGGTGAGGATTTTCCTCCGGAATCTCATTTTAGTCACAAAATCAACATTTTTCCGCATGACGAGTGGATTGAAACGAGCAAAACTTGGACATTAAACCCTTTGATATTCGATATTAGTCCGGTAGCCCACCGCATAAAAAATCCGTATCATCTGATCGCGCTTGAAACCATTATCATGACGTTACATGGCCACTAGCAAATGCGCCTGTATCGTCGCCAGAAATTTTTAGCGGGACAAGGCCAAGCAGGGCACCTTGCCGTTCGCAAATAAAAATCGTTTTTCGGATCATTTGATCGTGTCCGACGTTTGTGAAGGCTAATCATACGCCTAGAGAGGTTTCCTTAGTAACAAACGCCAGACAATTTCAGTGGGGCAAGAGGGACGACAGCGTTCGAAGTTTGCAAAATTTTTGCCCCGACGTCAGATCGTTTGAACATGTCTGGCGAGGGTCATTACTTACTATTCGGATACTCCGCTGCAGGAATATCTCAATGCCAGACAAATCGGATGGGACTCTGAGTAGATATGAAAGGATGAAATTGCCAAAAAAGGAGGGGGGGGGATTTGGATGGCCACTCTGAGATACTCTGGACCAACATTTTTTTTTCGGGCCTAATAGTCGTTTATGAAGGCTAAGATATTTGTCGCGCAGCCTTTTCTAGAACAAAACTTTTAGCTTTGAGGCCCTTACTAGTTTCAGATTTCCCGGGTAAATATTCCCCGGCTCAGTACCGTCGTCGAAAAATCATTATTGGGAACATAATTGACGGTTTCAGAACTAAATATAGAGCTGAAACGCGAGTTTTTTGGCCGAATAATAATATCTTCGGGATAAATTTTCATTTTAGGGGAAGGACAGTAGCGTTACCTTGGCGGAGCCACCAATTTCAGCGCCGAAAAGGTAGATTTTCGAAGTTATCAGCTCGCTGTTACTCTAATATGTTGTGAAATTTCGGCTTTTCCCCCTGTGCTCAATACAGGACGTTTTGATCGACCAGTCATGCGAGGGACACATTATTTCGTGGTTTGTAGTGGAACAGTCAGTTTGTGGGTTCCTGTTTATTGGTGACAAGCTGGAATTTGGGGGTGAAGTTCCACCCCCAAATCGACCCATCTTGGCTCGTCACTTTGTCAGCTAATTTAAATTCCTTCCCCTTCATAGTCTCGCATTTGGGCTTGAACTCCGCACATTTCTTATTGCTAGCCTTCAAAGTTGGCGAACTAGTCGATTTAACCATGCTGCCAGAAAGTGTCCACTTTTGACCATAAACTGTTCTTTTTTACCATAAAACTTCCATTATTGACCGTGAAAACGAAAATTTCGGTCATACTTCAACGCGTTTATGATGGGGGGGGGGGATTCGAAGGATTACTACTTCCGAACGGTACAAAGATGTTGATTTCACCAGTCACTGTTACTCTCAGTTAAAGCCCTTGTTGCTAATTTGTTTAAGGACGGGACATTATCGGATTGGCAGAAACCGGTTCAGGTAAAACGGCAGCCTTCGCCCTACCTATCCTTCAAGCCCTGCTGGACAATCCGCAACGGTATTTCGCACTAATTCTTACGCCCACGCGTGAGCTCGCATATCAAATATCCGAACAGTTTGAAGCTCTCGGAGCTGGAATTGGCGTGAAATGCGCCGTCATTGTCGGTGGTATGGACATGATGTCTCAAGCTTTGACGCTGGCGAAAAAACCCCACGTAATTATCGCCACTCCTGGTCGATTAGTCGATCACCTTGAAAACACCAAGGGATTCAGTTTGCGGGCCATAAAATTTTTGGTAAGAGTTTTTTACACATCCCCAACCTCCTTCTTCCCAATCATCTACTTCTTTGTGCCTAAAAGGTCATGGACGAGGCTGACAGAATTCTAAATATGGATTTCGAAGTCGAAGTGGACAAAATTCTGAAAGTGATTCCCAGAGAGCGAAGAACTTATTTATTCTCTGCTACTATGACCAAGAAAGTTCAAAAACTTCAAAGGGCGTCCTTGAAAGATCCCGTTAAAGTTGAGGTTTCCACCAAGTACAAAACCGTTGACCAACTCCAGCAGTATTATTTGTTCATTCCTGTCAAATTCAAGGTAAATTCCTGAAATATCCACCCCTCGAACACTCGTAAATCATCGATATTTTACAGGACGTATACCTCGTACATCTTGTGACTGAATTGGCTGGAAATTCGATCATGATTTTCTGCGCCACCTGTAACAGCACTCTGAAAACGGCTTTAATGCTCAGAAATTTGGGCGTCGCTGCCATTCCTCTCAACGGTCAAATGTCGCAGAATAAGAGACTCGCGGCTCTAACCAAATTTCGAGCTAAAAATCGATCAGTTCTCATAACAACAGATGTTGCGAGTCGTGGTCTTGACATCCCTCACGTCGATATTGTCGTCAATTTCGACATTCCAACTCACTCCAAGGACTACATTCATCGAGTCGGTCGAACGGCTCGGGCGGGGCGCTCTGGACGAGCTATCACTTTCGTCACTCAAGTCAGTACGAATTAATTTGTACAAATTTTAGATTTGTCATTCACGTTTTTAACTGAATTCAGTACGACGTGGAGCTTTATCAAAGGATCGAACAGTTGATTGGTAAAAAACTACCGCTGTACGAGACTCGTGATGAAGAAGTGATGTGCCTCGAGGAACGCGTAGCTGAAGCTAAGAGAACTGCAAACGGGGTATGTTTTCGCTTGTTCATACCGATCTGAGTTTTCGTTTGAGAGGGCTAATGTATGTGTAAATCATATTACAGCAACTCAAAGATATGACGGAATTGAAAAGCGCGAAACGGAAACGTGGTCATGGGAATGATAACTTGGACGATGACACAGAAATGTCTTCCGGGGTGCGTAAACGATTTTTCGGCAAACCCGACGCGAAAAACAAAAACAAAAAGAGGAAGTTCAATAAAAAGAAAAAATAATTGTTTTATGGCATTCCGTATTTTTTATTTCTATTTTTACTGCCCCTACATCGCCCTTTGTGTTCTTTGTTAATGCTTATTCATTCCTGTTAGAGGGTCCGGGGACAGCGCATCAGTAACACCATTTCGAACCTTGGTGGTCCGCGAGACCAATTAGCTCTTGTTCAGAAGCATGTCACCGACAGCAGTTAGTGGACCGGGGAAACTCGAAAATCATGGCGGGATCGTCCGTGCGAGAAGTTCGCTCTGATGCGACCTTCCGCTTTTGGGCGCACTGAAAAGTTTTCCGGGAATTTTCATACTGCGACAGTCCTGGAGACCGCAAGGAAGAGCCCGAGCACACAGAGTTTTCCGTAGGCTGATTAGAGCCGAAGAAATGTACGAAAATGAATGGCAACGGCAAATAGTCATTTTCAAATGGTCGGTAACGTTAAGAGGCTGGTGCCACGGATATTTCATCAGTGAACTTACATGGTCAGCTAACAATAAGAGGAATTCCACTCGAACATTGGAGCGGGGGCATTAGTCAGTCAAGGCGTCGTCAGCCATTGTACTTGGACGGTACAGCCCGGCTGTGGATGGGGCGGCATCATGAGGGAATCTGTTACGATTCTCGGATTTCTTACGTTTAGAGCGGGCCAACGAGGTTTACCGGCGTCAAGGCTCGGTCTTCAGGGCGGTCGATTGCTTTACCGCCGTCCTGGTGAAATAATGGGTTTTCTACTTCCTGGGTTCTAAGACAAAATTTCCAGCCTGTTGGACTAACTCTGGCTAGTTGATGGACTCAATAAGAAATCCCTTCCCTCAAAATAGGCTGTTTCAGGGGTAAAACTGTCAGTTACACGACCTAAAAATAAATTAATGGGATCAAGTTACAGTAAAATTGAAACGAAAGCAACTACAAAATTGAATTTATAAAATATGTTTAATGTCCCAAACAACAATAAAGTTAACATTTATAAAAAGAATATTATTATCAGAAGACAAAAGGCAAAAAAATATAACATTATATAAATTTAATAAAGCTTTAAACAACTTTCAATTTCATAAAATAGATGGGAGGGAGAGCAGCGTAGCTCACATAAGGAAACGGTAGAACGGAATAAAGGCTTTCTTAAAAAATAATATTCCTAAGAGGCATAAGATGCATCACATCTTAACACTCATTTTTTAAGGAGCACAAACGAAATTAAAATTTAAAAAATACTCATATTAGTAGTATCAATAAGTGAACAACCTAGTAATACAATGCGAACAAACACGTTAAATGTTCTAGCAGAACTAAATTAATAAAACAATACAATTGCTTGGCAAGGCACTTTAATAATTTAAAAACGAAAATCACACATTTTTTTTAATAGAAAAAAGGACGAACACTGAGACTGTGGTTTTGTTTTCTTCTTATAATCGAGAATTCTAAAATCAAAGCCTCTGAAAACAAACGCGACATAAACAAAATTGGTTACCAAAGAAAGTGAAGATCTGGAAACGAATATCACGATTTGATTCAGTCCACGCTATTCTTTTAATTCCTTTTTTTTTCCGCTTCCTTCTTTCTTGGAAAGAAAGAAGGAAGTGGAAAATGATGGCAAAAATGATCAAAATTCCATAAAATATCAACGTAAAAACAAATAATACTCAAATCAAAGGATTGAAAAACGAGCTCATTAAACAGTATAAGAAAAAAAAACTAGACGTAATACTAACCAGGCGATACTGTGATTTAAAAACTATAAATTTAGTTTAATACAACGAGAACAAACAATTAATAACATTCACTTTTTTCATAAAGCACAATGTATGACCGGTGGTTTTATAAGAGATCACAGGTGGGGGAAGGGGGGATAATAAACAAAAATCTGGGCGTTTACACTTCCAGTAAAATGAGTAGCAACCATTGAGAGAAATGATTAATTTCAATGATAAGATCTAATAATACTAGGAACGGTGAGAAATTATAGAAGTAGGAATACAAAACAATTCAACACAAAACTTGGTCTGCGTTTTAACTGGGGAAAAGAGGGGGGTCAGAACTCACTCCAAATACAAAATTATTTGTTTAGAAACAAGTAAAAAATAAAGAGTATTTTTAAAAATCAGATCTGAACTAAAGTAAATCAAAAATCTAAAGATTTGGCTTTTACTGCACATAGTTCATTACTTTGAGCCTGAAGTGAGCCTCATTCATGATAACAATGGTTGAAATTTCATAAAGAAGTCGAGAAAGAGACAAAAATATGACAAGACATGGCGATGTGATGTTCTGATTCACAAGAATCCAGGTGATGTAGAAAACGGGCCAAAGAAAAGGGTAAGAAAAACCTATCGACACCAAAGTGAGATTACTTTCTCAGAAACCCACACATTGGAGTTGGTATCTCGCTTGGACGCGAATAAGAGACAAAAACGTTTGCAAGTACACAGAATCATAGAAGGTCGACGGACCACAGGTTAACGTGGGAAGCGCACGGGATGGGTCCGCCGCGTGAGATCTTGCGAGCGAAGAGTGTTGTGTAGAAGCTTTTATACGCGGGGGAGGGGAAGGATTTGGGGAGCACTGTGATGCTCATTTAGCACTTTTGATCGAACCGCGAGTACAACGTAACCGAGTTTGAGCAATGATTTGGTTAACTGGGCCAATAACCTGACAACTAAAACATGATAATCAGCCGCTCCTTCCAATAAGCAAATATCGAGAGTTTATCCTTGCCCCCAAAGTGACACCGCTTTTCCTACGAGGAAATGGTGGAAGTGGAACTCATCCTTCCCTTGCCTGCTGCCAGCGTTCCATTACCCCCTCTTCTTACCTCCAAAACGAAGCATGACCAAGTGGGGGAAAAATAGAAGGATGCAAAGTTGCAACTAATACAACGAAGGAGCACTGTCGGCGGTTTCATGTTTTACCTGACGGACTGTAGAAAACGTTTCACACAATCAAGTTTCAGTTTTAGTTGCGATGCTTTGAGCTATGCCTTTATCACACTATACTTTTTTGGTGCATTTAATTTATATGAGGACAAACTCTTTCACTCGGGGCGATTACTTACACCATTGCCACGGGAAACACCTTGAAATTAGCATTGTTTTTGCTTTTGTAGAGAGCGATAATTACTTTCACTCATTAGACTATGCGAGAGCGACAGTTACGGATTGTACTCACATGACATGACCGTACTCAATTACCGTACTTCGAACTACAGGGTACACTAAAGCAGAAAGTAAAAGAAACGGGCACAGATTTCAAAGATTCAAACGTGGGATATCTTAGAAACAAAAAACTTCAACACAGTAATAAAGTACTAAAAAGATTGCACGCGGGTGGGGGGGGGGGGTAAAATACATAAAATACTCTCTTTTTTTCTGTTATTCTCGTTTTCCGATCAATTCAGTGAAACAGAACCCTCCTCACCTGGTCCCTTCACAAGCGATGAGAAAGGGCTGAGTGATTGCTACGTTGAGCGAGATGAAAAGTATGAGGCGATGTCGTGCAGTATTTGAGCGAGAGGCGTGGGGAAAATCTGCCGCCACTCCAATTCCCTGAGTGTCTGCTCACCCTCGCTGGTACTCATATTTTGGATGTCTTGACAGACGCTGGCAGTAGCTTTCCAGATGGTCTCTAGAGGCGGGGAGGGGAGGCAGAGAGAAGACAAGTGTTAGAAAAAAGGGAACTGAACATCAAATTCAAGTTTTTCATTCAATTTACCAAGGTTTTTCAATGAGCGTTGATAGTCAGCAGGATCAAGAGCCATTAAAGCCTCAACACTGATCACTTCGGCCATTCCCTTCATTCCATGTAGTACGGGGAAAAGCACAGGGCTGGCTACGATTGTTGAACCGGGTCTTATGTGCTCGCTAACCAATGTTGTAAGTCTCTGATAGTCCTGTGGATAATAAAATGGCTCTATAATAATCCATTTAGGAGGTTCGAATAAATAAAAAAGTATTTTAAACAACTATTTTGGCAAAATTCAAACGGAGGGGGATTCAACGCCATTTTTCTTTCCACTTACTTTAAATCCTCTTTACTGGGCAATCTTTGTAGCGTAAAAAGGTTTAGAATAGGGTTAATATCAATAATATTAGATTTTTAGTCGAGGTTAGTTATAGATAGTTAAAGTACTTGTTTTACCAACAAAAAACTTCTTACCAAAGATTTACTCTCAATTATTTGTGCCCAAATCCTCGCTGGCATGTGCGACGTATCAGCCATACAAAGAACCCGCTTACTGTAGTTATTATTGTGAGGGGTCGTCGTCATACAACCGTCGGGATAAGTGTCGACGAGAACCACAGAATTCTCTCCGCCCAGAAAAGTTAAATCCGGATGAGTCTGCATGTACCAGTCGGCCACATTCGTACAAGTCGAATAGATTCTTTTGGCGATGACGCCTTTGACAGTCTTGTTCTCTTTTGTGAATTCATCGAGGGAAATACCATCGCACCAGGCGGCGATAGTGTCCAGAATAATTTTAAAACTGCAGTGAAATTCGGCCAAGGGTGAGTCGTTTCGAATTGAAGCTTTTTTCTTGCAACTCGGGCACGACCAGTGAAATTTGTCGACGATTCGAGCTTTTTTCCAATCCATCGGCTTTGAACCTGAAGTGTGGTAAAATGCGGTTTAGAGGGTTACAAAATGGCTGAAGGGGAAGTCAAATCTTTTACTTTGACACTCTGGGTTATTGCATTTTTGGGTGCGGCGTAACAGGCCAATGTCTTTGAGCCAGTCAATGAGTTCGCCATCCTTGCCTTCCTCGAGAAGTGGTTTAACAGTCATTTGAAAGTACTCGGTAGATCTGAGAAAAAAATAAAGTGGATAGGTAATGAAGATTGATTGGACGAACGAACAAGATATTTAAAAAACAATCCTTTTTAACCAAAAAATCGGTCTGCTTGTGACCTCCAATCTCTAACCAGGACCAAGGAGGGGTTTCTAACACTTGTAGCATTCGCATTGCCAGGTACCTGAAGCTTCAGATCAGGAGCCTCACATCGCAAACGACTCACAAGAGCATTTTAAAATCCAAGAACTCAGTGAAGAAGGGGAGGAATTTGGATTTGATTGGTCTCACAACAAATGCAAACTCAAAACAAATGCTGAAGATGGCGAGCAGCCGAAACCGGTCCGTTTTTGACAAACCTCAACGAGGGAAGACAGACAATTTAGGCTCCTACGGCTACAGCTTTAAGCATTCTTCAGAAACGAAAAACGCTAATTCTTGAGTGGCTAAAATTGTGCAAAAATTCATCCCCGAATAAGCGATAAAAATTGCTAATTAGCGGTTTATATTTTGAAAAATTGGCATTCGCGGCTGAAATGAAGAAAAATGCTATATCGCGGCTAAATTGAGAAAAAAGCTAATTCAAGGCTAATTCGTGGTTGAAAATTAAAAGCGCTCACTCGCAGACAAAAACGCCCATTCGCCGTTTCTGAAGGAACACGCTGTCCCACGTGTGATAAAAAATTCTAGAAAAGGTTTTTATTTGTTTACGTTCACATTGCTCTGACAAGCATCATCCCACGTGTTCCCACGTCACGTCCGGGCAATGTGAAAGTAAACAAACAAAATCATTTTCTGGAATTTTGTATCACACGTGGGAATGCAATGCGTGTTCCCACGTCACGTGAACGCATCATTGAACTTAAGGCCCCGGCCTACATGAGCGGGAGTCACACAATTCTAGCATTTAGCGTTTTCAGCGGAAAACACCCGTAGTTTTCTACCCGTGCGTTTTCTATGAAAAACGCGCACCCCCTATAAACGCTAAAATCGCGCGGGTCCCGCCTCATGTAGGACATGAGGTAAGGATCCTCAAGGAGGTGTCGAAGTCCACCTAGGGCTCCCATACTTGTAGATCCGATACTAGTGAAGGCCTCAGAATCCCGATGAAATTTGGGTTTGAAGGGGCGAAATCAGGAAAATTAGAATTGGGAGGAACGAAAATCCGCAAAATTGGGGGTTGTCAGAGCAAAAATGACAAATTTTTTTAGTTATTGAAAGAGTCAAATCCGTCAATTTCGCTTTTGAAAGATCCACACTAGTTTTTCGAAGCTTGCGAAACTTATTTTAAGCCCCGTTCACACGATGCAATGTTTGAAGCTATATTGCATGCTTGTTTTTTAAAAACATACGTACCTTGGTAGTGACCGGATGTTTTTGAAAAACCAGTACGCAAAGCTACAGGGCTTTAGAAAGAGCTGAACCACGAAATTCGTTCTTCTCAAGAGCGAAAATACCCGAAACCACGGTTTGAAATTGTGTTTCAGATATTTGCCGCAGATTTCATGTTTTTGACCGATATCGGTGGTGAAAAGTTGCTCGTTAGTGGGCAATAAACGATGACAGATCTACAAAGATCTCCGAACGATATCGGTGGGAGTTCAAATCCGTCCCCCACTAACCTCAGTTTCTCATGAGAGATAAATCTGAGGGACACAGATCTGCCGATTTTGATTCGGGCGTCACCCCTCAGCACGGTCTGATCTGTCCGTTCTATGGTGTTTAATAACATATGTATGATTCAGGCTAGACAATACTGCTTTTATTCCAGTTCGTTTATAAAGGCCCGTTCACAAGCTCTATGTTTTCGTTGTGTGATGTCTACGCAACCTATCAAGATGCTTCATTTTTCGAGGGAATAAATTTGTTTGGTTGCATAGACTCCACACAACGCAAACATAGAGCTTGTGAACGGGCCTTAAGTCTTTTGATCTGAATTACATCAATTTATTATTTCTCAAGTGAAAAAGCCTTTTGCTCCCTCCAGTTTTTTTTTTAAACTTCATATCTGTCACCGATCTCAAATACCTTATACATAGTTCGAGGGCTGGCGACAGTCCCATTCAACCGGAAGAACATAAGGTCCGTTCCATTGTTTTGCTAGTGCTACACTAGTGTAGAAAACCATGTGATTTCATTGACTTATTCTGAAAGATTGAATGAAACCAGCTGATTTTCTTCAAAAGTGTAGCACTCGCGGAACAATGGAACGGACCTATAGTCACGAAAGGTATGCAAAATGATGGCATTTGACCCCCTATTTACGAGTCCGGAAGTCTGCCATGCTGTATCTGGGGCCTAAGGATTTTATAGCTAATTAAAGTCCTTAATTTGGGACATGAATTCAACCAGAAGAACATAGTCCAGAAACTAGTCTAATTCGAAAGGTTTTATGGAGCTGATTACGAATTTGATCGTCTGCCGACGTAGATGTAGGAAGTTTGACCAGCCACCGAGGGCAAATGCACCAGGCTGACGGCGCCAGACGATTATATTTGTAATCATTTCCATAAATTCTATCGAATAAGACCAGTTTCAGGACGGTGTTCTTCTGGTTAATTTAAATTTCCCAAATTATGTGAGTTTAGCGAGCCACAGAGGGCAAATGCCCCAGGCAGACGGTGGCGGACAACCATATTTGTAATCAGCTCCATAAAACCTTTCGAATGAGACTAGTATCACGACTATTTTCTTCCGGTTAATCATTTTCTCTCTGTGCAGTTTGATGGGTCACTGAGGGCAAGTGCCCCAGGTAGACACCGGCAGACGATCATTTTCGTATTCAGCCACATGAAACCTGTCGCATAAGACAATATTCCGGACTTAGTTTTTCTGGTTAATTAATATCCCTGATTTAGGGAGTTTGACTGGCCACCGAGGGCGAATGCCCCCGGCAGATGATTATATTTGTAATAATCTCCATAGATCCTTTCGAATAAGACCAGTTTCAGGACTATGTTCTTACGGTTAATTAGATTTGACTGAATTTCGTGAGTTTGGTGAGCCACTGAGGGTAAATGCCCCAGGCGGACGATCATATTCGTAATCAGCTCCATAAAACCTTTCGAATAAGACTAGTTTCAGGACTATGTTCTTCTGGTTAAATTCATGTCCCAAATTAAGGACTTCAATTAGCTATAAAATTCTTATGCCCCAGATACAGCATGGCAGACTGTCGGACTCGTATATAGGGGGTCAAATGCCATCATTTTGCGTACCTTTCGTGACTATGTTCTTCCGGTTGAATGGGACTGTCGCCAGCTCTCGGTCTATTACGAACCCAACCGATAAATGAAATCTGTCAGATTTCGGTCGAAGATGTGCCACCACTAACGAGCAGATTTGATTTGGGTAAGATATCGGTCGCAGATAACTTTTGTACGTTGAGGGGCGACGACCGATCTCATCGTTTGCTCAAGGGTTGATATCTGTTGAAAATATCGGCCTATCAAATCTGTCAAAACTATCTGCCCGTGTATGGGCCACTAATGGTGAATTTCAGGAGATAGGTTTGGAGAGGTTGGAGTTACCAAACTCCAACATTGTTTACATAAATTGTGACGCATTTTTCTCGTTAATTCAGAGTTAACGCAACTCAAACCTTGACTCTCGGTGGTAAAATTCACCATAATTAACCGAATCAGCGAAACTGATTTCGGAAGGAGCTACAGCCATGAAGCCGGGTCTTTGTTGAAGCAAGTCTCCCAATTTGGCCTTTGTACGAGAAAAATCCGCAAAATCTGGGTTTGGAGCCAATCCCATGAAACTTACTTCTATTTTTTAAAGAAAAATCCCTGAAGTGGGGGATTGAAGCTTGCTGAATCAGCGAAATACCAATAAACCTGCTTCGAAATACCTACAGGGCGTTCCAGGAGGAAACGTCAATACTTCCACATGTTGTACTACTAAGTAGGGCGAACCAAAATGACTACATGGACATAGGGTCGGAAACGCTTTGTTTCGGAGTTACAGGGGATTTAGTGTTTTTTTAAGCCAAATCACCTCGTTTCCCCAAAAAGCGGTCTTAACGGACTAACCGTTCAACATAGTACAAAATAAAATACATTTCTGAAAAGAATCAAAGAAGAAAATCAGGAATAACTTATTAAAATCGTCTTTATGTACGTTTAGTTATTTTTGGAAAAATCGAAAAAGTGTTGCGATGAATTTTCGTGTTTCTTTCAGAAGCGAATTTCACTCAATCTTCTGTTGGTCGGGAATTGACCAATTATTGTAAAAACATGTCCATTATGTGAGCTTTCAATTGACGTAAGAAAATTGAAAATCGGTTGAATTTTTACTGAGATATGACACGAAAGGTTCGGAAAAACAGTGCAAAATCGTCAAAATAAGCCATATGTATTGCAACTTGCAACTGTCAGGTAAAATCCCCAAAAATTGTTTTCGACGTCAAAGTAACCCCAAAATTCAAAGAAACAATTTACATAAGAAAAATCAGAGCACCATGTCCATCATCATCATCATCTCCCACCGCTTTTCACTAGCAAATAATCAATTATTAAACAAATTAATTGGTCTGATTCCTTCTAGTTTTCGTCTGGTACTATTTTTCAGACGTTTTTGTATGATAATTGTAGTGATTCACGCGCATGATTTAATTTGTACCAGAAAAATAAATTGTGAACTTAAATAATTACGGAAGGATACCTGAAAAACTAATTAAACGAGTATTTACCACTTTTCACTACTATCACTACAATTATCATACAAAAACGTGTGAAAAATAGTACCAGACGAAAACTAGAAGGAATCAGACCAATTAATTTGTTTAATAATTGATTATTTGCTAGTGAAAAGTGGTGGGAGATGATGATGATGATGGGCATGGTGCTCTGATTTTTCTTATACATATAAATTGTTTCTTTGAATTTTGGGGTTACTTTGACGTCGAAAACAATTTTTGGGGATTTTACCTGACAGTTGCAATATGGCTTATTTTGACGATTTTGCACTGTTTTTCCGAACCTTTCGTGTCATATCTCAGTAAAAATTCAACCGATTTTCAATTTTCTTACGTCAATTGAAAGCTCACATAATGGGCATGTTTTTACAATAATTGGTCAATTCCCGACCAACAGAAGATTGAGTGAAATTCGCTTCTGAAAGAAACACGAAAATTCATCGCAACACTTTTTCGATTTTTCCAAAAATAACTAAACGTACATAAAGACGATTTTAATAAGTTATTCCTGATTTTCTTCTTTGATTCTTTTCAGAAATGTATTTTATTTTGTACTATGTTGAACGGTTAGTCCGTTAAGACCGCTTTTTGGGGAAACGAGGTGATTTGGCTTAAAAAAACACTAAATCCCCTGTAACTCCGAAACAAAGCGTTTCCGACCCTATGTCCATGTAGTCATTTTGGTTCGCCCTACTTAGTAGTACAACATGTGGAAGTATTGACGTTTCCTCCTGGAACACCTTGTATAATTGCAAAAAAAAAAAAAATGCTTTATGAGAGAGCCAAACGCGCATTGATTGTTTTGAATCAGACAATGAGCCAAAATAGAGAGATTTTGCAGCTAGTCCCGTTAACGCTAAAGTTAATTTTTGTGTTCGCATTGCCAGGGTAGTAAACATTTCGTTGATTGAAATGTGAATAGCGTTAAGCGGAGCTGTTTGCAAAATCTCGCTGGTTTTTCGGTCGAATGTTCCGGATTTTGGGATCAACTTTCCAGATTTTGTTTTCAGTGAAATGGTGGCACATCGGTCTATCAATGTCTTGTTCTTTTATTGCCTCCGTGTCGGGTAATTTCGATTACTACTTCATTCGAGAAACGTGGGACGCTAGGAAAGTTGTTATTATGTACTTACAAATCAGAAGTTTGTTTTGTTCGAGAAGAGAAAAACCACTGTATCCGCAGTTGCACCCCCCCCCCAGCAGACCTCCTCTAATTACGCTCCTGGGAGGCTCTTAGTGTGGGCGGAGGCCCCGCATGAGGCTCCCACCCCTAGACCAAGCGTACCTAACCTTTGACTATAAACTTCATACTGGAAACCGATATGGTATTGAACAAGCAGCCCCAGAATCTGACCTAGTCATTAAAACCAGAAACTCTGCCTACTCTGAAACTGAATATTTTGCATCAGAAAACATGATTTTCGTCCTCAGCTGGACCCTGAAACCGTCAATTGACACGCAGCCTGTCCCAAGTATGGCGAATTATTTGAGTGACGGAAAAAACAGAAAATTTACGGCTGACTGATGGCGTTTTCTATTTACGTAAAATTCCGCACTAGAGCCGAGCATTTCCACCCGTCTTCTCCGATACCATATGATATAATTCAGAGAAGACGGGTGGAAATGCTCGGCTTCAGAGCGGAATTTTATGCAAATGGAAAACGCTGCGAGATCGAAGGATGTCAACGAGAGCATGGCCGTTTCTAGCCCAACGCGGGGCGCCTAGGCGAGAACCCTTGGGGGGGGGGGGGCTAGTAGCCGGTGGAGACGCGGATTCAGGTTTTGCTTAAAAGGCAGGGGTTGCAGACATTGCATGCTTTGCTCTACAAAATACTGGCTTGATAGCCACTCGCATCCTTCAAATAGCTAAACTTGGTATTTCCACAAAAAAAAACAAAAAACAAAAACGGATAAGCTGACTACAGCCGCACCAAAAGTTGAAGATTTTCGCGCCTTAAAAATGACTAAACTATTTACGACCTAAAAATAGCAAAACTAGCGATTGTCGCTCTAATAGTAGCCAAACTGACTTCTCGTACCTTATAAATTGCTAGACGTACGATTAGGGAGCCATGAAAATACCTGAAAAGTACATGATTAGCGCACTAAGAATGGCTAAATCGACCATTCGCGCACGAAAAGTGGCCTTGGCTTTCTGGATACTTGGCGTCCGAAAAACAAGCAAAAATTGACTCTATGCGCCCTAAAAATATAGTCGTGCCCTAAAAGTATCAACACCGGTTCTGTTTTATTCGTTGACTCGTTTGAAAATAATAACATTGCCGAAACCGCGCCGTAACCCGCGGCGCGGTAAAACAAGTAGGAGAAGATTTTTCATTTCTTTGCCTTCATTATGAAAATTCTACAGCCCCAAGACAGTTACAACGTACAAAAAGATCCAAAAAGCCCCCCAAAACACACTATTTGTCAATAAAATTAATGATGTTCAAAAATGGCGATTCTGCCATGAAGCTGCGGGATTTTTTCGCGATTAATTTCAGATTAAACCGAACAGTACCTATTTTGCACTTTTATGGAAAGGATATTTTGCTAGTCCGGCCAATGAAATTACCTGTCTGTTCGGCTCTGTAACCGTCAAAAATGCCCCAAATAAGCGGCTGAACGAAGGACTTGGACGGGGAATGTTCACAAACTTGGCCGGGACACAATCAATTTACCTAATCGAAAGTGGAAAATTGTCGAGCTTCAGAGGCAGACTGCAAGCACAGTAATAAGAGTGGCCTCCGTCGTTCCTGGGTCCGAAGTTGAAACACGTTCAAGTTTCGTACCGAGAGATCCTTCAAGATCCGAATTTATTGGACTTAGCTCTTTAAAATAGTAATGGGGGGGGGGTCCGTCTCAATTGAATAAACAAGTTCCACGGATCCGGCTCTTTCAAATGTAAATTTCGAGGGTTTGGCTTAACCGACAAGCCCGTATGCAAAGTCGTTCCTCGATTCCAACCTTCCTCAGAAACTGTAGAATCGCATGTTATTTTATAATTTTTCCAGTTTGGGAGGAAGCTTTGAGGTTGAGGAAAATTCGAGGAACGACTTGGCATACGGGCTTATATCTTCTTCAAAAGACAATTTCGCGAGGATTCTCTCATTCGTAAAAGCAATTTCGCGGGATCTTTAAAAATCGAATTTCCAGGATTGCCCCTTTAAAGCATTGCAATTGGGCAGATTTCTCTCCTTCTAAAACCTACGGTTTGGTTCACTTTAGCAACCAAATTTCTTGGTTTTGGCTATTTAAAATGGACATTTCGGGTGTTTGGCTCCAATACGCCAATTTCACATGTTTGGATCTTTCAAGACCCCTTTTTGTGGATAAGGCGCCTTCAAAGCCATGGTTGGAAAATCCAATTTCGTGGGGCTGAATTCTTCAAAAACCAAATTATTCGGATTTTGAGCTCTGTAAAACCCAAATTTCCCGGATTTTCTCTCCATTAAAAATAATTATTTTCTGGGCTTGGGCATTTTAGAATACGATTTTCAATCGTTACAACAGAAGTTGCCCTCAAATTGTAAAAATTAAGCCGAGTGCAACTCCTGAACGATTATTTTGTAATTATTTTTACTCCAAGCCAGGGGCCCCTAGGCGGTCGCCTACCCTGCCTACCCCCTAAAAACGGCCCTGAACGAGAGAATACGTACATCATGGCTGTTCGATGATGTTAAGTTAAATCACGAAAATCTTTAGACTGGTAAATGATTAAAATATTTTATAGTGTTTATTCGTGCATATCAGCGGGTAGTACCAAGTGGCGCAGACCCGTAGGTCTATATTTTAGAATTTATACAGACCCATATTTGGGTTGACGGTGATTCTCATTCGAGGATAGTTGATGTTAAAGCACTAATACTATTTTGGGTAGAATTTCGTGTTGATCATTCCTTCAACCAAGGGAAACTTTTCGGCTAATTTAGACAATTTTTCTTGTATTATACATTGTTTAAACATCAACATTAGTGCGAAGAGGGCGGAGGCGAAACTTAGGTTTGCCTGTTGAATAATTATCGTATCAAAGTAATTAATCTCCAGGAGTGACCTTGAAGATAATTGGTGTAAATAATTTGTTTTGAAAAGTCAGTTCGAATTAAAATATAGCACATTTTGTTATATGTCCAACGTAAAACGTTTGATAATGAAACCGAAATCGGCAGTCGGCTAATACGAGGGCCTGAGGCTCTTATTGATCGCGTACGGCTTAATTAAGTCGAATATTTATAAATGAAATAACTATCTCACTTGACACTTGATCTCGTCGGCTCATGAGCTGGTTCCGAATGAGTGAACTCTTCACTTTTCATCCCTTCCATGTCTTTGAAATTATTCATCTACAACGAACTTAGAACAATAAAACTAATAAAAATCTTAAGGTGGCAACTATCAACTACAAACACTTCTTCAAAACAAAGAAACTTGAAACTCCCAACACTAGGCTAACAACCCGCCATTTTGATGTAGAGGGGGAAAACGATTAAGAATGGACGGGGAAGAGAGGAAGATGGCTAAAAAAAAAAAAAAGTGCCTTCCCTTTGTGTGTACATCCTTCATCCTTCCTTTTAAAATGAGAGAGAACTAGAGAGGCGTTTTCGCCCTGCACTAATCAATAAAATGTTTTATGCTTTTTTAAACGGTCGATATTTTTATAAAATGCCACAGTTAGGGGCATAATATTTTTTCGAGAAGGACAGGAAAAGCCAGTTAGAGTGATCGGGAGGAAAACAGTGGGAAAACATGAAAATTCTGTCTTCTTGTGAAAGACTACTTGTTGATTTCTCTCCTTCTGGCTCTTGAAACTCCCTCGGCCTCCGCCTTCACATAACCGATGAAAATTGTAGAAGCTGTAATTATAGCCATCCTAACTTTTTATCTTTCTGATCCACGAGCGCACGCTTATTGATTGTTCAATCAATTTGACCGTTTTTCTTTGGTATGTTCAAAGAGAATTAATTGATCCTAGAATGACCATATGAATGAAAAAGATCCTGCTTGTGAGTTGTGAGTGAGACCGGTTCGTGGGTGTCATTTGCATTTCTAAAAAATTGAGGGAGACGGCCATGACCTAGGACAAGCTCTGACGTAACGAGCTGATTGTACTATCAAGCCATACACGAGGGCGCTTTGCGATCAGCTTTCTGTTTATTCTTTATTCGGGCACGGTGTGATAGGTGCGTTTAAAACAATAAAACAAATGGCCAAATGTGGAAAACGTTTTACCAGTTGTGGTTGTAAAGGAGTGAGGACCTGTTTTGAGTGCGAGAAAATCCTGGGAACGAACGTCAATTGCATTTCGACGAGTGTCATAAATGTACGATTCGAGTAACGAAAAGTAAAAACCGAAAATGTCATTCTAATTTTCATTCCCTCCGCAAACAGGATTACGTGCCTTATTTCTACTGCACGGAGTGCGACCAATGTTGGCCTGGCTGGCAGTCGCAGAACCATTTGAATCACACCGGCGACTCTATTCAAGTCAAAGGAGTTTACATATTGAACAATTTCCTCACCGATGATGAAAAGAATGAAGCTCTTGGTGCCCTCGAAAATCTCCCCTGGGAAGAATCGCAGAGTGGAAGACGAAAACAAGTGAATATTTTGCTCGTTCCCAGGTCCCGTTAGATTGTAAAATCGGTTCAGTCGCAGCACCAACAGAAGTCCGAAGGGAAAGATGTTTCAATTACCATCACTAGCACTTTTTAGACCGTTCAAAGAAAAACCAACAAATGTCTAATCAAATCAAATGTCTAATGTGGAAGGAGCACCACAATTTCACTGTGAACGCTGATCAATAACAGTTAAATGAGGGTGAGTTTCTGAGTTTGCCAGTTGGCTTACCCTCCCCTCCATTTTTTCTATTGTCGAGGGTGACCTATTTTGTACTTTTTCTATTCGAGGAGGGGAAAAAAGAAAACGATCTTCTATCTTCCTTCTACCAACCATTCTTCAACAATGGGATACATATTATACATAATTATGTATTCATTTTATTGTCAAATATGTGATGTGGGGGGGGGGGGGGCTAGTTGAAGGCCTAAAAGTTATGAGTTCGGAATTTCTTCTGAGGTTAGTACTCGCGTTTATAAGATCTGGGTCAACAATTTACGCCAATCTTTATTCAGAGTAAGGAAATGCCGGGTGCTTGGAGGAGGAGAAATTGGCAGTTCAAAGGAGGAGAAATTGGCAGTTCAAAAAAAAAAAAAATGTCAGGTGGCTAATTGCTCATAGTAGGTACCAAGGATTAGTGGGAATAGCAAAGCCGTCTTTAGGCCCCGCGTCAAAGGGGCTCCAGATCCTTCAGGTATTTCTTTTCCAATTTAGGAAGAACGATACTCAGAAGAAACTCATCTTCCGTCGATAGCCGAAGAACATTGGATAAAATAATAATTTTTTTTCTGTGCGCCCAATTGTTTTCGGATGTTTTGCTTCGGAGCCATAACGTTATGTGGAAGGGAAGAGGGGGCTAACTGCTAACAATGATAAACCCTGATACTCGGTTAAAATGGAGAAACAACGCTGATTCGCGGATTAAATTGAGAAGAAGCGCTAATTCGTGGCTAAACATGAAACATAATAATATGGGCCCTCTTCCGTAGCTAAAATTGAGAGAAAACGCTGATTCGGGGCTATAATTGAGAAATTGAGATTCGCAGATAAAATTGAGACATGTAACACTAATTCGCGGGTAAAATTTAAGGAATAGTGCTCATTCAAAGCTAAAATTGAAAAATCATAAATTTCCGGTTTTCGGGGGGCAATTTCGTGGCGCTTATTCATGGCCAAAATTGAGAAAACGCCAATACACCGTTTCCAACGGCCAGTGTAGCTGAAATTGAGATGAAGTGCTAATTCATGGCTAATAGTGAAAAAATTGGTAATTCGTGGCTAAAATTGGGAAAGCCCCAAATTTTCGACTAAAATGTGTTAATAGCGTTAATTGAGAAAAAACGATCATTCATAGCTAAAATTGAGAAAACACCAAAAACATGAAACCAAAAGGCTTCGAGGCCAAGCTAGAAAACACCGATTCACGGCTTAAATTGAAAAAACGCCAATTCATGGCTAAAGTGGAAAAATCACTAATTCATGGCAGGGGTGTACCTAGAAATCTTTCCAGAGGGGGCGATTCCGGCAGTCCGCAGCCTTCTAAGGACCAGCGGGGAACGGTGTTGTAATGAATGCCTTTCGTTTTGCTGGGATTTCGCAAAAACTTGGCTAAAATCGGCCTCCCTGAGGGGGCGATCCACCTATCACCCCCTTCTCTGGGTACGCCTCTGATTCAAGGCTAAAAGTGAAAAAAGGCGTTGCCAGGGAGGTGGCCGAATTGTATATCGAGATTTCTGAAAAATTGACTCTTTACCCTAAGACCACTGTACGGAAAGTAGTTACTTTTGAAAACTAATTTGAAACCATGTGAACCCCTTGCGTGAAAGAAAGTGAGCCTCCCTCCTCCTCCCTGAGGGTGCCAATATCACTCCGGGCCCGGGGCCCCAACTGTAGTGAAGGTGACCCTGTGAGGGGCTCCGGCCTATTTAGTCTAATTACTCTGAGGTTTCAAAAAATTTCTGACCTGGAGTTACGTGTAGAATAGTTAGTGGCGATCAGCCACTTCCACCATGGCTCCGCTGCATCTCCCCTACACTCGAAGACGCTGATTACCATCCATCCAACAATGGTAAACGGAATGGGCCAACGCTACTACTGGACGCCACACCTACCTTTAAACACCTTTAAAACACAGGTACTGCAACACGGATTTCAGCGCCATATTTGGTCCCTCAGTTGTTAGGGTAAACAAAATATCATGAATGAAAAAATTGTCATCGTAACAGCAAACAAACGCGGAACGCGATCGAAATAAATCAAAATATATCACTTGTCAATGAGATCAGGTGATAATTATAATCATGTGAGGGACCAAGCATGGCGCCGATTTCCGTGTTGCAGTACTCGTGTTTTATAGTGCCTTACACCTACGCCATCATTCCGGACTTGGGGGAGCGCCTGCGATGGAACTGGTGCTTCCTGAGCTAACCTGCCGAACAACTCCTTTCAGGCCATGGCTCATTTAACGAGGAGCTCCACTTTCATCGCCGTTGAGACAGCCCTACTGCCCTTGAGGGGGTGAGGCCGAATCAGCGGAGCATGTAATTCTCCGCTGCCCGTTTTATCGTCGTCAACGAGATCGGTAGCAAATTCCCAGAGATCTCAGAAATCTCGTCGCTTGTAAAACCTCGGCCCGCCGCTTCCTGTCGTGGCTCGCCCAACGTACCACACCGCAACACCCGGTACGTGATTTCCAGGGCCCCGGCTCGTAGAACTCCGTGACCATGAACCATCGCCGCCGCTATCATTGTTTGTACATCGCGTTCGCCGCTTCTCCCGACGCTCTCATCCATTCGTCTAGCGGTCTACGGAAGCTGCACGCCGGCAGCCTCCTTTACTCATACACGGGTGTCACTCCTCGTCCATACATTAACACCTATAAAACTCTCCACCGCCAAGTGGTACGACTCGGTAATGTGTCCTTGACCTTGCGGCACGGCTGACAGGGAGCGGGGCGAGGCTACCTAGTACTTGCACGTGCCGGGTTACTTCCCGGCCGTCCTTTCAGGCAGAAACCTGGTATATGTGCCTTTCAAGGCATCAAAAAAGGGCGGGAAGAAGGCACAATCATAGAGGTAGGCCTTTGGAATGTACAAAACGAGATGGTCAGAGGAAACCCTAAGCTTAGGTACGTCATTTTGGACCAAAATGTCTATGTCAAATTTTCGTTTTTCCTGAATCAGGCATTTTCTGTTATTTTCAGCTTGTCACTATTTTTTTTCGAAATATGGTTGTTATACATGCTTATTAATGGCAAAATAAATCTAAGGAGCGTATAGGAATGAGCACAAAGCTTCCTTTCAGAGCAGACCATTTTCATCATGATAAAATCGCATTCACTTGGCATATAAAGAAGCTCAATCAGGAACGAACTTCATTTTCCGAACATTTCAGACATTTTCGGACGCGGTTTCTTGAATAATTGTTGAATTTCAAAAAACGTTACATAGTGAACCCATTTTCCTCGCCACAAGAACCTCGGGGCCAGAGTTGCCAGCTGCACTGTGAAAGAGAACACTGTGAAGAGAGCCAGCCGTCCCCGATGATCATTCCAGAGCCGAAACGAGCGGCTGAAGACAATTCCATAGTTCGCGATGAAATAATATTATATTCTGTCCACTTGGTGATGAACTCGGCACGCCTCGATGGTGTAATAGATATACTGCTCGCTTCGCAACCCAGTGGGCCTGGGTTCGAATCCAGCCATTGCCCATCACACTATAAGGCTGCGGCGGGCTGTGACACGTCACACGCGGCTTCGTGTGGGCGTTCTTGGCGGTGTGCGTTCAACAAACCTCGCACCTACCGAAACGCCCGCGTAGTACGTGTGACGTGCGCATTTAGTAGATGGGTATGACGTAGGAGCCTACTTGAGGCATTGACGTCGACGGACTCGGCTTGGCCGGGAAAGGCACCCCCGAAAAAAAAAGAAGCTGGTTTATTGGACTACTCACACCAACAAAACATTTTAGAAAGAGTTAATCCCATGAAATTTGGATTTTAATAAGCATTAGGATGAAATAGTCCAAATTTCGAAATATGGATCCAATAATGAGCGGAAACCAGAAAAATGGGAGTTTAAAAAAGCTAAACCCACGAAATAAAATTCTGAATTTTTCCTGGTCGCAAATTCCGTGAGTGAAATTGGGGTTTTGAAAGAGAATCCCAATACCTAAAGTTTTTTTGTTAAACCCGTTTTGGTTTTGGAACGAGCCAGGCAAGTGATATTTGGTATGAGCGAAACTCCCAAAGTTGTTTTTTAACGAGACCCTCTCTCCCGTCTTCACGGAGAAGACCAAATCCGCGAAATTGGTTTTAGACATAGTCGAAGCCTCGAAATTTGGTATTTCGAGGAGCCAAACTGGAATTTTCGGTTTTAAAAAGACAAACCAACGAAATGTTGTTTGAAAAAGTCCAACCCACGAAATTTGCTTTTGAAAGAGCATAACTCGCGAGTTTCGGTTTTTTATAAGACCCGTGAAATCGATTTCAGTGAGAGTCAAACATGCGAAATCTGTTGTTTGAATTATCGGTCCCTGTGGAATAATTCTAGAGGACGCGAAATCTGCCATATTGGCTTTTACAGCAAAATTTAAGAATTTGGTCGTTGAAAGACCGATTGCAAGGGCCCTTGAAAGTCAGTTTCGTAGGGGTTGATTGTCATTATTTCTATTAATTACGAGTTGAATGGATCGGATTTTTTTATTTCAAGGTACCCGGCCAATCAATGACGATTTTTGAGCATTACTTAAGAAAATCAGTTTAGCTGGCAAATAGTTGCTTACTCGGTAAAGGGGTACCTGACTTGTATCTTGTGTAACTTTGTATTTTGTACCAGGGGCCATAGTACGAACCCGTGTGAAAATTCCGGAAGATGCGGTTGCTAGGGTGGGATAATGTTTATTTCTTATTCGACGTCCTTGGATCCAGCTTGCGGCACTTTTTCCCGATTGTTCGTCATTAGGAACTACAAATTGGTAACCTGGCCGTGCGATGCACGTGCAGTGCTAATTTACTGACCATGGAGCTTGTTTGTTAGGCCGGGCCGCGGCCGTCGTCTGACTTGCCCCCCCCCCCTCGCCATTGGCTGGACCCTGTGAAGGTGGGGTTTTTACTGTTACAACGTCTTACAGAGCGGATTTCGATCCCCCAGACTTCCCCTTTATGGGATCATCACTTCCGTATTGTATTCCACCGACTGTGCAGGTGGCCTGCTGGAGACTGGGTCCAACTGGGGCATTCAAGCATTCCACGGATCCGTAAAGTGACGCTTCACGAGTTCCTGGGTTTGTTTCCGAGGGTTGTTGTCAGTCAGAAATTCGCGCTGTGAGCCATTTTGCTCGATAATGTAATGATTGCAAGTCCAGATGAAACTACTGGTCTTCTCCTCTCCCCTGCCCACCGGTCCATTGTTAGGTGAACTTCGGGGAACAGTGGGTGCCATTTCGATTTGTTCAAACGTATGGATGGCATAACAGCTTAAACAATGTCAATTTAGCACGGAACTATTTTGACGTCAGACGACGGTAGAATGACTGGCATTTAAAGTCGGCCGGCTTATCCTCCATCCATCAAGGGAACAGGATGACGCAGCCTATAGGTTAGTTCTCCATTTGAGAAAAAGTTTAAGATTACTCACCCTGAAGATGAGTGGGCAGCTCCCCCCCCCCCACACCATGTACACCCAAGTATCAGTTGTCTCACTTACTGATTTTCCGGGGGGGGGGGGGCGTGATTTGATTTGTTCATTGTTCATGGGAATTCTCCGAATTATTTTTTTCTTTTGGTTTGTTATTCATTCTGAATAATAAACCTATTTTTCGGTCAGGAAATAATTTTTACAACTCACCCTCAACCTTTTTGTGTGTACGTTTTAACGGAACATGTCAAGATTCGATTTCTCGAATGTCCGTACGCTGTCCGGGCCACAACTTACCCTAGGATTGCCCGAAAAAATTGTTCTTTCCAAATGGACTCCATTTGGGATTTAGTTGGTTCTAAGATCTGATCAGTTTGATCAACTAACTCCCTGGGGTTTTATGAGCCAAAAGCGGGCCCAAAATGGAGATTTTCAATGCGTTTGAGATCATAGGGGCGTGGGGTGTCGATTTTCATGTAATTTCAAGCCGGATTTGGCTACCGATACAATCACTGACTTTGCAGAGTATGCAATGGACTGCTTAGAAAATGGAAGATTCTGTGTTGCAACTTTCCTGGACCTTAGTAAGGCCGTTGACTGCGTAGATCATAAAGTCCTCTTGCAAAAACTGAGCATGAATGTATAATGTTAAGAATGAAGCCCTGAACCTTTTGGAAAGTTTCTTGATAAATCGCCAACAAATTGTGAAGGTAGGAATGATTTTTCAAACGCATTGGTCAGCAGGGCCGGAGCTCCTCAAGGCTCTGTGCTTGGGCCAATTCTTTTCTTAATATATGTAAATAATCTGTCAGAAAGTATCAAAGATACTTCAGGCAAAACGTCACGTGCGTTAAGTAGGAGTGAACAATATTTCAAAGAAACAAAGAATTGGTTCGAAGAGCATGCATTACCGGTGAATAATTTAAAAACTATACAAATGGTGGCAAGTTTGAGAAACATGAACAAGCCAGGAATGCGCTGAACGTAAGGTTCTTGGGTGTTCGTATTGACTCGAAGCTTCAGTGCGATCACTACTGTACGGAGCTAGGGAAAAAATTGTGTAAAATAATATGTGTACCTATTACGAAGTCTGAAACCACATGTCACTCAGAAATGTTTTGTTCAGGTCTACCAAAAGTGTATTAATTTTTTCGGGCTAAAAAATGTCCAGATTCCTGAAATAATCACAATTACTATTCAGTACCTTCGGCAAATTCGAGGAAATTAATCAAGAAAACAAACCAATAGAAGAATGCCAAATGCTTGGGGGCCATTTGTTGCATTCAGCTTTGGATGACATAGTGGTGTCTTTTTTTGTTTCAGAATTTCGGCCCTAAATGTAATTTCAAAAAAAAGAAGTGCAGAATTGGCAATTTCAATGGTTTTCCGAGTTCAACCAAGTTCATTCAAAATAAATTGAACAAACTTGACATTTTAAAAGACTTCATCACCATTGAGCAGTGCACGCTCGAATACGACCCCGACCGTGGTGCTTCCATCGACCCTCATATCGACGACTGTTGGGTTTGGGGTGAGCGTATCGTGACGGTCAACGTTCTCGGTGACTCCGTGCTCACGCTCACGCCGTACGAAGACGACTCAAACGGTATTCGGTACAATTTACGGTCGTCGGGCAAGACTGCTAAAACTGACTGGTCAATAACGGAGGCCGGTGGGCGTGGTCCTCTTATTCGACTTCCTATGCCTGAAAAATCGCTGATGGTTTTGACTGATGAGGCGCGCTATCAGTGGGAGCATAGGATATTTCGAGATGACATCGCATCACGACGGATTTGCATAGCGTACAGAGAGTTTACGCCGGATTTTCTCTCTGGAGGCAAGTTATGGGCGGAAGGCGAACCGATCATTAGAATTGCCGGTAACGAGATATAAGAGTACGATGTGTATAGTGTAATATTTCTACAATGTTGTTAAGTTTATACCACCTAATTAATTTTATTAATAAAACCTGTCTAAATTACCTAAGGTCAACCAGTGTTCATTATGTACCACACGCAACCAAACTGGGGATGATGCTCACTTTAATGTCGCCTTACTCATAAACTCGTTAAAATTTGAATTTATCTCTCAGAACAGTGTTTGATGAGTCATTTTTTTATGAAAGAAAAGTGTTTTGTGAACTATGTTCCGTCCAACCAACATAACGTCCTTGGTGCCTAGTTGATATTACATGAATCAATCGACGCAGATAAAGAAAATTGAGTGTCGCGTGTAGCCATTACCGTTTTTCAAGGTAAATTTGCATTTCAATGGCGAGAAATGCATCATTGTGGTTTAGTGCAATCCTGAGAGTACATAGTACGGTCTACATGGACGTTGTCTGCCTCCCTCGCTCTATAGCTTACGAATGCCATAAAACGTTTTTCTTTCAAATTATCTCTTCGAGAGAATATTAAAAAAAACAATTGTCTACCTTCTATTAAGCTAAATGTATTTTTATCTTATGAGCTTATCTGGAGATAATTTTTTTCTCGACAATGCCAAGCAACAAGTAGTGCTGCAGTCATTCATTGTGATTTTCACCCGACAGTGCCTGAAATTCTCCCCAACATGTTTGTCGATAGCAATTACATCGTGTACAATTACCGACTTTTCTACATAAAATATTGTCTCCTTCTTTTTACGCTTCTCTTTGTGGTAATGTATCCGCCAGTCTCAACGCCGTTCATATAACTGGAAATGAAATTATAGGCGCGTGCGCTCCTGATTTTCTAAATAGCTCTGCGGTTTGTCTCTTGTCATCATCGGTTCAACGATTAATGCGCTCTACAGCGAGTTCGCCTATTTTCTCGATCTGAACCACTTCACGCCAGCCGTTTTATTGGTGGCTACGGGTTTCATCATATTTGGCGTTGCCTGCGTTGGTCTGTTTGGCGCACTACGGGAAAGTACAGCGTCTATTAATGTCGTAAGCAGTTCACGTTAAGTGCTCAGTGCACTGATTTATATTATTTACTCTTTTTTTATTTGTCGTGCGTTCATTTTTTTTAGTTCGGCCTGTTGATGGGCGTAATTTTCGTCCTGCAGCTCGCCGCTGGTATATCATGCTACTTTTCAATTGATTCAATCATGGCGAGTTTGGAGAACAGAATCAACAACACGATGGACCATTACACCGACAACATGAGTGCCCAGTTCCACATGGATTACCTGCAAAGCAATGTGAGGTGTTCAACGAAATTAACCTTCCAACAACTTTTAAGACATTCCGATTTCTCCCCCTCCCCCCCGCAGCTCTACTGCTGTGGATCACGCAGCTCAGGCGACTGGGCTTCCATTTTGGGCTACGTCCCCGGATCATGTTGTTACGAAATCACCGGTAGTAACTGCCAGCAGTTTACGACGGGATGTTTCCCAAGACTGGCTGAAATCATCACCGGGAGCAGTCGGGAGTTCATAGCCAGCGCTTATTTCCTCTCATTAATGCAGGTTTGCACTTCTTTTTTTCTTTGTCCGTATACTACATGAACAAGAGGCCCATGTAATTCAGATTGGCGGAATGTCGTTTGCGTTCTATCTCGCACGTGCTCTCAGAGCGCAAAAATCTGCTCGTGAAGCTCAGAGATGGATGCTTCGAGACCAATTATTGAGTACGCACGACATGGACTGGAGGGCGAAAAGTGGATTTAAATGAAATCGAAAGCTCCACTGTTAATTAAGTTCGACTGACGCAGTGGACGTTATTTGAAGACTTGGGTTCCTTTCGTTTACAAAGTCTCAATTTAAATTGTGTATAAAATTAGCCTTTCCAATTAAATTTCCTTCATTTCGAATAACCGTGTATCTCGGATGGACTGAGAGAGATGACTCATATCTTTTAGAATCCACGTCCAATTTTCTATTATTATGTAGTTTAGTCATACTCATACTCATACTCATATAGTGACTCAGACTGCGAAACGGTGTTACTCTTTTCCTATCTTGATGATAACGTAAATGTGACGCGAAGGTTGCTAGCAAGTTGGCATGTACGTTCGTTCACATTAAAATTGTTGACTGGTCACTTGGGGGGGGGGGGGGTTTGCTTGTTAGCTTTGGAGCCGAATATCGCGTTTTTCATTTCAGGGTGAATTGAACAGTTTTTATGCCAAAATTATCGGTTAGTGGCTACAAAAATTGGAATAACATGATCCAGACGTGTTCCTCCTAGCAGAACGTGCAAGAATGGTGATTTCCCCCGAGAAAAATGGGAATTAAGTATCCCTAAAATGTGACTGCTTATTTCCCCCACGACGAAACCCATCTACTCACAAAATCGAAAAAACCACACCCCTGTATGACCCTACTAGCCCCTGGAATTAGGTTTTGTAAGAGCCATGCCCACAAATGCCACGAAAAACCGTAAAATTAATGTGGCTCTCAGGAACCAATTTTTCCACGTTTGGATTTGAGTGATAGAACATCTGCCTTTGGGTAGAAGATCCAAAGTCATGAAATTTGGTTTCGCGAAAATTGGTTTTCGTATACAAAACCACAATCTTTTTTTTGAGTGAGAAAATGTTGGTTGTTAGTTTTGTTAAGAACAGACGCTGTACATAGATTGGTTTTCCAAAAAAATGATAGTCAATCCCGCGAAAATTAGTTTTTGAAGAAGACAAGATTGCGAAATTTGGTTTTTGTACGGGAAAACACCCGAAACCCCCCGCCCCCTAAATTGGCTATTGAGATAATCAAATCCACGAAATTCGTTCTTCAGGTAGCCAAATATCCGTTTTTCTGGCTAATTTTAAAAGATGAGCCAAACTCACGAAATTTGGTTTTTCAAAGAGTGAAACTCTTGTTCCTCTGGTATGACTTTTATTAAAACCAAATTTCTCGGAATTGGTCCTCAGAAAAAACAATTTAAAGGGGTTTGGGTTTCTGCCGTTACTGAAGGGTGCCGTTTTCCACATGGACAACATCGTCACGGCTGAAAATGGGCGAAATTGATTTGTTTACCAAATGACCCTACTGTTAAGATCTAACCAGAGAAAATAGTGTTGTGATAAATCTTGATTAATTTAAAATCTTATTTTAAGAAATTGAAATCTATAACAACGGGGAAAATTATTTCAAAGCAGCGAGACTGCCATCCACGATTCCACGGACAATGTCACCCCTGTAATGTAACTGGCTGTTTTGTCGCTTCCCAAAAATACCACCGTTCGCGCCATTTCTTTCGTCGACCCATACATCAGAGTTTTTCTCTCGGACTCACTTATGAACTCGCTGACCGCGGAGTCCAAAGCCCACCATGGGCTCCGCAATTATGCAATTTGTAACGTCGACGCGAACACCCGCCCCCGATGGCTCCAGCTCGAGGCCGAGGGGTTTGGTAAAACGGTTGACGCCGAATTTTGACAGTGAGTAATAAACGCGACGAGAATTCGCATCGACCACGGCCGCGCTCCATACGTTGACGATACAGCCTTCCGTTAGTGTCAAATGTAGAAGACAGAGAGCCGTCAAATTGTAGGCGGTTCTCAAGTTGACGCCTATCACTTTTTCGATCGTTCCGGCTGTCAAATTGTAGGCGGTTCTCAAGTTGACGCCTATCACTTTTTCGATCGTTCCGGCTGTCAAATTGTAGGCGGTTCTCAAGTTGACGCCTATCACTTTTTCGATCGTTCCGGCTGTCAAATTGTAGGCGGTTCTCAAGTTGACGCCTATCACTTTTTCGATCGTTCCGGCTATGTTCAGCAAAACGTCCAGTCGACCGTAAGCTTTGATCGTTCGTCAAACTACACGACGAACGTCCTCGTCGAACGTCAAATCTGCCTGAATGATGAGAGTGTTGTTTCCACATGCTGCGCCAATTTTGAGAAAATTTTCGTAATCCATATCGACGAGGACGGGAGTAGCGTTCAGTGCTGCGAAATGCCTGTACGTTTCAAACCCTAAGCCTGAAGCTGCTGCTGTCACTAGGAATATTTCGCCTTCAAAAACCATAGCACCGAACTGGTTACAACTGGAAACAATTCGATCAATTTACTGTTACCTAACCGAACTTATAAACAATTTTTTATGCCTGATAAAGAAAAATAATTAACGTAAAACATCACAATATCGGAACATTATCGGAAAGACATAGTGGAGGAAATAAACTAAAGAGTATACGAGTTGATATGGCGCTAAGGGCCGTATTCATAAACGCCACTCAAATGCTACTTAACTGAGTTGTGCGATTATTGGTGTTATTAATAAATAATTAATTAATTAAAGAAATTATTTGTTTACTGTAGCAAGAAAAATTGCCTTCCAGAAAACTCGTCTTACACCCCTCTCCCCGCACCGTGAGTATAATTTGCGACTTGTCAAACCCCACTCAAAATTTTTCAAAATTCGCTGAATAAAATCCGACTGTGTACAATAGTATTGTAAGAGAGCCCTTTTCAAGAAAACCCATTTTTTGAAATGTGCAAGTTCCAATTAGGAAGACTCGGGCCTAAAGCTGGTAAATAGTAACAACGTTAAAAATGGGCATGCAGTCCGAAAATTGGTTCCACCCGAGATGAAATAAAGTGGCTTATTAATTGCTTTGATAGCCTCAATTCATTCATAATTATTTACTCAATACATTTATTTGCCGACCAAATGCAGTTTCGTTCGAAACCAACGTAAATTTGACCTCTGGCTAGCTTTTATAATTGAAATAAATTAGTATAAACATGAGTAAACAAATTATTCCTTTGCAGTCTCGATGACAGAAGCTTATTTGCGCAAATAAATAGCTCAAAATGCAATTACACAAATTTTTAATGTGAGAAAAGTATAAGTTGTCCCATGAATTTCCGGTGTGCTAGCCCGTCAAATAGGACCAGTGGTGCACTCTGACGGGATAAAAATTTCAAACTCACGTTTGGAGTCACTTTTTTCTTTCAGAGAGACAACTTGTTTTTCTACATTGTCTCCATTTGAAAGCTGACAAAATGAGGAAGTTTTTCCAATAAACCCAAAAAAATATTGTCCTTTAAGGAGTGGGAGAAAATCGCTGGTGAAAAACATGGGAAATATACAAAGATAAAAAAGCATCACTTTCCAGGAGCTTTAGCGCCCTGATCGAGGAAATGACCAAATTCGTAATACAATACAGTCATTTTGACGAAAATTGTGCGCTCTTTAGAATGACCCAATTAGTTTTGAGCTAGAATTGATTCTAGAGCGGCCGGGAGCAAGTATTTCAAAAAAAATATAGCCCCACGAAAAAATTAAAGATAGTGGAATAACTCGAAAACCAAGCTGAATTCCGGAAAAGTGAAATTAGTAATTTCGACCACAAATCAGCTGTACTATGACCAGTTTTCGGCTGAGCATCGAATTTTCGAACACCCTGTATACAAGAATAGCACGAACAATAAATTACTTAAAATCTCACATTAACACGTAAAAATAAGCCAAGAGCATAAACGAAAAAGACATCTTACCCTTCTACTGCAAGTAACACAACTAAACATAACATTCTGCGCAATTAAAAATACTCGAAGCCACCAATCTATCACTCCCCTACCACTAATCCCCTCCACATCCCCAACGGCATCACCATTGCTCTATTCCCAAAATTCGTCTTTCGGTACATGATTCGGTACGTGATTATACTGTTCACAAACTCTGTTGGAATCAACCTGCAAATTTACATTATTCCGCATCAATTTAATATGGACAGACTCAAGCCATTGAAGCCTTCTTTCATTACTGTCCCTTGCAACAATTTGAACATTACTCACATCCTCATGTTCTTCTGACACATGCAAGACTCCCGTCCGCAAATTGATTAGGGAAGGGGGGAAGTATAGAAATTAAAATTAAATTAAAGTTACTCACCAAGCGGAAGGGGGGGATGGGAGGAGAAGGAGGCTGCGCGAATCTTTTTTGGCGAAGTCCGGAAGAAGGTCACCTGGCACAGATAGTCAACGGGTAAAAGCTTGAGTCTTCACGACGCGTCCATCCGACAAAACAGACCGCGAGAAAAAAAAGGGGAGCGCTTCCACCTTTTGCCGCAGGCTCACAAAAGGGTGAAAGGTGGGGGGGGATTTATGGGAAGGGCGGATGGGACGTACTCCAGGAGAGAGGGGGGGTTCGCTCTGCGATTCGTGATCGTGTTACGGTCACACTCATTACTCACATTCACATGTCATGATGTCCTTCTGTCCATGTGCCAATTCACCGGTATACTTTTTGGCAGAATTCAAATGGTTCGCTATTGGCAACTAATCACGATCAACTTTAAACGAGATCAATTTTGTTGGTGAAAATGGGCCTTAATAATTGTAGAAGTTTTTCTTGAAGTAGGTACTACTCTTCCTCCGAGAGCTGTCAGTAAAATGACAGCTAGCTGAATAAAAAGTAAGAATAAAGAAATTCAAAGAACCGGCTATTCAGCTGAGAGTTAAGGGCGTCCAAATTTCACGACCTACCCCAACTTTACGATCATCTGAAAGGAAATTTTGTGCTATTTCCAACGGTGTCCTTGAAAAGTTCCTAGGATCAATGGTTGCTAAGATACCGACCGAGTTTTGAAGAAAACGCCTGATATGCTTCGAAATTCAGGAAAACTGCGATTTCTCAGAAACGGTTGACCATGGTCCAGATCCAGATAGTCATTTTTGACCCACATATGATTTAGAATCACCCATTTCAATTATGCCCCATTTTCCCGTTACACCCTGCAGAGTTCTATTATATGTGTTTGTACTGCACGAGTCGGACGCTGACGCGGAGATATAAAAGCGCCGATTCGTAGCTAAATCGTGTCAAACGGCGAATTCGTAGCAGAAATTGAGAAAAATCGCGTATTCACTGCTATAATCGAGAAAATTCAAATTCGCAATGACTGGAGGCAACTTATTGAAAATTGAGAAAAAGCGCTAATTCATTGCAAAAGTTAGCCAAAAGTTTTTTTTTGTGAACAAATCGCTAATTCACTGTTGAAATTGAGAAAAAGCAATAATTCGTGCCTAAAAACATCGATAATTCCCTGCTGAAATTGAGAAAAAGCGCTGAATCGCTGCTAACATTGATAAAAACGCTAATCGTGACTAATTTTAAAGCTCTTATTCATGGCTAAAACTAAAAGTTAAACCAAATGCTAATTCACTGCTTTAATTAAGAAATACGCTAACTTGCGGCTCTATTAAAGAGAAATCTCATTCGTAGATAAAATTGAGAAAACACCAATTCACGATTTCCAACTTAATGGCTATTAAAATTGAGAAAAATCCACAATTTTCACGCTACGCAAAAATTATTATTACTCGATTTTTTGGAGACTGAGAGGACTCATTGAGATCACTGAGGACCTGATATGTGTAGTTTTACCAGTGATTACACTACATAAGACTCGAATCAATCAATCGGGCGATTTAATGGTGAAATAAGCAATTGAAGTGGATACCTATATAACAGTTTTCGTCTCATTTCGCGGGTTATTGGGATGTAAAATTGGCAATTTTTCGGCAAAATATCTTAATTACTGGGGAAAGAAAAATCTTTTATATAGTATATACAGGGTGGAACAGGATAAGTGTGACAAAAAAAACTGGGTGAAAGTAGGCCTCATTTGTGATCGAAAACACCCTTTGTACCATGGTCCGAAAATCAAAACCCTACGAGATATGATTTTTCTAATGTTTATTATGACTCACGTCACTTTTTTTAACTAAATGGGAATAAATCAGTTTCCAGCAGACATTTTGCAACTTTTGGTGACGGATTCGGAAACAGCACATTTTTTCTGTCAGTATTAGCCATTTCCGATAAAATTCAACCATTTTCTGTGGGCTCGAGAGCTGCTCAAAGTTTTGCAAATCGAGAATTTCGAATTTTTCAAAAAATTCAACCCCCACTTTTCTACTCGAAATTTGAGCGCACTAACATCCCATGGATCGGACAAACTTCCCCAAAGTGTCCTTTTTAAAATTACTAATGAACGTATTTTTAGTTAATCAGTGATTTTTCGGCAGAAATTACCATTTCTTAGAAAAAATAATGGTTTTTCTCTTCAAAATCGCTTGTTTCGACCTACAACATTTGAACGAGCTTTGTGATTTTTAGCATGATTGACGTCGTTAAAGCATCATCCAAAGTTTTCCCTTGAACGGGACGGACAGTGTACGCCTGTCAAAGTCCAAAAAATGTCGCTCCCGCAGCTAGCTGTCGGATAGAGTGCATTTCTCTACTGCGAATTTCGAAGTTTTCAGTTAACTTGCGATTATTTAGCCGGAAATGGTTATCAACAAGTAGAGTCATTAAGTACACTAATTTCATCGAATAACAGCTAAACATGCCGAAATTCGCAGTAGTGAAATGCACCCTTGCCGACAGCCAGCTGCCGGAGCGACAGTTTTTGATATTTTGGTAGGAGTGCGCATTCCATTCGGTTCGAAGGAAAACTTTGGATAAAGCTTTAATGAGTTTTAGCATGTTATGAATCACAAAGCTCTTTCAAATTGGGTTGGTCAAAACAAGCGATTTTTAATAGAAAAATCATTCTTTTTTTCTAAGAAATGGCCTTTCTGCCGAAAACTCGCTGAAGAACTAAAAAAAACGTTCATGAGTAATTTTAAAAAGGACAAATTGAAGAAGTTTTTCCGACCCATGGGATGTCGATACGCTCAGATTTAGTGTAGAGAAGTGGGGGTTGAATTTTTTGAAAAAATAGAGATCCACGAATTTCAAAACTTTGAGCATCTCTCAAGCTCACAGAAAAGAGTTGAATTTTATCGAAAATGGCTAATACTGACAGAAAAAATGCGCTGTTTCCGAATCCGTCACCAAAAGTTGCAAAATGTCTGCTGGAAACTGAGTTATTCCCATTTAGTTAAAAAAAGTGACGTGAGTCATAATAAACATTAGAAAATCATATCTCGTAGGGTTTTGATTTTCGGACCATGGTTTATAGGGTGTTTTCGATCGCAAATGAGGCCTATTTTCACCCAATTTTTTTTGTCACACTTATCCTGTTCCACCCTGTATATTCGGGCTAATTTTCTGGTTAAAATTCAGCGAGTATTAATTTGCTGAGAGGGAATTATCAACGTTTTCAATGGAAAACCAGACCGTTTGGTTGTATTTAAATTTTTATTTGTGGCCTCAAAACAAAAGAGTCTGAGGGAAATTTTTATATTTTATTTGCTTTTTAATTGCGGAAGGTTCGTTTCGTATTTGGTCAGAATTAACTTTCTTCTGGTTGGAAGATTTTTGTGGTCGGGGCTTTTTTGTAGTTTTAACCTTTTCAAGAGGTAGCCAAAATAAATTTAACGCTCACGCAAAATAATTTTTAAATTTTTTTTTGGAATTTTGGAAGGAATTTTTCCGTTACTTCCTGAACTGAAGCGAAATATTTTTTGGCCCGGAAATATTCTCGGCCCGGCCGTAGACCGGAGATTGGGTCCCAGGCCCGGAGACTCCGTGGCGAAAACAGAACGCATGTACATATAGAGCTTATGAAAGCTTTGAAATTGAGAAAAAAATCTGATTCTCTGACTTAGGCGCTAATTTATTGGCGTCAAAAGATGGGGAAAACGGTAAATCATGGCTAAAGATTAGAAACACGCCAATTTGCGAAAAATAAGCGCCCATTCAAAGCTAAAATGTAGAAAGTCGCAATTCGTGGCTGAAATGGGAAATCATAGCTAATAAAGTTGATTAAAAAAACTGCTGATTCGCGGATAAAATTGATAGTGTTCAATTCGTGGCTAAATTGTGGCTAAAAGTGGTTGCTAACCCGTGGCTATACTGTACATATAGAAAAAAGCTCTAACTCGAGGAAAAAATTGGAAAAATGCCAAATTCGCGATTTCTGGAGGAACTTCGCCGACTAAAATTGAGAAAAAGATCTCGGCAGTTCATAAGAAGAAAAAATTGCTAATTGACTGCTAAAATTGACAAATACGCTCTAATTCAAAAAGCGCTACAATACGCGGTTCCTGTAGGCATATTCGGCTAAAATCGAGAAAAAAACGTCGGCTTCTGGTTAAAAACCAACGAAACCCTAAAAAATGAGCCCGTCTGTCTTGAAGATGCCTCATACGAAGAAAAAAAGAGGCTTCATCGACTCAGAATTCACCGAGCGGCGGGGGCTTTGTAATACATGATCCGATTCAGCAACATGATTCAAACTGATTAATGATTATCGTTGGATGAAATGAATTGAAAATGAAATGGGACGCCTTGAGTAAGTCCGGCGGCACACTGAAACGATAAATCGCAAAGCGACGCGCGATTGGGCGGCGACGGTAAAAAACCGCCGCCGCCTTTCTGTTCACACGCCGCGATTTGGACTGTTTAAACAAGGCGATTCTACCGCGTGGTACGACGGCACCGTTTTTTTGCCGTCGCCACCTCGAGCTGAAATGGAGCGGATAGCGATGTGCATCCCTACGGTTCTCATCTTTCCTACTGCTCCTTCAATTTTTTTTTCTCGACTAATAGTCAATGTCGCGACATAAGGAGGAAAACATTCTTGCGCCGTAGATGTAAGTTGTAGACCGCCACCGCCTTGTGTGAACAGACCCATTCACTCTGTGTTCTTTCTCCCCTCGCGATAATCTTTAGCGGTCCGCCGCGCGGCAAACCGCCTCGTTTGAACAGCGCCTTAATTCGCGTTCACCCGGCAACACACTAAAACGTGGGAGGCTGACAATCGACCCCCATCGACGGGAATACGGGTAAATGTACCCCCAGTGGTTTTTTGATTGTAGACCCCCGGGTTGTAGAGGGACCCCCGCTCAATTTTGACGTTTGACCCCCGGGTTGTACAGGGACACCCGCTCAAATAAAGGTAGAACGAAATATTTGGTAGTGCTGTACATCATGTTTAATAATTATCACGATTTTCGTCTTATTATCAAGATACGTCACAGAGAGTTCATTGTTGATTTATTTAGGAAGCAGCTTGTAGGAAATGCATTTGACGAATTCATACATTGATAGCTGTTTTTGTTGGTACCTCCGAATTATGGCTGCAACCCTACGCTCTTTTTTTCTGATCGACGCTCGTTACGGAAATGTGTAGCATTAGTTTTCACGTAGATTTCTGCCTGAAGAGCCAATAGTGCATCAACGAAAATGAATATGTTAGGGTGGGCCGATTCAAAATTGTTAAAGAAATGTTTATGAAAAGATTCACAACTGTTTGTGGTCCACGTTGTAGACGAAGTTTGTGAGGCCCACAGATTGGGAGGGAAAGTAGCGGTATCGCTGACGTACCAATCTTGAATATATTCTGCGTACCTATGTGCACCTTCAACAGCAGGCATATCTATCACCCAATCACAGAATGCATCACCAACTTCGGTAGATTCGAGGAAGGGCAGGGGTCCATTGTCAACACAGTACACCTAGCCGATGAACGGCGCGGGGGTCCGTTGTCAACAAGGTAGACCTTGACGTTGAGCCCCGGGGGTCGACGTGCCGTCTCCCCTAAAACGTGATGAGGTGCCACACTAGAGCGGCAGCGTTTCAAGAGCGGATGTGGGCGATTTTTTGTCCGCCGTCATGCCGCGACAACTTTTCTGTCGCCTCTTCGACTCCTCACCTCTTTCTGCCCTTCTTTGTCTTTGAAAAAGAAGACTGACTCTCACTGCAGCGCTAGAAAAATGAAATAAAGGGCTTCAAGAGAAATACTTGCAAGATAATCAATTTTATTAAGTACATAGATACATGCACTTTTCTTTCATGCATGTTTACTGTTTTATTTTTTAGCTGGGTCATTCGGCAGGAGTAAGCGTATGGAAGAAGCGTCCATTAAAATGCCGTATTCAAGCCGAGAATGTTGAGGGTGCCCATTAGTATTTAGAGATTGTGATAGACTTGTGATATTCTGATGATGGTGGACACGGAACAGTTAATTGAGCATAATACAGGACATCATTCTTCTCCTTCAGGTTCCACTGAGCAGAGACCAACTCTTGTCGCTCCGCTCTAGTGTGTCACCCCCTTTTATCCGCGACATCCGCTTTTTTTAAACGCGATTTTTTGTCGCGTCGCTCCGCTTAAAATCGCTTCAGTGTGTCGCCGGCCTAAACCTAAAAAAAAAACTAAAACCGGCAGCCTCAGGTGCGGATCCAGGATTTTTCCAAAGGGGGGGCGCATTCAAAAAGATGCAGAGGTCCCACCTCAAAGCGTGTATATGTATATATTTAGTATATATGTCGCATCCATGTCGAGTAATTGTCCACTTCACGAAATGGATGTCCATTTCACGAAGTGGCTCCACTTGCCGTAACTTGAAAAAATTAAGACATCTGGACAAAAAAATTGTCCATTTCTTGAAAAGGAATTCGTGTTTGTCCAATTGCTGAAATCAAGCTTCCCTACTGCAAGTAGATGCGCAATATTATCCTTTTCGTGAAATGGATAAGTGAGGAATCTCTGATGCTGAAACAAGTTTCGTTTTATTTAAAAAGGTTATTTTATTGAGCACTCAAAAACCCGCTAAAAAATGACGTTGTGCATCCACTTGTAGTAAGGAAGCTTAATTTCAGCAACTGGACAAACGCGATTTCCTTTTCAAGAAATGGATATTTTTTTTGTCCAGATGTCGTAATTTTTTTAAATTACGGCAAGTGGAGCCACTTCGTGAAATGGACATTCATTTCATGAAGTGGACAATTTCGCCAAGTGCACAAACTACGCACATATATACTAAGGCCCATCCACATAAGATGCAAGAACGCGTGGACAGGACGCAGTGCAGTAGTCAATAGCAACGATCAGAAATATTGTTAAGCCATAACTGCCCACGATTTCCTGCGTCTTATGTAGACGCGCCTTAGCTGTGGAAACGTACCACGTCTTAAAAACAGAGCAAGTGAAACATTTTAATTAAAAATACAAATCAGCACGGTTCACAGCCTCAACGATGGCAGAAAATAATTGAAAGGAAGCGTGAAAGCAATAATCAATCTATTACAAAATCTAATCTTCTTCGTTTTGATTTGGCAAATCGTGTGATGGCAGCTTCTGGGTCGATGTTGATGTCCCGATGAATATTTAGGAGGGCGAGAGAATTGAGACGTTCCTCACACATTCCGGAACGAAGCCATGTTTTTATTCTTCTCAATGAAGAAAAGCTGCGCTCTGCTGTTGCTACTGACACAGGTAATGTGGCCAGTATGTGCAGTAGTGACTTCAGGGGAACGAATTTCCATCCAAGAGTTCGAAAATTTAATGGGCTCATTTTTTCCCGGTAAAGTCAGAGTTTTGTTTGAAATGTCTTTGAACTAATATCATTTCATTGAAAAGTCTGTTGCGCATCGAGAAAGAATCGGTGAATTCAAGTAATGGGTGATACTTGGCGCATATAGGCAGTAGCTTCTCTTTCAACATCGGAGGGTCTTCGATATTAACGAAATTTCTTGGCATTAAGAAATTTAAGCTGAAACAGTTTATGGTTTCTTTGCTGAAACGGATCTTCATGTCGGCAATAACGTTGTCCAAGACTGGAATGCAAATACTTTTCCTCCAGAAAGCAGACGGATCAGATGGCGTAACTGCATAGTTTTCCCTATTGGTTTGACAGGAAACAAGCCGCGGCTGGAGTAGTGGCACATCAAGGTCATTCATGATTCTATCATTGCGTCTTCCAAAATTAATGCAAAAGAATGTTAGGGCATGGCTTCGCTTATTCTCCAAACAACCAATAACTTTGAGCGGAAAGCCGAGAATTTCGAATCACCTACTTGAAAAAAAAAACAAAAAAAAAAATCTAGGGGTTTGAATGATGAGTAAATTATAGCGTATAAGACATTCGTGGCTTTTAGCGCTTTCGGTATGGCCGGGTGCGCGCCCACTGACTGATTGGCGATGAGTAAATTAGAACTGCCACACCTCACAACGCTTATACGCGTACTGGAAAAGTTGGATGGATATGGAGGAAGGGCATTGTTGGGGGGGGGGGTGATGGCCTTTCTTACGGTCACCTATCTCTACATGGTGGCATTAAACCCTGAAAACAACAAGAATAATCTGAGAACAACGCAGAATAATCAAAAATATTTCTTTTCTAGCACAAAGCTGTCGTCGTTGAAAAAAAAAAAATGTTATTGCGTTTTCAGGGAATATTTTTCTTTGCAAAGCGGGGAAGCAGGTGTTTTCGGGCATCCACCACAAAAATCTGACTCACTATAAGCTGACACTGGAACTTCGCCTGAGAATAGTGCACAAACAAGAATCTGAAAAGAGCGGCAGAAAACAACAACATCAACGAACAAACAAGCAGAAATCTCCGCGAATTTTCATCATCAGCTAACCTTTTATGAATGAATCATGAAATACCACATCTTTTGGAATTTTCTAAAATTGGCAGACAGTCTTGCACAAGGAGATTTAGGCCTGCATTTGCTGCGTTCGGCCTCGCGCGTTTCTTGCCACTTATTCAGTGCTCTCATGCTCTCAACTTCCGCTCTTCCATATTTTTCTGTTAAAATTCTTTACGGGTGACTAATTGTTATGTTTTCAGGTCTTTGTTTTGAGTGCGACCTATAAATAATAAACAAAGGGTGCAGGGTACGTGTTTTTTCGTTAAAGGACTGACGTGGGGTACACTGTGACGTAGGCCCTCCCTGCCTCTTCACGCAGGAAGAGAAGTGAGTTGGAGTTGTTGGGGAAGTCAAGACAAGAAGTGGGCCGGGCTTGTCAGAGGGGCTCGGCGATCGGCTTTGCCATTTGCCTTTGGAGGAGTCGAGTTCTCCCGTTTGTCGCGGTGCGTTGAGAGTGAGCGTGCGAGTGTTTTTTTGTTTTTGTTTTTTTTATTATTTCTTCAGCCTGCGGGAAAGAGAAACAAGAAGACGTGCAGAAGAGCAGCTCACCCGCCCGTTCCCGTGGGATGCCATCCGCCCTAAGATGGCGAATGTTATGTTTTCCTGTCCGTGTTGTTTACGATTTAAATTCAGTCCCGAAGAGATTGAACAGCGCTACAGGAGCCAGGAGATCGACAAGATGATAGAAAAGGAGAAACACTCTTTCAGGCGTCAGGTCAAACTTTTGCTGTTGGGCGCGGGTGAAAGTGGAAAGTCGACGTTTCTCAAGCAAATGCGAATAATTCACGGCATTAAATTCGAACCCGAGCTGGTCAAAGAGTATCAACAGGTCATTTATCAAAACGTCGTCAAGGGCATGAAAGTGTTGGTGGACGCGCGTAATAAACTCGGCATTCCTTGGGAGCGGCCGGCCAACAACGACAAGGGCAGTTTGATACTCCGGTCGGAGACAGGTCTCGTCCTCGATACCCGACTTTTCATTCATTACGCCCCGACCATCGCTGAACTGTGGAAAGACTCGGGGATACGTCGTGCCTTCGAACGGCGGCGCGAGTTCCAGCTGTCCGACTCCGTCCAGTACTTCCTTGACAACATCGACAAAATATCGAGGCCCGTAAGTATCCCTCAAGATCATTGCACCCTACGCAGTCATTAATGAGTTTTTAATTTCGTCAATTTAATCTGACACGCCTGTCAAATATCTTCCATTGCGACCCTACGAGAGTAGGCTAAAGGTTTGATTCGCACAGGTTACTCTATCAAGGTCGCTTAACAAAATAGTACGCCTTGTTTTAATTACTCGCAAATTGAGCCCTAATTAGACGTTTCAACCATAATTTTATTAGTTGTCGCTTCAGTAGAGTCGACCCTTATCGTTCATGTTTCGATCTTGTTGAATTGGCTAATCTACACTGTCGCGTTATCCCCCAGTATTCTGACTTTCTTTGGGGCCTTTTCTATATTTATCTCGGTGACTGTATTCCTATTAATATGAAAACATAAATAATGCCATCGTCTACCATAGATAAGAGACAAAAACCGCCCCACCCTAATTACTTCATGGGTGCGAAGAAGCCTTTTCTTGGTCACATCGACATCACTAACTTGATGACTAAGCCCTTGAGGTTAAATTTATTCCTTCAAGCTCCTTCTAATTAAACTAATTGGAGAGGAATTCCCCGAAAACGTACATTCAATTTCCATTGTTTTAACTTCCTAGTTAAGAATGGATTCTCCGATTTTTTCCCCACAAATTTAGTTTGTGCCTCATTTTTCCTACTGTCTCAGTAGCTCCGCACTCAGGGCAGCCTGAAATTAACTTTCGGTCGTAAATAACGCTAATAGATCTTAATGAGCTGCAGGTTCCTCGGCTAACTTATTAGGAACGTGAATTGGTTTAGAATTTACGACTATTCTGTGTCAAGACTTGCCAGAAGATAAAGTTGTTTTAGTAGGTAATTCTGGAGTTGCCCTGATTGAAAATACAGAAATAAGCGATGAGAGATAACCAACAAATGCGTCCTCTCCCTTTGTGCATTACATGGAGAAGCCATAACAGTCTCCTACCCCAGCTGCCACCAAAATATTGGAGACACCCGAAGAAAATTTCTGGTGGCATGAAGGTACTGGTGAATGTGCAAATCGGTTAGAGGAAACGGGTTTTCAACCCCTCTCAGTATATACCAATAACTCGGACTAGAGAACGGCTATTAGTGTCCCCACGGCCGAATCATGGGGGGGGGGGGGCGCTTCCGGAGCTATAGCCCTGGGCGGCAAAATTTAATACATTTTATCAGGTGAGGAAGGGGGATAAGACTAATCGAACCAGAAGAAGGAGATAAGTATGAGGGAAATCCCCACCCCCACGCATTTCACGCGACACGCCCTGATCGAGCTGTGCACTTTGTGCCCGTTTTTAAATCTCCACGAGGCCCCTTATCATCCTTTGCTTGTCCAAATGACCAAATTCGAGGGTTTGGTTGTTCCAGAAAATCTTCGCGGTTTTTGCTCTTTTTAAAAACTAATTTCGCTTTGGCGCTTCCAAAATTCAATTTCATGCCCGTAAGCTTGCTCGCAGAAAAGAACTGCGCCCAAGGACCTCGACAGGCTGGAACTTTTTTGGAAAAAATAGGCGCCGACAACCCTTAATGAAGTTCAATAGATGAAGAATCTCCCCCGACGACCCTTAACGAAGGCGTTATTGGCTGGGTCTCGTAAAAATGGACCTGAAAATTTAAAATTGTATTGAACCGTGTATCTCTGGGTTTCTCGACACGGGGAATCCGACAGCTGAAGCGATTCACCACTATTCCTGGCACAATGGCTCCCGGCGACGGCCTTGACTAGCTCAAGGACTCAAAAGTCCTATGCCTCGTGCGCAGTTTATGGCCATTATATTGATGATTCGATATTATCTGCTTGGTCATCCTACTGGTTAGGATGCGCCTCAGCTACCCACACGGCACGGATTGTTACCGGAAGTACAAAAATCGAATCATCATGGCCTGAATCTAATATTAACCCCATAAACTGCTGGGCACCTGAAATTTTTTTCGGATGGAATGAAAATCATCAAAAGGAGCCAAATCGCTATCCAAGTGTCCGAAGGCACACCAAATGTCCTTTTCACGATGCTTCATCAATGAGAATGAAGCCTAAAAATCCTCATTTTTTCCATCTCCTAGCTTTTGGGGGGTCCGGGGACGTCAGTCCCCCTCGGCCCATACTACTGAGCGGAATTCAAACCCAGCCACGTTGGGTTTACCCTGAAAACCTAGTCAGGGAGGACCCGGCTCACCAGGGGCCTTATTCCGAACGGTCGGGAAGAAAATGCCGCAAGAGGGATCCAGGGACGCCTCAAATAATAACATAATAATAATAATAACATCATCCCTCCGTGGTAACCGCACTTGCGGCATTTTTTCCCGACGCCTCTGGATAGAGCCCCGGGACTGAAGAGAACTGTGAAGGCCAAACGTGGGCTTGGAGCTTGTCCTCCCGGGCGGTGCCCACAGGAATATATTAAATGTATAAATGACTATTGGACCACAATACTGGAAAATTTGGTCCACAATCGTAATGAAATAAAAAAAAAGCCAGTATTCCGCTCCATAATCAAAATTTTGCTAAAAAAAAAAGTCGGGATTTTAGCACGCAGTCCCTGGTCCGACTTGACCCAAGGCTTCCGAGTAAGTACCGAATAATTTGGTAAAGGTACAACGAGGAAATCCAAGGCCAAAAAAAAAGAAGTAGCTCCACGTACTTCTTGTCCTCCACTACCAGGGCCGTTACTAACGAAGGGTTTTCCGTAAAGATGAAGCAGTGAGATTCCCTTCCCCTGTCTTTTCCTGAAATGATCAATGCGTTAATTGAAATGAAATTGTGAATAATCCCACGGCCTGAATACGGCAAGTATCTTTCACATGGCACCATTCGGTGATTTTAGCTGCATAAATTCGAAGTGGAGAGGCTTCTTTACGCCCCTGCCCTCTTGTGCAGAACTCCGGATCCGTGCCTGAATGAACGAATGTAACTTGAATTATTGTGCACTCCATACCATTCGGTTCTGATGAACATGAGGCTGGGACCACAGTGAGTACGTTGTCTAAGCTAAATTCTATGAGTTCAGGGACACTCAGTGCCGGATCCTGCACTGCGGATCCGTTTTGACGCCCCGAGGCTAATTTAATATTGCCGCCCCATGCGGCTCCCCACCCTTCTGTCGTCTTCCTTGAACTTTTAAAGCCAAACAAGTATCGAGCGAATAGATTCTACAAGTATTAGGTGTAATCTATGCAATTCTTCAAGCTGACGGAAAAATCTCAAGTTGACGAGCACCCCAGAAAGATAAAATCTTGGCTTCTAGGGATGTACGCGAATGACGTTGGGCGTTCAGACCTACCAGACAATCATGAAAATAACCACTGAACTACGCACTCTGGCCCTCGACTCAACTTGGTAAAACTGAGAGAGCCGTGTTGATGTTTGAACTGGCCATCGGCGCGTCCAGACGCAAAGCTCTCATTCCACATTTGGCCTTCATGGTTCTCTTCAGTCCTGGTAAGCCGGGTCCTCACGACTCGGTTTTCAGGGCAAACCCAACGTGCCTGGATTTGAATTCCGCTCAGTAGCACGCCGATGTAGGGGTGAGGGGGACTTTAAAATACAAATTTTACTAGATAGGCCCTATGAACACAAATTTCGCGGGAATGAGTCATTAAAAACACTAATTTCGTGGACATAGCTCTTTCTAACACCAAATTTCGAGCAAGCAATTTTGCGGGTTTGACTCGTTCAAAAATGAAATTTCGTGGGGCATAACTCAGCTGATACTCATTCTGCAGATATATCTACTGAGACACACGTAGAGGAAAGCCGTCCTATAAAAGCGCTGCATCTGTGTGCGCACGTGCCCCTTTGCGACCTACGGAGTAAAAACACACGGCGGGACAGGTTTACCTAAAAAAAAAAAAAAAAATTGTGGGTTTCGCTGCTACTTCTTTAATCATATAACATAACGAACAATTTTCCTTACTTTTACCTTAATTTAGCCTCAATACAAAATAGATTACAATTTCCATCCAAATACCCCAAAAATCAGATCAACAATTAATATATTCAATAATTCGCTGGTACATTAAAGTGTAATTTCGAGCTGTTGACCAATTCAGAGAGAGATTTTGCGGTGCGGGGTCATTTTACTTCCACGTTCCTGAATCTCAGAAGGGTTGAAACAAATGGTTTTCGGCATGCCGTCGATCTGTCGTTCTTGAAGGACAAGTTTACGGGTCTGATTGCTCGCAAACATCATTTCGCAGAGTTGACTCCCAGAGTTCAGTTGTCAATAATGTAATTTTGAGCTGTTGATCCATTCTGAAGGACGTTTTTGGGATTAACTCCCGGAAAAAAAAAATATCACGGCTCACCTAAGAAAATAATTTCGTTGTTTGTGGTTTCACTGCACCAAAACAAATTGCGCGTTTGAACCATTCAAGAAGCAATTTTGCGCTGCATGGCTCATACAAATAAGCAACTTCGCCAGGCTGCATGGCTCATACAAATAAGCAACTTCGCCAGGCTGCATGGCTTATTTAAAGTGAAAAATTCTCTGTTCCAGCTCGATCCTTCAAACCCAAATTTCGTGTATCTATGCTATGACTTGTCGCGAATTGATTTTCCTCACAGTTTTTTGTAGGTGTGTAGGGGGGGGGGGTGCAGCTCCCTCAGCTTTTGTAGAAATGAGCTCCAGCCCTTGGACGGACGTTGATGTCGTGCTATTGTGGGGGTGCGCGATAAGGCTTCCCTTTCACTGGACCCGTGTTTGGCCGAATAAATGTTTATCCGTTCACGTCCGAACGCAAACTTGGCCGAGTTTCGTCAGTTCAAAGCTCAGTGGGACGAAAGCTTCAGTTGACGCGCGAACACAACTAGTTCGGCCGAATGAACCGGCAAGTCCCATTTTATTCGGATCTGGAAAATCTTTCGGGCATGTACGGCCGAATCTTGTGACGCTAAGGACGCGGTTCCTTTAAATTTATCGATATGGGATCTTTCGGCCCTCTTCCGACCAGTTCGGACGTGCAGGGCCGACGATCCGTTTGGCATAACACGGTTCCAGTGGGCGGCTTGCCTTGACGCGTGCGCTAGCAAAATTTCTCAGCTGATTGCTTTCCAACAGAATCCAGTGGAAATTCTTGAAACGACGACATGTGAGGATAGCTAAGGGATACATGGAACGTTAACAATAGGGAAGCCCAAAAATGTACGCAAATACTTTCAAATTCTCACATAAATTTCATAAATTTTCCTAAAACACCAATCGGCTTATTAAGGATATAGGTATAGTAAGATTTAGAAAAAACAAGTGCTGAAAAATCGCGGTTTTCGGGCTGCCAAAACTTCTGCCGAGGGTTTCAGAATTTATATATTTCTTCAAACATTCCCTACCTGCAGGGCGTAACAGAAGTAAACAAGTAAACGGCATACGTGATAAGGGTGATTCAAGGTCACATTTAGAACCAAAATGACCCTTTGGTTCATGGTCCTATCATTAACGGGTTAGTAGATATTCGAGTACCCGAAGTTTCGTCACTAAATCTGATCGTACCTCATGGAAAATGATATCTCTGAAATTTCCAAAACACCATTGGGAAGATCACTAAAATCTTTCTGGGAATGTGTATTTTTGTCTCTAGATCGATCAATATTTATGCCACTAGATTGTGAGGACCATCCCCGTGGGGGTTCCTGGCAAAACGTTTCTTTACTTCAAGACGAGGAACTGGTGAAAGAACGTTCATCGGGGCTTAGGGTATGTTTATATAGGTGCGGTGAATAAAAAAAAGAGCTAAGAGGAGAGCCCCTCTAGGCTGATAAATTGAGCCTAAAAATTACTACTATCTACTTTTGGATCACGCAGCTTCGACATGAACATTTCCACTGGAAAAAAATATGAAAATTTTTCTCCAATTGTGTTTACAGTGCAAAAATTCGCAATAAAAAATTTAATGAAATCTTGAAATTATTCTTTCCTTGAAAAGTTGAAGCTTATTTGTCTCTTCGTTGCAGGATTACATACCGACGAATAAGGACATCCTTCACGCGAGAAAAGCGACGAAAGGCATATCCGAGTTTACGATACCCATCAATAACATTCCATTTCGCTTCGTTGACGTCGGCGGCCAGAGATCTCAACGGCAGAAATGGTTCCAGTGCTTCGATTCAGTGACATCCATACTGTTTCTGGTCTCGTCATCAGAATTTGACCAAGTCCTCGTTGAAGACAGGTAGAACGATAGTTATCATTTATATTACGCTTCTTCCAATAATCAATCTGTTAATCTATTAATTATTTTTTAATTATCGCTTTCCCAGGAAATTGGGTTGAAAAGGTCAGTTTTTTGTGTGCAAACTGCCTTATCTTTATTCCAGCCTTGGCATTAATTTAATTTAGTATTCGTTCTCTTCCCCTCCCCATCAACTTTGATCGACTGTAATAGACTGAAATTGTTTTAATATTGCCATGTCACGTTTCGTGGTTTGTTCCAGGAAAACGAACCGACTAGAAGAGTCGAGAAATATATTCGACACGATCATCAATAATCTCGTCTTTCGCGGAGTTTCCATCATTTTATTCCTCAACAAAACTGATCTCCTCGGCGAAAAACTGAAAACGGGCGAGACCAACATTCGATGGTACTTTCCCGAGTTCACCGGCGATGAAAAAAAATTGGCCGACGTTCAGGCCTTCATTCTAGAGTATTTTCGTTCGGCCAAACGCGACCCCCGAAAGCCTCTTTTCTACCATTTCACCACGGCCGTCGATACGGAAAATATTAAAGTTGTCTTTAACGCGGTCAAAGACACCATTCTTCATAGAAATCTAGAATCTCTAATGCTGCAATGATTTTTGCTCAAATTCTCTTCGAGGAAAAACAATCGTTTTTTTTTTTTTTACTTTTTTTCTTGTTAAGCTTTAAACTGCCTTAATCTTGCTCTCGGAAGTTTACGTCTCGAAAAACGTGAAGACTGTAATAATTGTGCCCCCTCCTCCTCCTCCTCCCAATTGAATAGGGGACGAGTCTCAATAGTTTTGTACAAAGCGATTAATTTGTCGGTTTTGTAAATATTTTTGTACAAGTTTGTATATTTAATTGTGTAAAGATGATGTGCATTTATAATCGTTGTATAAAATAATATGTACTTCGTGTTATTAAACGAAAATATTTGTTTGTACCTTAATAATTTTGTATTTTATTTTTATATTAAGAAAATAAAAATTGATTGCATGAGAAACAAAACTGATTGTGAGTACTAAACCGCTCATTACAAACGTATTATACTAAAAATGAAAAATTAATTACTGCCATTTCTCGATGTTGAGCAGAATGTATTGATAATAAAAAAGTATGTTGTCAACAACTGACATCAAAGCGAATTGTATGAAGTGAAAAAATGATCATTATTCTCCCACATGTCGGCTCCCTCATCTCTTTGCGTGTAAGCGACCCCTAAACAAATTTGTTGGTCACAAAATTCGGCAAAATTGATGAATTCGCTTTTGAAAACGATTATTTCTCGACCATATCGGTAACTTTTGATAGTGTAGGCTAGCCGTGGATGCAGGAACTGTGGATTTAACCACTGGTTAATGGGGAATTGTACGTGTGTTTCCTTGACCCCCCTCCAATCTTACCTCGCCAACTCGGCGTTACGTAAATTATCGCCGTATTTCTGCACCAATCCTGGATTTCAAGGTCTCATTTAAATCTTCAGGAAATTCCGCACAACCGTGCGATCTTCTTTTTTCATATTTCACCCCTAAAATACATTACTGTAAAACGCACATAAACTTTTAACTTGAAAATTCACGCTCTTTCGACGACTTATTTAGGAAAGCAAGATCGTACGATTGTGAGGAATTTCCTGAATATTTAAATAAGACCTTGAAATCCAGGATTGGTGCAGAAATGCGGCGATAATTTACGTAACGCCGAGTAGGCGAGATATGATTGGATGGGGGTCGAGGAAACACATGTAGAACTACCCCTTAAGTGCTTATTCATAATATGTATAAGAAAACTGGCAATCCCCCCCCCCCCCCGAAGCTGACAACTCAGCCAATTAAAACGGATCTCTGATCAGACGACGTGGTTTCAGGGATCCAGCCCCGGCGGAATTGGGCTTCCCGCGAATTTTCATTTTTGAAGGAGTTTAACTCACCCGGGTTGGGGTTTCGTGGGGCCTAAATCCGCTAAATTGTTTTGGGGGGGGGGGTGAGGCATTCCGGATGAAATGGTTTTGATTGGGCCTGCAAAATTTTGTTTTTGAAAGTAGTCGGACCCTTGAAATTGTAATTTAAAACGTGGTACACTACACCGCGAAATTGTCTTTGAGTAGCAGTTTTTTGTCTCGGGCATCAGAGTTAGGTGCCTAATTTGTGTGACATACAGGGGGATGGCAATTTAGGGGCGGAGGGCCAGTGACCCCACTGTGTATTTTCATTTTTCAACTCGAAGCGTGTCTACGTAGGGAGTTGGTTTCAGACGAATTCCTACACTCCGCGGTGGGCAAGCGATATCCGCTTTCATCGAAGCTTTTTCTACATTTTTTCTAGCTATTCTGATTGAAAATCGTTTGAATTTCTGGATTTCCCGTCCACCCCAACCCGCCCAGCACGTCGTACTAGAAAAGACCAGTGCGGGTGTAAGAGGAAATTTGTAAATAACGGTATGAGTATTTGCACAAATACGTACTATGTTGCTCTGTGGAGGGGCCCAGCAACAGTTTTCACGTAGGGCCCCGCGTGAGGACTGGAAACGGTCCTGGTCTTAACATGTCCCGAACGTATTATTAATCCATTAAAACCCCAAAAAATCTTGAAATTATTCGCTCAGGAAACTGGTTTTTCGAATTTTCGTAATCATTTCTCGTTGAAGCACCGTTAATTTTTGCCAAGGAACTGACTCCTTGCCCCCTCCCCTAAAGTATTAAGTTTAGGGATAAATATATCCTATGCAAATTTTGTGTTGTTTATTTTCGCAAATATGCAAGTTCCCGTGCTTTTTTTTTAGCCACCGCGAACCCAGGCTACGGGTCTGATAGTACATAAAGACCGGGATAAAATGCATATAGTCACGTAATTACATCACTCTGAGCAAAAAATTTGAAAAATTGCAAGATTCGGGTATAGTTATCTTGTGTTCATTTTTGCAAAATTGTAAGTTTTTGTCTTTATTAATTTTTCGAAATTGCATTGTTTTGATCATTATTTTTGCAAAATTGCAAGTTCGTAATTCTTATTTTCGCAAAAATTGCCAGTTTCGGTTCATAATATCTGCGAAATGGCGTGTTTTAGGTGCCTATTTGATTTCGCGAAAATGTGAGTTTATGATTTTTGTTTTTGCGAAATTCCGGTGCTTTTTCATTACTTTAATCACCGTAGACCCATATAGCTACAGGCCCTGGCATTGCTCAAAGCCTTGTAATCTTTTTTATTGATTCTTTTATTTTTTACCAGATTAGGATTTTATTGGAAAGGTTAGATTAGTGTTTCAACAGCAGGTTTTGAATAACAAACATTATATTATTTAATATTAACCATCAATTATTGCGTGCGAGTTTCGCGTCTTTTCATAAATTTTGAGGATTTTATTTAAGTGACTGCTACACACAACGCCCGAAGTCGGCAAAATCGTAAAATTGAAACATTTTGTTGCTGAATATTCGCTAAATTGGAATTTCTCTGGTTAAATATTCGCGAAATTACGCGTTCCAGGTCTTAATTTCAGCGAATACCAAGGTGACTAAACTTTCTATAGGTGCCGCAGATCTTCGGCCATTAGTGTCCTTCATCTACGTCATGAGCAGTCCCAAGTTCCTTTGCGCTGGACCCAGTACATTATTAATTGTTTTTGGGCTGTGATTTTTGTGATTTATCACTGTCAATTTCAAAATTAACTTGTTTTGCTGCTCTACGGTGAGCAATCGGGAGCAAAGGACTGCTGGTGACGTCTGTCTCCACCCCTCCCGTCCGATGGGCGGGGGGAAATCTGCGGCACCTATAGTAAAGTTTAGTCACCTTGAGCGAATACAAGAGTTTCCGGGGTCTTTTGTTTGAAGCGCAGACCCCGGCCGGTCATGCCTCCCCTGCATCAATAGCCAGGCGAGTTGCCGTGTAATTGCACTATTTATTTACATTTGTGAGCTTGCAAGTTCGGGGAGTGAAATTACTAGTGTCCTGCCTCTTTATCTGCGAAATTGACAATTTCGGGTTCTATCTTTAGTTTCAGTGGAATGGAAGAATTCCAACCATTCGGAATTTTGGGAGGTTTTTGGGTTTTCGGGTCCGGACTCATATGCCTCGCGAGGATGTTTCGCCTAGTGTGAACGTATCGTGAGAGGTGAAACACGCCTCGCGAGGATGTTTCGCAGCGAGCGGCCGGTTGTCGGTCTCCTAGAGCGCATCAAAGTGTTTCGCTTGCATTTCCTCGCTTAGCGTGAACGTGCCTTTTTTCCTAGCGGGACAATCAGTCTCATTCGGTCCGTAACCTGAAAAAAGAGATAGATGTGAATAAATTCAGTGCGGAATATCTCCGTTATAATGGTCGCTTGTTTCGGGAACATATTATGACTGTTTGTAGGAGAGCTGAGGAATGCGGGGTTCTTTAAAAAAAAATACGATGTGCCCTCTCGAGGTTTATTCATTACTCGTTGTGTGTTGCACATGTTAATGAGAGTGTAAGTGTAAATCTATTTGATTGAAATAATACATTTGTTACAGGTATCGAACTCTGCGGCTCCTAGTCCCGAGGAATCCCCAACAGTGACGGTGCAGGGTCTGTTACCCGTGTAACCGTGAGCGAGAATGGGTAGTTAATGGCGGAGCCGCTATCTCTGGGTCCTTCCTGAAACTCGCGGGAGCGGGAGTAAGCCGCGCACCTTGGGTGGGAGACAGTGGCGGTTCTAGGGGCCAAAAACAGGTGAGGCGATAACCCTTCCACCCCCCCCCCCAACCATCCATCTGTGCACAGAACAGAACAAGATGGAGCGCAACATAGAACAAAATTATTTGAGTACGACCCATACACGCGTCAATTGCCTCCTAATACAAGACAAATAGTTATTTCAACGTGCAGCTCTTAGCAAGTTCACTTACGAGTACTAGATCCCAGAGCATGGAATTTGAACAATTTTACCCTTTTTATGGACGGGTTATTTTTAGGGTGGGTCTATTTACATTAAATAATTAAATCCATGAGATTCCTCCCATGAGCGGAACGGAGTTTCTATCAACATACAAATGATATCCGCAGGACGATTCATTTTTACCTCAGTAAGAGGACTATTGAAGTATTAAAAGCGTCAAATAGAATAAAAAATATTGACTAAACGATGTTTTTCTACTCATCGTTGGGAAGAATCAAGAACAGAAACGGAAATAATTAATCAGGTACAAGAAGGTATCACACTGCCGCGACCTGCCGGCCCGATAACTCACGAGAGTGATAAAATAATATAAATATATAAATTCTAGTCTTCACCATGCGATCATAACGTTTATTTTCTACTTGTTAGCCGTCGCCTAACGAACGCACGCGCTTTAGGCGAGGCAGAGGGCACCCCCTGGCCCCTTTATCCTTTCCTCTACTCGTTCCCCATCTAGGCACCTTAGGCAACGGTTAACATTTTTCCTCGCCCATCGGTTTCTCAGGGGGGATCTTTGGATCTGCACCTCTACCGTCAATGAAGCGGACCAATTCAACTAATATAAGTGTCCATTTAGCAGCTAGAGGACATCCGAGGCAAACTTAATTTTTGCGACCGTACATAATGACTTTTTTTCATTTTTAAAACCAAAAAAGGATATTTTTTAAATTAATTTAACCCTTGATTTCTGTTGTTTTTCTTCCTGAGGCGATGCCTACCTTGCCTCAGCTGAAAAACCGCCACTGGTGGGAGATCCGAGTGGGGCAAGAGGAGAACCTATATAAGGGAGCACGGGGAAACACAAAAGAAGAGCGTGTCAGTCGAGTTCTGTTGAACCGGTAGCCAGAGGTTAAGCTCACCCCAAGCCGGGTCCGACAGTGTTGGTCTAAAAGTTCACAGGAGTTAATAGTTCGCGTTCTGTGTGTGACCCCCTAGTGAAAAGTCTGTGGTTCCGTAGTGCGACCAATCCCCGGGAAAAGTGAAGTGAGTGTCTCAGTTAGTGGTCACAAGTGCGACCATCCGGCATCGAGTAACTACAGTGAGTCGGGTCCGAGTGCGACCATCGTCTTCGTCCTTCGCAGTGGTCACGACGAGTGCGACCATCCACCATCAAGTATTGCCGTGAATCGGGTCACAAGCGCGACCACCCTTCGTCGCGTTACCGTTGAGACCCGTGGTAGCAAGTGCGCCCATCCATCGTCGAGTTACCACCGTGAGTCGGGTCACAAGCGCGACCACCCTTCGTCGTGTTACCGTTGAGACCCGTGGTAGCAAGTGCGCCCATCCATCGTCGAGTTACCACCGTGAGTCGGGTCACAAGCGCGACCACCCTTCGTCGTGTTACCGTTGAGACCCGTGGTAGCAAGTGCGCCCATCCATCGTCGAGTTACCACCGTGAGTCGGGTCACAAGCGCGACCACCCTTCGTCGTGTTACCGTTGAGACCCGTGGTAGCAAGTGCGACCATCCATCGTCGAGTTACCACCGTGAGTCGGGTCACAAGTGCGACCACTCTTCGGCGTGTTACCATCGAGAACCGTGTCGCGAGTGCGACCATCCGTCATCGAATTACCACCGAGCGTCGGGTCACGAGTGTGACCATTGTAGTCGTCCACAGGGTCGCTAGTGTGACCATTCGTCTTCACTTCAGGGGTCGCTAGAGCGACCGGTCTTCGTCGTCCGTCGAGTAACTGAATCGTCCGCCGTTGTCATAGTCTTCGTCGTCCGTCGAGTAACTGAATCGTCCACCGTCGTCCTAGTCTTCGTCGTCCGTCGGGTACTACAATCGTCCACCATCGTCATATAAGTCCTTGTCCTCAAGTATTAGAGTCATCCGTCGTAACCCCACCTTCGGCGTCCGTCGAGCACTGGAGCCGTCTATCGGGGCCACAAGTGTGATCCTCGCAGTCGTCCATCCCACTCTTCATTCAAAGGATATACCTTACCAGGTGGGTGAAAATCCTATCTCTTCGTAAGCCTCTTGGGTCGAGGGAAGGACCAGAAGGGACGGGGCTCCGCCAGCTTAACGCCATACCGATCCCCAGCGAAGCTCCAACGAAAATATTATAAAATTTCAGTTATTGCGTTATTAATTTATTGTGTAAAAATAAACGACTACCTTTTTGAAAACCATCCTTTATCGTCCGTTCACCCTTTCGAACCCGCGAGCTGCGGCTACACCCGATTTGAATAATTCACCCGAACCTGCAGCTCACACATCAGCTGAGGAGACCTTTCGTACACCAAATACGCAAAGAAGGGTCATAAAGCGAAAGCGGAAGGACCAAGATGACGACTCCCAGTACATCAAGAAGGCGTTCGGCATAATGCAGTCATCATCTAACTTGATTAGCGACCCATATTTCTCGTATTCTATCAATCTAGCTAACGAGCTTAAAAAGTATGATAGTGTAAAGCTTTCACGCGTGAAGAAAGCTTTCAGCGGTGTGATCTTCGAAGCGGATATGGGAAGGCTAGAACCAGGATCACTATCGTTCTCTTACCAACACTTGACGACTAATTCTACTTCAAGCACGAACAGTGGAATAACAAGCCCTCCATCGGTAGGCTCGGGCTCGGCCTCCCACGATTCATTCACACTAACACCGTACGATGGAACTGAGTCAGAGAACTCAGAATCCCAGTTAACTAATGAATCGTTCGTCTCATTGCTTAATCTTTTAAATTACCCCCTCCCCCCTACATTTTTGTTTTTATTCTTGTGCGTTAAACAGTTCCAAATTCTCGTGATAATTTAGATATTCTATAACCCCCCCTCCTCATTGATTACTTGTAATATTGTGAAGAAATTTCAGTAGGCGAGACAGTAAAAACGATGAACGCACGGGAAGATAGCTAAAACGCAAGCGAGCTCCAATTGAGAAAGGGTCGCTCGAGTGCCGAGTAAAACGACAAAAACTTCACCTGAACACCCCTAAAAGTGACCATGGGAGAATTAATCCCTTCAAATAACGGGCTAAACTCAACCTTTGACGTGGCGAGGGCTTTCACGTTCTTCCTTATTTTTACTGCCCTTTGTAGCCCCACGGCAATGCCCTTTAGGAAATACATCAACCTTTAATACCAAATGGAAACTTTACTTTGAATTATAATTAATAAGTCTCTCCTCACCATCAGTTTTGCTCCGTTAAGCGACGATGCCTTCCCGAATGAAGGCCAGGCCACCGAGTCTCACCACTTTTCTCCAATATTACTCCCCCAGCACCTTGTTTTTAACACTTTCCTTTCATGGAAACACTTCCGCCGAGCATCTTTTCCAGAGGTTGTTATAGTTAAATATTTCGCTAAATATTTTAAATTATTTTTCCCCCGAGAGCTATGATTTTTTCTGATCGAACCCCATTGTAGATAGCTGATAACAATATCATAGGGACCAACCCCTAGGGGGGATCGAGCTGCTGACTCATCACTAATCTACCGTATAGTTAACCGGGCGATGTTCCGGGACGAATCAGGATTACCTGGTATTTTTAATGCATTTTGGATTATGAAGGGTTGTTTTGGTTTCAATGTTGTTTTGTTGTATGGTTTCTTCTAGATCAAAAAACTCTCCCATGAAGGTGGTAGTACAGTAGACGCCTGCTGTGACCGAATAATGAAAAAATGTGTGTCAAGGGTGGTCGCCTCATTATTTAGCTTTCGGGGGAAGAAAAAAAGAGGGATTCTCGCAAAGCGTCCGTTCTGCGACTTGAGAATTTATCAAGCTATTAAAGGTACCTGTCTGTTGAGATACTTACTCTGCAGATGCAGACTTGGGAGATGGTTTTATATATTTTGTTCTTGCTCGTCTAGGGGCTGTTCTTCTCTGCCACGAGAAAGCAGATGGCAGTATTATCAAAAGAGAAATGGCGAAATACCTCAGATTTTCTCCGTTCAGAACGCATTAACACATCAATAAAGTGCGAGTGTTGGTCAATGGTTTTTGGTTTTCAGTTCTTGATTTTCTTGTCACGTTTATTAAAATGTATTTTCTTGTCGAATCGGTGGTTTATTCGAATTTCTATTATGTACTATATAATTTTGTAACTATTTTCATTATGATAATTTTTATTGAAAGTGCTCAATTTCATAATTTTCATTAGGTACTAATGCCATTTTCAGAAGTTGGGGGGGGGGGGGCTTTCTTTGCCCGCGTTGATGGTTGTGGGAACACTAACCCTCGTTCGTATGAGCGGGTCTTCGCAATCGGGAGTGCCGTGTAGGCGTACGTAGACCCCCTCCCCCAACAGTAAAACTGCGAAATTGATGGGATGGAGGGGCGGAGTAGGGGAGTTGTGTTTCCTGAATGTTTGTTTAATGTTCAAGGCATGTTAGTGGTAGGCGTTCTTTGAACATTGCCCTAACATAATACGAACGTTCGTTATGTGCGACATTGTAACACAATTGAAACATTCTATTCTCGTCTGGTTATAACATAAATACAGGGTGGAAGGGGATAAGTGTGACAAAAATTTTTGGGTGACAGTAGGCTTCATTTGCGACCGAAATTACCATATACACCATGGTCCGAAAATCAATACCCTTCGAGATATGATTTTTTTAACGATTTTTAAGGCTTCCATCATTTTTTTTTAACTAACGGCGAGAAACTCGCATTTATTTTCAATTTTTGCAACTTTTGGTGATGGATTCGGAAAGAGCACACTATGTTCTGTCAGGATTAGCATTTTCGATAGACGTTTACTATTTTATGTGCCCTTAAATGCGACTCAAAGTCGTGCAAATCGGGGAATTATTTTTTTTCAAAAAAAGTCAGTCCCCGTTTGTCCACACTAAATCTGAGTGAACGGACAACCCGTGATTCAGAAAAACATCTTCAAAGTGTCCTTTACAAAAATAGTCATAAGCGTTTTCTTAGTTGTTTGGAGATTTTTTCGTCAGAAATGGCGATTTCTTAGAAAAAATAATGAATTTTCTCTTCAAAATCGCTTGTTTTGACCTGAAAAATTTGAACAAGTTTTGTAATTTTAACGTGATAAAAAGCACTAAAACCTAATCCAAAGCTATACGTTGAATCAAACTGATCATACCCGTCTACCAAAGTAACAAAAAATGTCTCTCCGGCCGCCGGCTGTCGGGTTAAGTGCATTACACTACTATAAGTTTCGACGTTTTTAGTTATTTAGCTATTATTCGGTATTAATTAACATTTCACGTTGTTACTCTACATTTTTATAGCCATTCTTGCTGAATAATCGTCAATTTAATAATCGCCAATTTAGTTAAATTGACGAAATTCGTATTTCGTGAAATGTACTCTATCCGACGTCCGACACCCCAGCTGCCGGAGCGACATTTTTTGTTACTTTGGTAGGCGGACATAATCAGTTTGATTCAACGTATAGCTTTGGATTAGGTTTTAGTGCTTTTTATCACGTTAAAATCACAAAACTTGTTCAAATTTTTCAGGTCAAAACAAGCGATTTTGAAGAGAAAAATCATTATTTTTTTCAAGAAATCGTCATTTCTGACGAAAAATCTCCAAACAACTAAGAAAACGCTTATGACTATTTTTGTAAAGGACACTTTGAAGATGTTTTTCTGAATCACGGGTTGTCCGTTCACTCAGATTTAGTGTGGACAAACGGGGACTGACTTTTTTTGAAAAAAATTAATTCCCCGATTTGCACGACTTTGAGCCGCATTTAAGGGCACATAAAATAGTTAACGTCTATCGAAAATGGCTAATCCTGACAGAACATAGTGTGCTCTTTCCGAATCCATCACCAAATGTTGCAAAAATTCAAATTAAATGTGAGTTTCTCGCCGTTAGTTAAAAAAAAATGATGTAAGCCTTAAAATTCGTTAGAAAAATCATATCTCGAAGGGTATTGATTTTCGGTCCATGGTGTATATGGTAATTTCGGTCGCAAATGAGTCCTACTATCACCCAAAAATTTTTGTCACACTTATCCCCTTCCACCCTGTATAACATTCCCGGAACGTTTTCATGTTACCTGGGCTAGAGCTTTATTCATGCTCTTGAGCTACACTCAGCGAATCCATTGTGCTGATTTGATCGATGATTTAAAAAAAGAAAATCCTAACTGTATTTCGAAAAATTATCGCTCACTTGCTCCCTTTTTAGACGACCAAGGCCTCGTTCGAGTGGGTGGCCGTTTATCTGCTTCAGACCTTCCTAAAGGAGCTAAATTTCCTATCCTTCTGCCAAGTAAATCTCGACGGAGTGATCTCATCATTTCGTTTTATCAAGAACAATTTGGACATCCAGGACCTTCAGCGCTTATGGCTATGATCACTCAACGTTTCTGGATAATAGCTGCTCGTCGTCGTATTCGTTCGATTACATTTCGATGCTTGAAATGTTTTAAAGCTAAGCCTAAAGAGCCTTCGCTGCCCTTAACGGGTAACTTGCCAACCGGCCGAGTCATCCCTGGTATCGACAAGGCTCCATGAAAAGCGTTCCTTAAAACTGGGGACGACTGCTCAGGACCACTAATCGTTCGTCGCTGCTGCGGAAAGCATCTCATCAGAAGGGGTATGTCTGTGTATTTGTATGTATGACGACCAAAGCGTGTCACCTCGAGCATTTGACTTCGATGACAACAGAATGTTTTCTTGCTGCGTTGGACCGTTTCCTCTGTCGCAGAGGCGTACATCTCGAAATTTACTCGGACAACGGAAAGAATTTCGTTGGTGCCGAAAAGGAGCTTCGTAGATTTTGGAGCTTATTAAGCGAAAATGATTTTGTTCACAGTTGGTCTTCGTCTCGTGGGATCAAATGGCGCTTTAACCCACCATTGATGCCTCACGCTGGAGGGTTATGGGAAGCTCTCGTGAAATCCGTTAAGACGCTGATGAAACGGATTGTCGGAAACGTCATTCTGATCTACGAATAATTAAAAACTGTACTGCACCGGATCGAAGCCTGCCTCAATTCGCGGCCGCTGTGTCCATTGAGCTCCGATCCTAACGACCTTGAGCCCCTAACATTTTTCCATCTTATGGCGTAGATATTGTGGGATTTTTTGTAGATATATAATCACGAAGAGATATTGTCTTCCCATACGTCTTTTTTTATTATTCCTAACCCGGTTTTTGGGCTACAAGGAAACCATCTTCGGGGAAAAAAGAATTCTGCAAATTCCATAAACAACATTAAGATTATGATTAGATTAAGAGTTGAAGGGGGGGGGGACAAAACAACTAAGGACTTAACATCGATGAAGGGGTCATTTAAAAAATATATTACTATAAAACGTACCTTGTCAAAAACCTCTAAAAAATTTTTCGTGTAGAGCACGTCTACCACAATCAAAAACAAATCTGGTAACTTAATTTCCTTTTAAAGCTATACTTTTCGGAAGAGCGCTCGGCGGCAGAGTGGGAGGAGAGAAAGGAAGGGGGATACGGGAACCTCAATTCGTCCGTTGATGCAGTTCTCGTTGTGGGAGATTTCCTCGTGAATCACGAAGCCCTCCAGAGCAGTCATTACTCCTTTTTTCCGCTCTTTCATTATAATGTGGGCCGTGTGGACCCCGTCACCGACGCGGTCTGCTGTCTATAAACCTTGAGTCTATTCGGCGGGTATGCTCTTTTAACCTTACAGCAAAACTTCGTGTGGTGCGTCCTACATACGTTGCTTCCTTGCAGAGCCCGCACTTGAGCTTGTAGATCCCACTGCCCTTCTCCGGCTCTTTGGGATTCTTCCCGCTTGGTAGCATGTTCTTTAGAGAACCATTCGCCTTGAACGCTGGTCGGTAACCCGCTCTCTTCAGCACCCTCTCCACCTCCAAGCAGGGCCGTTTCTAGCCCTCGCGGGGCCCCTAGGCGAGAACTATCTGGAGGCCCCCTAACAGCCGGTGGATATCGTAAATTTATACTTAAACAAAGACGCGGTTTCAGGTTTTGCTTAAAAAAAAGGGGCTTCAGAAATTGTATGCTTTGCTCTAGATAGATAGCCACTCGCATCCTTCAAATAGCTGAACTAGGTATTCCCCCCAAAAATCCGGATAAGCTAACTATAGTTGAACCAAAAATGGAAAAGACTGACAATCTCCGCGCCTTAAAAATGACTAAACTTACTATTTACTACGACCTACGTGGGCGCGCCTCGATGGTGTAATGGATACAACGCTCGCTTCGCAACCCAGCGGGCCTGGGTTCGAATCCAGCCATTGCGCACTACACTATAAGGCTGCGGCAAGCTGTGACACGGCACACTCGGCTTCGTGTGGGCGTTCCCGGCAGTGAGCGTTCAACAAACCGCGCACCGACCGAAACGCCCGCGAAGTACGGATGTGAAGTGCGCAGTTAGATAGATGGGTATGACGTAGGAGCCCACTTGTGGACTTGGCGTCGCCGGACTCGGCTTGGCCGGGAAAGGCACCCCCCCCTCCCCCGAAAAAAAATACTACGACCTAAAATTAGCGAAACTGGCGATTGCCGCTCTTAAAATAGCCAAACTGATTTCTCGCGCCCTATAAATTGTTAGACGTACGACCCTCCCAGAGGGGGAGGGAGTCCCACTCCCTCGAATTCACTGCAGGGTGACTATGGTGGTGCGGTGAGGGGGGAGTAATCCCTTGAAAAGTCCTAAGACAAGGGTCGTCTAATTTGCAATTTTATAATTAATTTTATTCCAAGCCGGGGGCCCCCAATGGGACGGGGCCCCTTGGCGGTCGCCTACCCTGCCTACCTCCTAAAAACGGCCCTGCCTCCAAGGACATCCGACCCAGATAAGGCAAAGGGACCCACTTATCGCCACCAAACTCGTTGTTTCCTCTAGCATGTGCGGGAGAGATCGAGTCTAACAAACGATCGAGTTCCTTCTTTTTTATCACGCCATTGACAATATTGGCATTATAACCATTATTTACTGCTATCTCTCTTACAGCTAAACATTCTTTTTTGTAATTTTCTTCGCTCAGTGGTAGTGAAACGAGACGGTGAACGTAAGCCTTCAAAGCTGATAATTTGTGCTTGGGGTGGTGGTTTGACTCGGACGGGATGATTAAGTCGGTGGCCTTTGGCTTGCGATATACCCCAAATTCCAATGCCTTGTTTGTTCGGGAGATGGTCAGGTCCAGGAAATTTAACCAAAAAACAAATACATCCGACGCAACCACCTCTCGTAACATCCTAAGACAGCCTGACAAAAGACAGAAAATAACGGACTTTTTCATTGTAAACGTACACACAACAGGGGTAACAGTGGGGGAAAGTGAAAGGGAGGGCTTACGACGGGGGTACAAATACAGGGGGGTGACACCAATACCACACACTTTCAGTTGTGCTTACAGACGCTGAAGATGGCGAGCAGCCGAAACCGGTTCGTTTCTAACGCACCTCAACGAGGGAAGACAGACAACGTAGGCTCCTGCGGCTACAGTTTCATGCATGCATCACAAAAAAGAATGTTTAGCTGTAAGAGAGATAGCAGTAAATAATGGTTATAATACCAATATTGTCAATGGCATGATAAAAAAGTTTTGTTCCGACAGCAGCCTGTCGGGAAAAGTGCATTTCATTCATGCGACAATCGAGTCAAACCTCATAAGTTAGAACGATATCAATCAACTATGAATCACATTTAGGCCGTGGTATAGAAAGTCAAAATCATAAAATCGTGTTTCTTTTTACCGCAGGCCCCTTTTTTGGCACCAACTGAGGGGGAACAAAATGATGAAAATGAAACAGAGTCGGTTTGGTTGCCTATACGATATGGGAAGGTGGACTCTTGTTAGAGGAGCTATTTGCAATTAAAATCTTTATCCCGGCCTAAATTTCATTCATAATTGATTGATATCGTTCTAACTTATGAGGTTTGACTCGATTGTCGCATGAATGAAATGCACTTTTCCCGACAGGCTGCTGTCGGAACAAAACTTTTTTCAGGTTACTTTAATTTTCAGATCAGTTAAATTAGGTTGAATGGCATGTCACAATTTCACGATTGCGCAATGCGGAGTGCCTGGGTTCGAATCCGAAACAAATTTTTTTAAATTTTTTTTTTGTTCCTCCCTTTTTGGCCCACCTCAGGATTTTTTACTCAATATTTATTAGGCTGTAGGCAAATCAAATAAAAGAGACGGCTCAAAATTCAGTGTCAATGAAATTTTTTGGTAATTGGGTGGTCCAGCAGTAAGGCATAGCGTTAATTTAATAGCTCCCCTCCGCCGAGAACTCCCCTGCCATATCAACGGATTTGGTTCACAAGGGTCTCATACGAAAGCGCGTTCATTTCTCATTACTCGCGTCAATTTTGGGGGCAATTGCAGCAACAGCCGTGCGGTAGCGAATTTTCAACTAATTCAAACCCCTCTTTCACACCGTTCCCGTGGACCGATTCAACTGGATCACTAACTCGTCCGAGATATTCACGCTATTGATTTTTAGACCAAATTTGGTTGCCCTAAGTCAAAAATTGCGACCGTGATCGTGCTAACAAGCGAGGGGCCATATACATACATATACAGGGTGGATCCGTATAAGTGTGACAAAAATTTTTTGGTAAAAATACGTTAAAAGTGGAGTGAAATGGTACCGTCGATCCGTTCCGGAGTTATGATTTTTTTTGTGTTTGAAAGAGTAACCAATGCTTGCTTCAAAAAATCCGCAATTTCTCTGCTTATATCGCACCAAATCCAAAAAGTGATGCCATTTTCTGAAACTACGGAACATTTCCTTTAGGATAGAGGCTATTTTATTGATTGAAATAATCGTCAACACCCAGAAATCTGGCATTTTTTCCATAAATTTACGTGTCCTCTAAAATTTGTTTGTTTTACGAAAAGTCGCTGTACCCAAACAGCTTTCTCAACAGATTTTCGGTGTATCACAAAAACTTCCCCGTCTTCTAAGCTTTCTTTTGGCGTGTTCACATTTCATGTTACCACTGACGTTTCTCACAAAAACGTCACAAGAATGCAAAAAAACCGTGTTTTTACGAAACATGGACCATTGTCAACGGTATTCGTGAAGGGTGCAGGGAGATCGGCAGTAAGTGAGAACAGGATATCTTACCATGGAGAAGGCAAGAGGCATTCGATTTGACCCCTTCCGCCATCAGTGTTTCATTAAATTGTCGCCATTCAGGAGGGGGGGGGGGTATAATTGAATGCCGTTTGCCTACGATATCTTCTCTTTCCTAAAATATTCTGTCCTCCCTTTCTAAAACAGTATTTTGACAGAAAAATACAGGCAATTGCCTATGTGCCAGGTGCCAACAATATTCGTGAAGGGTGCTCAGAGATCGGCAGAAATGGATGGGGGGGGGGGGTCAAATTGAATGTCTCTTGCCTGCGATATCTTCTCCATGATAAGATATCCTGTTCTCACTTACTGCCGATCTCTCTGCACCCTTCACGAATAACGTAGACAATGGCCCATGTTTCGTAAAAACACGGTTTTTGTGCATTCTCGTGACGTTTTTGTGAGAAACGTCAGTGGTAACATGAAATGTGAACACGCCAAAAGGAAGCTTAGAAGACGGGGAAGTTTTTGTGATACACCGAAAATCTGTTGAGAAAGCTGTTTGGGTACAGCGACTTTTCGTAAAACGGACAAATTTTAGAGGACACGTAAGTTTATGGAAAAAATGCCAGATTTCTGGGTGTTGACGATTATTTCAAGCAATAAAATGGCCTCTATCCTAAAGGAAATGTTCCGTAGTTTCTGAAAATGGCATCACTTTTTGGATTTGGTGCGATATAAGCTGAGAAATTGCGGATTTTTTGAAGCAAGCATTGGTTACTTTTTTAAACAAAAAAAATCATAACTCCGGAACGGATCGACGTAGGACACTTCCGAAGGTACCATTTTACTCCACTTTTAACGCAGTTTTACCCAAAACTTTTTGTCACACTTATACGGATCCACCCTGTATATATATAGACATATTTCGTAGTCACTTGCCGTAATTTGGTATTTCATGAAATGACCAGCCATTTCATGAAGTGCGCGCTCTTGATGTAACAGTGAGGTTAGAACACCATCTGACCAGGAATTTTGGTCATTTCATGAAATGCATCCAGCCTCTGGGCACTTCATGAAAGACGAAAGGATTACACCTTGTGTCCAGTCATTTCAAGAAATGACCAGAGTGAGTTGGGTTGGCATTTCAAGAAATGACTAGAGTGGCTCGGCCACATATAGTGTAATCCTCGTGTATTTCATGAAGTGCCCAAAGGCTGGATGCATTTCATGAAATGACCAAAATTCCTGGTCAGATGGTGTTCTAACCTCACTGTTACATCAAGAGCGCGCATTTCATGAAATGGCTGGTCATTTCATGAAATGCCAAATTACGGCATGTGACCACGACATATATATATAGCAAATCGAACCGACCTCGGATTTGTGTTCTAGGGGTTCTGAAACGTGAAAAAAAAGTATCACAACCCATATGTGCGACCATCAGGGCGAGACCAATAGTGCATTTTTTGAATGAAATGCACTAAAAGAAGGAACTCGATCGTTTGTTAGACTCGATCTCTCCCGCAAATGTTAGAGGAAACAGCGAGTTTGGTGGCGATAGGATGGGCTCTCTTGCAACACCTCCTTTTGGAGCCGATGCAGAAAAGACTATCTAGCGCTACTCCAAGTTCGTCCTAAATGGACCAAAACTACTCCGCCGTTGCAAGTAGGTGCACTTGCGTTATTGAAAGAAGAGAATCTGCCGCCTCTGTCCTGGCGTTTGGCTAGAATCGTTGAATTATTGCCGGACAAAGATGGTCACGTACGAATAGTGAAAGTACGTACAGCCTCGTGGCGGGATGGGCAATGTATTTTCAAGGAATATACACACGCCCAGCTATTAAAGTGGTTCCCTTACCAACGGAAGATGAACCCGCGTTATAAGTATGTAATTTTTAATTTGTTTCTTCTTCATTTTCTTTGTATATGTATATTATTGTTCCACAATTTATCGTTCGTATTTAGTATTTTAAGTCATACACTGTATTTTTTTGTGTGGCTATTATGCATTGTAATTTTACTGTTTATTCGAACATATTTTGAAGTATTACTCTTCAAGGGCGGGGGAATGTTTAGAATAGTTTTGCTATCCACCTTTTTATTGTAGATTTTCCGTTTCCTTTAGTGCCCACCCTTAATTTGTATTTTGGAGCGGACTGAATCCCGCGTGGTCCCTCTATCGCCCTCTCTAATCTTGGCTTTCCTAAGAACCTACCCAATTAGTACCTGACTACTCATTTTTTAAAAATTTTTTTTTCCTCCCTTTTTGGCCCACCTCAGGATTTTTTACTCAAGATTAATGAAGCTGTAGGCAAATCAAATAAAAGAGACGGCTCAAAATACAATGCCAATGAAATTTTTTGGTAATTGGGTGGTCCAGTAAGGCATAGCGTTAATTTAATAGCTCCCCTCCGCCGAGAACTCCCCTGCCATATCAACGGATTTGGTTCACTAGGGTCTCATACAAAAGCGCGTTCATTTCTCATTACTCGAGTCAATTTTGGGGGCAATTGCAGCAACAGCCGTGCGGTAGCGAATTTTCAACTAATTAAAACCCCTCTTTCACACCGTTACCGTGGACCGATTCATCTGGATCACGAACTCGTCCGAGATATTCACGCTATTGATTTTTAGGCCAAATTTGGTTGCCCTAAGTCAAAAATTGCGACCGTGATCGTGCTAACAAGCGAGGGGCCATATATATGTATATATACACACAGGGTGTTTCTGAAATGGATGTCAATATTTGGGCTGGTGATTCTGCGTCACAAATGCGTCAAAAAAGTCATTTTGACCCTAGTCTGATTCCTAATAGTTTCCGAGATATTCACGAATTTATTAGTTTTCAAAATGACCTTGTTTTCTTGAAGAAAATCATCCGTACCTTAGCAACCAGATGAGCCACGTCAAATCTGATGACACCGTTGGAAAGGCCAGACTTTTTTCGACGCCGTTCAGTGTTATTTGCTTCAATGTCGCCCACTCCTGCTGATAAAATCAGGCTCAAACTTGAAATCGCTTTTAATGTTACCAATGCTGACTAGGTTTTGAAGTCGATTTTCTCAGCAACAAGTGGTTTCCAAGATGACTTTTTTCAGAAAAGTTGGCGCGTGGTGTCAGCATCATTATGGTATTTTGACATCACCTTCCATCTCGGATATTTTTTCGATTATTCCAAAATGATTGCTGAAAAATCCGTTTTAGTGCTCATAACTCAAACAGTCTTTCTTCACGAATAACTCGAGAAAAAACATGATGAATGTTTGCCATCCATTCTTGACTAAAAAAGACCTTTGAAAGTGAACATTTTCCAATGATGAAGGACTCAACTGTGCTGACACAGTAGGTGGTGATACAGAACAAGTGGTAATTTAGGCCTACAAGGAAATGTTCTTATTAATCGTTGAATAATGTGCGACCATCAGGGCGAGACCAATAGTGCATTTTTTTAATGAAATGCACTAATGTAACGTGTGGAAAATGAGTGCGGAAGGAACTCGAAAGATTTAACTGAATATAATGGGCAACTTGCACATTTTTCAAAAGTTGTTGTTTCTTAAAGAGGGCTCTCCCGCAAGTCTATTGCTCACATTAAACTTTGAAATCAATCAAGGATGCTTTTTTAGCGAATTTTGAAAAATCTTGAATGAGGGTTTGATTACGTCAAAACTTATTTATTGAAATGGATGATGCGGGGAAGAGGGGGTTAGACGCGTTTTTTTCACGTTATTTGTAAACAAACAATTTTAGAGTTCACTCAAATGCTTCGCAAGTAAGGATTGACGTAATTTCTCCTCGCGCCATCCATCCCCTCCCGAAGAACTTTGAAGATTTTTAAAAAATCTTAAAACGCACCAATCGGGTTGCAACTTTCGCTGTTTTCCTTCAGTTCACGGTTCAAATCACCCGTATGCTTTTCTCCCCAATCTGAGATTCATGCAAGTTTCCCATTACTACAGAGGACTTCACTTAGGTATTCTATTATTTGTACAATTCACACAAAATTCCTAAACCATGGGAGACTTGGAACGGGATGGGGTGACTTGAAGGATGAATGGGAGGACAGCAGCGTGGGTGACTTGGACCGAGCGACGAGCGTGGGCGGCGAGTTAACGAGTCAGACCGAAACGAGAGCTAGTCCAGAGCTGCACACGCTTATATATTTTTCGGTCTGCTGACCGTTGCAGATTCTCACGCCACGGAATTTTCTTTGTCATCAATGAGGAAGTAACACATTTTCCAAAATCATGCTGTCGTGATAGCTTGAGTACCAAAACTCATGAAAACACGATCCGTTCAAATAAAATCAGGCCCTATATTTTTTTATTAATTTTCAAAACTATTGGGTTGTGGGACCCATTTGAAATAGGCTAGACAGACTGATGACGTAATAAAAGCATTCGCGTGACCTCCACAATAGCTTCCCACAAATAAAACAAAAGGACTTAAGAGAATGGTAAGGACAAGAAGGGGCAAGACATGATAACAGTCTTGATGCGGAGGTGTGGGAGGGGTCACAACCCCTTAACCACGTCACGAGTCACAGACCGGCCGTTAAAGGTAACAAAAAAATTGGCAAGTTATATTATTTCGCTATAAATCGAAATCAATCATGTACGCACTAATATTCAATTCCTGGTCATATTTAGTCATTTTCTTTCGAGAAAAAATGTTTCCAGCGAATTTTATTTTTTTTGTTACTTCCTCATTAGCAACATTGGAGATCGTGGGGAATTGGGGGTTGCTTTGTCTTGGGAATTTATGATGGGACGAAAGCGAGGGTTTCTAATTTACTCGTATTGATATATTGGGAGAATGGAGGATTTAGGAAGCTGTGTCGTTACAAAAACATAAAACCATGAACTACAAAGAGACACTGACAACCTTTCCAAAATTTACACACCTCTCATCTCCAATTTAAATGTCACACCTTTTAGAAATACTTCATAAACAACAGATACATAGAACATGTGACAAAGACAGAAAATCATTTTTAAAAAAACCTCCGCCAGAAGACGTTGGAAATCACTTCAACGAAAAGTCGCGGGAAACATGCCCCAGGACAGAAAATACGGTCTTTAAATGAAAAAGATTATCAAATGGGTGTAGTGGTAGGTGATACAACAAGAAGGCGTTATGATGTACTTATGGCTTCCCTCCATTCATTCAAGCGATGCGGGCTTCTAGTTATTTCCTCGCCTTCAAGCGCTTCTAGCATCTCCGCCTGTTGGTCGGTATTTTTCTCATTCATGACTCGCTGTAAGCTATCGTGAGGTCGTTCTCCCGTTTTCTACTTGAGACGAGTTAAGGTCTCCCCACACATATCCGTGTTCTCACCGCGCCGCGTCCGCACCGACACTCGGCCGTGTGTCGGTGAAATGAAAACAACTGAATTAACATGTGATAGCCTACACATGTCCGTGCCCATTCCACCGAGTCGTTTCCGCACCGAGTCCGCGCCGTGTCCGTGAAACCGCCCACACATGTCCGTGTTCTCACCGCGCCGAGTCCGCACCGACACTCGGCCGTGTGTCGGTGAAATGAAAACAACTTAATTAACATGTGATAGCCTACACATGTCCGAGCTCATTCTCCGAGTCGTTTCCGCGCCGTGTCCGTACCGTGCCAGTCACGCCTTTTCTTCATTTTACGCCCAACTTTTTTTCTTTTTTATTAGTGCATTTCATTCTGAAAATGCACTATTGGTCTCGTCGTGATTGTGGCAAACATGGATCACGTCATGTTTTTTTCACGTTTCAGAACGTCTAGAACACGAATTCAGTGGTCTACAGAATTCATATACATATATATCTCTATACATTTCTTTATATATTTATTTATAGTATATTGGTTTATTTATAAGCTTATGGCCGTTTTCTTGTTAGCACGATAACTCTCGAAGAAATTAATTTAGCGGAACGCGCTTTGGCACAAAAATCAGTACTCACAAGACCCCGGTCGGTATTGCATTTGGGCCAAATCGGTCGAGGTGGAGGGGGGAAAATAGGGGTTGAAATGGTAAAAAAATCACTATAAATCACCAGTTAATTCTAGAAGCATTATATTCGGTACGTATACTCCATGTTGGAGTAGCCTTTGATTCCCATTTTGATGTTTTGAAAAAGTCGAGGGGGAGGGGGTGTTGCCACCGGAGTGGAAGTAAGTGTGTGGTCTTGTTAGCACGATAACTCCCGAAGAAATGAATTTAGCGGAACGCGCTTTGGCACAAAAATCAGTATTCGTAAGACCCCGGTCGGTATTGCATTTGGGCCAAATCGGTCAAGGTGGAGGGGTGGAAATGGTCAAAAAATCACTACAATTCACCAGTTGATTCTAGATGCATCATATTAGTACGAATACTCCATATTAGAGTAGCCTTTGATTCCCATTTTAATTTTTCGAAAAAGTCAAGGTGGTGAGGGTGGTCCTTCCGGTGTGGAAGTGTAAAAATAGCGTTGAACTTCACTAGTTCATCTTAGCGCTCTAAAATTCGACTCAATAATTTGATGTAACGAAAGCCCTGGGTTCCATTGAGATTTATCGAAAACTTTGATGGGGGAGGGTGAAATGGGGGATGAAATTTCAAAAAATCGCTTAAATTCACACGTTTAGGTATTATAAAATACGGCACAAAAATTTAATATAACTAAGCCCTTTAAAACTACCGAAACTTTTCGACATTTTTGAAGAGAGGGTGGTGAAAATAGAGGAAGAAGTTCGGCTTAATGAAACAAATTATGGTATCAAAATTATTACTTCTGGGACAGGGTATCCGTATGAAATGAAGTCTTTCCGACCGCCAGATGCCGGAGCCGGATGCCGGTTCATTTCGGAATCAGATTCAAACCCCTTCCTCCACGATGTTGGAAAGGCGGCGCATTTCCCTGAGTCTAGATTTCAGTACTTAAAGGTACAGGTATATTGACACTTTATACAGGGTGTTCATAAATTACCTCGACAGAGAGAGTATGGTGATAGTACACCTCATTTGTGATCGAAATTACTATTTGAAGTTTTTTGGAATTCCTCTTGGTTTTCGAGATATCGTCAATTTCGTGTTTTTTTGGTGACCCTCTGTTTTTTTACGACAAGTGGCTATTACGACATCATCAAGAGGTGCTAGACTAAAAGTAAATAGCTCATTGAAAAGAGCACAAAATTTCCTTCATTATTGGTCCCCAACTAAATAAAATTGCACCAAGGCCCTAGCCGCTAGGGCATGAGATATCCGAAGGAAACTCGTTATTCGCATTTCTGCCCAATTTCCATCGGCGATTTTCACCATTTCGTCATAAGAAAATATTTTTTTGCACTCATAGGGAAAACTTCCTTATGATGTTAGCTTTCCAATGACGTACAACATTTACCAGTTTTCACCATCTAGTGAAGAGGTAGAAGCAATAAAGGAGCCTAAAACTGAAAAAAACCCGCAATCAGGACCCATTGAATGAGGTGAATCCAGCTCTGATTACTTGTTCCTAATGGATGAGACATACGGATTCAAGCGGTCAGCTAAATCTAACTCCAATTTACGTTGGTGAGTTGAAATTGGGTGGTGGTGAAGCTTAAAATATCGTTAGTGTATTGGACTTCATGGGCCAGTAAGGTGGTCACCGAGAAGTCCTGTCCTGAACCCCAACCACCCATGGATTTTTATTTACTAGGTCATCTAAAGCTGGTCTACCAACAACCAGTTGCGACCAGGGGCCGTATTACGAACCCGTGTGAAAATGCCGCAAGATGCGGTTGCTAGGACGGAATAGTGTTATTTCTTATTCAGCGTCCTTGGATCCCGCTAGCGGCATTTTTTCCCGAGAGGCCCCAGAGAGGAGCTTGAGAATCTTACGTACTCGAGAATCGTGCGAGGAAATCCAGAGGCGACGACTGGAGGTGCAACGTGCATCCAATGCAGATGTGTGGAGGGCCGATTTTTGCATTCGATTTTCGCATTCGCGGGTCAGGGTGACCACTGGTCCATGAAGCCCAATCCACTAACGATATTTTAAGCTTCTTCACCACCACCCAATTTCAACTCACCAACGTAAATTAGCGCTAGATTTAGCTCACCGCTTGAATCCGTATGTCTCACTCAAACGAGTATCAGAGCTGGTTTTACCTCATTCAAAGGGTCCTCATTGCGGGTTATTTTTCAGTATTGGGCTCGTTTATTGCTTCTACCTCTTCACTATATGGTGAAAACTGGTAAATGTTGTACGTCATTGGTAAGCTAACATCATAAGGAAGTTTTCCCTATGAATGCAAAAAAATATTTTCCTTTGACGAAATGGTGAAAATCGCCGATGAAAATTGGGCAGAAATGCGAATAACGAGTTTCCTTCGGATATCTCATGCCCTAGCGGCTAGGGCCTTGGTGTAATTTTATTGAGTTGAGAACCAATAATGAAGGAAATTTTGTGCTCTTTTCAATGAGCTATTTAGTCTACTTACTTACTTAATTACTTTTAGTCTAGCACCTGTTGATGGTGTCGTACGAGTCACTTGTCGTAAAAAAACAGAGGGTCACCAAAAAAACACGAAATTGACGATATCTCGAAAACCAAGAGGAATTCCAAAAAACTTCAAATAGTAATTTCGATCACAAATGAGGTGTACTATCACCATACTTTCTCTGTCGAGGTAAATTATGAACACCCTGTATACATATATAAAGTGTCAATATATCTGTACCTTCAAGTATTGAAATCTAGACTCAGGGAAATGCGCCGCCTTTCCAACATCGTGGAGGAAGGGGTTTGAATCTGATTCCGAAATGAACAGCTGCTGAACGTGTAGGCTAGGGGGAAAAACGCACCGGCAGCAGGGGGTAGAGAAAAGTGCATTTGTCATCGAAGGAAATCCCAGGCCATTGTTGTTATGAACTTCCCCTCCAACACCAATAATGGTGTTGTTAACGAAACTATTTTTTCATATTCAATTTTAATATTCTGTGAGAACTTGAGACGTTTGACCGTTGAATGTACAGAGTGCGGCAGACAAAGGTGGCAAAATACTTCGAGCACGTATTTAAAATACAAAATACTTCTAAAAACGTATTCAAAATACACAATACAAAATACCTTTATAAAATTATTTGAAATAGAAATACAAAATACGTATTCAAAATATATTTTTCTCAAATACATTTTCGAATCATTAGCGAAGTTGGAATCACATAGTAGGTTTAGAGGTAGATAGTTTGAAAATCATAGCTTTGCGACTGTTGCTGTTGACATTACACCAGGGGGCGACAATATTTGGAGGAGTTGATGTGGGTGAAAGGGTGTAAAAATGTGGGCACGTTGGACGAATGGGTTATGTCTGATCCCATACATTCTGCAGGGCTCAGCAAATATCACGTACATACTTCGATGAACTCATCAAAGATATACCCTCTCCCACCCTTTCCACGCCATCTAGCGCGATAGGAGAAAAGCCCATTGCTTTTGGTGCATTACATTTGAAAAATGCACTATTGCGCATTGCGCCCTCATGATGGTGTTGGAGGTTAAGCTACATTTTTTTCAAATTGGTTTCCAGCGTCAACCAAACCTAGTTGCCAATCCCACGCCATATACTCTGTATGGGCAGTAATTGAATTACTTACACAATGGGGAACTTGCATGAATGCACGATTTGGGAGAAAAGTATAACGGTGAATTGGCACATGGACAGAAGGCTATCAACGGTTTCACTTCCTCTTACAATTCAACACACTCTTTAAACTTGTGCATACCTCTGCGCAATATACGTAATTTCTGATATCTTTCCAGCTTTTTAAGGCATGCAAGCATCACGTTCAACTCTGTGAGACAGGCCTCTAACGCATTTAAAAAGGCACAAGTCGAGCTCCACTCATGCCTTTTCGCGTGCGTCAGAGGCATGCATCATAGCGCACGGTGTGTTGAACGTGAGGAACGCGCTATTGCATGCCTCAAAAAGCTGGAAGGATAATAGAAATTGCGTGCATAGCTTACACGCATGCGTTGTTGAAAGTTGAATCGAGTTGAAAAGGCGTGTTGAATTAAAAGAGGAAGACGAAAGCGCACAAGTGGAGACATTGCTTGTAAGAGAATACTCGATGCGATTAAAAAATGACGAGGGGAATTCAACTGACAGTCGAGAAAATAAGTTAACTGCTGATTTAAAGGGAAGGAGTGAAAGAACGGTCGAACAAGACACAAGCGAAAATTGAGTGGTGGGGAAGCAGCCGAAATATTGCCCGATCATAATCGCTAAGCTCGGAGTACATACTTGAAACGCGAACATTGATCGTGGTTTATTTAATAGCGTTCCCCATTTGCACAAAATTCTGCAACGGGGCTATTCATTTCCACCCGTCTTCTCTACTAACATATGATTTAATTCAGTGAAGACGGGTGAAAATGAACTGCCCAAATGCAGAATTTTGTGCAAATGGGAACGCTATAAGAGTAGAGTAAGTACCTTGGCAAAAAATTAAATCGAAGCATCCACTCCAGTTTATATTTTACCCCTCGAAGCACGGAGACGGATCGGTGGCGAATCGGACATGTGTGGGCTCTCCTCACCGCGCCGAGTCCGCACCGACACACGGCCGTGTGTCGGTGCGGACTCGGCGCGGTGAGAACACGGAAATGTGTGGGGAGACCTTTAGCTGTTTTGTCGGTGACGACACCTTACCGATAAATTCGAGGGAAAGGGGGTGAAAATAGGAGTAGAAATTACCAAAAAATCGTCAAAAGTACAAATCAAATACCCAAAGTAAAAACAAAAAACAAAACAAAAAAAACACGATTTTATCCCATCAATGAGAAATTCGGGGAAAAAGTAGTACCTACGTTGAAACGCGGTTATTTCGTCTTAAACTGGAATTGACGGAGGGGCGGGGCAAAATGCAAAATCGGAGTATACTAACTATGTACCCTTTGAACATGAGGGAACGGGGTGCAACACGTTGATGTGCCTTTTCTTGAAGTCTGAAATAAATAAACGGAAGTGGTCTGAAGGGAGTAACGGGTAGGTATACAGAATAGCAGCATTTAAAAAGTGAAACGCCAATTTATTTTCTGCATATCGGAAGTTCGACTCCGAACTTACGAAATTTTTTGTTTATTTTTCGACGGCGCGAGAAAGAGGTTTAAAAAGACCTTCACCACTTGGAATATCACGGTAAGAGTCAAGAGAATCGCCGCACATATAGTTGCCCAGACGTCAAGATTATGGTACGCGAGCCAAGTCAAGTCCCGTGCGGGTGACCGCAATTGCGGGGCTCCCTTGTGCCTGATAACGTATTCAACCCAAAAAACCGCTGTGTCCATAGGTGACATGGGCCGGTCTTTGAAGGCCGCCGACACATCTTGAGCGTTTTTCTTGTACCTGGAAGCGGGACAGTTTTGTAATTTAGTGCAATTTAGTCCAGCTCCAGCGTGTTACAGACATTTTTAGTTTGTTCTAAAAAACTATTTAAACATAATTTTATTTAACGTACTTCGGGTTATTTAATACATCGTTGACAGTATCACGCAGACTCTTCTCGTCCAGTGTTTCATAATCGAGACGTCCACCAAAACCTTTACTCTGTATTGCTCTCGAATTGAAGTGCTGGTCTCCGAACATAGGCATGCAGATTATTGGCACAGCCTCGGTGACGGCTTCGTGAACGCCGAGTATGCCACAGTGCGCGATAAATAGCTTCACATTGGGATGTGCTATTTCCCCACCATAAAACAAAGCAAGTTTAAGACAGTCAGTTCAGAGTTCGCCTTTCCCTGCAGTTATCCTTACCCAAAATGTCCCTCTGAGGAAACCACGCTGAGACGTGGACGTTCTTGGGCTTGTTCTCTAGTTCTTCTTCGTACTTCCAAAGGACTATCTGTTTGAGTTCGGAGAAAACTTTGAGGATTGCATCTTTTTTCTCCTTGCTGAAACTACTCCCTCGTAGAACGGACCCCATACTGAAGTAGATAACGCCATCTTTCGCGTTGTCAAGGAGTTTTTGCAAGTCCTAGAACAGAAAAAAATTATGCTTTGATAATAAGGAATGTTCACAATCTCCCAAATTAATATTTTTGGATACTAGGAGTTCTCTGTCACGGAAGAAAATATTTTAAAAATTGTAGCTCGTTGCAACCGAAGTAGTGGGGGTTTCGACGATTGGGCATCTCATCTGTCGTGATTTTGTTGTTAAGTCATTTATTTATAATGCATAATAAATGAATAAAAATATTAGATTAAATGAATAAGTAAATACAAGTTAAAACAATGCTTCCGTAGCTCGGAAGCAAAATACCTATTAATAAATACGCATATTAAAGTCCATATGTATTAAATAAACGAAAGCTTGACCCCAGGTTACTATACTAAATATAGGTATAGTGCCGTAAGAAATGCCTTCAAGCTTGGAGGAAGTCATGTTGTCAGTTGTCCGCGGACTAGGCTTCCCATAGGACCCGATGGTGCGGTACAATTCAATTAATAGAGACGCCATGGTCTTTGTCTATGACATGGCGATTCAATCTTCTCACACAGAGGTCCCGCTTTACTCCAAATGGAATCAACAGCGAGCATTCCTACTCCCATTTAGACGGGACGGGCAAGGCACACTTCTTGGTGCGCAAAAATGCCTGGTGTGTACAGTTTCAAAAGAAGTTCATTTAGAATTGAAGTTTAAACAATTACTGACATCAAATCTGGACCACCTCGATTCTTCACATGATTTCACCTTGGCACTTCACCATGATTTCTTAAGAATGTTATACGGTTCTTTGATCTTTTCCGACACGAGTCGGGTAACTTGTAATTCGTTATACAGGGTGGATCCGTACAAGTGTGACAAAAAGTTTTGGGTAAAACTACGTTAAAAGTGGAGGAAATTGGTACCTTCGGAAGTGTCCTTCTCGATCCGTTCCAGAGTTATTTTTTTTTGTGTTTAAAAAAGTAAACCAATGCTTGCTTCAAAAAATCCGCAATTTCTCGGCTTATATCGCACCAAATCCAAAAAGTGATGCCATTTTCAGAAATCACGGAACATTTCCTTTAGGATAGAGGCCATTTTATTGCTTGAAATAATCGTCAACACCCAGAAATCTGGCATTTTTTCCATAAATTTACTTGGCCTCCAAAATTTGTCCGTTTTACGAAAAGTCGCTGTACCCAAACAGCTTCCTCAACAGACTTTCGATGTATCACAAAAAACTTCTCCGTTTTGTAAGCTTCCTTTAGGCGTGTTTACATTTCATGTTACCACTGACGTTTCTCACGAAAACGTCACGAGAATGCGCAAAAACCGAGTTTTTACGGAACATGGGCCATAGCCTAGAGTATTGGTGAAGGGTGCAGGAAGATCGGCAATAAGTGAGAACGGAAAATCTTACCATGGAGAAGATATCGCAGGCAAGAGACATTCAATTTGACCCCACCCCCATCCATTTCTGCCGATCTCTGAGGACCCTTCACGAATATTGTTGGCACTTGGCACATAGGCAACTGTCTATATTTTTCTATGAAAATACTGTTTTAGAAAGGGAGGACAGTATATTTTAGAAAGGAGAAGATATCGTAGGCAAACGGCATTCAATTAAGCCTCCCCCCCCCCAAATGGCGACAATTTAATGAATCATTGCGGGAGGGGGGGTCAAATTGAATGACTCTTGCCTTCTCCATGGTAAGATATCCTGTTCTCACTTGATGCCGATCTTCCTGCACCCTTCACCAATACCGATGGCAATGGCCCACGTTCCGTAAAAACACGGACGGAAAACGGTTTTTGTGCATTCTCGTGACGTTTTCGTGAGAAACGTCAGTGGTAACATGAAATGTAAACACGCCAAAAGGAAGCTTACAAGACGGAGAAGTTTTTGTGATATGTAATACGGGGGGATTGGAGTAGGATGGGGGGCGGGGGTAATGAAATTGAAATACCAAGTGGAGATAAAACGAGTTATTCTTTGTTTATTCCTACAAACCTAAACAACATAATAATAATAATAATAATAAAACAAGTGGTATCAAGAACAAAAATAAGCAATTAAACGATACGAAAAGAAAAGAAGATACTTGTTTATCAGGAATTTTCTGGGAAGGGGGGGGGCACACAATATATGACCGGGAAAAGATTTAAACGGGTAAGAACACTTCTAAACCAAAACTCAGATCATATAACTAAAATCCCAAATAACTATAAGAAGTGAGAGGGGGTATACCCGATGAAGGGGGGGGGGGCAGTTCACGTCGTCATGGACAAAGAATACAGGGCGGATTAACCTGAGAAGTGAAGTTATGGGGAGAGACAACAGGATTTTATTATAGCGTAGTCCAAAGAGAGAAGGAAGAAGTGAGAAAGCAAACGGCAGATCAACTAAACAAATGTAGAAGGGAAAACTATAATTCTAACTTATTGTATGTGTTCTTTGAACTTATTAATTAACAAATTAATTGCAAAGAAATTACAAATAATACCTAGTAAGTATCTTAAAAAAACAGGGGGATAAAAAAAAGAAAAATTAATTAAAAATAAGCAAATAAACATAAGGGGGGGGGGGATGTTTGGCTTACAGATACATCGAAAGTCTGCTGAGGAAGCTGTTTGGGTACAGCGACTGCGTATACGGACAAATTTTGGAGGCCACGTAAATTTATGAAAAAAATGCCAGATTTCTGGGTGTTGACGATTATTTCAAGCAATAAAATGGCCTCTATCCTAAAGGAAATGTTCCGTAGTTTCCGAAAATGGCATCACTTTTTGGATTTGGTGCGATATATAAGCAGAGAAATTGCAGCTTTTTTGAAGCAAGTATTGGTTACTTTTTAAAATACAAAAAAAATCGTAACTCCGGAACGGGTCGACGTAGGACACTTCCGAAGGAACCATTTTACCCCACTTTTAACGTAGTTTTACCCAAAAATGTTTGTCACACTTATACGAATCCACCCTGTATAACAGAAAAAATGTTATAAAATAGGCATTTAAATAACTTTTTAATAAAATATAAGTTTTTATATAACTGAATTTGTTACTAGCGTGAACGTAGCGTACCAAAATTACTATGTGGACATAGGGTCGCAACCGCTCCGTTTCAGAGAATTTTGAGTTTTTTAAGCCAAACCAGTTGGCATTTTCTAGGCGGATTGCTGAAAATGGCTAATTTAGGAGGCGTGGAACTCAGTGTCTAAACCAAAATGACCGTAAAAAAAGCCTAATGATCGGAAACTGGGGGCCTTGTCATCAACTGTCAAGGGAAGGGGTTGGGGGGAATTCCCTTAGCGTGATCCAAGATACGCCGTACGTAGAAATATAGCATTACCCCGCCTCCAGAGAAATCACCAGTTTAAACAAAATAACTCAATTGACTGTTTCCTTACCGAGTTCTCAAGGTTTCCCAACGTCTATTGTCGTCACTTTTTTAAATTGAAATAAGAAAAATGAAGTAGAACAAATCTGCCAGAGTGCCAGCAACTGGCGGTCGAAAAGGGAGCATTTCATATTGCATAGGTACATACAAAGCAAATTCTCGAACGAACCGTCCTAGAAGTAAAAAGAAAACATTGTTTCACCCTTCCCCCCATCACTTTACCCATTATGAATATTTCAAGGACCAACGACATTTTCAAGCCCGACTAGTAGGTATGCAATAAGAGATAATCTAATGAAATTTTGATTTTCTTACTTGTCATCTTCCAATCCCCCCACCCCCACCCAACCGTGCTTTGGAAGACATCGCCTAAAGTAATTGAGCTAAAGGCTAAACTGTAGAGCCTGCTATTTTATTTCAGTGGTTGAGTAGTATTGGTTTCAGTGGTTCAGTGATTATTATTGATTAAATTTAGTGATTATTGATTTAATTTAAAAATTAAAATGTTATGTAGTAGCCAAATCCCGTTTCATGGATGGTGAGGGGGGAGAGTGATCGACTGCTTTCAGGCTGTCTTGTCGGTTTATTTATGGTGGCGGGGGGAAAAAATGTCCGTGAAGGTTTGTATACAGGGTGATTCAGGAGGAACGTGACAAACTTGCACAGGTGATAGTGCGCTTACCTGGACGCACAAAAAACGTCATATAGACGCGTAGCCGAAAATGCTTTGGTTACGAGATATGAGCATTTCTTCGTTTTTTCTAGTTGCATTACTTTTTACGGTAATTGTCGTGTTCACGGCTAGGGGTGCGCGCGGGACGGGACGGGACGGGAAATGAAAAGTCCCGTCCCGCATTTTTTTGCTGAGTTCCCGTCTCGAGTCCCGTCCCGTGCACTTAAGTCCCGCCCCGCGTCCCGTCACGCGCGGGTTTTCCCGCATGTACCGCGGGACAAAAAAGTACATGATAAATACCCCCCCCCCTCAGCAAATGTTTTCAAAGAATCGTTTTCGGGTGGTCTGACCAATGAACCATGGGGGTGGGGGGCAAATGCAGAGAAAGGATTAGGTGGAGGAGAATTTCAACAAAATGACAACATGCCCCCCCCCCCTCCTCACACCTGAGTGGAGGGGAACCGCAAGATTTTCTTCGTGTTTTTTTTATTCTTTGTCTATGTCTAGATAGAGTTCCACAGACAAAATATTCCATGTAAAATGTTGAAAGAACGTTTAATTTTTCGTTAGAGTTAACGCTCTTCAACTGCGAAATTTAATGAAAAAATGTTTGAACAGTGAATTTAGAAGGCTAAATTTACTGGTCAACACTTTCTTTCATGTCCAATAGGTACTGATATAGAGCCCTTTGCAAACGTGCAGACAAGCATTTCCCTAAAATTATTCTTCGCATCGAATGGTGGGAACGGGCAAGGGAAGGATAAAATATAAGAGGTATTTAATGTGTTCAAAATGAAAGAATTTGGGACAAAGACATGAATTTTCTATTACATTGGTTCGAACGTATTATTTGGTTTCTCTAGTTCATCTCACTCTTTAGTAAAAAAAAATCGATTTCCCGCGGGACAACCGCGGGAAGTCCCGTCCCGCGCGGGAAATTTATGCTTTGTCCCGCGTCCCGTCCCGCAAACCATTTTCAAGTCCCGTCTTCGCGCATCTCTATTCTCGGCTCACCGCAGGTGGTTAGACAAAAAATGACGGTGGATTCTGAAAGAGGCGGGCAGAATCCTGTTCCTGAAACCACCGTGAAAACCAAAAAATATTGCTTGCGTTTGGCTGCTATTTCAGCCATGTGAGAAGTGAAAAAAGTAGTTTTTTCGAATTACTGATAAATTTCACGTCAGCATCAATCAGCTGCTAGTGCACGCATCGACGGGCAAAGTTGTGGAAAACAACCTCGTTCTGAGTACTTTCGAACGGTGTCCTGGTGAAGTTCACAACCATCTGACTTCAGTGAACTTTTTCAACGGTGCAAGAGCAAGTTGCATGGGTCGGAATTTGCGGAGAAATTTATTTTTACACGTTTATTTACACTAAAATAGAAATTATGATGTGCTCCGTTCCTCAAAAAATCGGTTGCTGACATTTTAATAAATGTTGCAAGTATTTGGCCCCCCTTGACTCTGCCCCTTTCCTGTTGTGACATAATTTAGTCTTTGGCTTCAATGCGGGCATTGACTAATTTCCCTACATTTATGTTATTGCTGCTGATATGTTGCTGATCCTTGATTTTATAGTGCATTTCATTCTGAAAATGCAGTATTGGTCTCGCCCTGATGGTCGCACATATGGGTTGTGATACTTTTTTTTCACGTTTCAGAACCCATAGAACACGAATCCCGAGGTCGGTTCGATTTGCTATATATATATATATATATATATTATATGTCTTTTTTGTTAGCACGATCACGGTCGCAATTTTTGACTTAGGGCAACCAAATTTGGTCTAAAAATCAATAGCGTGAATATCTCGGACGAGTTCGTGATCCAGATGAATCGGTCCACGGGAACGGTGTAAAAGAAGGGTTTGAATTAGTTGAAAATTCGCTACCGCACGGCTGTTGCTGCAATTGCCCCCAAAATTGACTCGAGTAATGAAAAATGAACGCGCTTTCGTATGAGACCCTAGTGAACCAAATCCGTTGGTATGGCAGGGGAGTTCTCGGCGGAGGGGAGCTATTAAATTAACGCTATGCCTTACTGGACCACCCAATTACCAAAAAATTTCATTGACATTGTATTTTGAGCCGTCTCTTTTATTTCATTTGCCTACAGCCTAATAAATCTTGAGTAAATAATTCCGAGGTGGGCCAAAAAGGGAGGAACAAAAAAAAATTTAAAAAAAAATTGTTTCGGATTCGAACCCAGGCACTCCGCATTGGTGAAATTGTGACATACCATTTAACCTAATGTAACTGATCTGAAAATTAACGTAATCTGAAAAAAGTTTTGTTCCGACAGCAGCCTGTCGGGAGAAGTGCATTTCATTCATGCGACAATCGAGTCAAACCTCATAAGTTAGATCGATATCCATCAATTATGAATGAAATTTAGGCCGGAATAAAGATTTTAATTGCAAATAACTCCTCTAACAAGAGTCCGCCTTCCCATATCATATAGGCAACCAAACCGACTCTGTTTCATTTTTCATTTTCATCATTTTATTCCCCCTCAGTAGGTGCCAAAAAAGGAGCCTGCGGTAAAAAGAAACACGATTTTATGATTTTGACTTTCTATACCACGGCTAAATGTCATTCATAATTGATTGATATCGTTCTAACTTATGAGGTTTGACTCGATTGTCGCATGAATGAAATGCACTTCTCCCGACAGGCCGCTGTCGGAACTTTTATTTTTTAATTAGTTTTCATTTGCTCGAATTGTGTTGCAAAAGGATGACAATCAAGTCTTGATGTGACCTGTATCTAAAACGAACGTTTCGGTTGACGGAATTAGGTAGGATTGATGTGTTCTTGGTTGCCACTTGGGAACGAAGGATGGCGTCAACCTTCACAACTTCCCTCGCCGGAAAAATTACTACTACTTCATGAGTTGCGACTTACATTAATTCGAAATAATTCATTTTTGAACTTCCTTCAATATGCTTGTCGGACCACCGTTACGTAAATTGATAGTTGAGCGCAGTTTCTAGAGAAAGTATAGTGTAAGGCCCTATCCACAAGCTCTATGTTTGTGTTGTGTGGTGTCTATGCAAGCTATAAAAATGCTTCATTTTTCGAGGGAATAAATCTGTTTGGCTGCATAGACTCCACAGAACGTAAACATAGAGCTTGTGAACAGGGGCCTTATTCTCTAACACGATAGCAATCAAATTCGATTGCAATGTTGCTATCCATCATAGAAACGTTGCTATTCGGCATTCTGCAATTTTAGAAACAATGAATTTGAAGCAACGTTGCTAAGGAGTATTTCTTTAGTAGGTTATTATAGTAGCACCACCAGACTCTGTTGCTATATCGACAAATTCGATTGCAGTGTTGCTTTCATCTTTATCAAACCCCGTTATCATTGTGAATTTTAACTTTCCTCGGGCTAGCTTTTTTATTCAAGTCTGTCATGGGATAAGAACGTCGAAAGTTTCTTATCTCAGCTCGCGCTTCTGATCTTCGCCATTCTGACTTCCGGCGCAGCAGCTTGTGGAGGATCAGCCCACAGCGAGAAGTATTCTAGCTCGAAGTCTCAGATGAGAGTGTTGTGTGGTCGAGAAAGCCGCTAGTCCTGGTCCTGTCTTGAATGGTTTAGACGTCAGCATGTCGGCATTTTCATCCATGGCATTCTCATCAATTGTTCGCTCTCATCTACGGGAATTTTCCTCGATCCTCGCCTCTCAATCGTCGTGAAGAGGCACGCTGTTGATTTCTCACATTACTCGGGTAGATTCTAGCTACTAGTGCTTGATTCTTCGTGGCTACTTGGGCGTGAGGATTCATAGTACGCTCCCGCCATAGACTAAAGAAACCGCACGTTTACACGTGCTACGTGATATGATCCTCACTGCTGCCTTATTTACATTTTTGAACTCTCCCTTAACGATATGAAAAACAAGCTGTTGGCAATTCAATATAATTTATTATTTGACAGCAATAAAGGCAATTTTAAATTGAATTTACAGACGTTCAAATGCCTATTTTCTTTTCTTTCAGTGCATATTTAATGGCTAGGTCTCCTCCAGTATAGTTCTTTGGTTATTATTCCGAAGTCGATTTTCAATGTTGCTAAATCGGTATTCTCTAAAACTGCAATGCGGAAAAGCAACAAACAGATTTCAACAGTTCTACCATAGCAACATTGCTTTCTAGGCAACGTGTAAAAGCTTCGATGTTTTACAGAATAAGCCCCCAGGGCCTTACACTATACTTTCTGTGGAGTCTATGCAGCCAAACGTTCGTTTTAGACACAGGCCACATCAAGACTTGATTGTCATCTTTTTGCAACACAATTCGAGCAAATGAAAACTAATTAAAAAATAAAAAACCACTATCTGGAGCAATCAACCACGTTACTATTCACACTTTGTATGGGAAACCTATGACACCGAAACCTTCAATCTCCCAGGGACTCCTTCACTTAAATCCGCCTGAGCGCGCTCCGGTCCACCTGCCCGCCCCGAATAGAGGAGTAATAACATGGAGGGAGCCTTGATGGAAAGAGGGGTTCAAGGGGACGACCCCAAGATTACAGCTGTCGAAAAAGGTTGCTTTTAGGGTAACAGCCACAGAACTTCCCTAGTTTCCTGCTCAATGTAAACAAACGCCAAGGTGACCAAGGAGGATAAAATATATTAACATAAGAGAGTTAACAGAGGAGTGGGGGACGAGGACAGAACAGCTAGCGCTGTCTCGTTTTCGCAGTTGACAACAGAAGCCATTCGCGCTTGCGTGTTGGTGCTTCCCCCCCTCACCTATCCCCTCTAATTCTTATCATTGGAGCAATAATTTTTAAAGTTGCAAGTTCCTTGTTTCAACTTCCCGAGCGAAATAGTGATTCAATGGTGTAAACATAGCCATTTCATTTAAGTCAAAAACAAATAAAACAGCATAATTTGCACCAAAGAAACTCTTCTTTCGCCAACAGGAATTACCTCACCTCAATTCTTCAGTAGTTTTTGTCCCTTACCTTTACACAAAACCTCTAACGAATAAAGGGAAGAGAATGACTCGAAAATTCCGAACTTCTAATAATTGCATTATTTATTTGATTCACGTAAATAAGTTCAATAATTAGATGCATTGACATTAACAAGAGAAATTGAAAATTTATACAATGTCTAGCACAACCAACTTTTGAATGCCGATATTACCTTATACAAACCGAAATGAAATAGGTAATGATTATTATTCGACGCGTTAAGTGATGAACCGAGACATAATTGGTGAAAACCCAAATTCCGATCGAGAAGGAGTATGAACTGAACTGAGAACTCTACAAGTTACATGAATAAGAAACAGAAAGACGGACTTCAGTTTTCTTCAGACTTCACACTTCAGGCTAACCTGATGAACGATGGTAAAGAAAACGTGTTACCATCTTCTGTCTCTCTCTTTTTCAAAACACCCCACACCCCACAGTTTTCTGCCAATCTCATTGGCCGATGGTGGCGAAGTCTTCTTTTCGCAGTCAGAACCATGTCGTTACATTGAAAACCTACTTGAAAAAAATCTCCCCCAAGTGTCTCTGCCACCCAAGGCTACTAGAACTAACAAGGTTGGCCATTACGCCGTTTGTTTACGTTTTTCTATATATATAGGCGAGGGGTGGAGGCCCACGTCACAATATGCTCCCTTCCACCACACTTTATTCATGTAGTATTCCAACTCCTTTGAAACTGAGTTATTCAGGTGAATCAAATCTTATTATCGAATTTTTTACTGCTGTTACGCACATTGCTTGGCCCCTAAGGCTAGAAAAAAGATACCAATGTTTACTACATAGTATTTTATTTATACAAAAAATATTATGTTGAAGCTGAACAAAACACTCACCCTTCCTTCAAGAACATTAGCCAGCCATACACTTGCGTTCTTATTTCCTCTCAAAAATCGTGGTGCATCCAAAGCGTAAAGAGATAAAATGGGGTAGGAAAATTTTGCTTCAAAAAACACTTTCCCATGGTGAATTGTGGCGCATGGAACAGGAGAGGAGAGAACATTTTGTATACAAATCAAATTTGTGTATAGAGAGTATTTCACAAATATTGTTGTCATTTGAAGAGATAAAACGTTAGTGCATGGTCTCGTATCGTGTCATTTGGCGTGGCGCGTTGTCATGTTCAAAATTTCAAGAGGATAAAGAGGGTAGAACTGAACACGATTTTTGAGAGTGATTTTCAAAGGAAATCACAACAGCGCGCACAAAGCAAGAGCTACAATAAGAGCAATAAGCTTCTCAAAGAAATAAGCTCCTGGAATGTGGTGAGGGTGATTTGATCGAGTGGTGGGGTGGAGATATTGCGAACTAAACCGAATTTCGTTCGCCCTTTATGACAATCACATATTTAACTGACTTTTAATTTTTATGCTAAGTATTATTAATTGTTTATTTAGAAGCAGTGAGAAGGTAACTTAATTCCAGCTAAGATGGCTTGGAAATAATGTAAGGAAAATCAATTCAAGTTCTTTGAAAGCACAAACCGCTGAATGTGTCTTCTTCATTTAAACACGAATTTTCTACAATCGTTGGGGAATCTTTGGTTGAAAATACTTGTAAGCGTCCAATAAGCGAGACCGGGCCCAAGAAATATGATTTTTTTCTTGGTTTTCGTGGGGATGACGCGAAAAACATCGAAGTTAGGAAGATTCATGGGTCAGAACTTACTTATAACTCTATTTTCTAATGTAATTATTTATGCTAAAATAGAACATAAATCGGGATCAGTTGTAAAATAACCAAGTTTTAGGTATTTTCAAACACGCCAGCTAAGCATGTTTTCGTCATGAAACGCATTCCGAAAAAAGTGGGGAGCGGTTTGTTGTGTTTCTACTTGAGCCCTTGAATAATAAAATAATAAAGGATAAATCAATTAGCCATTTAGAGGTATGAAAAGGGCAGAGAATGCAGCGTATGTTACGTTGCGGAAAATGTTCGATTTGGCGGGATTGAAAATATGCCAACTTTAAATAAGAAAAAAATTTCCAAAGGGTTTAATTTTTTTCATTTACATAGAAGGGCTGGTATACCTCATCGAAAAAAAATATTTTCGAAAAATGTGAGACTTCCTCATTATTAAAATGAGAAGAAACGCCGGGGCTAGGAGGGCTGCGAAGGAAATGGGAAGTTTTCTTGGTCCGAAATATCTTTCTATACAAGAATATTGCCACCTGAAGATACCATGGTGAAGGTACGAAGCCCGAAATTCTGGTTGAATTAAATAAAACAATAGTTTGGGCCGTTTGGGCTTTCAAAAAACACGAATTCTACATAACTACTATAGACTATAAACAATGGGGCGGGAAGAGGAGCATATTTCTACGTCACAATCGGTCTCTACCAATCAAAACACTGAGGCAACTTTTTCGTCTTGTTTACATTGTAATGGCCAACCTTGTTAGTTCTAGTAGCCTTGTCTGCCACCCACCCTACCGGTTAGACTGGGGTGAAGGTGACTAAACTTTACTATAGGTGCCGCAGATTTCCCCCTGCCAAACGGACGGGAGGGGTGGAGACTGACGTCACCAGCAGTCCTTTGCTCCCGATTGCTCACCCCAGAGCAGCAGAGCAAGTTAATTTTGAAATTGAAGTTTATGAATTCACAAAAATCACAGCCCAATAACAATTAATACTGTACTGGGTCCAGCGCAGTGGCGGTTGGGACTGCTCGTGACGTAGGTGAAGGACAGTGATCTGCGGCACCTATTGAAAATTTAGTCACCTTGAACAAACGCAGTGAACAAAATTGATAAGTTTTCTTATTTTCTGTTTTATTGAAATATAATTAACTTATGTTTCGTTCTTTTTGGGAAGAAATTTCAACATCAAATTATAGAAATATTTTTGACGGTAATTTTAGCACACTGTGCTCGTAAAGCCCCTTGGTAGTTCGTTTTTAATGCGCCTACGTGGTTCGTGACAAAGTAGTAGTAATCGTCTTCCTGTATTTTTTATTTGCATTGAACAAATATCCATCGAACGTGAGATTACGATATGACCGCGAACCTCCAACATTGTCATTTTTCACGATCTATTCATAATGTATGAATCACAATACCCAGACGTTTTGTCATCTCATCTCGCCTCTAATGCCAGTGTAGTCCGGGCGTATTCGACGACGATCTGTTTTCAACTAAGCCGGTGGGTAAGAGAACCAATTTTATAGAAAAATGATTGGTTTACTGTAGGGAATTGGATTGATTTTCGTGTATATCCATGTATGGTACAGGATGTACAGATGTTTGACTGCTGTAGACGATTTATGGACCACATAAACATTGCTCTTTTGGAGCTTTTGGGGTCCGCATTACAATTCCGGTTTGATACTCCAGTCTAAAGGCCCGGCTACACGGCCAGTCTTTCCCTACAGAAAGTTTGAGCGTGTGGGCGGCAAAACTGAAGCTCGTTCGGGCCTCGGGATCGTCAGTCCTCAAGCTTTAGAGTATTTAACCGGACGATATGACCATCCTGACATAACAAATCAACATTTCCAGGATGAGTGGTCATTTTGTGCCCGGCAAAATTCTGCAACACAGAATTTCGCAAGCTCATCCCTCTCAAGACCGCGAATGCTGTATGATTTCGTGTTTTTGACCCACTCTTCTCAATTTCGCGGGGTTGACTTTCAGAGAAAAAAATCCCAGGTTGTCTAATTAAAAATCTGATTACGTAGGGGAAGCTCACACAAAAGAGTTTGCGTATCTCGAATATTAAGTCAGCTCGGACTCAATTTTTCACCCTAGCATCGCACGTGCAGCGAATGCTGTATTATTTCGTGCTTTTGACCCACCTTAAAAGCAATTTTGCGGGGCCGGCTGATTAAAGTTTAACCAATTTCGCTGCCATGACTCTTCAGCAATTCACCGGATCTGTCACTTACAGAAACCAATTTCGTAGGTTTGAATCCATAAAAATCGAATTTTCTGGGTGTTCGCTCTAGAGACCCACTCTGTTTCTCGCTCCGCCCATCGCACAACCGGTTTTTTGCTTGTATATGGTGCCGTTCCACATGAAGTAACCATTCATGCCGCCACGGATAACTGCCTGTAGGAATCGATCAAGGTCCTGAGGAAGTTTTTAAATAAAAACGAAAGCTTGACCATCCAGACGGATTTTTGAACTGATTTGACCACAACCCCGATCCAAATCCAATAGAAACTGCAACTCGCTGGTCGATACTCGCCTCATCAACAACCATGTAGGTAGTCGCAATCATCTTCTTATTTTTTGGTAAGGAAGGTACAACATTTTCAACTGAGTCGGTGAGCCTTGAGGAGTTGGGGTGCAAGGTAAACCGTTTTTTTTTTTGGGATACATACATTATTTACTGGATTAGTTAGGGAGGTAGTATTAGGGGTCTTAGTGCCTAGTTTCGGGAGAAAAAAAGTGTTGGATGAGGTTTTCCGTAAATGTGTTTTTACTAATTTCAAGCTAATCTTCCGCAGATGAAACTTTCAGCTTTCATCTTTCATCAGCTCCTTGACGGAGGAAGTAACATAAAAAATAAAAATCGCTGGAAAATTTTTTTTCGTAAGAAAATGACTAAAAATGACCAGGAATTGAATATTAGTGCGTAAATGATTGATTTCGATTTATAGCGAAATAATAAAACTTGCCAATTTTTTTGTTACCTTAAACGGCCGGTCTGTGACTCGTGACGTAGTTAAGGGGTTGTGACCCCTCCCAACCATCAGCATCATGGCTGTTATCATGTCTTGTCCCTTCTTGTCCTTCACATTCTCTTAAGTCCTATTGTTTGATTTGGGGGAAGCTATTGTGAAGGTCATGCGAATGCTGTTATTACGTCATCAGTCTATCTAGCCTATTTCAAATGGGTCCCGCAACCCAATAGATTTAAAAATTAATTAAAAAATATAGGGTGATTTTATTTGAACGGATCGTGTTTTCATGAGTTTTGGTACTCAAGCTATCACAACAGCATGATTTTGGAAAATGTGTTACTTCCACATTCCGTTTTACAGTTCAGCAACGCAGCAGCTTTTTATTTAAATTCGTTTCCAAACTTCAATGCTTTGACTTGTATGATTGTTTCCAATAGTTTTCTCACCCCATTATTTGGCCTCCTAGAGAAAGGGAAGTGTGCCCATTTTTGTTTGTTTTCGCATGTCCAGCGTGTAAAGTTTGAGTTTACAAGCAATGATGAGAGATACACACCAGTGATGTAATAGTATATGTATTACGATACGAGTGCGGAACGCACTTCATTCCGTTGGAGCGTGAGAGTTAGCGCACGAGGCGTAGCCGAGTGCCGGTAATCACACGAGTACGGAGTGAGAAGTGCCGTACGAGTATCGTACGCTATTTTTCCTACACCAGAACACCAACATTAATGTACAAAAAATATAAAATAACAAGGTTACAACGTTTCCAATACAACATAGCTTCCAACTGGCGGCGACTAGCAATAGCAAAAGTACGGAGCGTGTGGAATAATCTGCAAGCTGGGAAAAACGGCCAACATTGCAATCCCAAAAATAAAACGAATTTCCCATCAGACTAGATTAGACCCGTAATGCCTGCGTTTTTGGCCACTTTGACTGTTATCTGGAGCAGTAGGTCAAATTTTCCCTCGGACTGCAGCCTTTTCCTCCTAAGCTCCTTGTTTGAATACCTACAAACCTACCTTGGTTGATATAGGAAGGAAAACTTCCTTCCTCCAACTTTATCCCTTCAATCGCTCTCTCACCATCTCAGTGCAATCGTTTCAACAGTTTTAAATATTTATTTTCCCCTACAATTTCCCGTTTTCCCCCCTGAATCTGGAATACCTATATCAATTCAGGATGTTAAGCCCCCTACGGAATGCCTGCTTATCCTGCCCTGTGTTCGGCATTCCAACTGTGGATGAACAGTTGGCACCATTCGTTCCTATCTGATAGAACAAAATAATACACTATACACTGTTTTTTATGATTCTGAGAATTTGCTTATATTGGCGCATTTTAGTGCGAAAAGTGTGACCTTCTCGCCCATGATAGATTATGAATGAGCGTCTTTCTTCTGAACTGCGTTTTTATTTCACGAACAAGGTGGGGCCTGTTTATTTATTTTATTTTATTTTATTATTTTTTTTTTTTGCGGCTCTAACTTGCTATAAACTTGCAGCTTGACACAAAAAGCTTACCTTCGGTAGAGCTCTTTTCTGTTTAACGTGAATGCCAGCCACTTCAATTGTCCCAGCGTTTATCGGAATCATACCGTTTATCGAGAAATGAGAGTTAACCAGATAGAGGCTCGCATTTCGAGCGATTCTTTCCATCGGTGGCAAAGGTCCCAAATATTTTTCAGCGAGAGCCTGCCCTTTGGAGCGAATGTACCTCTCGTAGTAGATGTAAAGACCGTGGGTTTCCAAAGTGTTCTGCAGGCGTCCGGCGAAGGAGAGGCCGCGAGCTAGATCGCTGAACACGTGAGGGTGATAGGCTGATTCGTCGGGGTCACCGAAAACGCCTCGGTGCCAAGCGATGGGTTCGGCCGTGTGAAATAAAACGAAGGGCGTTTTCATTTTATATATGATAGCTAGGAACAAATCAGTGTTGAAGTATTCGGTGATGACGAGATCATATTTTCGTTCCGTCGATAATGCCAGAAGTTCCGGCACTGAAAATACCTCAGGATATTCATTTCCAAGTTGTTCTTGTAAAACCATATTGCCATACGCTAGATTTTTCCATTTCAAGAACAAATCGACAGAAAGAAATCCAACTGTCCCCTCTTTTTTTGCTGGAATAATGAACGAAGTATAGTTCCTGTTAGAATTCTCAACGGTTAAAAATCCGTAAACAGTAACGTCGTGGCCACGCTCGGCTAGTTTTTCCATCAGTGGATTCATGACAAGCGCGTGGCTTTTTCCTTTGTACGGGAATAATCCGAGTATTTTTGCCGAAAAAACCTGAGCGTTCCAAGCACAAAGAGCGACGATCAAGGACGTAAGCATCGCTTTTTCTTGTTTCTTACAGTAAACACTATTGTTGTATAATAATATGAGCGTCTTTACGAAACTTCCCGAAAATCACAACCGCGTTCAAAGCAAAATAATTTCAATGGTTTAATTTGTACTTTCTCCTGAAATCAACGTGCTTCCTTTCATGAACTACTTGAATGACGAAGAGCGTTCAACCAACAGAGACATTTATTCGTAGTTACCCCACTCATTTTTATTGCTTATTTAGTTTTAAATGCCTTTCCTAATTACCACCGGACTATTATTAATGGTCTATAATTAAAAGCATTATAGCTTCCTTGTTTGCGTTTGCCAATGTGACAGTCATTTATTCTGATTAGATTGGTGCATTGTTTCAAAAAATAGGTCCCTAATCAATGAATCGTCCTTCCGATGACACATTTTTTGTTCCGAAATCCAACACTGTTCGGTTGATGATATTACATGAGACTATTGTGATGAAGAAGTCAGGTAGGAGATATTCCGAATAGCAAAAATCTTCCCGACAAGAACGATTACATACCCTATAATTTTCCGTATGCTGCGGACCAGTTCGTGGGGAATGGATGAAAGAGGTCTGGCTTAAGTTAGAGGTCATAAATCATTCCTTGAACATCTCTTACCATTACTCAGAACCCTTTCTGTTCACCTAGAAAAAAGACCTCAGAGTCCAGTCCATAAAACGACTAACAGAAACTCAATTTCGCTCATTTCCACAGTCATTTTGTGGCTAAGGTTGATTTTTATCCGAAATTATTCTCCTAATGAAGGTATAACAAGGTTCTGTATGTGGACCCCCTTAAGAGTTCACTCATTTTGCCAGTGTAGTGTGTGTTCTTTCTGGATAATCACTCAAGTCAATTTCATGGAACTAATTGGTCAGATTTCCATCTCCTGGAGCATTGGCAAGCTTGTCTGCCATTGGCCATTGCCATTTTATGTCTCAACAACACGAATGTGCTTTTTACCCATGGTATGATTTCGAAACGTATAGCGTAAAACGTTTTTTTTTTATCTCTTCCATTAGCGGTAAATGGCAGCGGTATTTTTTTCTTCTTCAATTCTCGATAGCGGAATTTTTGCCATCACAAGTATCACAACAAATTGCAGCGCTCCTATTAAAATTTTCTTGACATTGAATGGAGTGCAGGGGCGGATCCAGGTCTGAATCCTGGAGGGGGGGGGGTAATGCTAATGACCCCCCCCCTCCCCGCCTGTCACACTAACATCCTCATGTTACATCATTCCAACGATTCCAAAATTAATTCAATTTTGGGGTGATGTTTCAAGACAAATAAGGATGTACAGTACACCTATGTCGTACTAGTCCAATCAATCTAGGCTTTTACCCTACAAATTACAGGTTACTGACGCTAGGGAGTCCCAAGACACCATAACATCAAGTTTAAGCATAAATGGGGAACTTGCATGAATCTCAGATTGGGAAGAAAAGCATACCTACCGGTGATTTGACCCGTGAACTGAAGGATAACAAAGGAAGTTACAACCCGATTGGTGCATTTTAAGATTTTTGAAAAAGGTTCAAAGTTCTTCAGGAGGGGATGGATGGTGCGAGGGGAAGTGACGTAAATCCTTACTGGTGAAGCATTTGAGGGAACTCTACAATGGTTTGTTTGCAAATAACATGAAAAATTTCTTCCCAGAACAGGCGTCTAACCCCCTCTTCACCGCATCATCCATTTCAATAAATAAGGTTTGACGTAATCGAACTCCCACTCAAAATTTTTAAAAATTCGCTAAAAAAGCATCCTTGACTAATTTAAAGTTTAATGTGAGCAATAGACTTGTGGAAGAGCCCTCTTTAAGCAACACCAACTTTTGAAAAATGTGCAAGTTCCCCATTATCGTTTTCTGCTGGAAGCAAAATGGTCAGTTTTTTTTAATGGAAAATCTAGAATAGAAGGCTTCGAAATTTTCAACCGAGGCGGAGGGGCTTGAAAAAGTTGGGTAAGCTAATAGAATAAAGGTCGATGGCCTGAAATGAAGCTCACGGAGCATAGATTGGTCGGAAACAGGTGATTTTAAGACTTTCAACATTTTAGAAAAAAGGCCCGAAATACATATACAGGGTGTACAAAAAGCGACTGGACAGAGAAAAACCAGTGAAAGGGCAACTGATTTCTGATCGAAATGACTATTTGCACTTTTCCGAAATTCCGCTCTGTTTCCGAGATATCCACCATTTTCTGATTTTTTCAGAAACAGCTTGCTGCACACGCAATAATTTTTGCAATGACAAAAATGATGAGCCCATTGGAAAGAGCACACAATTTTCTATTTAAAGAGCCTATTTTTATCAAGATCAGACAACATCTACTACGTTTTGAATTATCTTATTAGCGAGGAAACTTAATTCCGAAAGTATTGGTGATATGGTGATGAGGTCAGAAAATTACGTTTTTTCGGCAATAAGCTGATTCAAAGCGTAGTAAATATCGTCTGATCTCGATGAAAATAGGCTCTTTAAATAGAAAATTGTGTGCTCTTTCCAATGGGCTCATCAGTTTTGCCATTGCAACGATTACTGGGTGTGCAACAAGCTGTTTCTGAAAAAATCAGAAAATTGCGGATATCTCGGAAACAAAGCGGAATTTCGAAAAAGTGCAAACAGTCATTTCGATCAGAAATCAGTTGACCCTTCACTGGTTTTTCTCTGTCCAGTCGCTTTTTGTACACCCTGTATAATCACGAAGAGATATTATCTTCCCACACGTATTTTTTATTATTCCTAACGGAATAATCGGGTTTTCGGGGGTTTTCGGTTTTTAAGGAAACCATCTTCGGGGAAAAAAAATTCTTGTCAAAAACCTCTAAAACATTTTTTCGTGTAGAGCACGTCTACCACAGTCAGTTTGTTTGTAACTCCAGAGTTACCAGATTTGTTTGTGACTGTGGTAGACGTGCTCTACACGAAAAAATGTTTTAGAGGTTTTTGACAAGAATTCTTTTTTCCCCGAAGATGGTTTCCTTGTAAACCGAAAACCGGTTTGAAGTTGTGACCCCGAATAAAAATTTTGTGGCAAGTTAAAATAAGTAAATTGTACCCTTTTAATACCACAATGCGAGTTTCTTTCATAATTTTTGTAAATTGTACCTTTTTGTACCACTATACGAGTTTCTTTTATAATTTTTGTAAATTGTACATTTTTATACCACAATGCGAGTTTCTTTTATAATTTTTGTAAATTGTACCTTTTTGTACCACAATAAGAGTTTCTTTTATAATTTTTGTAATTAGGATTCAGTGTTATTTTACTCTCTCTCTCCTTGATCCTCCCAACGACCGGCGCCTGCGCCCCGTCCCCATTCCCTTTCTCTCAGCTTCCCTCTCTCTAAAAAAAAGCGACAGTAGCCGGGCTCAGGAAAGAAAGGAGGGGATAACAGTAGTGAAGGCAGAAGAAGGCAACCGTCCGCACGACCCTCCAGAATCGTGTCTCTCCCGTAATCAGCCCGTCTTATCTGCATACGTCTCGTCAGTTGTGGTTGCCTCCGCGGACAGTTTAGCTAACGTCGCGTCAGTTGTGGTTGCCTCTACGGCCAGTTTGCTTACGTCGCGTCAGTTGTTGTTGCTTTAGCGGCCAGTTTGCTTACGTCGCGTCAGTTGTTGCTTCTGCGGCCAGTTTGCTAGTTTGCTTACGTCGCGTCAGTAGTTGTTGCTTCTGCGGCCAGTTTGCTTACGTCGCGTCAGTTGTTGTTGCCTCTACGGCCAGTTTTGCCTACGTCTCGTCAGTTGTTGTTGCCTCCGCGGCCAGCTTGTTGACGTCTCGTCAGTTGTTGTTGCCTCCACGGCCCGTTTTGCCTACGTCTCGTCAGTTGTTGTTGCCACCGCGGCCTGCTTTGTTTACGTTTCGTCGGTTATGGTTGCCTCTGCGGCCCGACCCGTCCACGTACCGTCAGATCATTCATAAAGGTAGTCACCGTAGTCCCGTCACCCCGCATCACGTCGTCCCGTATATCCGACGCGTCGAATCTAAATCACGTCACCCGTCTTCACTACTCGTCGCCTCGTCTTCCCACGTTGCTACGTCACCGCCAAACGAAGTCACGTCCCGTAGTCACGTCACCCCGCAACACGTCGTCCCGTATATCCGACGCGTCAAATTGAAATCACGTCGTCCCGTCTCCGCCACCCGACACCCCGTCTCGTCTCATTGTTACGTCACCGCCAAACGACATCACGTCCCGTTGTCCCGGCGCCCTCTATACTCGTCGACCCGTCGTGAGTACCTGCTGCGAACTGTTGCCCCCCCCTTTTTTTTTGTCTTTAAAACCTTCTTTCCTGCTGAGTATCCGTCCTCATCCCCGATTGTTTTAAGTTTCTTTTAGTATAGTTATAAGAATAAATTTTGCGTTTCAGTTTTTCAATTTATTTATCTTTTTCCCAGTTTTCCTCTTCTTGCATAACGTACTCTGAATCTAAGAAAATAAAACGGATCAGAGGGTACTAATGTACCAAAGAATAATAAAAAAGACGTTTGGGAAGACAATATCTCTTCGTGATTCTACAAAAAATCCCACAATATCTACGCCATTTGATGGATGAAAGGTCCGAAAGGTTTTATCGTGCTCCGTATTGGTCGTTGAAAACCAATGTATTCTCGAAAGGCGTAGGAAATGTAATGACCTCGATTTATTGTTCGAGAAGGTTTTCCTCTAAAGCCACTCGTTTAGGGGATGTTTTAAAAAAAACGATAACATGACCCAAAAATCGTGGTTTTCGGGCTGCCAAAAGTGTGCCTAGCGTGTCAGAGTTTTCAGTTTTTCTATGGAACATTTTCTACTTATACATACAGAATGGATGCGAATAAGTGTAAAAACAAAATAGGGTGAAAGTAGACCTCATTTGCAATCGAAGACGCTTAGAACACCACGGTACGAAAATCAAAACCCGAGATATGATTTTTCTAACAACCTTGTAGGATAACATCAAATACATTAACTAAATGCGAGTAACTCGCTTTTTAGCTGACTTTCTGTACATTTTTGGCGATGGATTCGGGAAAAGAACACCCTGACAGACCCTATCTGCTCTCTGAGAGAAAGTCAGGACTAGCAATTTGCGCCAAATAATAATTATTTTCTGTCACTTCGGCAGCTCCTCAAGATTGTACGATACGGCGCCTATCGACTTTCCATGGATCATAAAAACTTCTTCAATGTGCCCCATTCAAAATTACTCGTGAGCGTTCGTTTAATTAATTGGCAATTTTCCAGCAAAAAAGACAATTTTTCTTATAGAAGAATAGAGTGATTTACTGTGACTGTGACTGGCTGTGAACGCCCACTAAAGTATCAAAAATTGTCGCCCTAGCAAGCTGGCTGTCAAATAGGGTGCATTTGCTACTATGAATTTCGACGTTTTTGTTTAATTTGCTATTATGTATTTGCGCCATAAAAACAGCCATACTGGCAATTCCCGCTCCAAATAGGCAATCTAACTTCATGCACCATAAAAACTGCTAAGCTGTTGATTCGTGCACACCCTAAAAATGCCATAAATATCATGACTCCCGCCCTGAAAATGGCTAGATCGACCTTTCTCGCTAAAAAAAAAAAAAATAAAAAATAAAAAAAAAATGCCAAACTGACCACCAGAAATGGCCAATACTGACCATTCCGCGTCTTTGGCTTGACGGACTACTCGCGTCCTAAAATAGGCTAAACTGACTATTCACGCCCCAAAAGGGCAAAACTTACGATTCGCGCCGAATGGCCAAAGTGATAATTTGCGCAGTGAAAGTGGCCAAAAAGTATTCAGACCAGTCAATATACAGGGTGCGGCAGATAATGTGGACCACCCATTTTTCTCCGCTATTATTGATGATATTGGAATGGTGCTCGGAGTTATGTCCCCTTGATCTTAGGTGAGGATTTCATATTTCATAAAGTTAGGTCAAATTTGGGCCCTACCGGGGCTCAATAAAAATTTTTGGGCTACAGATATGAAATCCTCTCCTCATCATATTTCATAAAGTTAGGTCAAATTTGGGCCCTACCGGGGCTCAATAAAAATTTTTGGGCTACAGATATGAAATCCTCACCTAAGATCAAGGGGACATAACTCCGAGCACCATTCCAATATCATCAATAATAGCGGAGAAAAATGGGTGGTCCACATTATCTGCCGCACCCCGTAGACACAAAAATCGGGGTAAATCGCAAACATGCATGTGATTGTGCGTAACGGGGATTTTCAATTTTTCTAAACAGTGCATTTCATAACAAGTGCGGAAAGTAGTAGTAGTAGTAGTAGTAGTAGCGCGGAAAGCTAGTAAAAAAATCAATTTGAAGGAATTCAATTCTGAGGAATTTTATTGCTCACAAAACGAATTTTGCGAGGGTGGCATAATTCAAATATTAATTTCGCGGTTTATTCGCCCTAAAATGCCATTTTTGCAGATCTTACTCAACTAAAAAGCAATTTTTCAGATTTTGCTTCTCTGAAAAAAATACCTTAAATTCCCAGCTTGAAGGTAAAATTGTCAGTTTTTGGCCTAAATCACAATTTTAGAACCTACTAAAATCTCCATTTATGTGCTAAAATCGCCATTTTTGCGCTCAAGGGCCGGGTATACAATGTCCGCTTAAGCTTTTTTAAGGGTTTAAACGTTTTTGTAAGCAAAATGTTAAATTTATGATTGGGGCTCATAAGCTCAGCTTAAGGATAAACAGAGCTTTAATAAGAGATAAGCAAAACGCGTCAGTTTTGTGATACAATTGTCGGTTTTGAGGTAAAACCTCCAGTTTCAGGGTAGAATTTTCTTTTTGAGGGAAAATTGGCAAAATTAGTTTTACGGTAAAATCACCAGTAGGTATAACCCATTTTGGGGTAAAATATTCATTTCTGAGTTTAAACTGTAAAATTTGGTTTTGGAGTAAAATCGCCAGATTTGTAGTGACATCTTCAGTAATGGGGCAACAAGTCAGCTTTGGCGTGAAATCGTTTGTTTTGGTATAAAATCGTCACATTAGGGATGAATTCGTCAGTTTTGTGGTGAAATCGCCGGCTTTCAAGGCAGAGCCGTTCTTTTTGGCCTAAAATCATCCGTTTTCGAGAAAAACATTGTTTTCAGTGCGACATTGTTAGTAATAAAACATCCAAGTCCATGAAAGGATTTTTCATACGGTGGGCTCCCAGAGTAATATTATTTTGGTCGTTTACGAAGGATAGGTAATCTCTCCACAAAAATTATATTATTATGGTTAACTGGTTTCCGGTCCAGTCTGTAGCGAACATCTTCGGTCCAACTAGTCGGGTCTAGTTGGTCTAGAATACACCGAAAACAGGGTAACCGAAAAATAAATATTTTGTGGAGAAATTACATATCCTTCGTAAACTACGTGAAGAATACTCCACTATTTCGCCTCAAAGGAGTCACGAATAATATTTAGGCAGACATCAAAACCATTAAATCTGTGTCGACCCCCACGATGAACGCATTCCCCTCAGGCCTCGATCGTCCCACTGAAGTAGGTGCAATATTGATATTTGCATCCTAAACGGACGTTCCTAGTTAAATGCGTGCACCTGTGAACTTTTCTATTAGCATCGTCGTTAATATTTTAGGGTTGTCAACTATTTAGCGAGGATGGTAAAAATGGCCAAACGTTGACTGGCGATTGCGGCTGAACGCCTAGAACGATTTCAATTATTCAACGCAGAATTTTATGCGTGAATTTTATGTAGGATGAGAACTGTTATGGGTCACACCCACCCTAAGGATGTTATTTGGGGGAGGGAGAGTTCAGGCGAGCGGCTTGGCTAATTATATTATATTAATCATAAATGGTAAAGTCGAGTTAAATTAAAGCCGTAAATGAATGAGTGCGTGAGAACCCACATTGTGACGCGTTTCGGCAATGAAGATGTGGGGGGAAGAAAGAGCCAAACGGAAAAAGAAGACGCGATCGCTGGGGGAGTGAGTTTTTGGCCAGCGCTAGTGATGGGTTTACACCGGGAAAATAAAATTTTGGGTTTTTTCCCAAAACCGGGGTGGGATCGTATTGACGAGATGTTCGTTAAAACTGTAACTATTCAACCGTGTTCATAAAACACGATGAGAACAAGTAACTTCAGGAAGAAGAACGCCCAATTCTACAGCTTCTTTGGGTAAGGGTGGGGGAATCCGACTCTCCCATCCCGAAGAAGAAGCCTTCAGTACGACCCTGAGATTCAAACCATATAATTTCTGCTCTGTAGTTCACAAAGAGCTAAAATAAAGGAACCAAGTAAACTGAACTTGAATATAAAGTAAAGAACGCAGTGCGCTCTTCTGGGATCAAAAATGAGAAATTTATTTGAGACCGATGATTTAGGGCGGAAGGGGGTGGAGTGGCGCCACTTGTAATCCATATGACTTTGGTTTCGATTATAAAACTGCTTCCACACATACATGTGGTACTTGACAATGGGGAACTTGCACATTTTTCAAAAGTTGGTGTTGCTTAAAGAGGGCTCTTCCACAAGTCTATTGCTCACATTAAACTTTGAAATCAGTCAAGGATGCTTTTTTAGTGAATTTTTTAAAATTTTGAGTGGGGGTTCGATTACGTAAAAACTTACGTATTGAAATGGATGATGCGGGGAAGAGGGGGTTAGACGAGTTTAATGGAGGGACACTTTTCATGTTATTTGTAAACAAACAATTTTAGAGTTCCCTCAAATGCTTCACAAGTAAGTATTTACGTCATTTCCCCTCGCACCATCCATCCTCTTCTGAAGAACTTTGAACCTTTTTTAAAAATCTTAAAACGCACCAATCGGGCTGCAACTTCCGTTGTTATCCTTCAGTTCACGGGTCAAATCACCGGTATGCTTTTCTACCCAATCTGGGATTCATGCAAGTTCCCCATTGGCGATTGTGGCTAAGGAAGACGCTGTCTGCCGGTCATAGAGAAACTAGTGATACCGATAGTGTAAGCGGTATGTTAAATTTTGGATTATTTTCACGTCTTTTTCATTCTTTTTTTGCCATTATAACTCGTGAAAAAGTGTGTACATTTATTAATTACGCTAAGGTCGACTGATAGGGCTCGGTATTACATTAGTGCGAGTTGTTAATAAGGAGGTCACTGGTTACTCAAATATGATGGAAACGCACTTCACGCGCGCGTACGCTGACGCGACGGGGGAGTCCGACCTACGGGTGTGGCGTTGATGGAACAACCGCTCAACAACAGAGTCAACGGAGCCACAGCGAACGGCCGGAGACCGGCGATCAGCAATTGGATGGCGTTGGGGCACAACAGAGAAAAGATTGGTGCTCGCTCGTTTTCTGAAACGTCCCTTTTTCCTCACGGTTTTATCCTTGCTAGCGTTGCCGCCGATGAGACGACTTTCCCCGAGCTCGGGAGCTGGCCCAAAAACTCCCGGTCTCAGCGCCTTCTTTTTTGTTTCTCCCTTTCTTCTTACCACTTTTGACTACCGAAGTTCCTCGCAATGCGGGTTCTCTCACTCGTTCATTTCGGGTGGATCACCAATAATTACGACAGAGGAGGATAGTTTGATTAACTATCTCTCATATCGTGCCTTGTTCTGTTCCATTCAAGGTTCGAGGCGATTACTTACTATATTGTATACTTTTGTGCTTATTTTTATACTTTTTATTAATTAATACAATTTACCGGAGCACCTCGTCTCGACTATACCCTTTAATATCAGTGTCGGTGTTGGTGTGATCCATAACTAGTATCTGTCCTTGTTATTGTTATACCCCGTACAGATACATGAGGATATAGTTTAGAATGCCGAAAATAACCATTTAAGAGCATTTATTAGGATCATTCAAGCGCAGACGACTGCAGGCAAAGTGCAAATATCTCCTTTGAGTCCTCTTCGTCCCGTCTAATGCCATGTTGATGTGGTTAGCATCGTAGCCTTTTCTTCCATCTGTGACACTCCGAGATTTTGATGGTGATGAATCTGTATTCAAAATTTAAAGAATAAAAAAGGCGCCTCCCGAACGAACAACTTCAGAAGTATAGTAAGATCTTGAGATGGAAGGAACCGCTGATAATGAAATATCTTAACACCCGGTCAACTGAAAAATAGCTATTTTGTGAGCTGTGAGAATAAATTGGTTCGTAGCACTAACAACGAAATTATAATAATTTTGCTAGCTATAACCCAGTGCCCACGAATTCTTTTCGATTCAGGAGGTGGATTAGGTACATTTCAAGAACCTTCTTTTCCGAATTTTTAATGTGAACACGTTTGATGTATTTACTCACCAAAAAATCTTAAAAGCCCAGCCAGATTAAGTGAGATGTGAAGTTATTTACGAGCTCTTCAAAATCAAACAATAATACGCACTGAGTTTATCAATACTACTTACACTATCAGCAATGCCTGTGACACTAACCCTAAAATTGATAACAAATACCGCTTACACTATCAAGAACACTAGCGCAGCTAGTGATAGTTTCATTCGCCAATCTGGAAAGGACACGGCAGGTAACGATCGAGTTGGCATTGCATTCTTATGTATTCCTGGTTGCCCCGTTCATGTAAGTTCTAACTAGCGTCTACAGACAGCCCTTGTGTAGAGGCTGGTGGCGCTTTAGTTTCGTCTAGTTGCCGTGCCGATTTGTTATCTCTGGAAATGGATTACCAAGTGCAAGGACATTATTAATCCTCACGTGCGTGCGTGAACGTGAAGTTGGTTCCCTATTAGCCTTTTTACTGGGGCAGGATACTAAATGTATAGAAAATGTATTCATCGGCTCCTTGTCTTCAAAGCACCATGACTTTAGTTAGTTCGGAACTCGGGCTTGCTTTTAGTCGGTAAAGTGGAAATCGTACGTGGTTGAGGACTTTGGAGTGAAGTGTATGTGTATAAAGAATAAGGGGGAAGTCCACAACTGGTACTATATGGAATGACTGATTTCCCATGTTCCGACTGTTGACTTGTTTTTCCTACATCCTCCAGGAGAACTGATCAATCTTTGGTCGCAATGATTCAGAAAAAGAATATCACCAAAGGCAGGTAAATATGTTAACATTTAATTTCCTATTTGAGTCCCCGGTTGAGTTACCATTTCAAGAGCTAACTTTTCCCGTTCTGTTTTTGTCGGATGGGTAAGAAGCTGGGTGGACGAGCTGGGCTTCCTCGGTTTGTTCTTATTCGAAAAGAACCTTTTTTGTGGAACAATCTTCTTGTTGGAAGGTTCGCGCCCCACCTTTCTTTGCACTTCTGGGACTTGGTCTCCCGGGTTTTCTACGACACACGGTAGAATGCTTTCGATGGTTGAAACACGTCTTTTTAGTTCCGTCATTTGGCTCTGGTTGGTGACTGAATTTACTAATTTCGTCAACCGTTCCATCATGTCGATTTTTTCTTGTTCCAGGCTTCGTGAGGTATCTTTTTTGCGGAGTTCTAGCATAAGGGCTGATGACTCCGTTGAGAGGTCTGGTAGATCCTCTGCCTCCGCTTCTAGAGGAACACAGTTTCTTTGTTCGCTCAAAAAACACCGACAGATCAAGTGAATGTGTTTGCACATGTTCCATCTGATGCTGGCGTCAACGCACGTGCAATTGTACTCATGGATGCAAGCCTTGCATTCTTCACAACGAAGTTTGCACAGGCAGGTCTCGTCCGACTTGGTAACATTGTAAATTTCATTTGACGAAGAAAATACTTGCCACTGATTGTGAGTCAAAGCGACCACCGATTCAGCCGAAAGGCTTAAAGAATTTGAGTGTCGTTCCCGGAGTGTCGACAACTTTTTAGTTAATTTGCCTCTATTGATTGCAATGAGGCGGTCGAACGATCTGTTTTTGAGGAAGCGCATGATGCCGTTGATGCCTTTGTCCAGCCTTTTGACTTTTCTTCCTTTGAGGAAAATGTACTTCAAATTGCGGTGCAAATTTTCAAGCGACATGTTGGTGTTGATTCCGGCGTTTAACCGGTAGCAAAAGGCCCACTTTTCTGGTTCGTTGAAGAATTTTTCGATGTACGAAGCAAATGCCTTGGTTGTTTCGTCACTGTAAAATTGCGTCCGGAGATGGTCCACCATAGCAAGAAATGTCGTCTCATCTGTTTCCTGCATCAAGACTTTCAACTTTTTGTAAGCATTAATTTGAGCGTCTTTAGCTTTTATCTTCGACAGGTTCTTTCGCCACGCTTGGTCGACGTGCCAGTTGCAGAATAAATGCTTGGTTGAGGACTTTGGAAAGGCTGCCTTCCACCCGTTGTAAAAAGATTCGGCCATGTCTGACATTAGCCACTTCGGGTGAAATAAATCAACGTCGTCCACGGCTTTTTGTACGATGCGGAAGAAGTTTTCCATAACTGCGCTATCCCCTCTGCTCGAAATCATGAAGGCGCACGGAAAGCCTTCTCTTAACTCGTCCATCACGAGAAGTGTGTAGAGTTCGAAGTCATAACCTTGGAATTAAGTACGACAGTAAAATACAATTCAACAAAAATACTAATAAATTGTTGTTTACAGTTTGTTCCGTGCGTCCCGTCGATACAAATGACGTCATTTCCGTACTTTTTCAAGAGTTCGACTTGCGCGTTCGTCATGAATATCAAGCAAAAGTCGTCTTTTTTCAGCCAAGGATTTTGACTGTCCAAGATTCCCTGGGTCTTATACAACCTTCAACAGGTAAACGATTCATGTAAAATTTAGTTAACTTCGAAGCTGATTCGTACCAACCTTACAATCTCGTATTCCTTGTTCGTCTTCAGAACCCAAGCTTCCACGCTGATTTTGTCGTCTTGGTGAAGAACGGAGGCATCACCGAGATTGAAGCTTTGAATGATGTTTAAGAGATCTTTTCGTGTCGTGAGATCTATTCTCTTGAAGCCGTCACCTTCAACGTTGCTTCGGATGTCGTCGAGTATATCGTCTACTGGAATTTTCATTGCGAGTTTGGTGGCGATTTGAGCCTTTTCTGTTTTGGACAGCAACAGCCGTCCGGGCTCGTTGAGGTGTCCGACATGTGTTTTTAATAACTTTACCTTGCACATCTGCGAAATGAATTTTTGTCGATCATGTCACATGCTAACCACACTGACATTTTTCTAGTTGTGTATAAATAATCCTTGAGGCAGCCCCCCCCCCCCCAAAAAGTGCATTTTTTCTAACGTCTTCCTTATAAAAGTAATTTCTTTGTAAAATGGCGGCCAGACTTCGAAATTTTATACATTTTCATCAAAATTGCATTATTTTGGGTTCTTTGGGATGCATTGATGTTTCTTCAGAGTGACCATTCTGATGGCCGCCATGCTTGAAAGCAACTCTTTTGTCATCGTAATCTTTGCCCCTCATCCCCTGATTGTAACGGTTGAGCCGGGACCGTCGAGAGACTATCTTTAGTTATGGCGTTTTCCATTTACACAAAATTCCGCTCTGGAGCTGAACATTTCCACCCGTCTTCTCCGTTACCATATGATATAATTCGGAGAAGACGGGTGGAAATGCTCGGCTTCAGAGCGGAATTTTATGGAAATGGAAAATGCTATAAGTCTCTCGACGGCCCCGGTCGAGCGGTTACCCCCCTCATCCCATCTATCCCCTACACTTCCGTATTTTGAGAGCGATTTGGCTAGTTCCAGGGGGCGGAATTTCCTCTGCCCCCTCCCCCAGATTCTTACATGATTCCCTTACTCGATTACCAGTGTGTCATTATCAAAAGCTGAAAGAAAACATGCACTTCATTGAGGGTAAACTTTGTTTGAGGGTAAAATTTGTTCAACCATTAATGGGTGTTTCACAGATGATTCCTCGACCCCCCTCATCTACTAGGCGGCACACGTTTTCTCGCCTTATTTCTGCACCAATTCTCGATTTTAAGGTCTCGTATCAATCTCCAGGAAGTTCCGCATGTGCAAACGTATTCCTTTTTTCGAATCAGTCGGAGGAAGAGCATGAAATTTCACAGCCAAAGTTCAATGCAGGTTCAAAATTACTTGATGGACGAAATTTGAAAAAATTATACGTCTGTGTACGCGGAACTTCCTGGAGATTGAAACGGGACCTTAAACCCCAGGGTTGGTGAACAAATAGGGCAAGAAAACGTGTGCCGAGCAATAGATGAGGAGGGGGGTCGAGGAATCATCTGTGAAACTCCCCGTTAAGTTTAGTGCATGACTAAACGTGTGCAGTCACCTGACCACGATCCTTTACCTTAATAGATGTTTCTGCTGAACTTAAAACTTCCAATGTTATTGATGATGGGCAGCATTTATTAATTTTGTTTGAGCCCATTATTTTAATTGCCCGTTCACCCCTCCCTTTAGACTTGTAAAGCCCGTCTCGGTGGCAATGAAATGTCTGTTTGTATCCATCGACCCTCGTTTTCTTGCCGCGATGCGCCACGTACCGCGCGCAAGTTTTTTTTTCGAAGTCCTCTTTCCACGCAATAAACTCTGTTTCCGACGAAAACTCGTACACCTCCTCTTCTAAACTAACTTGGTGTTTTTCTACTAGGTGACGTATGCAGTCTTTTCTTTCGCTGCAGGAAAAGTTGCAGAACGAACACGGATTTTCACCCTTATTTATTGTTCCTTTGGCATGAGACAATTCATGCCGTTTCAGTGCAACAGTGTCTCGAAATATTTTGTTACATTCGACGCAGGCATGCAAAGGTGGCGAAGAGTGTTTCCACTTGAAATGCGCCGAACACGCTTGTTGATTGACGAATTCAGCCTGGCACTCAACACACTTCACCATGATGAGGATAATGTAAAAAAAAAAAAAAAAAACACGATTTAAATAAATAGAACAAATAAAGTTAAACTTGAAACAGAAATCTGGAGTTCTCTCGCTAAATTATAACATTGACAAAATTTTGAAACTCCTTAACGGGGCGCCTTACTATGAAGTGCCCTCTATCGTATAACCTTCACACTATGCTGTGAGCGGGGCGGGGAGCTTTAGTTTAATTTGAAATCAGCGGGAGTACGGCAACTGGGCGAAATTGCAGCGCCACCAGCCTCTACACGAGGGCTTTCTGTAGACGCTAGTGTAAGTTCTACATTGGAAGCTTGCTGCAAATCGGTTTTTTTTTCTTTCAATAACTCAGTCTTGATGGCATTGTAGGCATCAAAATTACGTAAAATGGAACTTAAGTGACTACGCTGGGGGATTATCGAAGGAAGGATCGCCGCTATCTACAAAAAAAGGAAAATAAATCGGTGCCGGTATCCTTGCTCGTGAGTATCTAATCGCTCAACATTTGACATCTTGTCATCAATAAAAATCGGGCAACTTATTTCAATCATAGTGTCCTTTCTAGTACAAAGATTCATTAGTGGTAATTCGACCGACGCCCCTCATTTCCCGGCGATGTCGAGCTTGGATAATGTAAATTACCTCGTTGACGTGGTGAGTGCATTCACACAAGAGGAGAGTTTCGCGATTTGAAATCACTTGAACCGCAACACGTCGACAGAAGTGGCTTAGTACTTCGGGAGTTCGGTATGCCGGAGACAAGGGCTTTGTGATGACAAGAGTGAGTTTTCCGTTGTTATTCAAGAAAAAAGGCCAGTTCACAATTTGTTATCGGTACGGGAACGTAAATGCGAATGGGTGACTATATTCGGACCAGAGCAATCGCTTCATTTCAAACCCTTTCACGTTGCCATCCCGTCAATTTTGAAGTGGCTTAACTTTTAACTAGCGCGTTAAGGCTCGTTTCACATATACGAGGTTTCACGCGGCGCGGTTTTGGCTGCCGCGTATTGACCACGTACACCTTTACACACGTGCGGTACATATTACTTCGTTCGATGAGAAAGCGGCATTCACGGATTACACGCGGGGGCCTCGTGAAACCGCGTTAGTGTGAAAAGAGCGTAGGGAAATGCTTAACGTAGAATGTTCACGTGCTCCTTTTATAGCGCTGAAGACGATTACCTAACCCTGATGCTTAGAAAAGAATCTGGAAAAGGATACACGGTCCTTTCCAGCCCTCGAGTTGCACCCAACAAACGTGTAGTTCACCGGCATTTCGTTTTTTTAGATCGGTCGAATAAACGCCATTTGTGTATTATAGAATAAAAAGAACACGTTTTGATGATTCTCTAGTCAAAATTCATTTTCTCCAAGTGACATTATGAACAAGACTTCTTGGCCGAGTGATGTGGGGAATACACATTCTGTTCTGCCTCAGTGACTGATAACCGGAAGAAACTATCACCGTCTGTGGATCAATTGCTTACAATAGACCTAAATTTAAGCTCATAAAACATAAAACAACTTTTGGAACGTTAAAATTAAGTAAATATAAATAAATCACTCAATACTGTAATAAATTTGGGGTAACCAGGAAAGGTAATATAACCCAACTCTTATCTCGTGTCCGTTCCGGATGCGATAGTGGGATGGGTGCTCGATGTTCGCCAAATCACGAATATTCGGTATTCGGGTGCTATGATTAGTACGGGAAGTACGAATATTCGCCAAGTGTAGCAGCGGTCGTCATTCACTCATTCTTGCAACGGGAATAGCTCAATTAAATGTCGAGGACCTGGCTCAACGATTTTTTAACCCGACTGACTTGGAATGTCGAGACGACTACAGAGCCAGAAGCGAGGACCTTAGTGCAGTAGCACCTTTGCCCCCTGGGAAGCGGTGTACCAGCTACACAATCGGCTCAGTATCCGGGATAATGCGACCGAGAAGACCGAGTAGCTCTGGTAGCTGAAAGTATGAGGTCGTAGGGAGATACCGGACTGACATGACACCCTCTTGAAAGTTTGTTGCTGTGAGCCCAATGGGCGTGAGATTGAAAACCCAGTTTTTAACCATATTCCCTACGTCTAATTAGCCGGTGGTTGCTGTTTTAAACTCTTCAAATTGCATAGCATTTAGAGTTTGTGGATTCTCTCTCTAGTGATGGGCATTCGATACCATGCTGGCATCATTCGAATTATTCTCTAGTCTAGATACATTTTTCCCCACGAGTGAATTGTAGAAGGTATGCGTCATCTGATTTTCGGTGAGATCCTTTATTTACCATGCCAAGTGTCAAGTACACTATACGCTTGGATTCTGCTATAAACGAAATTGTACTGCCAAAGGGAATTTTTGCGTGGCCAAAATTCAGGACTGGCCACTATATCTAGTGAACGTCCGCTTTTTTGCTATTTTACCTACCTGCATTCACTTTGTTCCATTGAATTTTACCTTCAAAGTTGCCCTACATTTTCTCCTCTATCTTACTACCTCCATGAGTTACTAACATATTTAACGAATATTCGTATTTCCCGAAGCGAATAAATCGCGTATTTTTGCTGGATTTTCACAAATACCGAGCCGAGCAGTTTGGCGAACACCGAAGATTCGGTATTCGGCGAATACCGCATGTGTGGAGCCGGCTTAAGATGTTGGTGAAATCGGGTTAGTTTCAGGTACCTACATCTGTTATCGGCAAAACCTCCTAGTAAACCGACGTTTCAATATTGAAAAAGGAATTATTTAGTATTTGTATTTAGAAAGGATAGTACAAAGGAGAGAGGGTTGTTACATCTTCATCATTCAAATGTTGTCAGCCTAGAATGAATTGACGCAACTAATGCCGGAAAAATTCGTGTTCTTAGAAAAACGCAAGATACAATAACAACGATAATTGCTACTCTATTTCCTTGAAAAATAAGTTAGTCCCAATTATTCAACCAAGGGCATTGTTCTCGTTATTAGCAATCATGAATCGTATAATTCTAAAGGTGCGTTTACACTAAAGTGTCGAGCGACACTTATTGCTTGAAATTTATAGCGTTTTCCTTTTGCCATTTCAAAAGTGCACTGGGGCCGCTCTTGTGACGTCACAAGCCCGCTCGGATCGAACCAAAATCTGGCTAAGAGTGGGTTGAAATGGAACGACTTTTAACATGTGGAAGAGAGTGCTCTTTAATAACAACCTTCCTCCTCATGACTGTTTTGTAGTTTTTGTGTTTGTTTTGAATGGAAGTACATATTTATTTACGTGCATGAGCGGAGCACTTGTATATTTTTGTGTGGAGGACTTGTATATTTTTGTGTGGAGTACTTGTATTTATTAACGATAATTTACTTATTAGCATGACTGTGAACAAATCGGGTGCATCCCTTCGAGAGTTCAATGCCCAATTCCATTAAATGTTCTTCCAGGAACAAAATTGATATCTAATAATAACAAGTTGCGAATTTATAAATTCTCGGCCACCAAACACGCATTGTGGCGGCAGGAAAAATGAAGGAATGGGCTTTGGGGGAAATATGTAATACATAAAGGGAATAACTTCATTAATGTAGAGAATCCGGATGAACCGTTTTGTAACGATTGGAACACTGGTACTAGGTTTTTGTTATTCTGTCTTCTCCTTATTGATTGATGCTGCAATAATAGCCCACGTAGTCTTCTTATTTTCATATTTTTTGCCGGACGAGGTTGACTCTAGACTAGAGTTATCCATTCCATACATTTCAAAATGAGCCTAGTGGCTTCATCTGACCACTTCTCTGGATCTGTTGAGTAATCGACGATAATGGTACCTACGAATAACAGAACTTGAATGATTGTTAAACCGCTTTCGTTCAACAAATCGTTGGCTTCATCCGCGACGAAAAACAAAATACGAACTCAAAACGATGCTTATCACAATCAACCTTCCAAGAGAGGTTTACCGCTCCGTCGATTTTGACAGAGCAGTTGAAGTTGCTCTAGCTCTGATCCATGGAGGAGCGTAGGGATAAATGGAACGAATAAAAAGTCGCTCTGCTGAGGATCAATTGGCAAACGGAACCTTCAAACTCTTATCAGATCAGACCTGGAGCAGCCCCAGCTCTACTTTTTGTGCTAATGGAAAACGCTATTTGTGTCAGACTCAAATTTCCTTGGTGTAAACACGAACTTCTAGAAATTTTTATCAAAATTTTTACGGCCAAAAAACATATGTCTGACACTTTCATTTATGTAGCTACATAAATGTAGCGCGACACTTCGGTGTAAACGCACCTTGAGCTCACAATACAGGGTGTATTCGGTCCACGTGACATAAATGAAGGAGGTGATTCTAGACCACATTCACGTCAAAAATGACCAAATATATCATGGTCCGAATATTAACCGTTTCCGAGAAAAACGCACTTTTCCGCTTCTCCAACACATCGCTGGTTTTCCTTAAACAAACTGCAATAACTCCCACAATTTTCGTCGCACGTAATATTGAAGCACACCACTGAAAAGACACACAATTTTCGTTTTATTACGTCTATATGGTTTTGGAATCAGCTCGAGTTGAAGGCCTTCAATGCTGGGCTGAATTCCCAAGTTGTCCTATTTTACCATCAAACACGTTTTTTCTAACAGCTTTAATTCCACACACAGCATTATCAAGATGAGTCGCTCTGCGGAAAAAACCTCCCAAAATGCCCCAGATATAGCACGGCAGACTGCCGGACTCGTACATAGGGGGTCATATACTATCATTTCGCACGACTTTCATAACTATGTATTTCCGGTTGAGTGGACTGTCCCCAGCTCTCGAACTACAATGCATGTTTCATGATGAAAATTAGAAGCACGATGATTGATAAAGCTACTCAAACACGCACAATAATTATTGCGCTATTTGGGACCTTGAACAATAAAAATATGACAGGTACAAGTTAGTCGCAAGGCAATTGGCTGACTTCAATTGGATGCCTTCAATGTTCGAAGCTATTTTGTCTTCAATTTGCGCTCACTTCTTCACTATGACAGAAAAGAATGAGTTTCGATTGACGATTGTTCGAAGGGTGCACGAAGTTCACTTCATTCATTTGTCGGGAGAATTTAATCAAGCGGCTTGACCGTCAAGGGAGGCATTTTCGCGAAATTTTCAAACAAGGATCGACAAATAACGAATTATTTGGAATTTTCTACTGTTTGGGAAAATAAAAAAACTGTAGGTACAAGTTCACACACAAAACTGTAGATCAAAACGTTGTGACATGCCGTGTCCTTTCGCCTTAACTAAAATAACGAACACTTGAAAAACTTACCGAACGGAACGTATTAACTGCATGCCAATGGGGAACTTGCACATTTTTCAAGCAGTTGTTTCTTGAATAGGGCTCTTCCACAATGCTATTGCTCACATTAAACATAATTATAAATCAATCAAAGATTTTTTTAGAGCGAATTTTTAAAAAATTTGAATGGGGATTTGATAACGTCAAAGGTTATTTAATGATTTTGGTGTCTTGAAGAGGGGGTAAGACACATTTTCAGGGGGACAATTTTTCTTGTAAACAAACAATGTTAGAGTTCCCTCATCACATGCTTCAAAAGTGGCCACTGTCGGTGATGGCGAATGATATCGAACGCACCTGTTATGCACCAAAATACAGCACTAAAATTATGTCCAGCGTTAAACGCCAAGTGGGGGTCGGAAATAGTGATGCATGGTCGTGTTAGCGGTTATTGTGGTGTGGCGGGGGGAACTTCCTAAGTTGTGATTTTAGGTGTCTTAGCTAATGGAATCAAGGCACTGATCATCGTGCGTTGCAATCATAATCTAATGATCGGCTTTTTTCCTTTGTATTGGGTCAAGTAGAAAAAACATTCGTGGTTTGTAAAAAACTGTTGGGATAAAAGAGAATTTTGCTTGACTTGCACTCTGACTACTCTGAGCCAGAGAAGAGTGATCTCGCCGACAGTGTATTGTGGTTTCTCCAAAGTTTCTGTTGATGCAGGTCCGTTCTTTGTTACTCAGTTGTGTGAAAACAACCTCTAATGTCATTTCTTGTCTTCAAAGTCGTTTTTGAGACTTGTATGAATGCCCGATTTGGGAGACAAGTATACCGGTGAATTGGCACATTGACAGAAGGATATCAACGGTAGTTGCAACCCGATTGGTGCATTTGGTGATTTTTAAATAAATTTCAAAGCTCAAGAGGGGATAGATGGTACGAGGGGAAATGACGTCAATGGCCACTTTTGAAGCATGTGATGAGGGAACTCTAACATTTTTTGTTTACAAGAAAAATTGTCCCCCTGAAAATGTGTCTTACCCCCCCTCCTCATCACACCAAAATCATTAAATAACCTTTGACGTTATCAAATCCCCATTCAAATTTTTTTAAAATTCGCTCTAAAAAAATCTTTGATTGATTTATAATTATGTTTAATGTGAGCAATAGCATTGTGAAAGAGCCCTATTCAAGAAACAACTGCTTGAAAAATGTGCAAGTTCCCCACTGGCATGCAGTTAATACGTTCCGTTCGGTAAGTTATTCAAGTGTTCGTTATTTTAGTTAAGGCGAAAGGACACGGCATGTCACAACGTTTTGATCTACAGTTTTGTGTGTGAACTTGTACCTACAGTTTTTTTATTTTCCCAAACAGTAGAAAATTCCAAATAATTCGTTATTTGTCGATCCTTGTTTGAAAATTTCGTGAAAATGCCTCCCTTGACGGTCAAGCCGCTTGATTAAATTCTCCCGACAAATGAATGAAGTGAACTTCATGCACCCTTCACACAATCGTCAATCGAAACTCATTCTTTTCTGTCATAGTGAAGAAGTGAGCGCAAATTGAAGACAAAATGGCTTCGAACATTGAAGGCATCCAATTGAAGTCAGTCAATTGCCTTGCGACTAACTTGTACCTGTCATATTTTTATTGTTCAAGGTCCCAAATAGCGCAATAATTATTGTGCGTGTTTGAGTAGCTTTACCTATCAATCATAGTGCTTCTAATTTCTGCTGGGGGACAGTCCACTCAACCGGAAATACATAGTTATGAAAGTCGTGCAAAATGATAGTATATGACCCCCTATGTACGAGTCCGGCAGTCTGCCGTGCTATATCTGGGGCATAATGGCTTCTTATATGTATACTTGACAAGGGCCGAAACTAGGGAGGGGCAAAGGGGGCACGTGCCCCCGGCGGCAACTTTGGGTGGCGGCCATTTTTTTTTTGCTTAGTAAATATCAGATCTTTTCGGGCGATCTACAGAAGCTACAAATTTGTAGGTTGTTTACATAGCAACATGTGTTTAATTGGTTTAAAAGCTACACAACTTGCACAATTTGTAACTTTTGTAGGTTTGGAGGGTCGCCCGAAAAGACCTATTATGGGAATGTAGCTTTGCCAACGGTTAAAATTAAATTCTGATAGGTTCTTCCACTTCAAGGGGGAAAACTGTTAGCGGAATCCGACGGCAAGACGCGGCAACTATTTACCCGCTTTTCGGATAAAAAAATCGCCTCGACACCTCACCAGTTTGTCACTCTCTATCATGTTAAATGTGAAGTCCCTCGGTTGTTTCCCCCCGAGAAGGCGAAAACCGCTTTTCGGATTCCGCCATCAGTATGTCACTGCACTTAGGCCCTATGGTTGGTGGCGGAATAGCTTCTAATGCGGGGGTGTCAAACTCAAATTCTCGGCGGGCCGCACGAGCCCCCCCCCCCCACTCCTTTTATTATTGAAACAGAGGCGCAAGAAACTAGAATTAAGGGCTCGAAAAAAGGCAGTTAACTAACAAAATGATGAGAAAACTACTTAGAGACCAAGATCCTAAGGAGGGGGTACACCTAACTTGTATTAACCCTACCACCGATTCGAATGTGATTGAAGGTGACTATTACAGGATTTGGGAACTCTTTAGTGAGGGGGGGGGGTAAAGGCGGCAAAATAGAGCTTGACCCCCCTCAGAAAATCCCTAGTTTCGGCCCAGCGTTGTCATAGCTAATTAAAGTCATTGATTTGAAAGTTGGAACATGAATATAACTGGAAGACGCACGATGACCCAATTGTTGGCTGATATTTCCTTCGCAGATGACGCAGTAGTTAACTGGAAGAATATAGTCTTGAAACCGACGGTCTCATTCGACCGGTTTTGTGGATATGAATACGAATATGAGCGTCTGCTGTCCTCTACATGGGGTATTTGCCCTCAGCGACGAGTCAAACTCCCTTTTGGGACATCAACTCCGGCCTACGATCATATTCGTATTCAGAGCCATAAAAACTGTTGAATGACACCAGTTTCAGGACCAAGTTCTTCCGGTTCACTAATTCCCTAAATTTTGGGAGTTTGGCTAGCCACCGGGTGCAAATGCCCTAGGCATTCGTCAAACGACCGAAAATCACTACTTGGGGGGCTACCCCCTCACAATGTTCAGGAAAATTGATTTTTCCGGGGGTTTGGGGCTGGTGCTCGAAATAGTTTTAGTGGTACCTGTTGGTGCATAACGAGTGCCATCGATTTCAATCGTCAAATCACCGAAAATCACTACATGGGGGGCTATACCCCTCACCATGTTCAGGAAAATTGATTTTTCCAATTTCCGGGGTTTTGGGGTTGGTGCTCGAAATATTTTTAGTGGTGCCTGTTGGTGCATAACGGGTGCCATCTATTCCATTCGTCAAATCACCGAAAATCGCTATTTGGGGGGCTACCCTCCTTCGTTTTCCACCTGTTCTCAAGGTGGTGCACTTGATAAATGTGGTGGTGTCCAGCACGTCGGGTGCCTTCGATTGACTTAGTCAAACTTCGAAAATTCCGAAGAGGGGGGGGGGGGCTGGCAAGAAGTTGCGTTTTTCTCGACTTGTGGGTTGGTGCACTATTCAAGTTTGGTGGTGCACTTCGAGTGCCTTATTTTGGCACCATTGTGCATGCGGGGGGCTAATTGGGGGGGGGGCAACTTCTTTGAGGTTTGTATCGCTTGTATTGGGCTGTCTCATTTAAAGAAAATCGTTTATTAATCCAAATCAGATTGTGTAACTTCAATTCTTGTCGCCTAAACGTGGAAAATTCAAAACATTGGTTCGATGACTCTTCCATTTGTTTTTTGTGTCATAAGTTCCTCCCTGATTCAATTTTGCATTTCTTATTCGATTGTAAAGCCCTAGCTCAAGTCCAAACCCATTACATTGGCCGTATCTTATGTGAAAATTATTTAACCAGTGAGGAAAAATTCATGAATTTATTTACTGTTCTATATCTATAGATCGTTTAAATTCTCTTTATAATTACGTCACGCGGGCACTCAGAACCCGCTCATTTATATTGGTGGAATAATTGTTAAAGGCCAACTCCCTGCAAAAGGATCAAATCCTAAAAGCATGTAATAAACAAATAAATAAATAAGTAAAATATAGCTGGATTAACCTCATTCAATTGGTTCTCTTTGCGAGTTATTTTTCAGTTTTGGGTTCGTTTATTGCCTATACCTCTTCGTTAAATGGTGAAAATTGGTAACTATTAAAAAAAAATTAAAAAATGGTGAAAATCGCTGATGAAAATTGGGCAGAAATGCAAATAACAAGTTTCTTTCGGATATCTAATGCCCTAGCGGTTAGGGCCTTGGTGTAATTTTATTGAGTTGATTTAATGCTCTTTTCAATGAGCTACTTTCTTTTAGTCTAGCACCTGTTAATGAGATCGTACTAGTCACTTATCGTAAAAAAAACAGATGGTCACACAAAAAAACGCGAAATTGGCGATATCTCGAAAATCAAGAGGAATTCCAAAAAACCTCAAATAGTAATTTCGATCACAAATGAGGTGTACTATCACCATACTTCCTCTGACGAGGTAATTTATGGACAACCTGTATATTGACTATAAAATGACTATCTTGAGTGAAGGGTGAGCTTTTAGGTAGACTCAGGACTCAGTACATGCTTTCGCAGGTGGGCATAACTTCGCGCTAAATTTTTATATCGCTGCACGAAATTGATATATGTATACTTGGCACGGAATTGGAATACATAGTACGGGAAAAAATAGATCGTCTTCGACCTTTGCAAAAAAAAAAAAAAAAATTGCTTGTCAGCATTGACAAGTAGTCAGCGATCGTACCCTTGTTACTTTTATACCTATTCAGTAAAACTAACGCAGCACACGTACATTTGGACCTATTATCCATGTTGATTTCACTATTTTAAGCTAACGCATTTATTTTGACGTTTGTCTGGTTTGCTAGCTAAGTAGCTACACCCTTTCCGACCCCATCTGTGGAATTTGTGCGAGTAACGCTTTTTGATGAAAGGGATTGGTCATTTAAATACACACGTCAAATTTGTCCCACGATTTTTTGTCCGCAGGCATGGTTCCTGTTCAAATCGATCAATAACGCTTATAAAATGTCCTTCGTTTGTTATTAAAGGAGCAATATGTGCTAATATGTTTGTACAATCATGAAACAAATCATTTATTTACCTACAGGAATGACGTTTTATTGGAAAATACTTCAAACTGTTTCAATGTTCAGTCAGGGGCATCTCGTATCTCAAGACAAACTCGGAAGTTAGTAAAATGTGTTTGTTCGAATCTAGACACATCATAAGTAACGTCTCCTTACTTTCTAGTGCTTGCATGCTTGATAAAATAAAAACTGTCAAAAATAAATCGACGTTTTAAAAAACGAACAATTTCTCTTCACGCAGCTAGATAAATATCCTCTTGTTAATTGTTTTCGGGAGTGATTTTTTTTTTCAGCTTACCTCCGATAAAGTCTTCTTCGGTTTCACGTGAATTCCAGCCACCTCAATAACTCCATGGCTCGTTGGAATCACACCGTTAATAGTAAAATGAGTGTTCACCAAATAGAGGCTCGCGTTTCGTACGACGTCCTCCAGCGGAGGCAAAGGACCGAGATATTTTTCCGCGACGGCCTGCTCCTTTGGTCGCACGTACCAGTCGTAGAAGACGCTGACACCGTGGGTTTCAAGCGTGTTTTGAAGTCGCCCGGCGAAGGTGAGTTCGCGAACAAGATCACTGAGCACGTTGGGACGATAGGCCGTCTCGGCCGGTTCCCTGAGAGTGCTGCGATGCCAGGCGGGCGGTTCTGTGGTGTGGAATAAAACGAAAGGAGTCGCCATTTTATGGACGAGAGCTAGGAACAAATCAGAGTTGAAATACTCGGCGATGATTAGATCATAAGTTTTCTCGTTTGCCAATGCTAAAAGTTCCGGAATCGAAAACGTTTGCGAATTTTCATTTCGAAGCTCTTCGAGTAGAGCTGTATTGTCGTACGCTAAATTCTTCCAATTCGAAAACATGCCGGCAGTAAGAAATCCTACCGTACCCAATTCTTTCAGGGGAATAATGTACGAAGTGTAATTTTTGTTTGGCTTTTCCGGTTCTACAAAACTATACACAGTAACATCGTGCCCCCGTTCGGCTAAAGTTTCCAACAAAGGAATCATAACAAGCGCGTGACTTTTACCCTTGTAAGGGAACAATCCGAGAATTTTGGAACAAAAGGTCGGACCTATTAATGTCATTAGTTCGATGAACAGCGGTAAACGCATGTTTTCGTCTCGTAAATAAAAAATACGAAAAAATCGTGCTCAACCCCCGACGTTAAATCACTGCAGGGCGGAAGGTCACTACCGGCCGTCCCGACACTACTCTACTTGGAGGATTGCGGACGCGTAAAACAGAGGAGGGAATGGTTTACGAGAGATACTCCCGCAACCCCACCACCAAGGAGGATAACGAAACGAAAAGAAACGAAGAAGAAAAGATAAAGAAACGCCTGTCATTACTGTCATTTTGGAAATCTTTCGTTTATGATTTCCTCTCCGAATTCCGCTCGCTTTGCATTTTTTGCACGCCTCATTTTTTTTACGAACAGAGTTAACATTCAAAATAAAAATGAAATGCACTTGAAGAACAAGCGCAATGACTCGGGAATCTTCCAAGAGTACCTTTTTTCCTGAGTGTTTTGTATACAGCTTCAATTTTTGGCGTTTTTATTTATTTTTCTTAGTTCTCTCATTTGTAGTGTTTACGCGACCCCCCGCCCCCTCCAATGGCACCACGCCTACTCTGCATTACGTAAATTATCGCCGTATTTCTGCACCAATCTTGGATTTCAAGATCTCATTTGAATCTCCAGGAAATTCCGCACGCGCGTACGATCTTTTTTTTTCATATTGTAAACCCACATAAAATTTTACTTTGAAAATTCATGCTCTTTCGACCAGGTTTGTGCCTTCTTCCGGCTCTGGCTTGATGCCTTTTCAGGCACATGACCAGAATGTGTCGGAGTGCACGACCCGGAAGTGACCCAGCACGTGCAATTCCTGGTTATCCTCGTCTCACTCCCCGTCAGCCGTGCCAGCTGGTCAAAGCTGACACGTTACCGGTGTGGACCGCTTGGCGGTGGGGAGTTTTACTTGTGCAGTGTGAGACGAGGAGTGTTACCTGACATAACTTATTACGCGATGTTACCGGTGAACAGTTACGCGAGACATGCTCTTTCGACCACTTATTTAGGAAAGTAAGATCGTAGGCCCGCGCGGAATTTCCTGGAGATTTAAATGAGAACTTTAAATCCAGGATTGGCGCATAAATACGTTGATAATTTACGTAACGCGGAGTAGGCGAGGTATGATTGGAGGGGAGTCGAGGAAACACATGTACAAAGGTATTCATTTCGATATAATCCCTACCTTAGGCTTATAGTCCAGTCAATAGGGGATTTGGCCGGGACAAACGTATAGAAGTAGTTTTGCCAACGGATATATACATATGTTTCTTGAGGCGCTGAATCCGAATCTGAACTTGCAAGATTGGTCGGCTTCACGCCGAAAATCGCAAAAGAACTGGAAATTTTCTGACTTTTTCTACTCAATTGATTATAATCTCTGGAACTATGTACTTTTCGATGAAGGTGCTCCTTTGCATTTTTGAAATAGACTAAATTTGTGACAGTTTAAGCCCAATTTCATCTCCGCACGACTAATAGTTCCTAATCCCTCCCCCCCCCTCCACCTCTCAAAAATTGACCATTTTCTGCCCAGCGGCAGAAAACTGGCTGGAGCCTGAAGCTGGAAAAACTGATAAATAATTGGTGAAATCTCTTTCAGATACACCTCCTTCCATCTCCCAAAAAATTCCTGAATATTCCACGTCGGGTGTTGGCACTGCACGGCACTGTGTAGACGTATCGTTCTTTTAGGCTTAGCTTGAAGGCCGCAAAACAAGTTCCCATTCGCGTTTTTTCTTCGATTGCAAGGTATAGCGGAATCCACGTGAACAACTTTGCAAAATTTAATAGGCACCTATGCCTAACTTTTTCTATGACGAACCGGTTTTATCGAAATCAAGTATACATATTGAAAAATGGTAGAGGGGGATTATAAACGCACCCATCTGAAAAACGTTTAGCCAAACTGGGACCCTTGCGTTACGAACTTATCTCACGCTACTATTTCACGCAACTTCCAACCTCCTTTGAGAAGGCCTATGAAAAGTCTTCCGTCTGACGCGAGCGTTTCATAATAATAAAAGTGTGCTCTTTTAGGATGTCACCAAAATTACCCTAAATACAGCTGGAAGGAGAGATTTTTCAGTTGTTCTGAAAAATATGAGACTGTTTAAAAAATTAATGAATAAATTACGCACTACCAATCCTACTAGATAGCTCAAAAGCGTCTGGGAATCTTAAAATGACTCGCTTCGTGTGCACACGCACCCAGACTCTCACGATACTTCGGACGAAAAACTGGGTTTCCCACGCACTCGTAAATTTTTGAGGGTTCAGATCTCAGGAACTATTAGTCGTTGGGAGATACTATATTGGGCTTAAATTGTCAAAAATTTAGTCTATTTCAAAAATGCAAAGGAGCACCATCATCGAAAAGTACATAGTTCCAGAGATATAATCAGTTGAATAGAAAAAGTCAGAAATTTTCCTGTTTTTTTGCGATTTTCGGCGTGAAGCCGACTGATTTTTTGTTGGCAAAGTTCAGATTCGGATTCAGCACCCCCAAAAACATATAAATCCGTTGTGAGAAAAACTTCTATACGTTTGTCCTAAAACAGGCTTTCCAGAGCCCCAATTGACTGGACTGTAGGGATGAACTTAGCGAATTTTTTTTTTTCTAAATTATGTGTAGTATGTTGTTCATGCTACACCATGTCGTGGTGGTAAGGTGTGGTGGAGGGGTATGTTTTTAAATTACAAAAATGGAGAACCCCCCCCCCCCAGTATGGAGCCATTGTCCCCTTACTGTCCTTCCTTAATAATTTAAAATAAAAAAATATGAAAACGGTGATTTTATAACCCAGTGATTTTTTGCGTGAGCACATCGGGTGGTCAGCAGCCTTGTGGCTGAATAATTCATTTAACCGACGATTCTGATTAGATTTGTGTACTTTCGAGGATAATCCGTGGCGTGAGGTTAGCCCAGGTGCTCCCGCGTTGTCTTCACCAAGGAGAGCTTGGGCTCAATAGGTCCAGTCACTTTTGATTGAGCGTGTCACGGGCGTCGCCAGGACGAGCCGGTAGGGGGGCAGCTTGGGCCAAAAACGGTGAAATCGCGATTGAAATTTCTGAACAAATGAAAAGTCTGTCTTGATCTTCAGATTTGTAGTTTCGAGAACCCCCGAAATTTGCCCAAATTCAAATTTTGATCATTTTTGCCAAAATTTCCCAAATTTTTAGGATCATTTTTTTTTCAAAGTGTCTCGATTTGGCTCACTTTTATTTTAGGAGCGCGTATGTATGATTTAATTATGAAAAAATACAATATTAGCAAAAAAATACGAAGAAATGAAAGAACAGACAGACGGAAAATGAGGAAAAAGACAAATAATATCCGGTCCAGAGCTGACCAAGGTTGAATTGACAAATGTATAGCCGTCCTGGCCAAAACGTTATTGAGGGGCCTCACTCACTGTTCTTGGAGAAAGCTTCAAATGCGGGCAAGTCCACGCCTGAAACTGGGAAAAAGCGCTAATACACCCTACTTATAGGCGGCTAAAGTTGAGAAGGTGCGCTAACGTGCTGCTCTTGGGAAAAATTCGCGGCTAAAATTGGAAAAAAGGCGATAGTTTGCGTTTTATATGGCGGCCCTTCCACGGCTAGAATTGAGAACGCGAGCGCAATATTGTGCTGTTCTTAGGGCAATTTCAGGGCTAAAATTGCTGGAAAATGTATTTTTGCGGAATAATTAGGAAAAAGCGTTCATTCACGGCTGAAATTGATAAAAAGTGCTGATTTTCGGTTTACGGAGGTTCTTTCACGGTTAAAAATGAGAGGAAGTGCTTGCAATGAGCAAGTAGCGGCTTCAATGAAAAAAAAAAAAAAAAAAAAAAAAAAAAAAAAAAAAAAAAAAAAAAAAAACGGTCATCGAGCTAGTTAGCCAAAAAAAAAAAACCCTTGAGGGTTTTCCCCCTTTTTTCTCATTACAATAGTTTTTTGGAGACAGAAATGGCACTCTGGCCCCTAACATTGTCGGTTCCTCAAGTAAATAAAATCTCTTTGTCCTGCTGGGCAAGCCGCTCATTCGCAAATTTTCACAAAAACCAAATTGTTTTCCAACTGACAAACAAACAAATGACCCCAACCCCCCAAAGTACAAGGTACAATGGGCCTTTCTATTTCACTGAGTAGAGAAACTTTAATGGGCACCAAAAATCCTTTCTTTCCTCGTCAAACCTCCAGCCATCCTCCCTTCCTCAAGCACTTTGAAGACAGTACTGTGTGGTGAAACAATGCAAGCGGCAAATCGCACAGTAAAGTCAAACGCGAATAATTTTCAAAAGTGTAAACATTGAGTGAGATACAAACAAGTTTATTTTATTTGTGATAGACAGTGCGGTGGTTAAACATGGCGTCTTGACGTCAATAAAATTGTTTATTGCGTTGCTTGTCACGTTTATACCGCAGTCCTATTTTTCTAAAATTGAACTGAGGTGTATTATTCATTTTTTGACAACCTCAGGTCTATTGTTAGTACCAATAGAGTGAAAATTGTGCAAGTTCCTACAGTAGATTACAAAAATTCGAAGTATTTTTCTTCTTGGAAATAAATTCTATGGGCGAGAAACCCTGTACCTCTAATTTTTAGGGTATTTTCCTCAAAGGTGCAGCTGGTTTGGGACAGACGAGTAATGAGCCCCGAACCCACCGTTATAGTATATGAGTGCCTCTAAAGGCCCGGCTACACGCTCAAGCTTTCCCTACAGAAAGCTCGAATCAGACTTTTCCTACGTAAAGTTTGAGCGTGTGGACTGAGGACGGCAAAACTGATGCCGTCCTTCAAGCCTCAGGCGCGGCTTGAAGGAATTCTCGTCAGTTCTCAAGCTTTCTCTCGCGCAAGCTTAAGCGTGTGGCCGGCCTTCAGTCTTCCTTTCAGCTTTTTCTTCAGTCCAAATTTGGTTGCTCTAAGTCAAAAATTGCGACCGTGATCGTGCTAACAAGCGAGGGCCATATATATATATATATATATAGCAAATCGAACCGACCTCGGATTCGTGTTCTAGGGGTTCTGAAACGTGAAAAAAAAGTATCACAACCCATATGTGCGACCATCAGGGCGAGACCAATAGTGCATTTTTTGAATGAAATGCACTAAAAAGAACAATTGTAAAACACGCACTGACCCGATTCGTGCGTTTGAATTCCGAGAGGGAGATTCTCTCTGGTGGGGTTCGCTCATAGCGTAAGCCTCTCAGCCTAGCTCAGTGGCAGAGCGCCTGGCGCTAAACTAGAAGGTCGTGGGTTCGAGTCCCACCCTGGGAGCAATTTTTTCTCGGAACTCAAAACAAGTAAAAAATGGTAAGTATTTAGCTTCAATAAAGTTTAATTCTTTATTTTCAGCCTCCCCACTCCCTCGAATTCACTGCAGGGTGACTAGGGTGGTGCGGTGAGGGGGAGTAATCCCTTGAAAAGTCCTAAGACAAGGGTCGTCTAATTTGTAATTAATTAATTGCTGGGACACATAAAGAAAAAAGAACAATTGTAAAACACGCACTGACCCGATTCGTGCGTTTGAGTTCCGAGAGGGAGTTTCTCTCTGGGGGGGGGGGGTCGCTCTTAGCGTAAGCCTCTCAGCCTAGCTCAGTGGCAGAGCGCCTGGCGCGAAACTAGAAGGTCGTGGGTTCGAGTCCCACCCTGGGAGCAATTTTTTCTCGGAACTCAAAACAAGTAAAAAATGGTAAGTATTTAGCTTCAATAAAGTTTAATTCTTTATTTTCAGCCTCCCCACTCCCTCGAATTCACTGCAGGGTGACTAGGGTGGTGCGGTGAGGGGGAGTAATCCCTTGAAAAGTCCTAAGACAAGGGTCGTCTAATTTGCATTTTTCAATAAATTTACGTTGCCTCTAAAATTCGTCCGTTTTACGAAAAGTCGCTGTACCCAAACGGCTTCCCCAACAGATTTTCGATGTATCACAAAACTTCTCCGTCTTGTAAGCTTCCTTTTGGCGTGTTCACATTTCATGTTACCACTGACGTTTCTCACGAGAATGCACAAAAACCGTGTTTTTACGGAACATGGGCCATAGCCTAGGGTATTCGTGAAGGGTGCAGGAAGATCGGCAAAAAGTGAGAACAGGAAATCTTATCATGCAGAAGATATCGCAGGCAAGAGACAATCAATTTGACCCCCACCTCCATCCATTTCTGCCGATCTCTGAGCATCCTTCACGAATATTGTTGGCACTTGGCACATAGGCAATTGTCTATATTTTTCTATGAAAATACTGTTTTAGAAAGGGAGGAAAGAATATTTTAGGAAGGAGAAGATACCGTAGGCAAACGGCATTCAATCACCCCCCCCCCCCCCGAATGGCGACAAAGTAATAAATCACTGGGGGGGGGGGGGTCAAATTGAATGACTCTTGCCTTCTCCATGGTAAGATATCCTGTTCTCATACTTATTGCCGATCTTCCTGCACCCTTCACAACTACCGTTAGCCTAAGTGAGTCTTTGGGTGGGACCTACAGATTACGAACTACAGGTAATAAAGTGAAAAATTATGCACGTTTTGCTATGTCCAGCAGCTAGCTTGTGGGCTAGAGACGGGGAATTTTGAGTACACCATCTCCAGACCCCTCCGAACAAATCCCAATCACAACTTTAGAGTTACCAGCTGGTTCAATCTACTACCTTTCTTTTACTAGACTAATTTAACCTAATGTAACTGATCTGAAAATTAACGTAATCTGAAAAAAGTTTTGTTCTCTGACAGCAGCCTGTCGGGAAAAGTGCATTTCTTTCATGCGACAATCGAGTTAAACATCATAAGTTAGAACGATATCAATCAATTATGAATGAGATTTAGGCCGAGATAAAGATTTTAATTGCAAATAACTCCTCTAACACGTCCGCCTTCCCATATCGTATGGGCAACCAAACCGACTCTGTTTCGTTTTTCATTTTCATCATTTTGTTCCCCCTCAGTTGGTGCCAAAAAAGGGGCCTGCGGTAAAAAGAAACACGATTTTATGATTTTGACTTTTTGACTTTCTAGTGTCATTCATAATTGATTGATATCGTTCTAACTCATGAGGTTTGACTCGATTGTCGCATGAATGAAATTCACTTTTCCCCACAGGCTGCTGTCCGAACAAAACTTTTTGCTTCTATTCATTGCCAGCAAAGCCAAAAAGAATACTTCCATATCGCGATTATCACTCATATCGTGACTTGACAGAGGTCTCTCCGTTCTGAAGACTTGAAGCGGACTGAAGGCAGAACTGAACTGAGCTCAAAACTGAAAGAAAGCATGAGCCGTGTAGCCACACCATTTTTTCAGTCAAGTAAAACTGACAAGTAAACCTTACGTAAAGCTTGACCGTGTTGCCGGAGCTTAAAGGGGTTCATACACGTACAATAAATATTGCGCAAACTAGTGCTTGTACAATAAAATTGAACGTTTGTGGGTTGTATTGATTGGTTGCACAAAATAGGGTGTTCAAAAAATAGAGGGCAATATTTCAACAGGCGATTCTGCACCACAAATGGGTCAAAATGACCCCTATTGACCATAGTCCGATTCTCATTATTTTCCGAGATATTTGGGATTTTAGGACTTTTCGATTTTTCCTTGGTTTTTTTTTTTTTTTTTTTGGAAAAGTGGCCGTTGCATGGTAACCGGTGGCTCTAAGGTAAGGCACCATTGGAAAGAGCGGACTTTTTTCTATTAGAATTTAGGCAGTCAATTCCATTTTAATCCACACGTGCTCAGATATTCAGCCGCAAAGTCAAACTTGTTCAAAATTCAACCCATGTTCACGACACTTTGAAGCTGGGTTGCTCCTCATCAGGTGCTTTCGGAGATGACATTTTTAAAGAAAAGTTGGCCCATAGTACCACCATGAAAATCGTATTTTTAGATCGCCTTCTTATAGGGACTTTTTTCTAGAAATTTCATATTCGTTCTTGAAAAATACGAGACACCTATTGATTTCTGTCGTAGTTTTATTAACATAAATCTCAAAATTGGTGATGGAAAAATGAAAAAAATGGAAAAAGGGCAAAAAAAACAATAACGCACACAAACAAAGGGGAAAATGTACAAAATAAAAAAAGGAGAAATTTTCATAGGAGAAATTCTTGATTTTCATATTATTATTAATTATTATTATTCATTTTTAATAATTATTATCAAAATTAAATAAAAAATAAAAAATTATAGTACAATTATTAAGAAAAAAATATTAAAACATTAATAAATAAAATAATAATAATAAAAAACAATAATTTCAAAGAAAAATATCTTTGAAATCAGTAAATTAATTAAACTGATATTATCCGGACGACGATGGAAGGGCATAGCCCAACACGATTCGAGTTTCGAGAAAAAATGGCTCTCCGGCGGGATTTGAACCCGCAACCTCTGGATTACCAGTCCAGCACGCTGCCATTTGCGCCACGGAGGCGCCTATGGGAGTCGTACTCCGAGGGATAAGCTAAGCCGAACCCCACCTAGGTCCATTGTTTCTCGAAACTCTAGGCGCTTCTCCTGATCGGTAAACCACGCCGAATTTAATCTTATCTAGATGTTGTTAGATTGATATAATGAATAAATCTGTCGCCGGCATTTTAATTAGTAAATTAATTAAACTGATATTATCCGGACGACGATGGAAGGGCATAGCCCAACACGATTCGAGTTTCGAGAAAAATGGCTCTCCGGCGGGATTTGAACCCGCAACCTCTGGATTACCAGTCCAGCACGCTGCCATTTGCGCCACGGAGGCGCCTATGGGAGTCGTACTCCGAGGGATAAGCTAAGCCGAACCCCACCTAGGTCCATTGTTTCTCGAAACTCTAGGCGCTTCTCCTGATCGGTAAACCACGCCGAATTTAATCTTATCTAGATGTTGTTAGATTGATATAATGAATAAATCTGTCGCCGGCATTTTAATTAGTAAATTAATTAAACTGATATTATCCGGACGACGATGGAAGGGCATAGCCCAACACGATTCGAGTTTCATAATATCAGTTTAATTAATTTACTAATTAAAATGCCGGCGACAGATTTATTCATTATATCAATCTAACAACATCTAGATAAGATTAAATTCGGCGTGGTTTACCGATCAGGAGAAGCGCCTAGAGTTTCGAGAAACAATGGACCTAGGTGGGGTTCGGCTTAGCTTATCCCTCGGAGTACGACTCCCATAGGCGCCTCCGTGGCGCAAATGGCAGCGTGCTGGACTGGTAATCCAGAGGTTGCGGGTTCAAATCCCGCCGGAGAGCCATTTTTTCTCGAAACTCGAATCGTGTTGGGCTATGCCCTTCCATCGTCGTCCGGATAATATCAGTTTAATTAATTTACTAATTAAAATGCCGGCGACAGATTTATTCATTATCTCAATCTAACAACATCTAGATAAGATTAAATTCGGCGTGGTTTACCGATCAGGAGAAGCGCCTAGAGTTTCGAGAAACAATGGACCTAGGTGGGGTTCGGCTTAGCTTATCCCTCGGAGTACGACTCCCATAGGCGCCTCCGTGGCGCAAATGGCAGCGTGCTGGACTGGTAATCCAGAGGTTGCGGGTTCAAATCCCGCCGGAGAGCCATTTTTTCTCGAAACTCGAATCGTGTTGGGCTATGCCCTTCCATCGTCGTCCGGATAATATCAGTTTAATTAATTTACTAATTAAAATGCCGGCGACAGATTTATTCATTATATCAATCTTTGAAATCATTTTATTTCTTGCTTATTTTCCTGTTTCACTTATTTATTTTATTATTGTTACTATTTTTTCCATTTCTCTGTCACCAATTTTGAGATTTATGTCAAGAAAACTACGTCAGAAATGAATTGGTGTCTCACGTTTTTCAAGTACGAATATGACATTACTAGAAAAAAGTCCATATAAGAAGGCGATCTAAAAATACAATTTTTATAGTGATACTATGCGCCAACTTTTCTGACAAAATGTCATCTCCGAAAGCACCTGTTGAGGAGCAATCCATCTTCAAAGTGTCGTGAACATGGGTTGAATTTTGAACAAGTTTGACTTTGTTGCAGGATATCTGAGCACCTATGAAGCAAAATGGAATGGAATACCTCAATAATAATAGAAAAAAGTCCGCTCTTTCCAATGGTACCGTCAAAGTTGACCTTGGAGCCTCCGGTTACTATGCAACGGCCGCTTTTACAAAAAGAAAAAACAAGGCAAAATTAAAAAGTACTTAAATCCTGAATATCTCGGAAAATAATGTGAATTGGACTATGGTCAATAGGGGTCGTTTTAACCCATTTGAGGTGCAGAATCACCGGGCGAAATATTGCCCTCTAATTTTTGAACACCCCGTATAATGTACAACTCATTTTTATTCTGTAAACATCTGGAAACAAAATATTGCGCGAACTAGTTTGTGGAATAGTATAGTACGTCTGTGGACCCCTTAACCATGTTCAACCGATAAATACATTCAGGAGTGGCATCCAGCGCCCCTTAAGCGGTCCAGAAATGAATGATTCACGTACGGTCGTTGGTTTCAGCCGATTATCGGCTACAGGGCCACTAGTACGAGCGTAGGGCACGAAAGAAAAAAATCGCAAAATTTCACTCGTTTATCCTAGCGTATTCAGATCAGAAACACAATTAGTTTGACACAGTTCATGTCCCACTGAAATGAGTCCCCATAATTTTTTTCAATTTCATCCTTTCACACCTATTCAGTGTCCCTTCCGATTTGTCTGGCATTGATATATTCCAAGAGGCCAAATAGTAAAAAATGACCCTGGCCCGACATGTCCTGATGATCCGGATTTTTCAATTGGGCTCCCGGACTAGTTCATGTTGACAGTTGACCTCTAAATTGCCAATTTTTCCAGGAAAGTGAAACTTACAAGTAAACCTTACGTAAAGCTTGACCGTGTTGCCGGAGCTTAAAGGGGTTCATACACGTACAATAAATATTGCGCAAACTAGTGCTTGTACAATAAAATTGAACGTTTGTGGGTTGTATTGATTGGTTGCACAAAATAGGGTGTTCAAAAAATAGAGGGCAATATTTCAACAGGCGATTCTGCACCACAAATGGGTCAAAATGACCCCTATTGACCATAGTCCGATTCTCATTATTTTCCGAGATATTTGGGATTTTAGGACTTTTCGATTTTTCCTTGGTTTTTTTTTTTTTTTTTTTGGAAAAGTGGCCGTTGCATGGTAACCGGTGGCTCTAAGGTAAGGCACCATTGGAAAGAGCGGACTTTTTTCTATTAGAATTTAGGCAGTCAATTCCATTTTAATCCACACGTGCTCAGATATTCAGCCGCAAAGTCAAACTTGTTCAAAATTCAACCCATGTTCACGACACTTTGAAGCTGGGTTGCTCCTCATCAGGTGCTTTCGGAGATGACATTTTTAAAGAAAAGTTGGCCCATAGTACCACCATGAAAATCGTATTTTTAGATCGCCTTCTTATAGGGACTTTTTTCTAGAAATTTCATATTCGTTCTTGAAAAATACGAGACACCTATTGATTTCTGTCGTAGTTTTATTAACATAAATCTCAAAATTGGTGATGGAAAAATGAAAAAAATGGAAAAAGGGCAAAAAAAACAATAACGCACACAAACAAAGGGGAAAATGTACAAAATAAAAAAAGGAGAAATTTTCATAGGAGAAATTCTTGATTTTCATATTATTATTAATTATTATTATTCATTTTTAATAATTATTATCAAAATTAAATAAAAAATAAAAAATTATAGTACAATTATTAAGAAAAAAATATTAAAACATTAATAAATAAAATAATAATAATAAAAAACAATAATTTCAAAGAAAAATATCTTTGAAATCAGTAAATTAATTAAACTGATATTATCCGGACGACGATGGAAGGGCATAGCCCAACACGATTCGAGTTTCGAGAAAAAATGGCTCTCCGGCGGGATTTGAACCCGCAACCTCTGGATTACCAGTCCAGCACGCTGCCATTTGCGCCACGGAGGCGCCTATGGGAGTCGTACTCCGAGGGATAAGCTAAGCCGAACCCCACCTAGGTCCATTGTTTCTCGAAACTCTAGGCGCTTCTCCTGATCGGTAAACCACGCCGAATTTAATCTTATCTAGATGTTGTTAGATTGATATAATGAATAAATCTGTCGCCGGCATTTTAATTAGTAAATTAATTAAACTGATATTATCCGGACGACGATGGAAGGGCATAGCCCAACACGATTCGAGTTTCGAGAAAAATGGCTCTCCGGCGGGATTTGAACCCGCAACCTCTGGATTACCAGTCCAGCACGCTGCCATTTGCGCCACGGAGGCGCCTATGGAGTCGTACTCCGAGGGATAAGCTAAGCCGAACCCCACCTAGGTCCATTGTTTCTCGAAACTCTAGGCGCTTCTCCTGATCGGTAAACCACGCCGAATTTAATCTTATCTAGATGTTGTTAGATTGATATAATGAATAAATCTGTCGCCGGCATTTTAATTAGTAAATTAATTAAACTGATATTATCCGGACGACGATGGAAGGGCATAGCCCAACACGATTCGAGTTTCATAATATCAGTTTAATTAATTTACTAATTAAAATGCCGGCGACAGATTTATTCATTATATCAATCTAACAACATCTAGATAAGATTAAATTCGGCGTGGTTTACCGATCAGGAGAAGCGCCTAGAGTTTCGAGAAACAATGGACCTAGGTGTGGTTCGGCTTAGCTTATCCCTCGGAGTACGACTCCCATAGGCGCCTCCGTGGCGCAAATGGCAGCGTGCTGGACTGGTAATCCAGAGGTTGCGGGTTCAAATCCCGCCGGAGAGCCATTTTTTCTCGAAACTCGAATCGTGTTGGGCTATGCCCTTCCATCGTCGTCCGGATAATATCAGTTTAATTAATTTACTAATTAAAATGCCGGCGACAGATTTATTCATTATATCAATCTAACAACATCTAGATAAGATTAAATTCGGCGTGGTTTACCGATCAGGAGAAGCGCCTAGAGTTTCGAGAAACAATGGACCTAGGTGTGGTTCGGCTTAGCTTATCCCTCGGAGTACGACTCCCATAGGCGCCTCCGTGGCGCAAATGGCAGCGTGCTGGACTGGTAATCCAGAGGTTGCGGGTTCAAATCCCGCCGGAGAGCCATTTTTTCTCGAACTCGAATCGTGTTGGGCTATGCCCTTCCATCGTCGTCCGGATAATATCAGTTTAATTAATTTACTAATTAAAATGCCGGCGACAGATTTATTCATTATATCAATCTTTGAAATCATTTTATTTCTTGCTTATTTTCTTGTTTCACTTATTTATTTTATTATTATTACTATTTTTTCCATTTCTCTGTCACCAATTTTGAGATTTATGTCAAGAAAACTACGTCAGAAATGAATAGGTGTCTCATGTTTTTCAAGTACGAATATGAAATTTCTAGAAAAAAGTCCATATAAGAAGGCGATCTAAAAATACAATTTTCATAGTGGTACTATGCGCCAACTTTTCTGAAAAATGTCATCTCCCGAAAGCACCTGTTGAGGAGCAATCCAGCTTCAAAGTGTCGTGAACATGGGTTGAATTTTGAACAAGTTTGACTTGTTGCAGGATATCTGAGCACCTATGAAGCAAAATGGAATGGAATACCTCAATAATAATAGAAAAAAGTCTGCTCTTTCCAATGGTACCGTCAAATTTGACCTTGGAGCCTCCGGTTACTATGCAACGGCCGCTTTTACAAAAAGAAAAAACAAGGCAAAATCAAAAAGTACTTAAATCCTGAATATCTCGGAAAATAATGTGAATTGGACTATGGTCAATAGGGGTCGTTTTAACCCATTTGAGGTGCAGAATCACCGGGCGAAATATTGCCCTCTAATTTTTGAACACCCCGTATAATGTACAACTCATTTTTATTCTGTAAACATCTGGAAACAAAATATTGCGCGAACTAGTTTGTGGAATAGTATAGTACGTCTGTGGACCCCTTAACCATGTTCAACCGATAAATACATTCAGGAGTGGCATCCAGCGCCCCTTAAGCGGTCCAGAAATGAATGATTCACGTACGGTCGTTGCGTTGGTTTCAGCCGATTATCGGCTACAGGGGCCACTAGTACGAGCGTAGGGCACGAAAGAAAAAAATCGCAAAATTTCAACTCGTTTATCCTAGCGTATTCAGATCAGAAACACATGGACCTAGGTGGGGTTCGGCTTAGCTTATCCCTCGGAGTACGACTCCCATAGGCGCCTCCGTGGCGCAAATGGCAGCGTGCTGGACTGGTAATCCAGAGGTTGCGGGTTCAAATCCCGCCGGAGAGCCATTTTTTCTCGAAACTCGAATCGTGTTGGGCTATGCCCTTCCATCGTCGTCCGGATAATATCAGTTTAATTAATTTACTAATTAAAATGCCGGCGACAGATTTATTCATTATATCAATCTAACAACATCTAGATAAGATTAAATTCGGCGTGGTTTACCGATCAGGAGAAGCGCCTAGAGTTTCGAGAAACAATGGACCTAGGTGGGGTTCGGCTTAGCTTATCCCTCGGAGTACGACTCCCATAGGCGCCTCCGTGGCGCAAATGGCAGCGTGCTGGACTGGTAATCCAGAGGTTGCGGGTTCAAATCCCGCCGGAGAGCCATTTTTTCTCGAAACTCGAATCGTGTTGGGCTATGCCCTTCCATCGTCGTCCGGATAATATCAGTTTAATTAATTTACTAATTAAAATGCCGGCGACAGATTTATTCATTATATCAATCTAACAACATCTAGATAAGATTAAATTCGGCGTGGTTTACCGATCAGGAGAAGCGCCTAGAGTTTCGAGAAACAATGGACCTAGGTGGGGTTCGGCTTAGCTTATCCCTCGGAGTACGACTCCCATAGGCGCCTCCGTGGCGCAAATGGCAGCGTGCTGGACTGGTAATCCAGAGGTTGCGGGTTCAAATCCCGCCGGAGAGCCATTTTTTCTCGAAACTCGAATCGTGTTGGGCTATGCCCTTCCATCGTCGTCCGGATAATATCAGTTTAATTAATTTACTAATTAAAATGCCGGCGACAGATTTATTCATTATATCAATCTAACAACATCTAGATAAGATTAAATTCGGCGTGGTTTACCGATCAGGAGAAGCGCCTAGAGTTTCGAGAAACAATGGACCTAGGTGGGGTTCGGCTTAGCTTATCCCTCGGAGTACGACTCCCATAGGCGCCTCCGTGGCGCAAATGGCAGCGTGCTGGACTGGTAATCCAGAGGTTGCGGGTTCAAATCCCGCCGGAGAGCCATTTTTTCTCGAAACTCGAATCGTGTTGGGCTATGCCCTTCCATCGTCGTCCGGATAATATCAGTTTAATTAATTTACTAATTAAAATGCCGGCGACAGATTTATTCATTATATCAATCTAACAACATCTAGATAAGATTAAATTCGGCGTGGTTTACCGATCAGGAGAAGCGCCTAGAGTTTCGAGAAACAATGGACCTAGGTGGGGTTCGGCTTAGCTTATCCCTCGGAGTACGACTCCCATAGGCGCCTCCGTGGCGCAAATGGCAGCGTGCTGGACTGGTAATCCAGAGGTTGCGGGTTCAAATCCCGCCGGAGAGCCATTTTTTCTCGAAACTCGAATCGTGTTGGGCTATGCCCTTCCATCGTCGTCCGGATAATATCAGTTTAATTAATTTACTAATTAAAATGCCGGCGACAGATTTATTCATTATATCAATCTAACAACATCTAGATAAGATTAAATTCGGCGTGGTTTACCGATCAGGAGAAGCGCCTAGAGTTTCGAGAAACAATGGACCTAGGTGGGGTTCGGCTTAGCTTATCCCTCGGAGTACGACTCCCATAGGCGCCTCCGTGGCGCAAATGGCAGCGTGCTGGACTGGTAATCCAGAGGTTGCGGGTTCAAATCCCGCCGGAGAGCCATTTTTTCTCGAAACTCGAATCGTGTTGGGCTATGCCCTTCCATCGTCGTCCGGATAATATCAGTTTAATTAATTTACTAATTAAAATGCCGGCGACAGATTTATTCATTATATCAATCTAACAACATCTAGATAAGATTAAATTCGGCGTGGTTTACCGATCAGGAGAAGCGCCTAGAGTTTCGAGAAACAATGGACCTAGGTGGGGTTCGGCTTAGCTTATCCCTCGGAGTACGACTCCCATAGGCGCCTCCGTGGCGCAGATTCATGTCCACTGAAATGAGTCCCCATATTTTTTTCAATTTCATCCTTTCACACCTATTCAGTGTCCCTTCCGATTTGTCTGGCATTGATATATTCCAAGAGGCCAAATAGTAAAAAATGACCCTGGCCCGACATGTCCTGATGATCCGGATTTTTCAATTGGGCTCCCGGACTAGTTCATGTTGACAGTTGACCTCTAAATTGCCAATTTTTCCAGGAAAGTGAATTGCTTTCCAAAAATTGTTCCTTCCTTAGACGTACAATATTATTGCACAAACTAGTTTGCGCAATATTTTGTTTCCAGATGTTTGCAGAATAAAAATGAGTTGTACATTATATTGTGCAACCCATCAATACAACCCACAAACGTTCAATTTTATTGTACAACCCCTAGTTTGCGCAATATAATATTGTACGTGTATGGGCCGCTTTAATTTTCACCCAAACGTAAGTCCGTAGTTGCTGACTGCTCAAAAAACTAAAAATTTGCTCCCAGCGCGTATTTTTCCATTAAAAAAAACAAAACAAACAAACAAATATATTTATGTATATCAAATCGAACCGACCTCGGATTCGTGTTCTACAGGTTCTGAAACGTGAAAAGAATGTATCATGACCCATATTTGCCACCATCAGGGCGAGACCAATAGTGCATTTTTTGAATGAAATGCACTAAAAACTGGAGATTAGCTCAGCATTGTATTTCTTGGGCTGTCCTTAAATGGTGATATTTATTACCCCATTTCGAGGCTTTGAATACTTTGGCCCTGTCCTACACGAGCGGGAATCGCGCGATTTCAGCGTTTAGCGTTTTGAGCGTTTTCAGTGGAAAATGCCCATATAGTTTTATATCTGTGCGTTTTCGATAAAAATCGCGCACCCACTACAAATGCTAGACCCGCTTTAAACGCTAAAATCGCGTGGGTCCCGGTTCACGTATAGGACACGGGGTTATAGGGCCCTCATTGAGATTTCCGCCCCGGACCCTGATAGGTGTCGGGTAACTCGGCTTGTCAATCGTAAGACAGAAATTATTATTAACAGATTTATTGTGTTTATAACAGTCAACCGATGACCATGATTTCGGTCGTGAATCACCACTTTTATGATTGAATAAGGGGTCTGTTTTGGAGAAATAAGATAAGTTCTGAGGCCGGTAACAAGCACTTGCATCGAAGGGCTGTCTCACGTATGCAGGGTCGACTTTAGGCGTGATTGCACTCGGGACGAATTACTTGAGTTTGGAACATTTCGTTTTCAGAGCATTTATGATTAAAGATTTTTGTGGACAGTGCTTCTTGAGGTTAAGACTTTTCATAGTAAAGTTCTTGTGGCTAGAGCTCCCATTTTCCCTTGGTCTGGTAACACTCAACAGCCAAAACTGCTTAAACTTCAAACTCATGCCATCATCAACTTGTCTTCACCTATTTTCTCCGTGGTAAGCCCATCATACCAATCACAGAAATGATATTGTGACGGGACTTTCTGTACCGATCTCAAATCTTTGAACTTGTGATCAGAGGGTTATTTCGATTATAATGTCGCGCACGTTTCTCAATTTCATCACGAGCCTTGTTGACAAGTCGTGGTCAGTTTCTACGTTTTTCACGCTTCGAAATTGTTGACGTTTAGTTTTTCGGCAGACCCTGAGTACATGACCAAGTTTGTTGCAGGCAGCTCACATTTCAGATTTTTGTAGGGAATGTTGCACGCTGGTGAAAGATGGTTATTTCCACCACAAAGGAAACAGGTGCTGGTGGAACTTTTTTAAAAAGAATCTACGCGGGAAGTAGAAGGCGAGGAGTCGATATAACGGGGACTGTTTTTTTTTTTTTTTTTTTTTTTTTTTTTTTTTTTTTTTAATCAGGATGATATCTGGCATCGTGACACTGGAATCTATTAACTGTTGTACCGTCTATGAGGTTGTTGCCTTGCTGAGAGGATTCGATGGCCAGTGCTATTTCGACTGCTTTTTCGAATGTCAATGACCTATGTTTTCGCAGAGTAGTTTAGCCCGAATTTTTCTGTCCGCGCGATGCCCCTAACAAATTGTGCTGGTAAAAACAGGTCGCTGTTTGTGCAAATGAAGTTACTTGTCGTGCACATTTTCGAAGATATGCTACGTATTGCTTCCTCGAATACCGAAGGTATGGGAAGCAATGTGATTTTTCTCGAGGTGAAAAAATTTTTGGTCTCCGATTTCAAAAATTCCTCTTGCCTTTTGCGTTTCAGAGCTTTATGAACAACTTTGGTTCCGTGTCTGTCTGTGTGTCTGTAAATGTGCGTGTCTGTAAATGTGTGTGTCGTGTCTGTAAATCTGTGTGTCTGTACACTTTATTCCAATGCGCATATCTCATACAGTAGCCAACCGACTTTGATGAAATTTTCGTCTTACTCGTCGGTTAGCCCACAGATGGTCCCATTTCAATTTGAGTCAAATCGGTCCAATAGGAGGGGCTCCAGTGTACACTTGTCACCAACGCTCACATTTCCTAGAATAGGCAACCGAGCTTGATGAAATATTCATGATGAACGTAGGTTAGACTATAGATGGGAAGGACATCAAGGCGCATGGGATGACGTGAAAAATCATTGATAGAGAGGCGTCTCTACCCAAGCTGCTCTTCAAAGAGATGGCACACATCCATCAAGAAGGGGACATCGAGAATTTGGCTCCCTTTTATGGACCGCTTTTTTGCTTGGTGGCGGGACGTCGTGAGTTGAGCTGTGCGGCCGCTGGGGGTGGGTTGAGGGAGGTTTTTTGAGGGCAGGTGTTTTCTTGCTTCTTTTTCTTTTTTTTTTTTATTCCTTTGTTAACCTAATTTTCATGGGGGAGGGGGTTCTAATTGTTTCATTTAATTACGTTAATTGTGGGTTTTAAAATGGTTTTGATTATCTAACAGGGTCTCTCATTTATACATCAGGTGTGTTTAGGATGTGAGGCTTTTGTTTTTAACGACCTGGAGCTTTTTAACATTTCGGTTCGGACTTTGGGTAAGACTTGTCTTGGACCATGTGGTTGTTTTCTCATATTTGGTATTTAAATTAGTAATTATGGGCCGTATTCAGAAACCAACCTTAACCTTTACGTCTCCTTTAAGCGCTTCAAAACAGATGACACATTTTAATAAACCATCATATTTTTCAACTCCTTTAGTAAAGGCTTCGTAAAGGTGGGTTTCTGAATACGGCCCTATGTGTAATTTTTTACAACGTTTCCCTGAGGATGCTAGGATCATAGTGAAACGTAGGCGAAAATAAATAATTGAAGACTTCGACGGGTGTTTTTTGGCTTTTCTTCATAACTATATCAACTGTACCCCGTCTTTCTACAACCTTTACAATATTGTCATGTGTTAATCACGGCATTACAGCAAGGTAGGCAAGGACCTGCAGTGCACTCGTGCTCTGAAGCCGCTTGTACTTGTTTCCTTTTTTCATTCCTCCCCGAATCTCGAATCTTTTTCGCGTCATCGTGAATCTGCTTGTGCCCACAACGTTGTTCAATCATTTAGTTTTCCGGATGTAGTATGAACTATAAGGAAATGGAGGATTCATGTCATATCGATGACATTGAGCTTTTTTAGGTACATAATTATGGAAATGGAAATGAATGTTAAATATTGTTGGGAGATATTTCATTCTTTATACCTTTGTTTTGCGATTACCATAACAACTACCTATATGAACTGAGTAATTATGAAGCTGAATCTAACGAAGAGGTGATTCACCTAATATTTGCATTAAAAAACAAAAATTCTCTTTCTGAAACTGCCGAAACCACTTTTTTCCTTTTTTAGAATTACCTACGCTATCTTTTCAAGTACAGAATTAATGTAGCTTGCGTGTCTTCAAAGTCACGTATTTTGCTTTGTTTGATGGGTTTTGTCTGGCCAAACGATGTATTTAAGAGTCCCTTTTTTGCCAAGGTTATGTTTACACGATTGAACAAAATAAATGTGTACCTCGCTCTCCACACCCATTATCTAATTGTAAGTTTCGACTTGCTTGTATTGAGGGTCTATACGGCATTTGTAAATTTGTAAAGTTTGGACCTGAACTAAGTGCTTATTCATTAATTGATTTGCAAGAAAATAAATTTCAATTTTTATCACGAGCATTCAACGCACGCAATGCATGATATAGCATGATGCCTCCCCCACTATTACATTTGGAGTGGTTCAAATGACAAGAGTGTACCTACCTCTCTCATTTCCATTCCTAATCTAATTTTTACATCGAATACGATAAGAGTGATTGTTTTAGTGTGACGAGAATAAAAATACCGTTTTTATAACGCGAAAGTATGGCCTTGTGGTGCAAAATTCTCGAGTTTCAGTCAAGATGTTATTATAGGCTCATGATAAATTTTGAGCTTGGCAAGTTCACTATAATACAAAGTTTTCAAGCAGCAATAACGGTCTGGTACGTACCTTCGCTAAAGCCTTTTTCGGCTTGACGTGGATTCCGGCCACTTCAACAACCGCCGGGCTCGCAGGTACGACGCCGTTGATCGTAAAATGTGTATTGACCAAATAAAGGCTCGCATTCCGCGCAATTCTGTCCAGTTTTGGCAACGGCCCCAAATGGAATTGAGCGAACGACCGTGCCGGTCGGCGCACGAACAGATCGTAGTACACCAACTTTCCGTAGAGTTCCAGAGTGTTCCTTAGACGGCCGGTGAAGGATAATTCCCTTGTCAGATCGGAGAAAATATGAGGATGATATGAGGGCTGCTGGGGTTCTCCCAGGACGTCACGATGCCAGACCATGGGCTCTGCAGTGTGGAATAGAATGAACGGAGCGTTCATTTTATGGATTATCCCTAGAAATAGGTCGGTGTTGAAATATTCCGCGATGACTAAGTCATACTTTTGATGCTGTAACTCTTGTATCTTCGGGTTAACGAACACTTCATCGTATTCTTGCCCTAACTTTTCCAAAAGGACAACATTATCGTACGCCAGGTTCACAATGTTCGACAAGATGCCTAAATTCAAATATCCGACGGTATCGATTTGCTGTGGAAGGACGATCGACGTGTAATTACTATTAGTGAAGTCACTCGGCAAAAAACTGATGACGGTCACTTGATGACCACGCTCTGCTAATTTTTGGAGCAACGGTATCATGACGAGAGAGTGACTTTTACCTTTATAAGGAAATAACCCGAGAATTTTAGCAGACAACGCCGGTCCGATCAGAAATGACCAAACTAGAAGAAAGCGCATCTTTTTAAGGCAATCTCGTAAGCACACTTCTTTATGTCTTTCACAGAAATGTCAGGTCATAGCCCAGGAGTGAATTTAAAACAACATGATCGTATTACCCAGTTAAATGAATGCGTTTCCGCGTACAATTACGTTGTCTTATTTCTGTTTACTGAGGTCGATGAGATATACCGATAAACCCGCACCACATTCACTCCACTCCCTACTCTTTCTCGCCAAGCAATCTGAAATTTTCTGAGATTAATTACGTAATAAAGTACGTACATGAACGTATAGGAATGATAAACCCGGCTAAGTGAGAACCGGATATTGGAAAAAGCAACTGAGCTTTTTGGTAGAGCACCTCTCCCAAGGTGGAGTCAGCTCCCCTCTCCACCCCTATAACCGTGGAATACAAAAATGATTGCCTCGATTACAGTGTCACTTACAGCGCTTTCCATTTACGTAAAATTTGGCTCCAGAGCAATTCATTTCTTCCCGTCTTTTCCATTAACATGATATGTTTTAAGTCAGAGAGGACAAGTGAAAACAAACTGTTCTAGAGCTGAATTTTATGTAAATGGAAACACTATTAAAAATGCTATCATTTAATGTTCTTTTCTTCCCAATTAAATGAAAGTGTTTTAAATAAAGTGCTTTAGTAATGGCTTCACTTCACGCAACAGTTACACAAAAGTACTAGTACTTGTCGCCGCAGGTCAAGTTGCGGATTCGACAAAAGCTTGCGGATTCCTTATGTAAAATGATTATAGAGAGCTGAAAAGTGACACGAATACTACTAGACTTAAAAACGGTCGAATCTGGAGATTTTACTTCGAAAATAAAGCGCAGGGAGAAAAAAAAAATCCAGGATAGTTTTATTGCCGTTTTATTTTATATTTTTCAGCCAGCGCAGGATAAATAAACAAAAACATTATATTGCAATGATAAAACGTATAATCTCTCTTTTTTTTTATCAATACACATCTTAAGCATTAGGATTAAGGTAAATCACAAGTATAATTTATTTCAATAACCTATTATTGAAATAAAATAAATTTCCTAAAGTGCTGTAAAGTTTCATGTCATTTAAATATCTGAAAAGACGAGAAAATGAAGATAGAAAAAATTTTAATTCATTCATTAAAAAAGGAGAAGAAAAGTATATAAATTTTTATTCAATTCAAGAATAGTAAGATTTTATTTGAAGTAAAAACATTTCCGCGTGTCGAGCGTGTAAAGTTCGAGTTTACTGGCAAAAAACAACTGCAGGAAGTCGAGAGATACACACCAGTGATATAAAAACTTTACCTCACTGAAAAGTAGTGGCGTAAAAATTTTACCTCACTGAGCAGGGGAAGACGGGGGTGGGACGTAACTAGGCAACCTGACGAGACTAGGTTTCCGCTTTACAATTATGTAGTTGACCGAACCATGACCGAACGTTATCAATGGCACACGAATGAAAATTGACTCGGTTTTCGGGTTACTCGTCTGCGCCTCGGGAGCCAAACAAAACTCGCGTGCGAAATTCTACTTCCCTCACTCGTTGTGTAATACACTATAAGGTCTTTGTTAAAATTCAAATTTTGATTTTAAGCGTTAATCATAAACGTTTAAAGACCAGTATGAGGAGGTGTTTTATTCATTTATTTGAAGCAATTAAGTGCATCTATGCCCTACCATGTGTTCATATTTTAGCGCAACTAATGTATTTGAGTTATTGCATAACCGTCTGACGGTTAACGTTAACGGTAATGTGACGTCGTAATAAGCATAAAATTCAAATTTTGAGTTTAAGCGTTAATCACAAACGTTTAAAGACCAGTGTGAGGTGTTTTATTAAATTATTTGAAGCAATTAAGTGCATCTATGCCCTACCATGCGTTCATTTTTAGCGCAACTATTATTTGCAATAACTCTTTTTCCACCAACTCGCGGCTACTTTCTTTAGTGCACGAAAGCTAGCTTAGCCACACATGTGGCCATATCTTGCAATAATAATTAAATAGTAGCTCTGTTCGTTGGCTGCTTCCAGTATTGCAAATAAAACAGAATGAACAAAACACACCAATTTGATTGGTTAAAATCACGCTTCCCCATGACTACTGCCAATTTTACTGTATTGGCAGCAGCCACTGAACAAAGCTTATAGCATTGCTTAAAAACTGCTAAGCTGGAAATGGAACGTCCCTATGTGAATTGACGATAAAGGGTATCTCTATCATCATTTAAGACGAAAGGGGATGATACGTGTGCAAGTGAGAGGGAAATATCAAAACTTCTCACGTCTCCAAAAAAGATCCGATTTTCGCCTCCAAAAAAAAAAAAAAATAAAATTCGCTCCGGCAGCAGGCGGTCGGAAAGAGTGCATTTCATTCCGTATACGGATACCCTAAGCCGTCCCAGAAGTAATAATTTTGATACCATAATTTGTTTCATTAAGCCGAACTTCTTCCTCTATTTTCACCACCCTCTCTTCAAAAATGTCGAAAAGTTTCGGTAGTTTTCCAAGGGCTTTGTTATATTAAATTTTTGTGCCGTATTTTGTAATACCTAAACGTGTGAATTTAAGTGATTTTTTTGAAATTTCATCCCCCATTTCAACGTCCCCCCCATCAAAGTTTTCGATAAATCTCAATGGAACCGAGGGCATTCGTTACATTAAATTATTGAGTCGAATTTTAGAGCGCTAAGATGAACTAGTGAAGTTCAACGCTATTTTTACACTTCCACACCGGAAGGACCACCCCCACCACCTTGACTTTTTCGAAAAATTAAAATGGGAATCAAAGGCTACTCTAACATGGAGTATTCGTACTGAATATGATGCATCTAGAATCAACTGGTGCAATGTTTTGTAAGCATGAGCTTAGGGCCCCTCCTAACATTTTAGCCTAACTTCACCCCTGATTTTAGTGGTGAAAAAGGGTGAGAACGGGTTTCATAACGTATAATCGGTTGAATTACTAGGAAGACTGGGGCCTAAAATTTGTAAATAGCATGTCATGTTGTTGTTGGCCGAAAACGTGTACCACGTAAAATGAAATTAAATAGCTTATTAATTGAATATGCTTGAATTAATTAATTCAATAATAATAATCAATAATAACCGACCTAAAGGCAGTTTCGTACGAAATACGAATACCTATGAATACGAAAACCCACAAATCTGACTTGTGTAACTCAAATAAATAAGCGTACATTTGAGTTCATAAGAGAATATTCTTAGTAGTCTCTCTCTCTCTCTCCAGAAGTACTTATTTGCGCAAATAAATAGCTCAAAACGCAAATACACAAATTTATAATGTTTTAATGTGAGAAAAGTATAAGTTGTCCCAAGAGCTGATCGGCGGATAAACAACGTTTCAAACACGTTTGGAGTCACTTTTTTCTTTCAGTGAAACAAATTGGTTTTCTACATGACTTATTCTTCTTCTGACACTTCTATTTTTGTTAACTCGTGGCAGAGAGTCATTCTCTCTCCATTATTTTCAAGGGGGAAAAATCACGTGTTCCGCTTTCCCAAAGTCGAATTTACACTAATCGGTTATGATTATACGTACCAAACGTGGAATCAAACAAAGTTCTCTTTCGTTCCCGAAATGTAATTTGTCTTCGCTTGAGTTACTAAATTTTGCCATCACTTCCAGTGACATTCTTTTACTGATTGTACTCAGGGACTTATCAGAAATCCAGAGCGCTGACGTTGACGTGGATTTCTATAACGATCCGCGAGAACGAAAATTTTTCCACTGTAAATTGTTTTCCACAGTACTCATCCAACTTATAGTTGTGTGCAGCGGGTCCTTCGTATGCCGAAACAGGTGCCTCTGCTTAGAGCTTTGAATGGTTGGACCACATTTTAATGGTCCTTTAAAACTATTTTTCATCATACGTACGCGTAGAATCGTATCATTAGCTCTGTTCGTTTGTCAGTTCCGGACTACTCCGTGCAGCTCGAGTTTCTGTCCTTTCGATGGTTATCAAATAAAGCGAAGAAAAATACTGAAAAGTTAGTACATTTAGTGCAGTTGGTGTAGCCTTGGACGACAAACGAACGAGCTTATGTCTCGACGTTTCATCGAAGTGTGGTCGAATATAAAAGTAGTAAATTTCATCTTGATAACAAATGTTTCCATACTCATTAGTCCCAAGATCGACTACATGGCTTATGATTACGCGACGTACCGGCTAGTAATTGGGTAATAATGCACTTTTCTTTTCTATTCAGACCCCTTTCCGCTTCTGCAATATTTTATTTCAGATATACTACCTTGTTTATAACGCTGCTAATGATGTTCTGGGAAAAACTGAGGAGAATTTCTCCTCTGAATACTATCCTCATCACGCTAATAGTAATTCTCTTACCAATTCATTTTTGAAGTCCTGACTTTGCGAAGCCGCCTCTGCAATTTCCAGACTTTAGCTTATACTGCCACTTACGTCGTCATAATAGAGTCGATGGATTACTACATCATTTACATTTCGTACGGTTCGACATTTATAATCACCGCGTTAACCCCATTCATCGCTAATTACTTAACAGTAGACCCCCTAAGTAAGCCGCGAAACCTGGTCAAGACAAGTGATTCGTATCTTTCGTTTCAGATCAATTTGACCGAAAATGTGATGTTTACATTGTTCTTGAATGGAACTTGTCTTGTAATTAAAGTATTGCTGGGCGCCTGTCTGGCTTTCATACACTCACCGGCGATGTTCCTAGCATTCGTTTCAACTTGTTTTGCCGAGACAGTCTATGTCAATTTTTTTTTTTTTTTTTCATTTAGGCATGATTTTACTAAGAAAATATAACTTAGTTTCTACTAGCTCAGTTCAAAACCCATGGAAAGTAGAACCGAGTTTTATTGCCTGGTGAAATCAGACCTCAATGGATCTTTTTTCGATTTATTAATTTTCAATTTCCCCGTCCTTTTTGAAATTTAGATAATGATTTACCTTATGCAGTACATAAGAGTTGGGACGAGACACATCACAAGTGGCATTCATCATCCGTTATTTTTCATGAAAGGAGACGATAAATCGTGTGAAACGCGCCTCGGCATCGCTTGCTTCGCGATTCTCAGTTTGTTTCAACTCATGTACAATTTACTTCTGTGTACGTTCTTTCTGGCTCTTATTGGACACTTTCAAACTGTGTAAAATACATCTCTTTGAACATTTTATTAAAAATAATTTCAAGTCATTAAAAATTTTAGATCTTCAAGCGGCGATTCTCCAGTGTTCCCAATCGTCCCCTTTTCTTAAGTACATGACTCGGTCAGCGATTGTTGGCCCGTTCGACTCGTAAAATTCCATCATTGTGGGGAATAATTTGTAGGCGACTCTATTCAATTCGATAAAACAAAAACCAAATTATGATTAAGAAACCGACTGTGGCAGAGGAGAAATTACTTACACGTGGTCGGGACGATTGAACTCGATTTTTCCCTCTTTAAAATCTGATAGTATCGTGTCGTGATGACTTTTGAGATTTTCCCAGTCCACCATAGTCCCTTGGTGACAAACAAGGGATCGAATTTTACAAAATAGAGGTTCTCCTTCGTATATAGCCCTCCAGTCGTTGTATTGGAGTTCTTTTACGTCCCCTTCGGCTCTCACCTATATTATAGGCGGAAACATACTTGATTTACAGGTGTCCGAAATACTTGAAACGATGGAGTCGTGGAGTTATTATCATCATTATTATTATTACCTGACGTGAATGTATTTTACCATCTTTCACAGCAATCCACAAAAAAGTCATCGCAGCCCTGGGATTCTCGACCTAAAGAACGAATTTGAATACCTTAAATGTAAGAAAATCCACTTGAGCCCGCAAAACATTTACCAGCTCTTTGGATTTTTTACTTCGATTGTCGGTCATAATGACAAAACCATCGTCGTCCAAGCGCCTCATTATTAGACTCCTTGCACTTACTTTGCCATCCCTTAAAGAAAATGGATCCATTTAAAGAATGAATCGTGAAATTGGCCGAGAGAAAGTGAGAGGGGGGCACACGAACCGCGTGGCTGTGGACAGGCACAGAGCGTTCGCTGCGATATGATTATCCGGATGATTCGCCTGTTGATCAGCGTACCATGTTTTGAAAATTGCGAAGGGATTTTTTTCTAGTTTCGGCATCTTATAAACGCCGGTATCCTGGGAAGCCAGTTCCACCTGGAAAAAAATTAAACGCGTCTGATCACCATTGAGGTTTTTTTTTTTTTTTTTCAATAGGTAGCATGGTGAGCTTAAAGGGTCTTTTAGAATGCTTATTCGAGCCGATAAAATAACTAAAAACAAACTCTTACCGGATAAGAAGCAATCGTTCTAGGAGACGACATGCGAGTTGATTTCATTAGGCTTTCAAAAGCCTTAAGCCTTCTTAGAATCTAAAAAAATAGTCTCAATTAGGTCTCATGCTTCATTCCCGTAGACTTCAATAATTTGAAATAATACGGTCGTTTAGGATCATTATTAAACAAATTAAGTTTGTTATGTTTCGGGCAAGAGCAGGAATTACGAAATCCTATTATAGCGCGAATTAACTTGGATATGTATCATGCTTTAAGTTGGAACACACTCCCTTCAAAAGCAGTTACGAACCGAACGAAAAAAATAAAAATAAAAAAAGTTTAATCCAAGTAATTGGTTGAACAAAATAAAGAACTTTACCGGTCTCATGGTGGCTAGTCAGTTGCTCTTCAAAAGTACGAATGACTTGGGAGCACCAGGGAGTAAGTCCCTTCTAAATTATTTTGTTATGTAACCGATGGAAAAAAGTACGTTACGTAACGAATGGAATTAGTCATTTGGCCCTGCTGTAGTGTACTTGATGGAAATGAAATATTACCTTTAAATGATGTACCATTGTACACAATTTAATCTTAAAAACTATCCTTGAAAATTCAACATTTTGAAAAAGTCTTCTGAATTAAAAAAGTCAAAAGTCAGGCCCAGGTCGACCACATGTGGGTTTAAAGGAATATTCAGCCCTCAGCTGAGCTTTTAAGATCTTAACCGGCAATCTTACACGACATCGTTTAAACCCTTACTGTTAACGCTTAAACGGATATTGTCGACTCGGCCACTAACCGGTCATAAAATTTAAATTTTATGCGGCGTGGGACCCAGACCCGATTCTTGGTAGATGCCAATGCGAATGGCCGTTGTTCGCGCGCGGGAAAATTCGTAGAAAACGGTTCGAAACGGCCAACAACGCCGGAATTATAGGGAGAACTCTCTCAACGGCTTTGATCAAAAATTCGGAGTTTCCGTGTGCCAAGAAACCAGAAGATACGTGGTTTCATCCAACTTTAAATTTTGGACATTGGTCTGGGCCAATTTTTTTTTAAAAAAGTGTTCAGCTGGAGGTGGAGGTTTATGGTTGAGACGCAGCGTGACCTGTCACGTGGGACCCAAGTTTTGACACACAGCCCCCGCAGTGGCTGCCCTTCTGGCTGTTTCATCGTGTTGCTGCCTCAAACACGACAAATTTTTGAACAGAGAAGCTTCTCAGTTGTTTCCATGCTGAGGTCGCAAGTAAAACAAAGGCTCCAGCGGCCACATTCTCCAAGTCCTGCTCGAACCAAATTGTTCAACTTTTTTTGCATTTCGTATTAACTGTACGACTTGACGTTGTTTTAAATGTGTGCGACTCGTCTTTTATCGAATTTTTATTTCAGATAACGACTCCTATAAGTCAATGGCCTGCCCAAGTGATGCAAAATTGCGAACGTTTCTTGAAATTTGTCTTCAATTTGTGCTGGATGTATAGCCGCACACCGTGTGGACCAACAGGTATCAGCGAGGTAAATCTCTATGAGGCCCCCTAGTCTCTAAAACAGACAGACCGATGGCATGCCGAAAATCAGTTTTTTCAACCTATTTGAGGCTATGGATCAAGAATACGAAGTCAGCTCGGACTCGATTTTTTTCACGAACACCATTATTACCTTTTCCCTCAGGAGCATGGAAGTAATAAACAACTAAACAAGGATTATAATTTTTTACGTAGCGTTAAATTATGAATTACTTTTTCTCAATTTTAAAGTTGAATTAGCGTTTTTCTCAATTTTAGCCACGCAGTTGCCTCAGGAAACCACGAATTTGCATTTTCTCAAGTTTAACTGCGAATAAACACTTTTCTCAACTAGTCTTGGAATTTCCACAGTTTTTGGTGTTTTTTCACAGAGTTTCCGTAGTCCCCGGTGTTTGTGGCAGTTGCTGGCGCTTTAGTGCCTAACGTTATTCATAGTTTTTTGAAATTTTCCGCTTTTTTGTGTTTTCACAATTTTCGGAGTTTTCCGCTGTTTTTGAAAGTTTATGGTTTTTTGATTTTTTCGAGTTTTCGCAGATTGTAGCGTTTTTCACTTTTTTGCGTTTTTGAAATTTGTTTTCATGTTTTTCACAGTTTTTAGCGGTTTGCAGTTTTTTTCATTGAGTTTTTGATGTTTTTCGCCGTTTATCAAAGATTTTAGGCCGTTTTCACACTTGAAATTCCGGTATCCGATTCCCGAATCGAGGAGACTAAAAATACAATACAGTCAAGGCGCTCCTTCACACTTAAATTCCGGAATCACATACTTATACTATCTGATATCGGAATCGCGTTTGCCGTATTGTATTTTCAGTATCCTCGATTGTATTTTCAGGATCCTCTCGAGTGTGAAAGCGCGTTTTCTGGCGTTTTGTATACTTTATCACAGTTTTAATATTTTTTCGTATAGAGTTGTTGTTTTTTGTTTTTTATTCAAATATTTGAGAGTTTCCTAATTGTAGAACGTTTATCACAGTTTATGGGTATTTTCATAGATCCGGTTTCAACAGTTTATTGGGTTTTAAAGCAGTTTTTGTCGTTTTCGGTGGTTTTCCCTAGTTTTTTGTGTTTTCCCACAGTTTTTGGTGTTTTACACAGTTTCTGGTGTTTTTCACAGTTTTTGGCGTTGTTCGCAATATTTTTCGTTTCTTGAAACAGAGTGGGCATAGTCATTTCAAGGGGGGAGGGCTGCTTAAAAATAATTTCTAGCGAAATGATTCGAGAGATTCTGAGATGAGAATCACGAGATATTCCTAATATAATAATATAGTATTATAATAATATAATATAATAATAATATACAGAAGGGGTCGTTCCTCGCTCGTCGGGAAGTGGCCATAACATAAATAATAGACCACCTTTGGCCGAAAAAACCGGCGTATGGATCGATTTTCTCAGTAGTCTTTTCATTGGTATTAATTTTTTACCGTCTGCTTCCAATTAACATCTCTGCTGCGTCCATGCCGCCCCCTCCCCCTCGATTTCGAGGTGTTCCTCCTAGAATCAATAGTGATTCTACTTATAGTTGTATTCATTTTCAGGTAAGGCGTAAGTCGTAGAAGTACACTATACAACGAAAATATGCTGGGCTGTGTGCTTCGGACAGTGTAGTCTACTGTCTTGTTTCCTTGCATTTTGATTTTTATATTGCTCTGAAAGAATGGTTAGTAAAGCAAAATATAACAAGCCGTCTATTAAAACAAACAATCTTCCATTTTTTGTCCTCTTAAAATTTTAAGCTCACAAACAGCCGAATTCGCTCATTCAAACGGTCATAGAGAATGGAAAATATTACCTATTTATGGCAGTTGTACTACCACATTCCACATACATGATGGTAAAAAGAGGATTTGAGATGTGACAGGGTAGACGGGGGGGGGGGTCTCAACAGGACAGGATAACCCTCTCACGTCTCCACTAGTCCGCTCCCCTGCCTCTTTCTCACTGACATGCACTGTGCACTCATTCTCTTTCCCAGTCTCACTGAAATACTAAACCGGTTTGATCCGGGTACACGGGACTCATTCAAGTAATTTAGCAATATTTAGCTATCTATACCTACTCATTTTTTCTCGCCAAAAAAAACCTTTTTGCCTAAATAAACTATAGAGTTTATCAACAATCTGAATTAAGTGAGCTTAGTTATTTCAACACGGCTCGCCTAATTAATTTCATAAACATAATTATAGACGCAGAGATGCCTCCAAGGCCTTTATATGTGCTTTTCACGTCAAATTCTAGTAGCCGTGGTAAGAGTCAGTTTTTTGTTTTGTTTTTTTTTATGTTAATTAAATGGCATTGGCATGGTACCATACAGCCATATTCTCAGTAGCTTTCAAGTCAGGACAAATATTTTAAAAGTAACTTAGACTTTAAGTTTTGTTTTTCGAAAAAATTGAATAATTCCCTCTACCGCGCAAGGGTGCCGTACTGAAGAAAGAATAGTTTTCAAATTGAACGGGGATTCAATGATGCCAGTGGCTGTTAAAGAGTCGAGTTACTGTACTCTTGCTGTAATGTATTTGGAACATTCCATAATAACATGCTCCAACGTATCGACCTCATTGCATACGTCACATAGCGGGGAAACGCTCGCTCCGATCTTGTGCAAGTAAGCCCCACACAGACCGTGATTTATCCTTAGTCGTGTGATTGTCGTGCAGGTTTTTTTGTCAACTAAATATTCTGAAAACCACGGTTTTTGATTCACTGACGGCTGCAAGGATTTGTAATATAAGCCTTTCTGCGAAGAATCAAATCTGTTCTGCCAGTCGGCCCTAGCCATGTCTAGGATAGAGCTTCGGCAATCGTAAGCAGTGGATTTTAAATTCAATAGGATCCCTTCTTTCGATGCAACCTTGGCAAGTAGATCGACTTCTTCGTTCCCCTTTATGCCTGAATGGCTCTTGACCCATAGTATCACAAGCTGCTTCCCTTGTCGCGTGAGTTGCGAGTATAATTCAAGAATGCACTGCATAAAGTGTGTTTTTATTGTCAAGGATGGGAACTGCTTCATGTGAACCACTGCACTCAAACTGTCGGTTATAATCAGAACACTATTAGAAGAAAGTGTCGTGGCGTATTTTAAGGCCTCCAGTATCGCGATTAATTCTGCTGAGTAAACTGTCATGCTACAACTAAGCTTAAATCCTATGGAAAATCTTTTATTTGTGTGGAGGAATGCACAACCAACTTGCCCTTCTAGTTTCGACCCATCCGTGTATATATACTCAAAACCAGGCCATTTCTCACGAATAATTTGCTCCATCCCAGAACTTGGGATCAGGAAGTCTAATTTTGAGAGTTCTGGCAAAGTCACAGTCGTAAAGCACTGCAATAAGTCATCATAACGGATGTTGTACGTTGGTTGGAGATCGGATTTATAAATATGTGGATGAAATCGAGAGGTTCTTGTGAAACTGTCGCATAGAAGCGGAGGCTTCGATTTTCTTGTGCTGTTAGCTGAACACAAAACTCTGATAGTGAGGTCATAGATTTTGCGGATAACATAGCTGTTTGTTGATGTAAGTCTCAGCGCATATCTGTCTGATAGGTGTTGTCGACAGATTTCGAGTGGCATTTCACCCGCTTCGCAAAGAATCGTGTCAATGGGTGAGTTTTTAAGAGCTCCAAGGCACAGTCTTATACATTTATTGTGAATGTAATCTACCTTCTGCAAGGTTGATCTATGTGCGTCTCCATAGAAAATTGATCCATAATCTATAGTAGATCTAATTATGTTTCTGTAAAACAGAAGAGCTATACACGGATCAGCGCCCCAATATGAACTAGCCACAAGCCTCAGAAGATTGACCAGTTTGTCTGCCTTGTCAACGATCCCCCAAATATGGGGAGTCCAATTCATCTTGCGATTCAAAAGCAAGCCTAGAAATTTAACATTTTCTGTGCAGGGAAAATCAACATCCCCCAACTTGATTGTTTCACCCACAGGTAGGATCTCCTTTTTTGGAAAAAAACGCAGACTTTCGTTTTTGCAGCGGACACATTTAATCCGCAATCATTGGTCCATTTTAATAGTGCTCGCGTAGCAGTGTCCATTTCTTTCATGCAAGTGTCAATGGAACGGTGTGTAAAATACGGTGTGTAAAATAAAAGAGTCAGTTTAAGATGTAATCATGTAAATGGGGAAGGGCCAAGACTCCGTCCCAAACCCTCATTAGCAACCCAGTACGGCTTAAGAAAAGTATAAGATTCCGTCCCGCCCACCCATCACCGGCTTAACAAAAATATATGACTCCATCCCGCCCTACCTGGGGATCAGCTCCTTCGCGACACCAGACTCCGTCCCGCCTGCGCTTGTACGGGAAGGTGGAAGTAGACAGTGAGCTTCGATGTTACCTAATGTGTATAATTTGCTAGTGGTCACAATAATGCATCACAGCGTTAAAATCAAGACTTGGTACCTGTCTCAAATCACTGTCCCACAAATTGTACAAAGACATTAGAAACGGCCAACATAAAATTGGCTCTTGTTTCAGAAGTCGGCGGTTTGGACGTGTAAACAGCAATTTGGTTGTCAATAGCATTTTTACGGGCTAATATACGGGGGTCGTGAAATCGATGTGGCTCATTCCTACTATTTAACTTAATATACACTTGATTTTGATTTTTTTTTTCAAAGTTGCAGTGAACGTAAAGTCAGGGGTCGGGCACTTGAAGTAGCTTACAGGTTGAGATGCCAGGGAGGCCTAAGGCGAGCCAGGCAGGGCCAATGGGACTGGGAAGTGGAACTAAATATAGTATATACCCGTCCTCGGCACTTAGGCCGGATTACGTGGTTAAAAGGAACGACTTCTCCACCAAGATCAAACAGAGAGTCATTGTGAGAGAAGAGGGTTAGGAATCTCGGCAAGGGGAGCTGGTGTGTTACACTTGTAATCCCCCCCCCCCTAAGTGGGGTTCGTTTTATTACGGGCGAGCAGGGGCTAGGATGTGAAATAAATAAGTCCGATCTTCATGGAGATCACTATTTATGGTTTTATTGAAATTTTAGAACGAAATAATAAAAATAATAATAAAAGGGTACAATAAAAGCGCGAGAGACCGTGAAGTTTTAAAATTTGGCAAGAGCGAACACACCACTTTGAAATATTTATATTTTTCTGGTCTACCTTTTTGCGAGGGGCGAAGGCGAGCAAACGGTGGCGACGACGTGAGCCACTGAGTGTACTGAGCGGCGACGTCAGGTAGAGTTAGCGGCGTGACGTACGATGACGAAGGGGGCGAAAACGTATGGGCGGCGCAAAAGGTGACGCAGATGACACTCCGATGATATGACTGGTGACGCAGATGGTGACGCAATGAAGAAATCACTCCGACGAGAAGACTGCCCTTTGTTACTAGGGAGGTGACGCAGGTGGTGTCGCAACGAAGAATACTTAACACGAAGACAGCTGGTGACGCAACGAAGAAATCACTCCGACGAGAAGACAGCCCTTTGTTGCTAGGGTGGTGACGCAACGAAGAATTCTTAACACGAAGACAGCTGGTGACGCAGTGGCGTCGAAACGAAGGATACTTGACACGAAGACAGCTGGTGACGCAGTGGCGTCGCAACGAAGGATACGGGGACGAGACGACAGGTGACGCAGTGGCGTCGCAACGAAGGATACTGGGACGAAACGACAGGTGACGCAGTGGCGTCGCAACGAAGGATACTGGGACGAGACGACAGGTGACGCAGTGGCGTCGCAACGAAGGAGGCTGGGACGAGACGACGGGCGATGCAGTTTTAATCAAGCTTGGGGTACACGGAACACACGACTAGGGCGCACTGAACTTGTGTCGCAAAGGGCGACGCACGACTTTTCACTTAAACAAGCTTCCGACTGAACAAACGACTGTTGACGCACTGAACTTTGTGTCGCAACTGGTGACGCACGAAAAAAATCAACAAAGCTCACAAAAACCACAACCGTAATCCTTATTCTTCTCGATGGCGCACTCCGTAATCCCTGCCAGGGTGACGCACTGGCTACACGTCTCTTCACTTGCGGACACACAAAAAAAACCACGAACCTCAGACTTGTTCGTCACTGTACAATTTCCGTCCGACTACTCTTTTTATCGTCCTTCCTTTTTGGCCTTTTATACTCTCCCTGCCCTCCAATGGTTTGTGACGCTATTGTCCCTCCCCAATTTTACTAGTGTTCCCAACGCCAGACTTCCCAACTACTACACATTTATTTTGTCCCAGTAGGTGCTGCCATCGCTCGTGCCAAATTTGTACCTATTAACGAATGGGGATTCTATCGGGTATAAAGTTTATCTTAACGTACTTTTACATATATTTAAAATAATTAAGAGTATTTTGCGTCCCGTTACACACTGGTGGCTCGAAGAAAAAGGTCAGGAAGGGCCGACGGGAGCAGGATTTTTTGTGTCGGAGCTGGGGGTGGAAACAAGTATCCCGCTAGGGGGACAAACCACATTTTTCCAGGCCGAGGTGGTAGCGATCGATGCTTGTATTCGGGAGCTACTAAAGCGGAAAGTGACAGGTAGGGCAATTGGTATCTATACTCTGACAGCAGAGCGGCGCTGGGGGCGATCACCAAACCCGTGGTGGGCTCAGCGGCCGTAACGAGTTGCATAGTATACGGGACCTCCAAGGTGAAGGGAACTCCTGAACGTTGGGGTAGATCCCGGGTCATAGAGGATGGCAGGGAAATGAAAAAGCAGACGAGGTGGTCAAGCGTGGCGCGGACCAGCCGTTAATAGGGTCTGAACCATCGGTGGGCATTGCCCGAAGGGTGGTCTTGAGGGAGATAAGGGCCTGGGCCAGTGACCAAGCTCTGAGATGGCGGACTGAACCCGGGTGCCGGAAAGCAAAACTGGGAATCGATGAGGAAGACCAGGAAGCTTCGGTTGCTGGGACTGACACGGGTAAAGATTAGGCGGACAGTAGGGATGAATACGGGACACCTGTCCATCATGGGGGCAGTAGGGGAGCCCGATTGCGATAGATGTGGGGAGGCTGAGGAAACCACGGAGCACATCATATGTGAGTGTGACAGCTACGCGGCGTCTAGATACACTATTTTTGGTGACGATAGGAGCTTCTCAAAAGAGAATCAGGGACCCGTCTCCTGAGATTTCAGGAAAGGATAAATAGGTTTGAGGAGCCATACTAGGCTCTCCCGAGCCCGGGCCCCAAGTGGTATGGTTTATGGGCCGAAAGGCTTTCGCCACCTTCGGAGCCCAAAACTTGATGAGTAGCCGCAAAAGTGCGGTATAATGAGTTGCGCTTTATCGATCAATTATCACCGAGGTAATTTTTTCAAGGGTTTAAATAAAACCAAAGAGGACGAGCTCCCGCACGTTAATTAGAAGAATTTTATCAAATCAGCGACGAAATAATTTCTTAAAAATGTCGGATTCGATGTAACGGATACAATAATCTTGAGGTCTTTTTGATTTTGTTTATAGGCAGTTTACAGATCTCTCGATTCGAGTACAAATTAAATTTGGGTAGGCCAAGCTCATGGTTGTCATTTTATTAAGCGGCTGCTACTAGTACTGACCGCTTTCCCCAAACATCGCCAAAAAGGGGCTTGTTACAAAACCTTTACTTCAAGTGTTCAAAATGGCCACCAATACACCTTAAGCACATTCTCGCCAACTCTAAATTCAGTTGTAGCAATGCGCAGGTTCCTCTCTCGTCCTAGATCTTGGGTAGTCATAATCATTCTTCGTAGGAGCATCTCTCGCGTTTCGATCTCTTGAGCATGAACTAGTTATTTCAACCGTACTCACTCATAAAAATCTAATGGTGCTAGGACAGAGAACCTGGGTCACCGCGGAATTGGCCCTCTTCTGTTTATCCGCTTGCCGACGAACCTTTTACAATGAAATTCCCTGGCTAGTCACCAGAAGTGAGCAGGAGAACCGTCGTTCGGGAAAATCATGCAGGATCGAATGTCCAAACTATTATTTTCCAGCAAAGACGGTTGTCCCGCTCACTTTCGGCGATCGTTCAGAGATATTCCTTGAACAATGGTTTCTCCGACAAGTGGATAAGCAGGTGAGGGCCAATTCCGTGACCACCCATTTCCCCTGTTCTGATACCATTAGATTTTTATGTGTGAGGACGGTTGAAATAGCTGGTCCATGCTCAGCAGATCGAAACGCGTGAGATGCTCTTAGAAAGAATGGACATGGCTACCCAAATTCTGGCACGAGGGAGGACCTGCGCACTACTACAACTGCATTTAGAAGTGGCGAGGATTTCTTAAGGTGTAATGGTGGCCATTTTGAACACTTGAAGTAAAGGTTTTATAAAAGAAATGAATAATGAACTTTTTTTTTTAGCTTTCTTACTAATTCTGCTGTTGATGCTCATTGTAGCAGACAATGACCACGGCTCACAATAATCTCCAATTAATACTTAGTGGCACTATCAAAACAATTTAAACAAAACGGGTAAACAAATGTTTGATATTATTATGGAAATTTAACCTAGGGTCCCGATGTTTTTCACGTATTGTGTGCAGATTTCTTTGGAACGAAAAGCAATAGATGGCAATACGTTACAAAAGGTAGCTTTTTTGTGTGGTTATCCCGACTCATAACAAACCCCTGTACCTGTGTTTATTTTTTAATGTTGCTAAGCGATACTGTTTGTTGTGAGTCGAAACTGGTAACCGTGACGTCAAACTTTTGCGGTGTATTGTAGCACATCATTGGAAAGCTGACCGATTGCAGATGATTTTCCAGTCATCTGCAAGTTTGATGCCACTGAGGTTAGAAGCATTAGAAGGGATAGAGTAGCCAGGGGGAAAAATCAAAACGCAATTTGTGAGACTTTGACCCTCTGGTATACCCACTAATATTGGTCCATCATCATATCTTTTAGGCTCATTTTGCAGGCAATTTGTTCTCGTTCCACTCCCCCTCACCCTTCATCACTCTTTACCGCACAGCGTCGTGCGTAAAACAGGTCTTTACGCACGCTGAACATCTTCTTCACGAATGATCGTTGGAAAATATTATTAAAAATTAATGTATGGAATTTGTTTTATAAAAAACAAAAAACGATCCAGCTAAGAAAATACCTGGCTGAGGGGTTCATCTATTATACTTACTGATATTTTTTAATAATTCTGTGTATACCGCAAGAAGTCAATAATGCTCGTGCCGGTGCAAAACTCCTGGATCGAGAGCTTTTGATAGCTGGACAACTTAGAACAGGTTTTTCTTAATTACCACTTTAAATCGTGCGAGATTTGACATTGAATGAACCGGTGAAGTTCTATCGAACTTTTTGGCAAACAGAATATAAATTTCCTCTAAGTTTATAATGGTGCAGGTGGCGATCTAATAGAGTTTTCAATTTGCATAAAACTCTGCAACGGGGCAATTCATTTCCACCCGTCCTCTCCATTAACGTAAAGAATAGTAAGTATTTAATTTAAAGATTAATTTCTTTATTTTCAGCCTCTCCACTCCCTGGAATTCACAGTTGTTACTAGGGTGATGCGGAGAGAAGGAGAGTAATCCCATAATTGTCCGTAGAAAAGAGTCTTCTAATTTCATTTAATTCACTAATTGTCGGACATTTGTATAAAGAAAAAATACTATTTATTTCAGAGAGGTCGGGTGAAAAACGCTATAAGTGAAATGCTACCTCCCACCGTTGTAACGCAAAAGAATCAACCAAGGGCGACAAGTTAAATCTAATAAAACTGTAGCAGTATAGTAGTAGCCGCTTAATAAAGTGACAACCATGAGCTTGGCCTACCCAAATTTAATTTGTACTCGAATCGAGAGATCTGTAAACTGCCTATAAAGAAAATCAAAAAGACTGAAAGATTATGGTATCCGTTACATCGAATCCGACAATTTGGAGAAATTATTTCGCCGCCGATTTGATAAAATACTGCTAATTAATGTGCGGGAGCTCGTCCTCGTTGGTTTTATTTAAACCCTTGAAAAAATTACCTCGGTAATGAGGGCTCTATTAAGCGCAACTCATTATACCGCACAGCACAGTTTAAATATATTTATATTTGTTCAAAGCAGTGAAGCGTGTTCTTGTCGCTGATTGACTTTGCACCCGATATTCACGGCTAGGAGACGAAAAAAAGAAGGAAAAGAAATAAGTATATGCGCGTTTTGCTTCGAGCTCCGCGGGATCTTCGTCGGGACTTAGAAGCAACGGTTCGGGAGAGGCCTACAAGCATATTCATTCTCTTTTCTCATGGTCCCCCGGGTTGGTTACGTAACCAAGCATAAGAGAACTATGGAATAGAGGAATTAAATCCCTTTTGCGTCCGAATTTTTTGACAATACATAGAAGTTGTTTGAAAAAATGAGTGAGTCGCTGGTCTTGTGCTGGAAAAATCTGTCACTTTATGTGGATGTTTCGGATAAAAAGAGAATATGGAGCCGGCCGAAAGTTCGAAGAGTTAAACTTCTTAGCAATGGTGAGTTGTATTTTTCGTCTATTCTTTTTACACTGTAACTTAACGTTTGTCGAAACGCAGTGAGTGGAGTGTTGAGGGCTGGCCATTTGTGCGCTATAATGGGCCCAAGGTTAGTGTAAACACCATGATTTTAGCAATTGTTAAATATACAGTATTACAGCTTTTTAATTTGACAGTGGTGCCGGTAAAACGACATTATTGGGCGCTATCAGTCAACGATTTACCGGTAACGGAGAATGCCTCGATCCAGCACTTTTACCTTGGAAACTCGAATTATACTTTTTTTTTTTTTTTTTTTTTTTTTTTTTTTTTTTTTTTTTTTTTTAGGAGGCGTTCAAGGTGAAATTCACTTGAACGGTCGCCCGGTAGACACCAAACTTATGGTCAAACTGTCAGGGTTTGTCCCGCAAAATGACCTGACAATTAAAACTTTGACCGTCATAGAGCATCTTAACTTTATGGTGAGCCGGTAACAATTATAGAAGACACTTAAAACAATAGTGTAGCACGATGGTGTTATATAGGCTAGATTAAAAATGGATAGAAGAGTATCGAAAGCGCAGGTTAAAAGGATTATTGACGCTCTTAGAGAGGAGCTCAATCTGAATACGTGTGCCTTAACTCAGTTGAATAAAATATCCGGAGGAGAGAGCAAACGAGTCAGCTTAGCCGTTCAGGTATAATAATATAATTAATAAGTATAAAGGGGTCCATAGACGTACAATATTATTGCACAATCTAGTCTGCGCGATGTTTTGTTTCCAGAATAAAAGTGAGTTGTACATTATATTGTGCATCCCATCAATAGAACCCACAAACGTTCAACTGTATTGTACATCCCCTACTTTGCGCAATATTTATTGTACGTGTATGGGCCGCTTAAGATAAATGTTGTCGACCGCCACACACCACAGCCTACTCATTACGGTGAATTAAAACAAAATCAAGCTCTTAACCGACCCGCCGTTTCTATTTTGTGACGAGCCTACCACCGGATTGGATTCCTACTCGGCCTCATCCGTCATATCGCTACTTCGCGACCAGTCGCGAAAAGGCAAAGCGGTCATATGTTCTGTTCATCAACCGGCGTCTGGAATTTTCGAAATGTTCGACACTGTGTCACTTTTAGTGCCTGGTGGACGACAGGCGTACTTTGGCGACGGCTTTCATGTGAAAGAGTACTTTCGGGGGTATTAAAATTGACGAATTTAAACGAAGACTTTACCAGAACTTTTTTCTGGTACCACTAAGAATTTACTACTAAGATTTTTTTTTTTTCAGAATGGGCTTGGAATGCCCCGCTGAGTATAACATTGCCGAGTTTATTGTGGAGCAACTGAATGTTAGCTCAGATCAGCTCAGCCACGCGTTTGAAACTGACGAAGTGTCAAAAAAATTGGATCAAGAAATTAACTGCGTGAAAAAAGACTCGTCAGATTTTCAATTAGTCTACGGGGTGAGTTTAAGGCCGTCTACACACACGAAGCAAACTGAAAAGAAACTGATTGGAGACTCGAGTTAGTAACCAGTCCCTTTCGAGTCTCTACATATGTATTCAAATGAGAGTCTACATTCGGAGCTACCAAAAAGAAACCAAACTGTTTGGAAACATCAGTCACTACCGAGAGTGGAGTTTTGTCAACATACAAGGAAGAAACTCAAAGGTGACTGGTTTGTAACTCAAGTTTCCAACCAGTTTCTTTTCAGTCGCTCCGTGTGTAGACGGCCTAATTGAAAGTTGCCTGACTATTTTGATATTCTTCGTTATGTTGACTTTTGCAGATAGATGAGCAATTTTTAAAATATTACTCCGTGTAAGTCTCAAGCGTCGCAAATATAGTGCAAACACGTTGATTCACGTTTCTTTTTATAGCAAACCGGCTTCGCAAATAACACAGCTTCGATGCCTCATGCGAAGAACAGCCCTGGACCTTTTCAGAAACTACCAGAAGATCATATTCAAGCTCTTAATTTACGCGGTACCATCCTAACTTTACTTTTCCAACCCCCTTCCATACGTAGGACTTGAAAAATGTTACAGATAACCGCCTTCTTAATTTCCATCGTCTTCATCGGGTCAACGCTAGACCAAATAGGAATTCAAAACATACAAGGACTCAACTACTCAGTCATCACGGAAGTGGTTTTTTCTCAGTCTCAAGCAGTTTTGAATACTTTCCCACCTGAAATACCAATTTTTCTTCGCGAGACGAACAACGGCGTCTACAAACCGGGACCATTCTATCTGGCTAAAGTATTAGTCTGGGTGAGTGATTTCGCGTTGAGAAATATAGATCCCCAACAATTCTCGTTTTAACACTTATTTTCACAGACGCTGCGAGTCATTTTCGAAGCAACCATGTTTACCCTTGTGGTCTACACTATCGCTGGGCGAAATGAAGCGTCGATGGGCTTCCTGAAATTTCTGTGTCCTGTCATCGCTTGTGCGTTAGCCTCGTCATCTTTCGGTAATGAAAACCCCAAGAAGCTACTGAGAAAAAAAATGACTACTCGTGTTTACTGTTCTAAGGATTCTGCATGTCAGCCATGTTCGATAACCCCCGAACTTCAAATTTGTTCATCGTCCCTTTTGACTTCGTCTCCTACACATTTTCCGGTCTTTTTCTTCAGTTGAGCACGCTTCCAGTGTACCTGGCTTGGCTCAAGTACGTTTCGCGATTTTATTACGGAGTTGAAGCGGTTTCGATCCTCCAGTGGAAAGACATCGCAAATATACGTAAGAAGGCATGGAGTGATTCGCTATTGTTTAATCATTCTATTTGTACTCGTATTGTGTGTTTCAGCTTGTTCAGAAAATCCGAGTTTGCCTTGTGTAGCCACTGGACAGGCAGTCCTCTTCAACTACGGTTATCAGCCAAGTAATTTGTTTTTTGACTTCGCCGCGCTTCTGACAATCACTTTGTTGATGCACGCTCTCGGATATTACTGCCTTAGACGGAAAAGTAATCGTCAGGCTGTATACTAGACCCTAGGATGAAAGTGATGTTAAGGTTTGATAATAAACAACTTAAGACTAGAAATTATCAAAATGTCTGTTCAGGCCAACGATATATAAACCTGGGGGGTGATTCTGTAACTCGCAAAATTTACGTGTCGTAACTGGGAAGGAGGGGGAGAGGATGTACCCCGTTGCCTTGGATTTTCCACGCATTTGTCAAGAATTTATTATTTTTTCTTCGAGACCACACATTCTCGCGTGAAAATTCCGCAGTTTAATTCACTAGGTATCGTAAAAACCATGGTAACGAGGTACCTCCCCTCGCCCTTCTTCCATTTTACGGCACGTAAATTTTGCAAGTTACAGAATCACCCCCCAGGATTGCTCACAGCGGACTGGGGAGGCGTGGAGGGGGCAGGTCTTCCCCTGATAAACAATCACCCTGCCCCTCTCCTTGTGTAGTTACTATGGCAACACGGTTATTATTTTGAAACTCCACCCCTCTAATCTAGGGCACTTTCTGATTGTCATACTTAATCAGCAGTGATGAGCAATCCAGTACTTTTTGTATATCGTTGGTTCAGGCCCTTCAGTTTTGGGTGAGAGGAGGGGGCTTGTCTCCCCACTCAGTGAATAGGGGTATTAATTTGAATTCAACAATGCATTAATTCAACAATCATTAATTTGAATGTAACAGAAAAATGCTATATATTTTTGTCGAAATTTGCAATCTAAGGGAGAACTGTCTGAGGATGTACATGATCCAGTCATCAACTATCCTGAAACTCCAAAATCACCCCTGTAGAAGACAGATCACCCGTAGCAAAGCTAAATATTCTACGCCAGACGCCACCCAATAACACTTCTCCCCGAAGTTTTCGGACTGAATACGACAGTTTATGGTCGAAAATGAGCAGGTCCCAGTTTCTGTTAAATGTGGTTCACTATTCTCATGCATTCTAGGTGCATGGTGTGTGGTGGTCACTAGTCTCCATTGTGATAAGTAAAGTACAGTGTTTTAAAGTCAAAAAGCCTAGTTTCGGGATGAGGAGGAAACTGAAATCACCAGGCGCGGATCCCCATGGAAGGTAATGAAAGGAGCGAGCACCACCCACCTCAACCGCCACCATCACTTTCACTTACGAAATATGGAAATTCAGCCCAAAAATCCCCCTCCCACCGCAAATACAGATTCAAATAACAGCTGTTCGAAACGAATAAAGACGAATAACAGCTGAAACGAATAATGTGCCTGAAGTCCGCTTGATTGGTCAAAACTAAAAAGAAACTTGATGTTTGAAAGGCCATGTTATAGTGGAGTACGAAGGATAATTCCAAAGCAATACTTTGGCAAAGCAATACCGCGGTGAAGAGAATAAACTGTGGAGAGACAAAGTATTGCTTTGAATTAAAGAGAAACTGCACTATAGTCCAATTTCCTTACTCAAAAATTTATTTGGCCCCAAAAATAATGTGACCCCCCAAAATTTCCCTGGTCATGACTAAACTTACAGTTTTAACTTTTGCCCCTACTTTAACCCCGGGGTTATGTCTCTTAAAAAGTGTCGTTGCAACCTTTTTCCATCCAAATATTGAACGTTTTGCCCCCACAAAGTATAATTTCAACGCTAAACTTGAAATGTTGGTCTGCTGGGAGGGGGTGCGCTCGGGACGGAACGGGACTGGCCGGGGGAAATGAAGAAGTCCTGTACCGTTCCGCATTTCATGAGATGAGTGGATGAGTCCCGTTTCGCGGACCACACGTGGAACAAATATCCCACTCCAGATTCCAGATTTAAGAATGAGAGGAGCTTAATTGTTGTGTTTAATTTATTTTGAAGGCCGGAACCGCGTGCTTCAAATTTCTTTAATAATGGAATGCCGTTATGCCGTGACCTAGACAAGTATCAAACGCTAGATTGGAAACTCAACATTCTCGAGCGCGTCAGATATTTACAGCATCAATTGCCTATAAAATATGCATGTAAATCTGATGGTTTGCACGATGGGGGTGGTCGTACGTAAGGGTTGAAAATGAAAACCAAAAATAATAATAATAATAATAATAGCCGAGTGCGTCAGATTTTCTCAGGGGATATGTTAAGTGAACCTAGAATACGCTCTCATTCAATAATCTGACGATTGGGAGGTGACGCAAACTCGTGTCCCTTATTAGAATGTGCAAGAAAAAAATCGTTATTTTGAAAAACTCGAGCGCGTCAGATTAAGATATGTATGCTTCATAATAGCGTCCTAAACGTGCTCTCTCGTAATCTGACGATTATCTGGAGGGATTCGCCTAATCTGACAATTTAAAACAAAATTCTCGTTATTTATGTACTTGGTGCGTATGTCCTACTTTTCTGCACCATTTTCGAAAGAGTAAGTTATGAGGTTAACTGAAACTGTGAAGTAAAGGACCTTTTTCTACAATGGTTCAATAATGATAATATACTATTAGCGCAATTTTTTTAAAACTTCATTATTCAACACATCTGGCAACCTATTCAGTAACATTTAACGCCGGCGCTATCCACCCGTCCTCTCCGAATTGGAACATAATTATGTTTTTAGACAAGACTTGTGGGCGCTAAGCTTTACTGAATTGGCCCCACAACCCCACAAGTTGAATAATGACTCAAATTTATCGACGAATTTTTGTTATTTCGGCTTACGGAAATCGTCAGATTATACAGGGTGGAAGGGGATAAGTGCGACAAAAAAATTTGGGTGAAAATACACCTCACTTGCAACCGAAATCACTCTATACACCATGGTCCGAAAATCAAAACCTTTAGATATGATTTTTCTAATTATTTGTAATTGTTCGGCTTGTTCACCCCGGTGTCCGGAGTTCGCTTCGAAGATAATTAACCTCTCGCAGGTTCAGCTCACTAGAGGTGAAGAAAACTTATTAACTAAAGGCCTTAAGCACAGCGTAGGAGGACCTCTGGCTGAACAAACCGCGTTGAAAATAGTAGCCGCATTAGACACTAAAGTAAAAGACTTGGAAACTAAGGTGTTATGCTAACTAAGGAGGTTACGTAAAAGATGTATTAATGCGGGGTGAACTCGGTGGGAAAACGATGGATTCCAGATTGGCTGGGCTTTTACGCAAGAAATTGGACACCAATCAAGTAGTGGCTATGAAAGCGGATAAGGGGCAGTCAATAGTTCTCATGAACAACCCGGAGTATATTTCAGCTACCGAGTCGTTCCTCATAGAGAATAATTTCGCCCCTTTAAGCAAAGACCCGACGACCAAGTTTGAGAAAGAAGCCAGGGATGTTTTGAAGAACATACAGTTTTTGTTTGATCCGTACGAGAAGCTTAGGCTTATACAAATGAATGCTTTGGCCCCCAAGTTGTACGCCTTACCAAAGACTCACAAGCCGTTTGTTAACGACTTTCCAAAGATTAGGCCAGTAGTGTCTAACCATGGGGCACCCACAGAAAAGATCAGTAAAAGACTCACCCGGTTGTTTGTGGAAAAAACACATTTTAAAGGAGAGTGTTCAATTGTCAACAGTTTGGACTTAGTGGGAAAACTGAAGGAGGTCACTCTCACAGAACGAAGTAAACTTGTCTCCTTTGATGTAGTAAACTTATTTACCTGTATACCTCCTAAAGTAGTGTTAGAATTAATTGATAAAATATCATGGAGAAATGTAAGGAACCCCTTGTCCAGGGGGAGATGAAGCAACTTTTTGAGATGTGCTTGGGACAAAGTTATTTACAATTCAATTCCAAAATGTATGTACAGAATGAAGGTCTGGCGATGGGATCTCCCATTTACCCACTCTGCGCCGAAATATTCATGGATTTCTTCGAGAAAGAATTTGTGTTGAGTGCCGGGAATCCGTTTGCGGGCTCCCTGAAGCGCTGGTTTCGGTACGTGGACGACACGCTCGTCGTCTGGGAGGGCGACGATGAAGAGCTAGGGCGGTTTATTGAGTACCTCAACAGCAAATTGCCGTACTTGCGTTTCACTATGGAAATAGAGAAGGACAAGAAACTGAATTACCTGGACCTTACAATCGAACGTGAGCAGACTGGTTTCAAGTATGAAATTTTCAGAAAGAGCTCGATGACAGATCAGGCCATTCACGCCGATTCACACCACCACCCTCGGCACAAGTTGGCAGCGTTCAGAAGCCTTGTTCAAAGATTGATGTCGCTTCCACTCGGAAGGGAAGCGTTTGAAAAAGAAGTGCATGCAATTTATCACATTGCTGCGGTCAACGGCTACGAAACAACGGTCATAGATAAATTGATTCAGGACAAGAAGAAGAGGTTCGTCTTGAAACGCATCTTTACGGAGTCAAGAAAGGAAACCGCCGGGAATGCATGGGTTCGTCTACCATATTTTGGAGCAGCTTCATTGGAGGATGCCACTAAACCCCAGGGAAAAAGCGGGGTCTACAGGCTTCTGTGTGGTGGGTGTGGAGAAGCAACGTACTGCGGCCGCACCGGACGCAAGTTCCGGACGCGCTTCAGGGAGCACCTCACTAGGTCCGACTCGGCCTTTTACAATCATATAACGGGCTGCGGAGAGATGGGAGATCACCAAGCCCAAATGTTAGTAACTGAACCGTACGGCAGACGCTTGGAGTGCCTGGAAAAAATAGTAATAAGTAAAGAACTGGAGAGTAATCCACATTGCCTAAATGATAGAAGTGAGGGAGGGGCCTCCCCCCTCTACTCAGTCCTTGAGCAATTTCACCCAAATCAAGGTTCTAAAAGATATAGCATAAGGTCTATTTTAAAATAAAGTAACCGATTCTAGTCAGCTTTGTGATCACAAACGTGAGCGATATACCTATACTAGAATAGACCCGTAAATTAATATTTATTAGGACTAATTAGACTTCAACTTTAACGCCCCACCTAGTGGTAAGATGTGTACTTATTTATTTATTCTATTTTATTTCATTGTAATTCGGCTAGTTTATTTGTTGTTAAATTATTGTAGATGTGACACTGGAGTCAAAGAAGGCGTTGAAAATGGCCTCGAAGGTCGAAAACTAGTTCCGCCGAAGAAATAAATAATTCGTGAAGAGGACTAAATCTTTCATATTAGTATAGATCAACCTTCACAACGTCGCCATCACCAATAAAATGGATTATTTGTAATGCTTGCATCACTTTTTTTTTTTAGCTAATTGCGAGTCCATTTCACTACAACAAGTTTCGAGGTTTTTAGTGATTTAGATGTTATTCGGCATTAATTAACATCTAAACTTTGTTACTCTACATTTTTATAGCCATTGTTGTTGAATAATCGCGAATTACGTGAGATTAACCAAATTCGTATTTATTGAAATGTACTCTATCCGACAGTAGCGGCTTTAAAAATCAGTTCTTCTCAGTTCTTCAAATCAGTTCTTCAGAATAGCTTTTTAGCACGTTAAAATCACAAAAATTGCTCGACTTTTGCAGTGATTTTGAAGAGCAAAACCCATTATTTTTGCGAAGAAATCGTCATTTCTGACGAAAAATTACGAAACAACTAAGAAAACGCTTATGACTATTTTTGAAAAGGACACTTTGAAGATGTTTTTCTGAATCACGGGACGGCCATACACTCATAATCTGAATGGACCAACGGGGGCGGATTTTTTTCGAAAAAATTAAAAGCCCCGATTTGCACGGCTTTGAGCCGCGTTTGAGGCCACATAAAGTTAAGGTCTATCGAAAACGGCTAATCCTGACAGGTAATAGTGTGCTCTTTCCGAATCCATCGCCAAAAGTTGCATAAATTCAAATTGAAAGCGAGTTTCTCGCATTTAGTTGGAAAAAGTGATGGAAGCATTAAAAATCATTAGAAAAATCATATCTCGATATGATATGTGTATAGAGTGATTTCGGTCGCAAACGAGGAATATTTTCACCCAATTTTTTTTCTCACTTTTCCCCTTCCCAGGCGTGGATCCAGACCTGGCTTAAGGAGGGGGCCGCATTATGACTCCATCCGGCCCCCGCACATACCAATATCACACGTCACATAGTTGCTAGATATGGCAAAGTTACTGCTCTCAATCTCTGATAATTAAAACAATGTAAAATTAAGGAAACCCAAAGGCCGGAAAAGTTGAAAAATTCAACAACTACCTATGTAACTTGAACTATTAGTTTGGCAAAAACTAATAGTTATGCCTAATTATGCCTACAATAGTTGTGACTAATAGATATGCCTCTCGCCGCATGAAGTGAACTCAGCGTTACATAAAACACATAAAACATAAAACCTATGATGGAGCTGTCGTGGAGGGAAAGCTCTTATGTCCCACGGCTAGCACTGCAATTGGGTATTTAGAGAGAGAAATTCGGGAAATTACTTTTTTATTGAGTGAAACCACCTAAAAACGGCTCTTGGTGAGAAAACTCGGCGTAATCGGTCTCTGAAATAGGCCACCCAGAGAAATTGGTTTACTGGCAAACAAAATTCACAAAATTGGTTGTTCATAAAATTGAAAGTCTCCTAATGAAATTGACAATATCCGCATAAAATTGACAATTCCCTCATAAAATTGACGATGTCCTTATAAAATTAACAATTTCCTCATAAAACGGACAATTTCCCCATAAAATTTATTATTTCCTCATAAAATTGACAATTTCCTCGTAAAATTGATAATTTCTTCATAAAATTGACAATTTACACTTAAAATTGATCATTTCCGCGTATAATAATTGTGATATCTCGAGCGCGCGTACAATATTATAGTCTGTCCACTCAGTGATGGACTCTCGAACGTGTTGCTTCATTTCGATGGTTCGATCTGTTCACTCCCACCCAAAAATATTTAAAGAAATCAACAAAGAACTTTTACTACGAGCCTTTGGTTACGTATAGACGCTACACAGTGACCATTTGTTTTAAAATTATTTCCAGTGCGTTATTTTTAGTAGAAGGGGTAAAGGGGAAGCTCATTTCACTTAATTCGGGGGCGGGCGAGAGTCCATCACTAAGTGGACAGACTATAGTTAAGTCTCAACGGAGAACTATAGTCGGACCAGACTCTGACGTGTCTTGAATGGAAATGTTGAGCCCGATTGATCGATTCGTTGGCCCCTTCCTTAAAACATTTTTTAAAGCTTCACTATCACCGGCGAAGTGAAGAGTGACAAATTTGAAGGTTAATATCAGATATTGAAAATAAAAATGTAAGAATTTTGCAGTTTTTTGTTGTCTCCCTTCCCCCACAACGAGTGAAAGACAGAGCAAACGGTTCAGGCAGACAGGCAAGGCGGGCAAGGCTGCAGGGCAGGTCATCCACCACGAGAAAGACGACAAGGATAAATAAAAGAGCGGTACAAACCGATGTCAGCAATCACGTTTTTCGCACACCAACGAGGAAAATGGAGAAACAAGAAACGGTAGACGAGTTCACCGACTGCTCAAATAAGGCATAAGTAAAGGGAAGGAGTAAACGTGGGTGCTCACTCAAGGCGAGGGGTGCAAAGCTTCGAATGGGGCACGTCTGATTGGCTCCCCCCGAAATCTGTACCAACCTAACTAATTATCAACAAAAATGTAAACAAATTGAATTAATTATTGTTTCTAAAACTGAATTATTTGTGTTCCTTTTTCTCGTTAATTTAACGAATGAAAATTGTTTTTGTAAGAAATTATTAGAGAATACTTTAATAATTGGCAACATTTTTTCTATCCAAATTGCGGTCATTAAAAAAAAAAAAAAATCCGCTTTTTGTTATTAACATCAGCTGAAATAAATATTGGTGTGTGGAAAAATTAATGATTTATCGCTTTCTGCATTTACTTCGAGCGTATTTTCGTTGTGATTAGAGTGCTGAGGTAATTTTCCCCGTGTTTTTTTCATTTTCACATTTTCCGACGTAACGGACACGACGCCGGAAGAGTTGAACTGCATGCTCACTTTAACAAAATGACGAAGTAAGTACCTACATATTTCCAACTTTACTTAAAATAACTTGCAGGGGGGTATGTATTCCTTATGAACGCAGTTAGTTTCTAGCTCGATCAACTTCAAATCCCTCCTAATGAACGAAATAAAGTAAACTTTTAAACTTATGGGGAGAAGTTGGGTGCCAAACGTTTCTTTCAACGGCAATTAATATTTAGTACTCAGGAAACAGATCTAAGAGAAGCAGCTTTGAGATGAGCTCTAGCTCTAAGAGATGCAGAAAATTCCAGTACTTGAGCTACCTCATCCATAGAAACAAGTGGAGACGTGGAGAGTTAGGAAAAAAGTAATTCATTTTATAGGTGATGGTGACGACGTTGTGAAGGCTGATCTATTACTAATAATAAGAACACAGAAAGAATAGGACAAAATCTTTCTAATTTGTTTGGAAAAAAGTAACTTTTTCTGTCTATCTGGGTGCCAGTACCACAAATACTGGGATTTCTGGGATATTTTTGCTTGGACGTCCTGCCTAATTGCCTATACTGAAAATACTTCCACGTGGATGAGAAAATACCGATAGTTCCTTTTTCCCAATCTTTTTGGCTATTTTTTGCCCTTCAGTAAATTGTCGTGTAGCTTTTGGTTGTTTTTCAAGAGGAGGAGGTCGATATATTTCGAGTCTAGTGAGAATCTACCGATTCTAATACTTTTTGGCCCTCCGTCCACGTGTCAAGCGTATTGAAAAATAATAATAATAATAATAATAATAATAATAATAATAATAATAATAATTTTCCGACTGAAGAAAAGAAGGGCGCATTTATTCCTACGAATCGCCTCCTTGTTTTTTGTAGGCAAATTGACAGACATAAAAGATCAATGTTTATCTGCTTTCACTCACTGGGCTTAATTTGAAATACTCCTAATTGTAACCAAATGTACGTGTTCTCAATTCTCATTGAGTAGTTCGGGAACACTTCATCCTATTTAGGAGGGGCAAGGATATCACTTAGCAATATTTGTGAATCATTATTTTTTTTTTTACTAATTGTATATTCCTATTATTTACAGAATACATTTTCAGCACGACAAATGTGAGATCTGCGGGTGTTTACTTCCCGCAGTATTTTCTATTTCTTGTTGCCGATCCTGTGAGGTAAGAAACGGTTTTTCAAAACTACTCAGTATATTTTATTGGCGAGATTAAATTATATTTCCTGTTTTAACCATTATTACGTTACGGAATGGATTACGTTTCAGAGGAATGAGCGAATCCATTTGATTGGATGGAACGTCTCATGCCGCGACCATCAGATTATGCGTGAACTTCACTTCGAAGACCAACACTTCATGCCTCCAACTCAACACGGAGGGAGACCGCTGCTTTTTAATTACGTTATTCCTATACTTTAAGCTCTACTTTAAGTAGTTTCAGTGCTAGTATTAGCCGTCATCAACTCACGTCCACTGATGTGAACCACGGGGTCTTCCTCCTGTATCACCTTCTCCTTCAGACCATCAATTCAAAATTCATTGCTTCCTCAGGGACGCCAGTTTGTAAATTACGGAGGAATAGTATTCCTTTATATTGCGTCAAAAATTGATTATGCGATTCATCCCCTTCTACTCCAAGCTCTATGATTGGGCGCTAATTAATATCTAAGTTACCATCATATACGCCATCACTTCTGCTTGTGCGAGCAATCCTCTTTCTTTTGCCTATCTGGCTATACTTTGGTGTCCTCAGTTCCCTCTTTTCCTCATAAAATTCACGTGATTCTTCTCAGCCATCGACTTCATCCACTGATAATTCAGCCAATTAATCGGTTCGTCTTTCTAATTGCCCAAAGTACAAGCAACTAGCAAGATTCAAATGTTGAAACTCCTTCACTAAAAAGTTGAGAAAAAAAACGCGTAAGTTTGGCTCTGGGTAACTGACCAATATGATTGCTCAATGAATTTTAATTCATCAGGTTTTTCACTGTGGTCTGAAATTATTGTTCTGAGCAAAACAAAGGCAGATTTTGAGTGGAACTGGGCTAAATTGGTAGGGAATTCGTCGGTGAGAGGTAGGGAGAGGGGTAACCGAAGAGTGTAAACGGTGAGGGGATTCCTTAACAATTATTTGTATTTATTTAATTTTTTCTTGGGGGGGGGGGCTGGAGCAGATTACGTTGGGCGTTTACCAGACCAGCTGTGTGCATAATATTCTTAAGATTGCGCCGGCCCCGGGGGATCTCTAAAAAATTCGAAAGCCTATGTTAAATTGAAAAACCAACAGTCCGCCTCCGGGAACCAAAATGCCATGTTATGTACGTAAACCTCACCTTCAGCTCCAGATCGCAATTAATTATTTCCTCGGGAACCTCATAACAAGACGACCTACAATACCTATAATTTTGTAAACTGTTGAATAATGAAAGCCGTGATTCGTAATCCCCCCTCAAACTGACGCATTTTCACTCCTTTCTCAGAGCTGTTCTGTTGTTCTTGAGACGTTCTTCTTGAGATCGTTGCAATGTACATTGTTAATTCTCTTGAAAACCCTCTAAGTACTTTTACAATTACAAATCTAGTAGTCTTAAATTAAATGGACATATATTTCCAAAGATTATACTAGAGGTCCAAGCTCATGTCCAACTTTCCTCTTTGTACAGAGAGGTTCATTCATGACTCGTCCGTTCGACTAGAGGAAATACCAGATCGGGGAGGTAAGAATCGCACAAAGCAAAACACTGACAAGCGTATTATAATTTAACATGAATCTACTCTGAATATTTTCTTGAAAGCCTATTTTTCTGGTGAATCAGAAAGGGGTGGGCTTGTCGCGCAAGCTTCGTATTATACGACAGGTTACTGTTAAATCCGCAATATTTCTGTCATATTTTCTGGGCAATCTCAAGTCTTACTCATTCCCTGGTGGGGAATTCGACATAATAGGTATAGTTCTGACTCAAGCCAGGTTTTAAAAGAATGAGAGACCCCATGAAAAATGTAATTTTCCTCCTGTAAATATGCAATCAAGTCGTTAGGTAGTTTTAAATACTCATACTAAACTGTGAATGGTTTTTTCAGAGTTGTATTACTGTGCGAGCTATACAAGCAACACAATTTTACTCACTTTGCTGCAATATACCACAACCTATTACTACTTGTAAACCGAATTCTTCCACCTTCTATTCTGTAATTTGTATACAGATTCTCGTGTTCTCACATCCGTTGATGCTTCGTGAAGTATTCCTCTTTCATTAACCATACAACTTGATCGATGTACCCTGAAAACGGCTTGAAGTATCAACGAAGAAAATAAAATAAATTAACTCACTTTGACTTCCTGCCTTTTTTAATTTTGAACTTCGAGCTTCGCGCCAAAAAAACCAGAGGAGGAGTGAAAATTAAACAAAAGTACCACGGAAACAAAATATGGATGAAGAAGGAAGGGGGAAGTGAAGCTAACCTTCCCATTTCCCCCCAAGAAGCTACCTTCCCTTGGCTTCGAAAATTTAGCGAAGTTTCCCTTCTTTACGACAGTATAGTTATTATTCTATGGAGTAAACTCCCAATGGAACGGCCGGATATAGTTAGAGAACCTTTAAAACACAGGTACTGCAACACGGATTTCAGCGCCATATTTGGTCCCTCAGTTGTTAGGGTAAACAAAATATCATGAATGAAAAAATTGTCATCGTAACAGCAAACAAACGCGGAACGCGATCGAAATAAATCAAAATATATTACTTGTCAATGAGATCAGGTGATAATTATAATCATGTGAGGGACCAAGCATGGCGCCGATTTCCGTGTTGCAGTACTCGTGTTTTATAGTGCCTTAATATAGTTAGCGAAGAGACATCAACAAATCAACCATTATGCACATGAGCTTAAGATTTCTTATAAAATTGAAAGTTTTCTCATAAAGCAGACAATTTCGCCATGAAATGGACAATGTTTGTGTGAAACCGACGAGTTTTTTCATAGGATGGGCATTATGTCACCAATACATTGCTCTTCGTGAAGCGTATTTCACATATTTCTTGTCCTTGACGCGGCATTTCGCGTAAATTTTCCCGAATGTTGCGTTTTGCCCACCGTGGGACATTTTGTGTAGTTTACTCGTTGTGCCGTGGACTTTCGAAAGAGTTTGTTTCCTCACGCTTTTGTTTCCTGTTCGCTTAAAGTTTGCCCTTGACGTGACCTTTAGCAAAAAATGAGGAAGTGGGGAGGGCCGACCAACCTCAAAATGTTCTGAATTTTTAAGGGATTTCACTCATAACTTCTAAACTAAGCGGTTTTCTACCAAAATGTACATTTCTAAAGTTTTAGAGCATTAAATTTGCCACGATTTTGTTGAGAAATTTTGAGGTTTGTCGGCCCTCCCCGAGTTAGCACAGGGTTCTCGAGTTGGAAAACTTGACTTAGTCATCCCACAGTATCTCCAAACAACTTGTAAAAGTTCCAATAACTTCGGATTTTTTTCCCAGAAGACCCCACATTTTTTGCTTTGTCTACTGGACTAAAAAGCCTTTTCTGGAATTATATCACACGTGGGACAGCGAGTTCCCACGTGTGATATGAAATTCCAGAATAGGCTTTTTGTATGCTAGCCACGGTGTCTACATCTTCCCCAGTACAAAATTCCCTGACTCAGCAACTTTTTCATGTTTATCCAAATTGATATTGTTAGTAAGGTTATAGAGATAATTTGGTACCTCTATAATAAAAGATAATGATTTAGATGAAATGAAATTTTGTATTTTAGTTTTTTTCGAATGAAGAATTAAAAATTGTTTTTCTTTTGTCATGTGGTGAATAATAAAAGTGGAGTCGCCACAAGGTCGCTTAAACTACGAGGGTTAGTAGCGGGGAGCGGTTTAATACTCTATAGAGAAGAATCTGAATAGGGAAAAAGTGAGGCCGATTTCGAGCGACGGTGGCGATCCAAGTGAATAGCGACTGAACCTTCGGTGGACCATGCGACGTACGGGGGGAACTTCCGAACCCCCTTCCCCTCCTCCATTCACCTTTACCGTCTACCTTAATTTTCACTTTCGTATTCAGATGTTTCAAGTTCAAATTGAATCATCCAATTTTTTCTCTGGAAAACGACTAAAAAATGATGAAATGCACTAATAAAATATATGAGATGAACATTTTCCAGTCCAGCCTTGAATTTTCACAGAAATAGATAAATGAAAAACCAAAGTTTTGCTTGAATACCCATTTATTTCTTTAAAACTAGACTTCTCAGAGACACAAATAAATGTATGCGTTTGTAAAACCACAAACAAACTTGCCGTCTAGAGTCGTCTAAATTTTGGAAAAATAAAATCAGCGAACCTGCCATCCTGTGGAATTCGAAAAAACCGATCACGCCACCAGCTTCATACATCGACGAACATCCGGGAACGATACATTTTTCGTGGCCCATTTTGCCGAACAACAATATATTCGAAAAAAAATAATAAAAAATAAAATATAATTTAATTCGCTCAACTTCGCACATGTCTCAAAAGTGACAGCGTCAACTTCGAGTGAATGGAGTGGATTGCAAAGTTTCACAAATTTATTCGCCCAACTGACATTTATGGCGAGGAAGGCCGCGGGGTATCTTTAAAATGTAATTTAAAAAACATTTAGCGCTTCCCGTGAATGGCGACCAAACTAAACTTCGTTCCTCGGTTTTCTTACGTATAAGTTTCACTCCCGTGGTTAGTAGGTAATGCATGCGTAAAGTTGTAGCCGTAGAAGCGTTCATTGTCAGACTTCCCTCAGCAACTGAAACTCAGTTTTGTACTTCCATACACTGAAGATGGCGAGTAGCCGAAACCGGTTCATTTTGACACACTTCAACGAGGGAAGACTGACAATGTAGGTGTAGGCTCCTACGACTACAACTTCATGCATGCATTACGTTATCCAAATACATAAATACTTGGGGAAAAAGGACAAATTCATAACTTTACCTCTGCGGATCGTCGAACCCAACACGAGCTCTTCCTTTTTCTCTAAATTCCAACAGTGTATTCACAACATTATCCCACTCCTTCCTTGAGCAAATATGAAATGAAACGGAAAAAAATCCTAAGTTGTGTGCTAATAATCGATTAATATCATGACCTGTATAAAAAACAACAAGGCAAGGAAGTCTGGTGTAATCTAGTCTACTGACAGTCTGCCTGCCGTTCCAGCCGTCCAAAGAGTAAATTCAAACTCATGCTCATGAGAGCAGTACTCAGGAATTCAGCGTTTTTAATAGGTAGGTAATTTACATTTTCTCATAGGGGAAGTCAGATAAATTAAATTCTGAGTAAACCATTGGAAAGTTGAGAAAAAGGAGTTTTCGTAGGGTCCAACGATCCGAAGTGCAGTATATATTTATTAAAGCGCCTATATATTTATTGAACCAACGCGACAAAAGCGCCACGTTTCATCGAGTTTTAGACAATGTTGATGATTGGAATTGGTCTCATTCCGGAACGGAATACCGTAGATTTCAAAATTGTCATTTGAAGAAAAGTGCATTTCGACCCAAGAAACCGACGTATTTAGTATAAAAGAACGTTTTCTGTGAAAAAAAAAACACTCATAACACTCGTCAGAAGAGTGAGATAGGCCACAATCTTACCTACTTTACTAAATCCTAATAGTAATTTTGTACTCCATTTTACTTCCATGTTCCCATTGGAAGCATGACGTTCGTGAAAAAAATAGCTTAGACATTTTTCCCTGACTTTTCTCATAAATTCACGAAATTCCTTGACTTTTCCAGTTTTAGAAAATTCCCTGACTATTCCCGGTTCTCCAGGTCTGTAGACATCATGGCTTAACGCTCACATTTCTCGGACACGCATCATCGCACGTCACGTCAGAGCAACGTGCGAGTAGACTGTAAATTGGCCTTAAGTCTATCACTAAGTAAAGACAAGTAATTTTACGTTCAATCCTTACAAGAACTCCTTACTTAAATATTCTTACAAGTATTACAAGTACTCCTTACAAGAATTCTTTTCTGGAAGGTCCTAGAAATTTCAATAATACATAATTGCAAAGCTAATTGACAACCCTTGTTCACACCATTGTGTGCTTTAAATGATGGTGCTACTAAATAATATTAATAATTACTTCGTGGATGAGGGCGAGTACACGCTTTACTTTAAACTTTTTAACATAAGTCAACCTTTTGCTCCTAAATAATCCAGCCTGTAGAGGGAATGGAACCCACTCAGCAGAAGATACTGATAGCGTTTTCCTTTTGCCATTTCAAAAGTGCTCTGGGGCCGCTCTTGTGACGTCACAAGCCCGCTCGGATCGAACCAAAATCTGGCAAAGAGTGGGTTGAAATGGAACGACTTTTAACAAGTGGAAGAGAGCGCTCTTTAATAACAACCTTCCTCCTCATGACTGTTTTGTAGTTTTTGTGTTTGTATTGAATGGAAGTACATATTTATTTACGTGCATGAGCTGAGCACTTGTTTATTTTTGTGTGGAGTGCTTGTGGTTAGCGAGAATGTACTTATTAGCATGACTGTGAACAAATCGGGTGCATCCCTTCGTGAGTTCAATGCCCAATTCTATTAGCAATGTTCTTCCAGGAACATAATTGATATCTAATAACAACAAGTTGCGAATTCAGAAATTCTCGGCCAGCAAACACACTTTGTGGCGACAGGAAAAATGAAGGAATGGGCTTTGGGGAAAATATGTAATACATAAAGATGAATAACTTCATTAATGTAGAGAATCCGGATGAACCGTTTTGTAACGATTGGAACACTGGTACTAGGTTTTTGTTATTCCGTCTTCTCCTTATTGATTTATGCTGCAATAATAGCCCACGTAGTCTTCTTATTTTCATATTTTTCGTCGGACGAGCTTGACTCTAGACTAGAGTTATCCATACATTTCAAAATGAGCCTAGTGGCTTCATCTGACCACTTCTCTGGATCTGTTGAGTAATCGACGATAATGATACCTACGAATAACAGATGATTGTTAAACCGCTTTCGTTCAACAAATCGTTGGCTTCATCCGCGAAGGAAATCAAAATACGAACTCAAATCAAAACTATGCTTATCACAATGAACCTTCCAAGAGGTTTACCGCTCCGTCGATTTTGACGGAGCAGTTGAAGTTGCTCTAGCTCTGATCCACGGAGGAGCGTAGGGATAAATGGAACGAATAAAAAGTCGCTCTGCTGAGGATCAATTGGCAAATGGAATCTTCAAACTCTTATCAGATCCGACCCGGAGCAGCCCCAGCTCTACTTTTTGTGCTAATGGAAAACGCTATGAGTCCAAACACGTGAGTCGAAGACCTAGCGACCTCGGCCACTCTGCTTGGCAAGTCTAGCCCTGGTCCGTTCCATTGTTTCATGAGTGCTACACTTTTGAAGAAAATCATCTGGTTTCATTCAATTTTCCAGAATAAGTCAATGAAATCACACGGTTTTCTAAACTAGTGTAGCACTAGCAAAACAATGGAACGGACCTACTATATCAGCCTAAGTAACATCCTAACACCAGATAGTTTTGCAACAGAAACGGCCTGTTCCGAAAATCAAGAACAAGGAATAGGCTCTATTTGTCTATGCCACAGACACTAAGGCTCCGTCCTGCGTGAGCGGGAATCACTCCGATTTCAGCGATTTTTGCGATGCGGGTGATTTAAGCGTGTTGATTGTTTACAGCGAGAACCGCTACATCATTGCTCATTTTGATTAGAGACTGAACTTGTTGATCTTCCCGTCCACTTCAAATTTTTTCAGAAAAGTGGAGTGGGTGTCTTTTTTAGCGTATCGCTCTAGCGAAAATCATAATTACATTTTAATTCAAATGTTTTTTTTTTTAAATTGAATGCGGGCAATGATTTAACGCGAGAGCAACGATAAAACTGTTATTTAGAGAATAGCCCCCTTCACTGCTGCTCTCTTTAATTATTTTTAGGGTGCACGATTGCACTTCAGGGGGTCAACCATGAGCTAGCGTAAAAATACCGTCAAAACGCGGTATCTATGGCGTTATAACATTATTTGTGATAGAGCGTCCTTAGTTACCGCTTGCGTTAATTTTTTAACGCTAGCTCATGGTTGACCCCCTGGGTGTTGTTTGGACAACAACATTCCTTAAAACTGATAGGGGCAATTATCCCGACTCATTCCTTTTAATTAGGATTTAAACCACACACACACACAGCACACACACACGCAGTAACGGTGTATGAGCCTACTGATGGCTTTGGCACCGGCGGGCTCGGCTAGGCCGGGTCCGTGCCCACGAAGAAAAAAAAACCTGATTGTATTAAAAATTGTGAACAGTTTGTTTTATTTTGCCTTTCGGTGGCTAAATTATTACGCTGATATGATATTTCCATTGTAACTGACTGAACTAGAGAACCTTTAAAACACAGGTACTGCAACACAGATTTCAGCGCCATATTTGGTCCCTCAGTCGTTAGGGTAAACAGAATATCATGAATGAAAAAATTGTCATCGTAACAGCGAAAAAACGCGGAACACGGTCGAATGGTCGAAATAAATAAAAATATCCTACTTGTCAATGAGATCAGGTGATAATTATAATCATTTGAGGGACCAAGTATGGCGCCGATTTTCGTGTTGCAGTACTCATGTTTTATAGTGCCTTAACTGGGGCCTTATTCCGAGTTGTCGGGAAAAACTCACACGAGGTGGTTGCTATGGCGAGATAATACTATTTCTGATGAAGCGTCCTTGGATACCGCTTGCGGGATTATTTCCCGACAACTCTAACTAGGGCCCCTGAACTGACTCTGATTAAGTGCCGGGTGATAGAACGCCCGAATTGGGCGTTCATTTCAAGGGCAGGCGCGTAGCCAAGGGGGGGGGGGTTCACCGGATCCGGACCCCCCCCCTCCCGAAATTTCAGATTTATCTCCCATGTTCTGATGGAGGCTTTTTATTTTCAATTTCTCCGCTTACGCATTGGAATAATATCGCACAATAATGATAATAGTAATGATAATAATAATAATAATATGTAGTTAAAAACTGAAAAGAGTAGGCATAGAGTGGAAATATTCCCCCCCCCCCCGCCGCACAGGACCAACATCGGACCCCCCCCCCCAGAAATCCTGGCTACGCGCCTGTTCAAGGGGTAGGGGAGAGTACGGTAAATTGAGTGACTAAATAATAATGTATACTCCTGGAAGATAATCGCTAGTATAATAATTATGAAACAAAATAATAATCATGGTATTACCTGTAACTAAAAGAATGTGTAAAAACTTGAGGTATTGGGGTGCCGAACTCGATGAGACGCGACCACTTCAAAGGTCGAGCTTCAACTGAGAACTGACAGTTCAGACAGTTGTCGACTGTTGAGACGTGAAGGTACTCGGTCTACTCGTTGCTGAACTCTGAAGAGAAACCCACGAAGCGTCAGTATACCAATCGCCTAACTTTATATATTACAAAGAAGGAAGAAGAAGAAGAAGAAGAAACCAACGGAAGAAACAAATTATCCCGTCCACATTTTGACAACGTCTTTAAGGGGGCATACAAGTACTACCCCTCGCCCAGTATCCCCTCACCGTTTTACGCGCGAAGTATTTGGAATATTTTATTTTTTATGGTCTCACATGAAACCTTATAGTCTTGAGACTTGCCCAGCAGAGCCCGAATTTCAATTTTGACTTTCCTCGAATTGTAAATTAACTTTATAAAATTACTAGTAATGTTAATGCTCTTCCACAAGTCTATTACTCACATTAAACTTTTAAATAAATCAAGGATGCTTTTTTAGCGAATTATTAATTTTTAAAACGCACCAATCGGGTTGCAACCTCCGTTGTTATCCTTCAGTTCACGAGTCAAACCACCGGTATGATTTTCTCCCCAATCTGCGAGATTCATGCAAGTTCCCCATTTGTTCAGTCAATAAATTTCACATCTCTGACACTTTACATATTTATATTATATAATATATCATTTATTTCGCGGGACACCTTTGAGTAAACGCACCTTAAAACACTTGGAATCAATGGAATTTTCTTTTCTTTTTGGGCTGAGTTTGCACCATTTCTCTTTTTTCCTCTTTCAGTAAACTGCTTTGATCGCGCTTAATTAATCGAACGAGAGAGCCAATCATACAGAAAAGTTGCCCAATTACACAATAAAGAGAGACGATGCTCAATAATACCGCCGCTAATACGTCCAATAAGTTAAGTTGGATGAAAGAAAGATGAACCGACGACGGTTGCAACACTCTTCCGTGCTTGAGAACGTATTCGATCCAATAGATCGACTCATTTAACAGATTCATTGGTCTGTCTTTAAGTAGACGCGACTGTTGCATCGCTTTTTCCTTGTACCTTTGGGAGAATGAGGAGGTGGTTAACTTAAGAATGATTATAACCGGTATTATGTACTAACAAGGAATTTGTTAGTAGCTCTTCAATCGACAAATAAATCGAAGTGTGGTCGACTGTAGAGACGTCGAGGGTAATACCAAAACCTGCCTTTTCAACGAGTTTCGCATTCCTGAACTGATCAGTGAAAAAAGGCAGTAGGAGCATCGGTACTCCATGATGAAGGGCTTCAAATGCACTCTGAAGGCCTCCGTGTGAAATGAAGAGTTTTACATTCTTGTGGGCTGAAATAATTCCAGTCAATTAGTTTGCTACATCAAAATGAAGCTACATCGTTCACCTAGAACGTCATTTTGGGGAAGCCATTTATTCACCATAATATTTTCTGGCATTTTAATGGATTCGTCGTCCAATTTACACAGAACTCTGTGACGCACAGAAAATAACGCTTTCATAAGTTGCTCCTTCACTCTTGAGACCATTTCTGAGTCTGTATTTATGACAGATCCCAGGCTAAATAGAATGAAGCCATCGGATGACTCATTCAAAAATAATTCTATATGCTGGCAAGAAAAGCGAATTGATGGATCCTCGTAATTTTCGTTTTGGATTAGAATCGTACCTTTGGTAATGGTTTTGTTGGTTGAATGTGAACCCCTCCAATTTCTTTCACGTGGGGAGCCTTAGGATAGCTGAATCCTAACGAGTGATGAGAGTTTACCAGTATTAAAGCGTTATCCGACAGCAATTGCCTCAGAGGTGGTCGCGATTGCCAGCCAGTGTAATTCAAGTGCCTATCAATTCGCGCCTCGATTCGATTCAAATGATAATATTTGAACGACGTTGTTACCGCCAATGTATAGGTGTTGTACAGTCTTTCGAAAAAGCTCATCTGATCCGTGTTTCGACTCATCCACGTAACCATATAGGCGGGATTGTCCGAAAGCCCAGCAAGCTCGTTGGCCCAAGAGTCATCTCCCATCCCTAGAATTGGAATACTGAGAGCTTTGAATTTCTGGGCCAAGACCGCTGACGTTTCTTGGTGTAACAATGATTCGTGAATGACTGCGTCGAATTTTTGATCGGAGGAATGCACCAGACGTTGGACAGCGTCTGATTTCAAGACGTCTTCAGCGAACTGACCCAATATCCGCTCCATGAATTTGATGAATAACACCGGAGAGGACAAATCAGCGATGGCCACCGAGTTCTGTCTTCCTGTCGAGCAAAGAACTTCGAAATTGCTTCCATATGCCTTGAAATCCATGTCTTACATGACCACTAATATTGAGACAATGTCTACTTCGGATGAGAAGGAAGTACATATTGACATTTTGAATAATTCGTGTACGATTTGAATAGACGCCTATTAAGTTATTTCGATTGTATTGTCTCAATTTTGATGATGACGTAATGTGAACAAAAGCGTTTTTTTACCTGCGTCCAATCGATTCATAGTGCAATTTATTTTAACGTAAATTACATTGGGTTGAGGGTTCGAATCGGGCATAGTTGTGTAGAAAACTATTTCATGGCCCCGTCGTGCCAGGCCATTAGCCACGGTAGAGACGACGTTATGTCGACTAATTGATGGAAACGGGAAAAATACGAGGATTCGAGCTCCGAAGCAAACTGTTGCCGTACTCAAAATAATTAACGTGGTTAAGACCCTTCTAGGGGAGCAAACATGGATTTAAAGAGATTAATTTTACTTGGGAAATTCTTTCTACGGACCGTAAACTTTTTTGAACCATACAGCCATGGTGTTTTTTAATGAATGCATTTCGGGCCCATTCCCGGTGCCCCTCATCATCATTGTCGCTTCACCTCTAAGGCCAAACACAATGGTTACAAATATTGTACATAAATATTGTACAAATTTATTGCGCAATAATTATTGTACGTGTACAGGCCCCTTAACGAGAAAGCTAAACACAATGGTGTTTGGCCTTATAGGTGAAGCGATATTGCTGATGAGGGGCACCTGGAATGGGCTCGAAATGCATTCATTAAAAAACACCACGGCTGTATGTTTCAAAAAAGTTTATAGTCTACAAGTTAAAACAACAGCAAAAAAAAAAATTTGAACATATTCTGAAATCTTTCTGCGGATAGTATAAATAGGCCAGTCAATATAAACATCAAACATCGCAAATATGCATGTAATTTTTTTTATTTTTGCATGTTGTTAGGGCCAATGAGAGTAGTTTATACTCAAGTTTGCAACCCTCAAAACCTTGTGCTCAACTCGTGGCACTCGAAAAACCAAGAAATTTCATCACTTTTTTCTCTTTTTTAAACAAAACTACCAGAAGAAAGCGCTTTTCGAGCATGACCACAGTATACATTGTTAAAGCCAATTAAATTTGCTACAATTAAAGCCCAGCCCGAGCATCCTGGGTCTCTTAGTTCAGGAAATACAACCAGTCAACAAAATACTTAATCTCGCCAAAAAGCGGGATTTATTGGTAGGGTAACTTTTCAAGACCCGTAGCACTCAAATACCGGTGATTCGTACTTGGTTAAAAAAAATGAGAGGGGAGGTTGTACGTCCAAAATGCAACAAAAAATTTCCTATGTCCTAAGGTCAGATTTCGATTCCTAGCCGAGATAATCAATTTGTTGTTTTTAGCACATCACGGGTTTCCGCAACAAAAACAGGTGTAACATAGGAAGTAAGCGTCCTAGGTTAAATCCAACGACACCATTGAAAAGAGCACCCTTTTTCTGTGTGAGTAAAGACATTTTGTCCAATGATAGTGAAAGATTCTTTGAGTAAACTGGGAAAATATCAGGATATTTTAAAAAATGTCAGTTTTTGACAACTGTTCAAAGCTAGACTACATTGGCCATGGTGCTCCCAGCGCCAGGCAAATTCCTCTAAAACTGAGTGAAGTAACTTAGTTTAACACTTCATGCTTATTTTACTCCTGTCCTTCGCAATGTTTCGAGAAAAATCCATTGTTATACCAAAAAAAGAGGCAATTAAGCCCATTTTGAGTGCCTACAAGAAGATCAAGAGCCATTCCTAAAACTTTTTTTTTCAGCTTAATTCACTTTTACTACGCTAATCTATGAGGAAAGACAAATAAAAGTGGAATAAGCTGAAAAAAACATTCTTGGAATAGCTTTCGTATCTTCTTTTAGGCACTTCAAATGGCCTTAATTGCCTCATTTTTTGGTATAACAATGGATTTTTATCAAAACATTGCGAAGGGCAGGAGTAAAATAAGCATGAAGTATTAAACTAAGTTACTTCACTCAGTTTTAGAGGACTTTGCCCGGCGCTGGGAGCACCATGGCCAATGTGTCTAGCTTTGAACAGTTGTCAAAAACTGACATTTTTTAAAATATCCTGATATTTTCCCAGTTTACTCAAAGAATCTTTCACTATCATTGGACAAAATGTCTTTACTCACACAGAAAAAAGGGTGCTCTTTTCAGTGGTGTCGTTGGATTTAACCTAGGACGCTTACTTCCTATGTTACACCTGTTTTTGTTGCGAAAACCCGTGATGTGCTAAAAACAACAAATTGATTATCTCGGCTAGGAAACGAAATCTGACCTTAGGACATAGGACACTTTTTGTTGCATTTTGGACGTACAACCTCCCCTCTCATTTTTTTTAACCAAGTACGAATCACCGGTATTTGAGTGCTACGGGTCTTGAAAAGTTACCCTACCAATAAAATCTCGCTTTTTGGCGAGATTAAGTATTTTGTTGACTGGTTGTATTTCCTGAACTAACAGACCCAAGATGCTCGGGCTGGGCTTTAATTGTAGCATATTTAGTAGGCTTTAACAATGTATACTGTGGTCATACTCGAAAAGCGCTTTCTTCTGGTAGTTTTGTTAAAAAAAATATAAAAAAGTGATGAAATTTCTTGGTTTTTCGAGTGCCACGAGTTGAGCACAAGGTTTTGAGGGTTGCAAACTTGAGCAATAACTGCTCTCATTGGTCCTAACAACACGCGAATAAAAAATTAATTACATGCATGTTTGCGATTTACCTAGTTTTTTTTGTCTATATTGACTGGTCTAAAAGACCAATCGTGCCGATGTCGTTTTTTAAATTTATAAATAGGGGAGCGCGGGGCATGTTGGCACCGATTTTCGTTTTTTATTTTTAGTTTTTTAGTGAACAGTGATTTCAAAAATCTGGAAAATGGGTTGGCTTCCTTCACATCTTGGCTATAAAACCCTGTTGGTTCCGATTTTTTTTATTAATTTCCAACTTGGGTATACATTTTTTTTCTCCCCATAGATCACCGGTGCCATCTTACCCCTTCAGTGGGGTAAGTTGGCACCGGCGAAGGGGTAAGTTGGCTTTCGTGTCAACTTCCTGTACCACCACCCATTAGGGGCAATTAGGTAGGGTTTATTTTATAATTTTATTAAAATAATGGTTTCAAGAGTAAAACCCGTGGAAAAAAAATGACAACGCCTCATGATAGTTGTAAAGACCAACACACCCGGTTACCTTTCAAATAATTCTGCTTTCAAATTGTCACTAAAAAACTGTTGCCACAAAATTGTAGCCTAAATATGGACACTGTAGATCCAAATATTGGAATGGCCTTAACGTTGGACAGGGAAGTTGCATAGACACCTACACATCTACCAACGGAGCTGTAGCCTCTAACATTAGGCACTTCTTCGGTCTTCTCTTCCTGCCATTTTTTTGCATACGATTCGGCCAGTAGCGTGCCAAGGTTCTCCATGGAATGCTGAACTGATGGGGCGCATCAGTCAAACTGATTTTATGGATGAGATGAACTTCCACAGAAACCTTCCTACCCCCCTTCCTAACTTCCTTATAATGTTATCATCGGGCATGATACCCTTATATCATTTTTTAGTGCATTTCATTCTGAAAATGCACTATTGGTCTCGTCGTGATGGTGGCAAACATGGGTCATGTCATGTTTTTTTCATGTTTCAGAACCTCTAGAACACGAATTCAGTGGTCTCCAGAATTCATATATATACATATATACAGGGTGTTTCAGGAGGAATGATCAGGACTTTAACCAGTGATAGTACTAACTAGGACAAACCAAAATCGTCATATGAACCCAGGGTCGCAAACGCTTCCCTTCTGAGTTACAGGTATTTTTGTCATTTTTTGGCCAAACGCTCTCTTTTCGTCAATAACCATTTTTAGCGTCGCAGCTATTCATAACAGAAGAAAACCGATGACGGTTATGGAAAGAGCACAAAATTTCCGTTCAAGAAATGCTGTTGCAACTAGCTGATGCCATGTTTTAGTACTTTCTTTTATTTGTTGAAAAACCCAAAAACCGTAAATTGTAATTTTACTGTTTCTTACAAAGAAGATTTTTCCACAAACTTCAATGGCAAAGTCACGGTTAAGTTATTGATAAAACATGCCAGTATTGTAAGCTACAAAACGACTTTTTAAATTTCACAATCGATGCATTTTTCGCTGAGATATTGCATCTAACGTTCAGAAACCCCTGATCAGGTAGTCAAATTGAGCCACATAGCACCTACCTAAAAAAAATTGGAAACAGTCATTTCCCGAGTCAATCCTTGAATGTGCGCACGGAAATAATTTCATGAAACTAATGCCTGGAGTTATTTTGTCAAATAATTACTACAAACCCCTCCCCACCCCACAAAAATAACCAAAATCACAGAAAAATGATTGAACAATGTGTATTGTGGACTATGGAATGAAGAAACTGGATGTAAACTGGGGAAGCCTACAACTTACTCGATGGATTGATTTTCGTATGTCTTTTGTCCCCCCCCCCCCTCCATCGTAAAAAGTACGAATTTACAACTGTTTTCAGGGGATTGACAATTGTTACTTTTCTATGAGATGATTATTATTGTTTCAAAAGACTTACTAAGAGACACAATACATGGTTTTTCGTGCAGTGGAAGTTGTAATCTGGATTTAGATTCCATCCAGTTACGCGTGTTGTTGATTCCATCCCTCGTGAATGTAGCTTCGTCAGTGAAAAGAATAGTTGGGACTAAATGGCGGTTAGCGCCGAGCCATCGACAAAATTGTAATCGGAGAACTTCGTCGCCATCGTGAAGGTTTTGCACTTTTCTCAGGTGATAAGGATGCATACCGTTAATGCGCAATGTCCGCCATACACGGGTATGGGGTATTCCGACTGCTCTTGATACTCTCCTAGTGGTTATGGAAAGATCCATTGTGACTAGACGTAGGATTTCATCTTCTTCGTTTTGTTCATGATTCTCCTGAAGGTTTCCTCTTTCGGAGGTGATCCGAGCGCTGTTCCTGTAGTACGAAAGGTGTCGAAAACTTGCCGAAAAACTCTAGGTGTGGGGATCGGTCGCTGTGGGAGTCGTCCACGATATTCGAGTTGAGCTCGAGCGGAATTCCCGTTGCAAAAGCCATAAATAAAAACTCTGTCCGCATACTCTGAATGGAAAAACAAATGCGGCATAATGAAATAGTTAAGTTTTTTAAGTACACGAACGAATCTAAATCCAGATTACAACTTCCACTTCACGAAAAACCATGTATTGTGTCTCTTAGTAAGTCCTTTGAAACAATAATAATCATCTCATAGAAAAGTAACAATTGTCAATCCCCTGAAGACAGTTGTAAATTCGTACTTTTTATGATGGGAGGGGGGGACAAAAGACATACGAAAATCAATCCATCGAGTAAGTTGTAGGCTTCCCCAGTTTACATCCAGTTTCTTCATTCCATAGTCCACAATACACATTATTCAATCATTTTTCTGTGATTTTGGTTACTTTTGTGGGGTGGGGAGGGGTTTGTAGTAATTATTTGACAAAATAACTCCAGACATTAGTTTCATGAAATTATTTCCGTGAGCACATTCAAGGATTGACTCGGGAAATGACTGTTTTCAATTTTTTTTAGGTAGGTGCTATGTGGCTCAATTTGACTACCTGATCAGGGATTTCTGAACGTTAGATGCAATATCTCAGCGAAAAATGCATCGATTGTGAAATTTAAAAAGTCGTTTTGTAGCTAACAATACTGGCATGTTTTATCAATGACTTAACCGTGACTTTGCCACTGAAGTTTGTGGGAAAATCTTCTTTGTAAGAAACAGTAAAATTACAATTTACGGTTTTTGGTTTTTTCAACAAATAAAAGAAAGTACTAAAACATGGCGTCAGCTAGTTGCAACAGCATTTCTTGAACGGAAATTTTGTGCTCTTTCCATAACCGTCATCGGTTTTCTTCTGTTACGAATAGCTGCGACGCTAAAAATGGTTATTGACGAAAAGAGAGCGTTTGTCAAAAAAACGACAAAAATACCTGTAACTCAGAAGGGAAGCGTTTGCGACCCTGGGTTCATATGACGATTTTGGTTTGTCCTAGTTAGTACTATCACTGGTTAAAGTCCTGATCATTCCTCCTGAAACACCCTGTATATCTTTATATACAGGGTGATTCAGGAGGATTGTGACAAACTTGCACAGGTGATAGTGCGTACCTGGACGCACAAAAAACGTCATAGGGACGCATAGCCGAAAATGCTTTGGTTACGAGATATGAGCATTTTCCTGTTGTTTCCCAGTTTCATCAGTTTTTACGGTAATTGCCGTGTTCACGGCTCACCGTTAGTGGTTAGACAAAAAATGACGGTGGATTCGGAAAGAGAACAAAATCCTGTTCCTGAAACCACCATGAAAATCAAAAAATGTCGCTTGGGCGTGGCTATTTCAGCCATGTGAAAAGTCAAAAAAGTAGTTTTTTCGAATACCTGATAAATTTCACATCAGTATCAATCAGCTGCTAGTGCACGCATCGACGGGCAAAGTTGTGGAAAACTACCCCGTTCTGTGTACTTTCGAACGGTGTCCTGATAGTTGAAGTTTGCAACCCTCCGACTTTAGCAATCAAGTTTACATGCAAAAAATGTAAACTTGCTTTGTTAAAACAAGCCGAATGGGTCAGTTTAAATGCCGTTTCCTTGGGGTATTGCGTTCCTACGAGCATTCTCCTCTCAATGCCTGAAGTAAAGATTCAATTGACAACGAGGTTTTCCATGTATGGAATGTGAGTTTAGGTGGTGGATGAACAGCGTTTGGGTGAAAATTATGGACTTCGACAACTCACCTTATCAGATTCAGCCGGTACCCTAATATCTCATTCACGTACACTCATATCTCTCATTCACGGAGTTCTTTGTCCATCGTTTGTCCCTCCAACTTGTATATGAGATCAATTTACAGTAACAACCTTAAGTTGAAATAACAACATAACGTCATTCAAATAAGTGTTCCAAAATTCCTCCCCCTTGTGGACACTCGGGCGCTCTTTTCTGTATATCTCTGGTGGTTCGACGAATTTCGGCATCTCGTTGTCTGATCGATTCAGCACAGGCCACAACTTTGTTGATCAGCTCCTCGCGTTTGCTTTCGTATACCATTGTCTTCATCCACCTTCAGAGACAGTAATCGAGGGACGTTAGGTCAGGAGTCCTCGCAGAACAGTTAATTGGTCCTCCTCGCCCACAATCTGCTGATTCTGATGAGATAGAACGGTCAAGTCCCCGTTCAAGTCCTAACGTAGCAGTTCATCAACGGCGTCTCTCATGGTGACCCTCGCGTAGTGAATTGAATTCTTACTTTTACTTCAGGCATTGAGGGGAGCATGCTTGGAGGAACACAATAGCCTAAGGAAAGGCCATTTAACCTGACCTATTCGGTTTGTTTTATAAAAGCAAGTTGCTTTTTTTTGCACTGGAACTTCATTGCTAAAGTCGGAGGGTTGCAAACTTCAACTATCAGGACACCGTTCGAAAGTACACAGAACGGGGTAGTTTTCCACAACTTTACCCGTCGATGCGCGCACTAGCAGCTGATTGATACTGATGTGAAATTTATCGGGTATTCGAAAAAACTACTATTCTCACTTTTCACATGGTTGAAATAGCGACGCGCAAGCGACATTTTTTGATTTTCATGGTGGTTTCAGGAACAGGATTTTGTCCTCTTTCAGAATCCACCGTCAGTTTTTGTCTAACCATCAACGGTGAGCCCTGAACACGACAATTACCGTAAAAAGTAATGCAACTAGAAAAAAACAGAAAAATGCTCACATCTCGTAACCAAAGCATTTTCGGCTATGCGTCTACATGACGTTTTTTGTGCGTCCAGGTACGCACTATCGCCTGTGTAAGTTTGTCACATTCCTCCTGAATCACCCTGTATATTTATAATATTATGGCCGTTTCCTTGTTAGCACGATAACTCTCGTAGAAGTTAATTTAGCGGAACGCGCTTTGGCACAAAAATCAGTAGTCATAAGACACCGGTCGGTATTGCATTTGGGCCAAATCGGTCAAGGTGGTGGGGGGGGGGATAGGGCTTGAAATGGTAAAAAAATCACCCAAAATCACCAGTTGATTCTAGAAGCATGATATTCGGTACGTATACTCCATGTTAGACTAGCCTTTGATTCCCATTTTAATTTTTTGAAAAAGTTAAGGGGGAGGGGGTGGTGCCCCCGGGGTGGAAGTAAGTGTGAGGCCTTGTTAGCACGATAACTCTCGTAGAAATTAATTTAGCGGAACACGCTTTGGCACAAAAATCAGTAGTCATGAGGCCCCGGTCGGTATTGCATTTGGGCCAAATCGGTCAAGGTGGAGGGGGGAAAATAGGGGTTAAAATGGTAAAAAAATCACTACAAATCACCAGTTGATTCCAGAAGCATTATATTCGGTATGATGATTCCATTTTTAAATAGCCTTTGATTCCCATCAAGTTCAGCTTAAACAAACCCGGCAGCAAACAGTACGAGGGAGGGTCAAACATAAACGAAACAAATCATGATCTCAACATTACTACTTCTGGGACGGCTTAGGGTATCCGTATACAAAATGAAATGCACTCTTTCCGACCGCCAGCTGCCGGAGCGAATTTTTTTTTTTTTTTCCGACCATTTTTAGTCCGAAAAGTAATGTAATGAAACTATTAAAAAGCGCAATAACGAAAAGAGAGAAGACAGGACTAGTCAGAGGGTAAGTTTCCACTAGTGCCAACGTGCCCCATTTTGATAGAGTCAACTTACCCCACTACTCCATTTTGAAAAAAGCGAAAATTCGCGGCTAAAATTGTGAAACGTCACTAATTCTCGTATTAAGTGTCGTGAAATTTATAATTAAATAACTTCAAAGTTCCGACAGCAGCCTGTCGGGAGAAGTGCATTTCATTCATGCGACAATCGATTCAAACCTCATAAGTTAGAACGATATCAATCAATTATGAATGACATTTAGGCCGTGGTATAGAAAGTCAAAATCATAAAATTGTGTTTCTTTTTACTGCAGGCTCCTTTTTTGGCACCTACTGAGGGGGAATAAAATGATGAAAATGAAAAATGAAACAGAGTCGGTTTGGTTGCCTATACGATATGGGAAGTCGGACTCTTGTTAGAGGAGTTATTTGCAATTAAAATCTTTATTCCGGCCTAAATTTCATTCTTAATTGATTGATATCGTTCTAACTTATGAGGTTTGAATCGATTGTCGCATGAATAAAATGCACTTCTCCCGACAGGCTGCTGTCGGAACAAAACTTTTTTCAGATTACGTTAATTTTCAGATCAGTTACATTAGGTTAAATGGTATGTCACAATTTCACCATTGCGGAGTGCCTGGGTTCGAATCCGAAACAATTTTTTTTTTTAATTTTTTTTTTTTGTTCCTCCCTTTTTGGCCCACCTCGGAATTTTTTACTCAAGATTTATTAGGCTGTAGGCAAATAAAATAAAAGAGACGGCTCAAAATACAATGTCAATGAAATTTTTTGGTAATTGGGTGGTCCAGTAAGGCGTAGCGTTAATTTAATAGCTCCCCTCCGCCGAGAACTCCCCTGCCATATCAACGGATTTGGTTCACTAGGGTCTCATACGAAAGCGCGTTCATTTTTCATTACTCGAGTCAATTTTGGGGGCAATTGCAGCAACAGCCGTGCGGTAGCGAATTTTCAACTAATTCAAACCCCTCTTTTACACCGTTCCCGTGGACCGATTCATCTGGATCACGAACTCGTCCGAGATATTCACGCTATTGATTTTTAGACCAAATTTGGTTGCCCTAAGTCAAAAATTGCGACCGTGATCGTGCTAACAAAAAAGGGCCATAAATATATAAATAGCAAATCGAACCGACCTCGGATTCGTGTTCTAGGGGTTCTGAAACGTGAAAAAAAAGTATCACAACCCATATGTGCGACCATCAGGGCGAGACCAATAGTGCATTTTTTGAATGAAATGCACTAAAAATGAGTCGACTAAAACTTGTGCAAACAGGAAAACGAAAAAACGGATCGTGGGCTATATACGTTAAGTCCTACTGATTCAAATGGGCCACTGAACTTGGCTCCATCACATTACTCAGGCTAACTAGAAAGAAAAAACAAGGATGAACAATTTTTACTCTCTAGGACAAAATACAGTTCTTCAAGCCTCTTGTCACCACCCGTACCCCAAACCAACGGAATTTCTTGTCGCAGATAGAGGACCCTCTGAAGGTTACGAACCTGTTCTCTCCTGCTCATTACCACCACAAGAGGAAGTTCTAGAACAGTGGTGCCTACTTACCCCTAGTGACAACATGCCCCGCGCTCCCCTACATAATTGGAGGCGAGCAGCGCCGCCAGCGTTGTGTCAATGGCAAGAAGATGAATTAATACAGTCCAGATCAAATGTAAACAAACCTCTTGATTACAAGGGAGCTTGAGTTCAGTTTTGTTATTTTAGTGCGTTTTTGCTTATTTATTTTTACTTTTTTTTTCGCGAAAATGCTGAGAAGTGACGAAATTTGTGAAGTGAGCGTTTGCACTCATAAATCTAGAAATTTCAAGGAGGCCGAAGAACTTATAGCGGCCGGTCTCGTTGTCCTCACAGGGAAATTGCCTTCAGATGGTGAAGGCGTTCATCCCGCGTGCATCGTTAGGAGCTCTTCGTCGCCTGACAAGACTTACCAGGCTGAAGGAGTTCTAGCGAGCCAGGTCAGTTGCTTGAGATTTACTAAAGTCAAGTGTAGTAATTGTAAGGCAGGTAGCTCAGGCTCTTGCAAGCACGTTGTTGCCTCCTTGGTGCCCGTCAACCGGTATGTTGTAGTTCTTGAATTTTTTTTGCTGTGTTTGAAGGGGAACATACATTTAAAATTTGTTTAAACACCCTGTTGTCTCACACGTTGTGTGGCTTGGTGAGTGTGAGAGAAAAAAGAGGATATCTGGTGCGTGTAGCACTGTCACGTAGCCGTAGCACTTCGGTCCATGATTTTCTTCTAATGTAGGAACTTTTTCCACTACTATTTCCGGGAAAGAATGAACCGGTACAGTTTTATAATTTTTCTTTGTTGCCGTAAGCCAAGAGCAGGCCAAGCCAGAGGCCGAAATTTCTTTGGTTTTGTCTGCTATGCTTGGCAACCCAGGGTATATACTTGTGTAGTACTTGTTGTAGAAGTAGGTGCCTTCAAGCAAAGAAAAAAATGTGAGAACTACCACATACCGGCTGACGGACATCAAGGAGGCAACAACGTGTTTGGAAGAGGCTGAGCTACATGACTCCTGCCTTACAATTAGTACACTTGACTTTAGTAACACTCAAACAATTGGCCTGGCTCGCTAGAACTCATTCAACCTGGTAAGTCTTGTCAGGCAATGAAGTGCTCCTAGCGATGCACGCGAGATGAATGCCTTCACCATCTGAAGGCAATTTCCCTGTGAGGACAACGAAACCAGCAGCTATAAGTTCTTCGGCCTCCATGAAATTTCTAGATTTATGGGTGCCATCGCACACTTCACAAATTTTGTCAATTCTCAGCATTTTCGCGAAGAAAAAGTAAAAATAAATAAGCAAAAACGCACTAAAATAACAAAACTGAACTCAAGCTCCCTTGTAATCAAGAGGTTTGTTTACATTTGATCTGGACTGTATTAATTCATCTTCTTGCCATTGGCACAGCGCTGGCGGCGCTGCTCGCCTCCAATAATATGGTTTATGATTTTTTTTATGATTAGAAATAATTATTTACTTGGCACGTATTCCCATACGTGTCGTGGACTATAAAGCGGCCCATAAGGGGTCCATAGACGTACAATATTATTTCACAAACTAGTTTGCGCAATGTTTTGCTTCCAGATGTTTACAGAATAAAAATCAGTTGTACATTATATTGTGCAACCCATCAATACAACCCACATACGTTCAATTTAATTGTACAACCCCTAGTTTGCGCAATATTTATTGTACGTGTATGGGCCCCTTAACGAGAAAGCAAAAACAAGTACAATCCAACAGGTCCAAACAAGTACAAATCATGTAAAGCCAAGAATATAAAACCCAATCATGAAGATCACCTTTTCATGTTGCTAGAATGTCAAAATAAAAGACGAAAGACTGGTTTAGTGCCAAACTTCAACAACAAATGGTGAATACTATTCACGTTTCACTTGTTCAGTAAATGGAAATTAATTAAGAAGTAATGTTTAATGAAGATGGCACACCGAGATAGCAACGCATTAGTGTTCAAATAATTTTATATGTATAACATCTATCAAGTGTTGCCCCATGAAAATCTTTATTACACTAAGATATGACTGAATCCATTTCCTTCTTCATACGGTTGTCCTTGTCCCCTATAAATTCCCCTCTTCTTCTACAATTCAAAAACTGTTTACAACCATTTTGCAGTCTTCTTTATTGATCGTATGCATTTCGGGCACAAACATAGTGCACTCAACCCAACACCTTGTGTTGTGTCATTTGCAGTGCAAGGAGTTAATTACTGAGGGGGGGGAAGACTGAAATATGGTTGTAATTAGTTCCTGAATTGGAGAAGGAGAGGAGATATTAATTACACTAATTTCGTCCTTGGGTAGGGACTAGATTATACAGTTTTATTGTTCCTGCCCCCATACCGGCCTAACCGTGCCCACTACACTACTTTAATGGTTACGCCGCCGCGCCCGACTGTCATTAGCGGGAAAAATGGATCTCCCCCTTCATCCAATGCTTTTGCTATCGTCGTGCGACTCACGTTTTGTGGGGTCGGGTCTAGATTGCAATTCGGTCTTTACAAAATCGATTCCCGTCCACAATACTGGAAATTTAGTTAAATTTGTCTCTAGTCAAAAAGGAGCGTTTCGCGTTGTCATTGGTTTCGGCCAGTTTTATCGATTCTCCGAGAACAGCCCGGCGAAGTCTACGTGCGTCAGGGCTGTTGCTGTCTTCACGATTGAGTGGGCATTGAATAGGCTTCAACCCGCACGACCTAACAGAGTTGAAAGAAGGGTGTCAGGGACTGATCTTTTCGCAATTTCTGCCTGCACAACAGGCTTGGGAAAAATTGACTTGGGGTTCAACGTGATGTTCGGATGGTAATCAAGTGACTGCGTAAGTGCTAAAAACGCTATCACTTCTTGACTACCAGAGAAGACTATGAATAAGCAGTTAGTGATGGATGGCTATGTGTATATCGTCTGAAACTCTGAACCAGGTGTGTGCCTTCTTCCCGTTCTGGCTTGAGGCCCTTTAGGACCCGATACCAGGATGAATCGGTTTGTGTTTGTGTGATCGGGAAGTGACCCGGCACGTGCAAGACCTGGCTATCCTTGTCTCTCTCCCCGTCAGCCATACTAGCCGGTCAAAGCTGGTACGTCACCGGTGTGGACCGCTTGGCGGTGTGGAGTTTTACAGGTAGTGAGTGAATTGAGACGAGGAGTGATACCCGTAGTGATGTTGGACAAGATTACTGGCGTAGAGTTCTGGAACCACAGAGTGAGGGGTTACAAGCGGTAGGTGACACTGAAGATACTGGAGACAGGGTGAATCGCGGCGGTTCATGTTGCTGGTCCCAGTGGTCCTCTAGCCGGAGTCCTGAGTATCAACGGCTGACGATTGCTGTCCAGGTACCATGTCAGGTCCTGTTCCTCGACGATTTTATAGCCAATGGCTATAAAATTCGCAATAAACACTAATTTTTCCGGCGAGGGAATTTGTGCAGCCTGACGCCATCCTTCGTTCCCAAGTGGCAACCAAAAACACAGCAATCCTACCTGATTCCGTCAACCGAAACGTTCGTTTTAGATACAGGTCACATTAAGACTTGATTGTCATCATTTTGCAACACAATTCGAGCAAATGAAAACTAATTAAAAAATAAAAAACCACAATCTGGAGCAATCAACCACGTTACTATTCACAATGGGGAACTTGCATGAATCTCAGATTGGGAAGAAAAGCATACCGGTGATTTGACCCGTGAACTGAAGGATAAGAACGGAAGTTGCAACCCGATTGGTGCGTTTTAAGATTTTTAAAAAATGGTTCAAAGTTCTTCAGGAGGGGATGGATGGTGCGACGGGAAATGACGTCAATCCTTACTTATGAAGCATTTGAGGGAACTCTAAAATTGTTTGTTTACAAATAACATGAAAAATTTCCTTCCAGTAAACGCGTCTAACCCCCTCTTCACCGCATCATCCATTTCAATAAATAAGTTTTGACGTAATCGAACCCCCACTCAAAATTTTTAAAAATTCTCTGAAAAAGCATCCTTTATTGATTTCAAAGTTTAATGTGAGCAATAGGCTTGTGGAAGAGCCCTCTTTAAGAAACACCAACTTTTGAAAAATGTGCAAGTTCCTCATTTGCATGGGAAACCTATGACACCGAAACCTTCATTCTCCCCGGGACTCCTTCACTTAAATCCGCCTGAGCGCGCTCCGGTCCACCTGCCCGCCCCGAATATTTTGGGGCTCCGGAGACTCAATGTCAACTTTTTCAGTGGAATAATCAGTTTAAAGGACACTGCGAAACTTTCTAAGAAATAGAATTATCAGTCATATAGGAGAAAACTGATAGTTTGACGGTTTTGAATTTCGAAATCGGCAGTGAAGGCTGTAAAATCGACATTTTCAAAGGTGAAATCGGTAGTTTGACAGTTTTGAACGTCACGAGGTTGACAGTTCGAAGGGTGAAATCGGCTGTTTCCGGAGCGAAATTGACAGATTATACGATGAAATTGACAGTTTCAAGAACGAAATTGACAGTTACGACCTACGAGGACAAAATTGACAATTTTTCGAAGAAATGTCAGTTTATAGGCGATTGACAGTGTCCAGGACAAAATTGATAGTTTGTAGGACAAAATGCTACAGGCTCAATGTCAACTTGTTCACTGGAATAATCGTTTCCGGACACTACGAAGAAATAAAATTGACGGTTCTGTAGGAGAGAATTGCTATTTTGACAGTTTTGAACGTCAAAATCGACAGTTTCAAGGGTGGAATCGGCTGTTTCCAGGACGAAATTAAAGGTTTATACGAGGAAATTGACAGTTTCCATTAGGACGAAATTGACTGTTTCTCGAATGAAATAGACCGTTTCCGGGAAAAATGTCATTGATAGTTTCCGGGACGAAATTGACAGTTTTGAACGACAACATTTACAGTTTTGAATGACGAAATTGACATTTCCCGCGTGAAATTGACAGTTTCAAGGACGAATTTGACAGTTCAATGGTAGAAATTTGCAGTTTTGGACGACGAAATTGACAGTTTCAAGGACGAATTTGACGTTTAGAAGACGAAATTTACGGGTTATGAGACAAAATTGACTGTCTTGATTGACGACATTGACATTTATAGAACGAAATTGACAGTTCCCAGTAGAGAGCTAAAGCTATGTCTCCACTTGTGCACTTTCGTCTTCCTCTTTCAATTCAATACGCCTTTTCAACTTTCGTTTCAACTTTCAACAACGCATGCCTTTAAGCAATGCACGCAATTTCTTATATCCTTCAAGCTCCTTGGGGCATGCAATGACGCATGAAACCGCCCCTCCTGAAAACGGTCTCTAGATCCGCACCTGCATCCAGCGTGTTTAATGCGTGGTTGGGGGGGGGGGGATCGAACGCCTGTATTTGACCGTTTGAGAGCCAGAATGAGTGGCTGGAAGGAAAAATTCCACGGTTCTTGATGAAAAAGTTGTGAAAATGAGCCGCATTCACGAATTTGGATTATGAATGATATAGAGCCAAACCTACGGAACTAATTTTGGGAAGAGCCAACTCTAGAAATTTGGTTTTTGAAAGAGCCAAAGCCTTGAAGTTTGTCTTGTGAAAGAGACAAATGCGCGATTGGTGTGATCCAGATCTTCAAGTGACAAGGAGGCGTAATGTTTAGTAGAAGTGCTCCAGATAATGAACTCGTTGACTTGCTGCTATTTTACTGGATCTATGCCTGGTAATTTCATTCACTTTCCCTTTCAGAGTAACTTGCTTTTAAGCTTAAAACCTACTTACTTACTCATTGCAAGTTGGCAAAGAGCCGAATTATATTGTTTACAAAATTGGTCCATTTTTGGGTATAAACCAGACGTAGTCTGCTCAATAACTTCAAAAGAGATGAATTGCGGTTTGCCAGTCAGACACATGTCTCCGAATTCGAATTAAGAAAAAAGAAGTCAAAATCCTAAAAAAAATCCCTCCCCCAAATACCTACCCCTGGCAATAGGTCATGGGGGGGGGGGGGAATTGGGCCTCAAGCATTACTTACAATTCAATATTTTAAATATTTCGTTTTATTCTTTCATTACGAATTTCTAAAAGTTCTACCCCCCCCCCCCCCGTACTACGTCTCACAACTTTAGCCTCCCGCCCACAACCGATCTCTGAGACCCCGTTCACAAGCTCTGCGCTATGCGTCTGTGAATTTATTCCTTCGAAAAATGAAGCATTAATTTTGATAGGTTGCAGACTCCACAGACGCATGGAATCCTATGGTTTGTGAACGGAGCTTCAAGACTACGGGACCGTTTGGTCGCAAGGTAAGACAATGGTCAGGGAATTCAATAAGCATTGTTTCAGGAGAATGTCCATTTTGATTGAGGGGAGTGGGTAAAGGTCCATATTTTGTCAATTCACTTTTTATGGTCAGAAAAGGTTGTATAACGAAAAGGTATTGATTTTTGACACCATTCATTCACAACAATCACACGAAATAAATACACTGTTTCAAAAGAAGAAGTGATGATTAAAACACTGGAAATTGTGCAAAAACGAGCTGAAGAGGGAGGACAAAATAACTATGTTTAATTCTCTTATTTACACACAAGCGTTTCCCCCAAACACTTCCTTTTAAACTGGTGGAAATTTGATGGAAATTAGAAATGAATTTTCAGGAAGCAAATGGAAATCAAATTGGTTCGAATAAAGGAGGGAGGAGGGGGAGTAACATTGGAAAGGAATAAAAACTGTCATTCCTTATTGTTCACGGCTTATGTCAACCTTGTATACTGCGTTGGTCGTTTCTCCGAGAAGAAATTTTTCAAAATGAACACTTGACCAATTCCTACGAAAAGAATACAGCACGACTCTATGAGTGACCACCAGAAGACTCTCTCATTCAAGTCTTCGGCTCGTTTACGCCCCTGGGCTTCGCGAAGCCTGTGATGCGTCTGATAGTCGGCCACAGACACTAGTTTTTTGTGAATATCTTCCGCAGACGTTTCCATCTAGACAATTAAGTTTATACAATGACACAAAATCGAGAAGATTAGAATATTCAAGTACCTGGGTCATAACGGTCGTTTGCCCCAGGCCAGGCAGAGGGGCTTCGTCGCCCACTTGAAGATCCATGTAGACTAGCTTGTGGGAAAACGTCGAGAACTCGTTCGAGAAACAGAACGCATATTCTCCATCCAAGGGAGCGGTGAAGGTGTTCGAGTCGAATTGAGATTTAATTTGATGATAGAGAATCTGCTGGTTAGGGGCTATTAACGTCACATCAACATCGTACGAGCCTCCTGTGACTACCTTCAAACAAAATTTAGGATATAACAAATAGCAATTTAACAGCACGTAATAGTATGACGTGGACTTTTTCCGACAGGCCGGCTAACCTCATTAATGACAGCCGCATCAATTCACAAATTGAGCAGTAAGAAAAATACTTACTTGATACTCTAAAGTACACGTCGTATTATGTTTAATGACTTCAAAAAAACAGTCTTTCGCGTTGTCTTTGAGCTCAAAAGTTAATTCAACCGACGATCCCAAGCTGCAGAGAGCTAACACGAAAACTATACACAAACCGACCATTTTGTACTTTTAAAATGTTTTAACCAAAATTTCTTAATATAAACAATAAAACGAAGGACTAAATATCACTAAAAGCCATTATTTCTCGGTTTCAACCACCGCAAATAAATTACATCCGAAATTCAACCAATGCCAGTTGTAGGGTAACCTGCTATCAACTTTATTATCGCTAAAGTGAAGGTTGACTTGGTGAAGCCCATGGCGATGGCGAGTTGAGAAAATTAATGACAGTGACGTCATCGTACGACAAAAAGGACGAGATTTAATCAAAGTCTATGACTTGGCAAAAAGAAACACACAAATGAGGCGCTCACCTTGATTTCGAAGCGTCACTAATACGGGGAAAAAATTCAATAAATCGTCAAACATTTTCTCCAAAGTTCAATTCGAAAGTCATCAAATTATATCACAGTTCAAAACGAGTTCTCTCATTAAATCCAAAAAAATCTTTAAAAGTTGTCTTTAAAAGGTCTTTAAAAGTTGATTCTAAACAAATCATCACTTCAAACTAATCGATGGCCTGTGGTAGGAGCTCTAGTTTTATAATATTCCTCGATTTTGTCAATTTTCTCGATGATTTCCCTCTCTTTGACGGATACTAAATCCACAAGAGCTTGGTATTTTTCCGGGAGCGAAGCTTGGCGAACTTGCTCGTACATTTTCTTGTACTTCAAGGCGATCTTTTTCAGCTTGTCGATTTTCGATCGAGCCTCATCCAGTTGAGACGTTGCTGTTTCCTTGGCCGTCTTGATCGACTCCAACTCAGCTACCCACTGCTGCAGAAGACAGTTCGCTTTGCGTTTGTAGTCGTCCGATTCTCGCTGCAGCGAGGCGAGTCGATCTTCAACTTCTTTAATTTCCCGCAACTGGAAAACAATGAATATAATTAACGAAATATTTGGGAATTTATGGATAAAGTTCGTTCGTTTATCAGACAGCCAAAATTAAAATTGTAACACACCTTATTTTCTCTGAGACTGATTTCTTTCTGAAGCTCCTCGACTTGAGTTCTTTCATGGTTTAAAAGCCCCTCGAACCTTTCTCGCTCCTTCTGGAGTTTCTCCGCGAAAAACTGAGCAGTTATTGTTTTCGTCTGTGACGTCGCTGCATCCATCTCTTTACGATGCTTATCCCACAGAGCCGTCTCAGCCTCTTCCAGGCGCTCTTGAAGACATTTCTGAAAATCCGACTTGAGTCGACAAATCTCTTCGGCTTGACTCAGCTCGAGTGCTTTGAGTCTGTCCACTTCAGCCTCCAGTTGATTCATAGCGTCCATTGGATTGACGAACGATGAATCTCCGACGGTGATGCAGCTAACCTCTTGAGTTACCGTACCGGTTTGTTTTTGAGCTAGTTGATCGGTTAGTGCGTCTATTTCTTGCGCCTGAAAACGACGATTGTAAGTGATGACGGAATACACCAATTAGAGATATATCGTGATATGAAACATTTTCGAAGGAAATTGGCAGTTTTTCATAAGCACTCCTATAACTTGAATTAAACTGACATTGAAATATTGGAAGTAATAAGTACTTTTTTTTTCTTTCTTTCTTTTTCAGACCCCAGAAGTGACCCTATTGGTAGGCTTGCCAGACCCTTGGCGATGACAAAAAACTTGAAAAACGAGGACACATTTTCTGAGAAAATACCTAAAAAGAGTCACCTTCCTTTTCTTCGCGGTCTCGGTTACATCGACAACAGGAATTTGCTGCTTTCACCCATTTAAACCAACATTTCGCGGATTTGCCACTTTGACAAATAACGTTCGCAGGGTTTATACCTTTCGACGCCCAAATTTTGTGGATTTGGCACTCACAGATCCCAATGTCGCAGGTTTTGCTCATTCAAAAATCCATTTTCGCCGGATTGCTCCTTAAAAGTCAATTTTGCGGGGGGTGACCAGTTCAAAAACCTAATTTCACGGGGATCAAAAAAACAATACCACGCGTAGGGGCCTTCATAAAAGAATTCCATTGGGCCGTTTCAAAATTGAAATTTCGCGGATTCGGCACTTACTGTGGATTTTACCACCACGGCTAAAGGCCCGTTCACAAGCTCTATGCTATGCGTCTGTGGAGTCTATGCAACCTATCAAAATGCTTCATTTTTCGAGGGAATGAATTTGTTCGGTTGCATGCACTACACAGACGCATAACATAGAGCTTGCGAACGTCTTAGGGTGCTTTCACACTTGAGATTCCGGTATCCGATTCCCGAATCGAGGATACTAAAAATACAATACGGCAAACGCTCTCATTCACACTTAAGATTCCGGTATCGGATACTGCAAGTATGCGATTCCGGAATCTAAGTGTGAAGCAGCGCTTTGACCGTAGTGTATTTTTAGTATCCTCGATACGGGAATCGGATACCGGAGTCTCAAGTGTGAAAACGGCCTCAAGGTTGGACTTGAAAAGAACCTTGTTTGCCAAGTTTGGGGAAAACAGGGTTGTTCAAGGTGACCTTGGGGTTTTTATTAATATTGCTAAACATGTGTGTTGTTGTGAACCTTGTTTACATAAAATGCAACGCATTTTCGTCAAGTCCCAATTCAAGTCCGACTTTTTTTCAATTATTATTATTTAACGACTTGATCGCCATAAACACTACATACAAGATGACAATGTCAACAAATGATAGTGATTAAAGCCGGATTCGCACATGCAGTACTTGCCAAGTAACGAGCAACACATTTTTGAAATTCTCAGCTGGTTGGTTTCCAGGCAATTGCTAGAAATAGATTGAATATTTTGCAAGTTACTTGACACCCTTACTGACTTACTGTTACTTGACTTCCTTTGGCTCCTTAAGCGATCTTGAAGGTTTGGCTGTATCAAATCAAATTTTGTGGATCTGGCTTGTTAGAAACCATTTTCGTTGGATGGCCTCCTTAATACATAATGAAATAATAATAATAATAATAATAATAATAATAATAATAATAAAAATAAAAATTAAAAAAAACTTCACGGATTTCACATTTTTAAAATTAATACTTCCATGGTGCTTGCTCATTTTACAGACCAAGGACCGTATTCCGAAGCCGTGTGAAAATGCCGCAAAAAACGGTTGCTATGGCGGGATAATGTTATTTCTTATTCGGCGTCCTTGGATCCCGCTTGCGGCATTTTTTCCCGACCGTTCAGAATAAGGCCGGGGCCCCTAGTTAGAGTTGTCAGGGAAAAATCCCGCAAGCGGTATCCAAGGACGCTACATCAGAATAATACTATCTCGCCATAGCAACCACCTCACGTGAGTTTTTCCCGACAACTCTAACTACAGCCCCAGAGGGTCAACCATGAGCTAGCGTTAATTTTTTAACGCTAGCTAACTTAGGTAGGTAACTAAGGACGCTCTATCACAAATAATGGTATAACGCCATTGATACCGCGTTTTGACGGTATTTTTACGCTAGTTCATGGTCGACCCCCAGGTCTGGGGCCTTATTCTGAACGGTCGGGAAAAAATGTCGCAAGCGGGATCCAAGGACGCCGAATAAGAAATAACATTATCCCCCCATAGCAACCGCTTTTTGCGGCATTTTCACACGGCTTCGGAATATGGCCCCTGGTTCCTTTCACTAACAGAAATTTCACAGGGTTGGCCCAGTAAAATCCGAATTCGCGGGGATTGGTTTACCTTACAAAAAACATTTTCGTCGGTTCGTTCCACACTACCAGTAATAGCCAATTTTGCACCGAAATTTCGGCCTAGTCCCCTTTTTGACCTCAGCCAGTGGGGGACGGCTGCCCCTTTCGGATTGGGAGAAGCTGAGAGCAGCTAAACTTATTAACGTGAAGATACTGGGTGATTGGCGCACATTTCGGTCACCATGAGCATATAGAGTTACCCCGAACAAAGAGCTCACGAGCCGCTGAGTAAGGCCTCGTGGTTCTCGCGTCGACTTCGGTGAGCCTGACGGCCACCCTCTGTTCACAAGCCCTCTGCTATGCGTCTGTGGAGCATATATAACCTATCAAAATGCTTCATTTGTCGAGGGAATGAATTTGTTTGGCTGCGTACACTCCACAGACGCATAACATAGAGCTAGTGAACGGGGCCTTTTGAATGAAAATGACGATTTTTATTCATAACTGATGGCCATATACTTGAAAAAATGCAAGCATAAGAGGTCATGCTCTTTTTTATTCATACTGCTTATTGTCTCTCACAAATTCCAGTTTCATAGATTTTTGCTCTTTCAAACCCAAATTCGCGAATTTAGGTGATTCAAATACCTAATTTCGTCTTTTTGGCTTTTTCGAACCCCAGTTTCGTGGATTTTAAATCTTTCAAAACCTGATTTCACGGATTTTGTTCCTTCAAATCTCAGTAATATCACCGGGATCCTTGGACCAGAAACGCCAAAGAGGTCAAGTGGGTGAACCTCCTTTTTGATGTCTCCTCTGAATTGCCTCGTTTTTGGCAATGGAGATGGTCTGCCACTGGTCCAATAATCGCTGTACTCCGTACCTAAAATAGTCGAACCTCGATTATTCCCGAAATTAACACGCTATTCAAGGCTAAACAAGGGGAGGGGGGTTGACTTTTTTAGCTAAACCCCGGGCGCTTGCTCACTAAAGTTACGCCACTGGAGCCTTTACATTGCTATCATAAATGGGTACGACTCCCAAACAACAATTCTAACGTCAAACTGATTAACGATTAGTCGTTGTTGATTGTTAGTACTCGTGCTTATGCTACGAGGGTTAGTAGGCAATAAATGCAAAAAAAGTAGCCGTAGGAGCCTACCTTCGACAGGAAGAAGACTGACAACGTAGGCTCCTACGGCTAAGATTTGTTGCATGCAGTAGTTGTTAACTTGATTTAGGCGTCCTTCTGTTAGTATTCCGTAGCTTTACGTTCTACTTTTTCGTGCCAGGCGTTCTCGGAAACAACTTTTACATCTAACCACCCTAAAAACCGAGAACATATCCTCGTAAACGAGAACGCCCAGCAACCCTACCTATTTGTAACCCCATTCCCTCGCTTAAATAGAATCACTGTTCAACAGGGTCTTTCATCGTTACCTTCATATCTACTCAATTTGCGTTAATGTTTCTTACTTACCCTTAATATAACACAAATAAAAACATCATAGGTACTCACCATTTTAGCAACTTCTTGTTTAAGCCTTCCATTGTCCACCTTGAGTTTTGAGACGCTCGCCTCAAATTCATCCTTCAACGTCCTCTCAAGATTAACGTAACGAGCTCGAGCGTCTGCCACTTGTGTCTTTAATTCCAGTAAATCCGCTTCACTGGGTCTAGGCTCTGATTTCAACCGTTCTATTTCCTCCTTTAGCTGCTTGAGGAAAACAACTTTAAACTACCATTCTAACACACAGAAACTCAAAGGAAATACCGTGAGGATGGTTGATGCGTCATCGGCACAATGGGCTTTGTTGTCATTCCTCTCAGTTGTAAGGGAGAGGATGTGATTTTCTAAAGACTTGACAGTGGATTGCAGTTTGTCGACTTCTTTTTTTAATTTTCCGCAATTCTCAATTAATTCCTCACTTTTACTCTTCTCGTCATTTAATTGCTTAATTAATTGCTCCTTACATGAATGGACTTCTAGATACAGTTGTTTGACTTCGTCATTTTCACTTAGCGTGGCGTCGAATTTTTGTCTGCAAATTAAATAGTAGTTGTTTTAAATTTCCTTCAAAACACTAAGGCGGAGGGGGAAAAGACTTACTTCCATTCTTTCTCTTTCTGTGACAACACTTGATGTGACTCATGGCGAGCCTCTGCCAACTGTTTCTCGAAAAACTTGGAAATTTCTTCGGCGTGTCGCTTTCCAGACTGTCGTTCATCATCCAGTTGGCTTTGAAGAAGCTCAACTTGCGCCTCTAAATCCTTTAATTTTTCACGAGCCGAGCTCAATTGCGTCTCATATGAGTCGAGCACCTCTCGAGCAGCATTCAATTGTTCGTTGTTTTCGTTTTTCGACGAGGACATGTCCGTCTTGTCTAGTTTCTCCAAAATTAGCATCATGTCAGCCTGTAAAATGTCAACGATTTTGAGTGAAGGAGATCACAGGGTAGCAGGTAGAGAGGAAGCGTACTTTCAATTGATCGGATTCAGTTAAATATGACTTTTCTTGTTCCCTCATTTTATTGATTTGAACTTCTTTGGAGAGCAATTGCTGCTGTAGTTTTTTTATTTCTTCGCGCTTCGCTAGCTGACCTGGAACAAATTTTGTTATTTAGTCGTGCCTATTCCATTTCTTAACGTAACAATTTTATTTCAAACCGATCAATGCACGATGAAGCTCATCCTTCAACTTTCCCACCAGGTCAGACGGAACTGAAGACATGTCGCGAAGTTTGTTCAACAAGCGTCGTCTCGAACTTCCACTGCTACTGCAAACAACAGCCGAATCTCGCTCGCCGTCATCCGAAGAGCCACTCGATGAAGACGCGAACAACCGCATTTTAGCCACCGACTCAAACTGTGTCAAGTCTCCACGCAGCGAATCGACCTCTTTCTGAAGCGACGTGATCGTCGCCTGCAATCGCTGTTTGTCCTCTTCGGACTGTTCCAACAGAGCTCGCACAGTTTCGTCTTGCTGAACAACTGAGTCGCACCGGTTGAGCAACGTAGCAACGTGTTTCTTTTCCAGTTCGTCAAGTTTTCTCTCCAGCAATTGATAAGCTTCGTCTTTTTTCAATATTTTCTCCAAAGCCAAGTCCAAATCTTTTTGTAACGCGTTCAGTTCCTTTTTATGTTTGGCGTTTAATGTTTCTATAACTTCATCGATTTGTTTATCCCGATTCAACCGTGCGTCACATCGTTCCATCAGTGTCATTTGTTGTTCTAATTGAATAATCTGCATTCGCGCCAAATCTAGCTCTCTTTTAGTCTAGAATGACCAACCAGAATCAATAGCACTCAAGAAGTTTAAGAGGTGCTCAAGATATTACCTCATTTCTAGCTTGTTCCGTTTCTTTCAATTCATTTCTCAATCTATCCACTTCTTTTTCAAGCTCAATAATTTTTTCTTTACTCTTCACTGAAAAAAAAAAAATACAAACGGGCATTCTTATGATTCCCTCTACAAATTTTCGAAGAGCCCTTGAGATAAATAAATAGCGAGCGATACCGGGAGAGAGTAACCTAGGAAACTTTCTTATGAGCGACATGTTTGATTCTCTCATTTCCAGTTGAGAGGTACCAATAATAGACTCATGCACTTCTCGAAACAATCAGGGTATTCACGTCAACATTCGTAACCAACGGAGTGGGTCAGTTTGGGCAAATGAATTAGCGGTTAACGAGCCTAGGGGGTTCCAAGGAATCCAAGTTTCAAGTTCAACGCGTCAGTTTTTGGATTGAAAATCTGGAACAGAAGGCTAGAACGACAGTTTCCCAGCGGAAGTGTCAGTTTTTGACATATAACGAATCTTCCTGAATACGTTCTGTTTTTTGTGGCCTCAAAACTTCATCACTATTTAAAAAAAAAAAAGAAAATTACGATCTTGCGAAAATATAGACGAGAAACTTTCAATTTCACGAAAAATAACCCAGAACTGGCTATTCCGCGAAAATAAAGACCAGAAACCAGCAATTTCGCGAATATTTTGACCCGAAACTTTCAATTTCGCCGATTTAGCTCAGAGTGATGTAATTTCGTGGCAATGTCTGCAAATCTTTGGGCGCAGTCCGGGCCGGTTTCATAGTTCCCACCCACTAAACAACGGCACAGAAATTTGCAATTTTTACAAAACTAATGTCCAGCAAGTTGCAATTTTGCAAAAATAAAGATCAGAAAGTTACAATTTCGAAAAAAAGTACCATGAATTAGCGCATTTTGAGCCTGAGAACTTCCGATTTTGCGGATATTTAGACGCAAAATGTTGAAATTTTTTGGCGGCGGATCCACCAGACTAGCCGGCCCTAACAGAACCCGACAAATACCGAATACGAAGACGAATACCCGCGGCAATACAACTTTCGGGTCTTGATTCCTTCAAATATGCATGTTTCGGGTCTTAGGCCCGTATTCAGAAACCAACCTTAACCTTTACATCTCCTTTAAGCGCTTCAAAACAGATGACATATTTTTATAAACCATCACATTTTTCAACTCCTTTATTTAAGGCTTTGTAAAGGTGGGTTTCTGAATACGGCCCTAAAGTTCAGTGAAAATGCCAGTGTCGGGGCAACATTTAGGAGGCAAGTTTGGCTGCGAAATCGAATGTTTCCAGGCACAATATCCATCTAATTGCAAGTTTACCATTGTTTTTTGCGGGCTCGGGCCCCTGCCGGAAATGAGGATTTGAGGCGTATTTTTGTCCATTTTCGCGGGTCATTGAGACGGAAATTAAAAACGGTGTCCGTTTTCGTTTAAAATGTGTACAATGTGGTTTTTTGGGTTGCTGAATTAAAAAATGACGAGCATTTAATTGTCGAAAAATTGTCAAAGGTAGTTTGGTTCGTAAAAAGACGAATTTTAGTGTAATTTACACCGCTAAATCAAAAACGACGGCTCGGCTCTGGGATTTTTTTTTTTTTTTTTTTTTTGCGGAAGTTTTTCGGAGTGAACTGGGATAATATCAAGATATTTTCAAAAATATCCGTTTTTGACAACCTTCAAAGCAAGACTACAATAGCAACGTTACTCCCAGCGCCTGGCAAAATCCTCCATGATACTTCACGCTTAGTTTAATCCTGTCCTTCGCATTTTTTTTAGAAAAATCCGTTGTTATAACAAAATATCTTCTTATAGGCGCTCAAAATGGGCTGACTTGCCTCACTTTTTGGTGTAACAATGATTTTTCTCAAAAAATTGCGAAGGGCAGGAGTAAACTAAGCATGAAGTATTAAATTGATAGCGTTTTCTATTTGCATACAATTTAGCTCTGGAGCCGAGCATTTTCACCCGTTTCCGCTGAATTATATCATATGAATTGAGAAGACGGGTGGAAATGCTCGGCTCCAGAGCTAAATTTTATGCAAATGGAAAACTCCATTAGTGCCTTCATTCAGTTTTAGAGGAATTTGCCAGGCGCTGGGAGTAACGCTGCTGTTGTAGTCTTGCTTTGAACGGTTGTCAAAAACGGATATTTTTGAAAATATCTTGATATTTTCCCGGTTTACTCCGAAAAGCTTCCGCTATCACTAAACATAACGTCCATAATCACACAGAAAAAAGTGTGTTCTTTTCAGGGGCGTCATTGGATTTAACCTAGGACGCTTATTTCCCTAGATACAGCTGTTTTTGTTGCGAAAACCCGTGCTATGATAACAAACGTGAAAAAAATCGATTATCTCTACTAAGAATGGAAATCGGACCCAGGGTCATAGAACATTTTTTGTTGCATTTTGGGTGTACAATCACCCCTCTCAACCAAGCACCAGTCACCTGTATGTGCAGAGGTGGGCAAAAATTGTATCATCAAAATGGCCTCCATCTTTGAAAGCAACCGCTTTGGCATGGCAGACGTTTATTTTCTCACTTAATGGACTGTAAGCCATGAGTTCCGATCTTCAAAACCTGTGACAAAAAACATGCACCTTTTCGGGGCTGGCTCCAGGACTAACAAGTCTCCTGGCAGAATATCACCGAAATTGAAAGTTTCGAGCCTTCGGGAGTTAATTTAAATGAAATTGCTAGTTTTGGGGCTTAGTTTGAGGAAAATTTCACAGTAGGCGGCGGATCCGACAGGCTAGCCGGCCTAAACCGAGCCCAGAGCCTGCAAATACCTGGGAAATTGGAACTTCCATGGCCGAATATTCGTAGCAATGCGACTTTCGGATCTTAGTTCCTGAAAAAATGCACGTTTCAGGTCTTAGTGAGATTTAAAGTTTCAGGGCCTTTAATTTTTCTTTAGTGGCCGAGCGCCCCAAGCTTGATGAGACATGTTAAAACCGTGCATTTTTAAAAAATGGCAACTTTGTTATAGATCCCCGCTGGTCAATCAAATCATATGTGTGACATCCAAGAATCCATCAATCATGGTCGGGAAAACTTGGATGACACACAAAAGGTGACCGTCACCGATTGGCTGGCCTCATGGCAGCTCTGCTCCGAACATGTTCCAAACACATTGCTAGAACAGACTAGTTTGCCACGAAATTCGACATTTCTGCCCGAATAGCCAGTTTTATGGCTTCTTCTGACCGGCAGAACGTTCCTTTGGGTCATTCCACACCACAGAAAATGGCTATTCCACACCACGGTAAAGGGCTGCCCACCCGTTGAACAAGGACTGGCTTCGCCCTTGCATCAATTTGAAGACATTTTAGTTCATACCTCTCATGAGCCAATTTTCAGAAAATCGCCAGAAACACGAACTTACCCAAAACTTCCTGATTGGAGTTGAGCGTCCCAAAAATTCCGTTCTTTTCCTTTTCGACAGTGTCTAGCCTACTTAAAATCTGCTTCTTTTTACTTTTTTCGGCTTCCAGTTCCGAAGTCAAACGTTCAATTTCATTGAGGCGAACTTCGTACAACACCTTCAGTTGGTTGAATCCGTTCAAGTCTGAAATGAAACGAGAATGGCCACAAATGCTACAAAGTCTGTTGGTTTAAAAACCAACCGGTTTCCTTGTAACGATCAAGTGTTGAGCCATTGTTGTAATTCGGTTGTCGGTCGTGGTGTTGAGAACAGTGATAGTCTGTGAATGATCTAAAATTAACACAAAGGTATTCGACATAAGGAGTCTCGATATAACCGTTGAATGAAGAGCTGCTTTCTCTGCGGTATGCAAAATTCTCCTGAACGTTTCTTTCGCGGAGAGGCTCTGGCTCTTCATAACTTGTATGTCTAGATCCATGACTCGATTGACTCACATATCCTAGAAGGGAGAACGTGGCTGAAACAAAATATGGCACAAAAAAGTACGCTAAAAATAGTGGCTTACTGTCATGACTGACGCCACTTGATACAGAAACATCGTCGTCATCCATTAAATCGTCGAATGCTCCGACAATTAAATTATTAAGCTATAAAACAATAAGACAAGCATTAGTATGAATCATACAACGGAAAATTAACGAAATACCTCGGCTTTTTTTTCGTTTTCTTCGGCCAGAAACTCGTCCTCTTCTTCACGTTGATTCGGGCCACGAATCATGCTCAACGCTTGACACTGGAACAGGCTTACACCAGGCCCTTCCATTATATCTCGCAGTTTTCTAATGAATTTTGATTAATTGTTTTAAAAAATAGAGAACACAACCGACTAATTCCAGCGGATCTCTCAAGTTTAAATTATCAACACGACACCTTGTTGGTTATCACCTTCTTCCCGCTTATATGCGGCGGTTACCTGAAGGTTGCGTCACTGGAAGTTCTTTTGCCAAATTCGAAAAAGTTACCAGCCCCTCCGAGAAACAGTTCTCTCCTAGTTGATTATTTAATTTCCTCGACTTTTTAACATATGAAACAACGTAACCACAAGCTTTTCACACATTTACATTGACATTTGTTGACAATGTTTCGTTATTTGTTAATGTTGATCTCCTCGAAAGTTTTTAACCATCACGTTTCAAGGAAATTCTGCGTTTAAATTGTCCTCGTTCTAACTGGATCTCAGCAAGGCCGCGAAAAGAATCGCAGTGACACGGTTGGCTAGACTGAACAGCTCACGTTTGAAAGGGTGCAGCAGCCCTGCGTGCCCATCCGAGTGTGTAGTTGGACTAGTCTTTGGAGAAAAATGGCTACTTCAGGTGGGTTTTAATAATTTTTCGCCTTAATTTTATTTTTATTATTTTATAAACAAGAAAACGGGTCAATTTGGTGTTCCCCATGTTATGCACGGGTCCCCGGATGTCTTGGTTCACTAAGTGCGGTGTTAATGAAATTTAAAGGGCCCCAAAAAGGAAATGAGAGAAAGGGCGATCTGAGGCCTCGTGCGTGTGTGCGTGCGCGTAGATTAAATGTCGAGTAAGAAAGGGCGGCGACGGGCAAGTTTTCCGATAATAACTATTCTGGAGGTCCAGCACACCTTAATTACAATCTAAAGTTCCATAAATGGTTGGCGTATGTAAGATTTAAATTTCCCCCATTGTCTTGACAGCCGCTGGCAAGCTCTACTGTGTCCATTGGACTAGACGCACAAGAGTTTTCGCGGTTCTGGGCTTTCTGGGTAGTGCAATGAAGAACACGATGTTACCTTATCAAGTGGGATATGTTGCATGAGTCCTTTCCATCAATTTACGATACACATTTTTACAGCCACGTGTTCCCTAATTTGGGCAGACTTCACCTACCAAAACCCAATTTTTCATTTTCACTTGAAAGCCCCGCGATTCGTACCATGCTGGCTTACTTTACATGTATCTACGTAGAATAAGAGGATAATTTGGGGCTTTTAATTCCTTCGACACCATAAAATCGCCCTTCCACCCGGCATATAGCTCTCCAGACCAACCGGCCTTTCGTGCTACAAGCCGGAGCCGTTAGCATTAACAACATAAACTCCTTCTTATACCGTCCACGCTTGTTTCAATTTTTAGGTAAGAAGAACAAGAAGAAAACATGGAAGAATGTTCCTGCCGAGTCTTTGGTTGACTTGGCCCCAGCGAGGAAAACTAACTGGGCAGATGAATCCGAAGATTTATACGGTAAGGACTGTTTCTCCTCATCCTGTACCTATGCCTAATGTTTTACTTCTGTGACAGAAAATACACGCGATATCAAGCCAGTAGCTTTGCCTACGGCTCCCCGATCGGCGCGAGCTACCGAAGTTGATGAAAGTAAAGTCCCTACAATGCCGCCTTTTACGGTTCACATTGGGAACATTCCTTATGAGAGTCAAGAAGACGAATTGGCTAGCTTATTCAGTCATTTAAAAGTAATAGGCCCCCCCCCCCCTACACATTTGTTGGTTACCTTAACTTACTGATCGTGTCATTATTATTTAGGTTAAAGGAGTTGCCCTTCTACCAAAAAAAGGGCATGGTCAGGTGGAATTTGAAGATAGGGCGAGTCTAATGGCAGCCTTAACTATGTCAGACCTGGTAATATCCACCACTTTTCGTGTCTTGTCTCATATTTTCAAGGTTTTTTTTTCTTCTTCTTCACAGAACCTTAGCGGAAGGAACCTCTTCATTGAAGTATCGTCGAGGAATGATCGCGGTGGATTCCGTGGTGATCGTCGTGGAGGGCGAGATGACCGTGGTCCTCGCGACATGGGTTCGGGAGGACCCGACAGAACGGCGGGTGATTGGCGGTCAGGCCCGCGATCGATTGAGCTTGAAGAGAGATCCAGTAAGTGACATAAATCATATACTTTAGGTTCTCAGAGTTTGCGAGTTACTTCATCGCGTCGTGGTTCTTTACCTGGCTGAAATTACCGAAGCGCATATGGAGTTCGTGTTATGGGTGATCAAGCCCTTGACATTTTATTATAAAAACTATAAAAGTTGAATTTTTCATCTCCCCAATGGTGATGTGTACTTGGTACACCCGCTTGCTGGTTTTAAGTGCCAGATTTATAAGGTTGGGTTAGGAGATTGTATTTGTAATTCTCCAAGCGACACATTTGAGCTCCGCCAAAGAAAATTGAGATACTCCTTTGGTTTCGTGAATGTGATTGTGATAACTGTGAAGCGTACGGGTTGAGGCCCTTCAAAAAACATATATTCCGCGGGTTGGCCTCTTTTGAAGTCCAAATTTTGCGGATTTGACACTTACGGAACCAATTTCACGATTTCAAAAAACTATTTTCATCCTTAGCTCCTTAAAAAACACAATGCCGTCTGTTTGGGCATCATGCTCATCGTGTAAGCCAATTTTGCGGATTTGGTTTCCTGAAAAAGCCAATTAAATGGAGTAACCTTATTTTGCGGGAATGACTCGTTCAATAATCCAATCTGTCGGGTTTGGAACCGTCAAAAATTCAATTCTGCGAGATCTCAGAGTTCAAATTTCGTGGATTTGACACTTGTTGAATCCAATTTCACGGATTTGGCCCATTCAAAAACCAATATTTTCGCCTTCGCGTCTAAAAACCCATTCTTTCGGTTTGGCTATTAGTCCAGTCAATAGGGGATTTGGCCGGGACATACGTATAGAAGTATTTTTTGTCAACGGGTCTGTATGTTTCTTGGGGTGCTGAATCCGAATCTGAACTTCGCCAACAAAAAGTCAGTCACCTACACGTCGAAAACAAAAAAACAAAACAAAAAAACTGGAAATTTTCTGACTTTTTCTATAATTATATCTCTGGAACTATACACTTTTCGATGATGGCGCTCCTTTGCATTTTTGAAATAGACTAAATTGTTGACAATTTAAGCCCTATGTAGCTCCGTACGACTAATAGTTCCTGAGATATGACCCGTCACAAATTGTCCATTTTCTGCCGCTGATGGAAAATTGGCTGGAGCCTGAAGCTGGGAAAACTGACAAATGTTTGGTGCAATCTCTATCAAACACACCTCCTTCATTTCCTTAAAAAAAATGAAAAATAAAATAAAATAAAATAATCCTGAAGATTCCACGTCGGGAGTTGGCACTGCACGAACTTGAATTTGGATTTGAGGGCCATTTTGTTCGATTTGCTGAAATATCTCTGAAACCATCGGTGTAGACTAATCGTTCTTTTAGGCTTAGTTTGAAGACCACAAAAAAGCCGCGTTTTTCTTCGATCGCATGTTATAGCGGAAGCCACGTGAGCAACTATGCAAAATTTAATAGGTATACCTAACTTTTTCTATGACGAACCGGTTTTATCGAAATCAAGGATGCATATAAAAATGGTAGAGGGGGATTATAAACGCACTCATCTGAAGAACGTTTAGCCAAACTGAGCACCTTGCATTACGAACTTATCACACAAAATTTTCTATGGATTGTTTAGCGAAAATATAAAGAACACTATTTCACGCAACTTCCAACCTCCTTTGAGAGGGCTTGTGAAAATTGCTTCCGTTGGACGCGAGCGTTTCATAATAAAAACAAGTGTGCTCTTTTAGGATTTGTCACCAAAATTACCCTAAATACAGCTGGAAGGAGTAATTTTTCAGTCTTACTGAAAAATATGAGACTGTGTCAAAAAATAATGAATAAATTAGGTACTACCTATCCTACTAGATAGCTCAAAAGCGTCTGGGAGTCTTAAAATGATTCGCTTTGTCATGCACACGCACCCAGACTCTCACGACACTTCGGGCGAGAAACTGATTTCCCGCGCATTTGTCAATTTTTTAGGGTTCGTATCTCAGGAACTATTGGTCGTACGGACATGTAATTAGGCTTCAATTGTCACAAATGTAATCTACTTTAAGAATGCTAAGGAGCGTCATCATTGAAAAGTCCATTGTTCAGAAATTATGAGCGATTGAGTGCACTAAATCAAAAAATTTCTAGGTTTTGTGCGATTTTCGATGTGAAGCCGACCGATTTTTTGTTGACAAACTTCAGATTCGTATTCAGTTTCCCCAAAAACATATAAATCCGTTGAGAAAAAAACTTCTATACGTTTGTCCTGAAACAGACTTTTCAGATCCCCAATTGACTGAACTAAATTTCAAGTGAAAAATCCTGAACTAGATCTTGGTCTTTGCTATCGACGACGATTTCTGTTCTCACATGGACAAGTACAGCCACAGTAACGGTTCAACAGGTTAGAGATTTATTCCAGGGGCGTATTCTCTGGTATAGCGGGTTGAGCGCCGCTATACCAACGATTTTGAAGAATTTTAATTTTTATTTCATAGTCGGAGAATTCTGTTTTATCCTTCATAAAATGTTTAAATAAGAACGGTTTTTTGAATTTTTTTCGTTTTTGAGCTGAAATTGCCTGTAGAAATGATATTTTACTATTTCTACTCTCAACTTAGCTACATGTACCCCAATGATGGGCATGAGCCTGTGGCGGGCGGGGAACTGTTTGTTGTAGCGTGAGTGAGGGGGTTGAGCGCAGGGGAATTGCCAGTTTTTCAGATGGTCTGGAGGGTCGAGGGGATGAAGGATGTGAAGGTCGGGGAGGCGCGTTGGTTTATGAGAAAGGATAGCGCTGGATTTCTGCGGTCAACTTGAACTTCCCTTGCCTTCCGTTGGGCTATTCCCTTCACAGCTTCGCTCCAAACCACGTGATCCCCGTTACCTTCCCGTTTGTCAGTTTATCCTTCTGATTCAGCCGGCCTGTAGTTTACACCAGTATAAATAAATTAATATTTTTGTATTTAAAACTATTTTTGTGTTCGTGTCATCTATTTTTAAAGGCAATGGAGTGCCATTGTGTCACTTTTTGTATTTATCGCAAAAGTTTTTTCACGCATACTTTCGAAGAAAATGGGTAGTTGAGTCCAGCGGTCGTTCCGAATCTGAGCTTCCGACTCTGACTACATCCGTGAAAGAGCGAAACCGTGAGTACACCAGGCATTTTAAAAGGGAAAATTACGACCGTTACAAATGGTTGTCAAGGTGCCGTTCCAAGGGGGAACTATTTTGTTTTCCGTGCCTCCTTTTCGCCGTCTTTCCCGTCCCTTGGGTTTTTAAATTCACTAGCCCTCACCCTCACTCACTCTGCCCAAAACCACCAAAATTTTGTCAGGCCCACGTTAAGACGTCATTTGACCTCTTCCAATTCGGCAAAACGTCCAGAATAAATCTGTTGCTGGACCAACAAAAAGCCCACTCGATTTCATTACATAATGAAAACTTTAAAAAAATAGGGAAGTGATCGTTCGGCTCATTGCCGCTATAATATGCTACTTGGCCAAACAGGAACAGGAAGCTTAGTTTGAAGACCACAAAAAAGCCGCGTTTTTCTTCGATCGCATGTTATAGCGGAAGCCACGTGAGCAACTATGCAAAATTTAATAGGTATACCTAACTTTTTCTATGACGAACCGGTTTTATCGAAATCAAGGATGCATATAAAAATGGTAGAGGGGGATTATAAACGCACTCATCTGAAGAACGTTTAGCCAAACTGAGCACCTTGCATTACGAACTTATCACACAAAATTTTCTATGGATTGTTTAGCGAAAATATAAAGAACACTATTTCACGCAACTTCCAACCTCCTTTGAGAGGGCTTGTGAAAATTGCTTCCGTTGGACGCGAGCGTTTCATAATAAAAACAAGTGTGCTCTTTTAGGATTTGTCACCAAAATTACCCTAAATACAGCTGGAAGGAGTAATTTTTCAGTCGTACTGAAAAATATGAGACTGTGTCAAAAAATAATGAATAAATTAGGTACTACCTATCCTACTAGATAGCTCAAAAGCGTCTGGGAGTCTTAAAATGATTCGCTTTGTCATGCACACGCACCCAGACTCTCACGACACTTCGGGCGAGAAACTGAATTTCCCGCGCATTTGTCAATTTTTTAGGGTTCGTATCTCAGGAACTATTGGTCGTACGGACATGTAATTAGGCTTCAATTGTCACAAATGTAATCTACTTTAAGAATGCTAAGGAGCGTCATCATTGAAAAGTCCATTGTTCAGAAATTATGAGCGATTGAGTGCACTAAATCAAAAAATTTCTAGGTTTTGTGCGATTTTCGATGTGAAGCCGACCGATTTTTTGTTGGCAAACTTCAGATTCGTATTCAGTTTCCCCAAAAACATATAAATCCGTTGAGAAAAAAACTTCTATACGTTTGTCCTGAAACAGACTTTTCAAATCCCCAATTGACTGAACTAAATTTCAAGTGAAAAATCCTGAACTAGATCTTGGTCTTTGCTATCGACGACGATTTCTGTTCTCACATGGACAAGTACAGCCACAGTAACGGTTCAACCGGTTAGAGATTTATTCTGAAACCCACCTTTAAGGCCCGTTCACAAGCTCTATGTTTTCGTTGTGTGGTGTCTATGCAACCTATCAAAATGCTTCATTTTTCGAGGGACTAAATTTGATTGGTTGCGTAGACTCCACACAACGCAAACATAGAGCTTGTGAACGGGCCTTTACAAAGCCTTAACTAAAGGAGTTGAAAAATGTGATGGTTTATAAAAATATGTCATCTGTTTTGTAGCACTTAAAGGACATGTAAAAGTTAAGGTTGGTTTCTGAATACGGCCCTTAGAAATAGAGACTTTTAGCAACACCTCCGCTAACGCTAACGCAAACGGTGAATCGGTCGTTGCTTGGTTACGAAACATCTGATTGGTTGAAATTTGAAAATAAAGTTTCCGGAGGATTTAACGGGAGAGTAGTGCTAAAACTCACTATTAGAGAGATTTTGCAACCAGTCCCGTAAACGCTAAAGTTAGTTTTTGTGTACGCGTTGCTAGGGTAGTAAACATTTCGTTGGTTGAAATGTGAATAGCGTTAACGTTAGCGTTAGCGGAGCTGTTTGCAAAATCTCTTTATTATCTTGGGTGTGCTCGTACAATCTTTATTTGACTGTACATAGTATTACATGATAAAAATACAAATGAATTGGGCGACGTAATTATTCATGATTTTGGATTCAATTGTAATAATTTTTGTCAGCTCTACCTACCTTTCTACCTTATTTTCTACCTTGAACTTCTTAAACTCTATTGCAGATAACTTCGACCGAGGTGGCTATGGAGGGAGAAGAGACGGCTTCGGTGGGGGAGGCGGAGGAGGTTTCGGGCGTTTCGACAACAGGGATGACCGCAACTTCGACCGAGAGCGATCTGACAGGTTCGGCGGTGGCAGAGACGACCGGGGTGGTCGAGACTTTGATCGGGATCGTGACAGGGGAGGTTTCAGTAGCTATAGGCGGAATGACGATGATAGGTAAGTAGGTTTGTGATTTATCACATTGGATTTATGTCCTTTATTTAATCACCCTGTCATTACTTATTTCTTTAGGGGTGGCAGTAGTGCTGGAGGTTGGAGAGACGGAGACAGAACAAGTTTCAGAGAGAGAGTTGGTTTCGACGGTGATAGAGGTGGATTCGATAGGGAAGGGGGAGGATTCGGTAGAGACAGGGGAGGATATGGCAGGGATAGAGGCGGATTCGATAGAGACCAAAATCGTGACAGAGAGCGTGATAATTACCGGGACCGAGGTAATTATAGGGATGGTGAACGCGATCGTGGTGGCATGAACCGACGAGTGGATGATTTACCTCCTGCTAGTAAAGGTGAACAATACTTGATAGATGAACGAACTGTGGAAATGACTTGTTTCGTATTTCTTTAGAACCCTCGAAAACGAGGCCAAAACTGACACTCCTTCCGAAAGGATCTACAGCTGTAGACCCTGTTCCTGGAGAAGAGGAAGGAAATAGGAAAGCGGGAAGTATTTTCGGCGGCGCTAAACCCGTAGACACAGCAGCTCGCGAACGAGAAGTTGAAAGCCGATTGACTCGAGGTGACGACATGTCTGAAGCACGAGGCACCCGTTCTGGACCAGGCAGTACCAGTGGGAGTTCGCAGAAAGATTTCGAAATCGAAAGGCGAATAGAACCGGCGCCGCCACCCAAAGAGAACGCCTGGTCTCGAAACAAACCAAGTGGAGCTATTGTGAGTGGTGAAAGGAAGCCGCGCAGTTTCTAATTTATTGACTTTTGACCATTATAATTATTGCTAATAGGTGAATAATGGACGAACGACGCCTGATGAAAATCAGTCGACGCCGGATGACAAAAGCGAAGGAAGCAAGGCATGGTCCAGAGGAGGCGGTGGCGGAGGGGAAAAAGGTCGTTCTGACGGGAAAAAATCTAACGAAGCCTCTAATTCTGGTGGCGGGCCAATAGCAGCTCGTGCAGGAGCTCCACCACTGGTTAAAAGTCCTGGTGGAAAGTCTGGGAATGAAAATTCGGACCGAGGGAGAAAAGACGATCGCCCACCCAGCAAACACAAGTAAACCCGATTTTATTGAAATTTTTCACAGGTTCATTATCCTATTCTCGACATTTCTGTTTCAGAGAAGCGAAAAAAGATTTTGATGACATTTCAAAAATGCCAAAAATGGCTGAAAATAAAGTACCTGTAAGTACTTTTCAACCTTTTCCTATTCAAAAATGACGTAATGCATTCATATTTTGATTACTTCAGCCTGTACGGGCTGAAAGTAGCTTGCAAAATCTTATGACAATCAACAATTTTACGATTTGCAACGTTTCGTCGATAAGATAAGCAGGGGCTTTTCCGCCAAATTGAGTTTTGCCTATTTAGATTAATTAATAGTACATATTTCCATCGTTCAATAGTCAAGGGTGTAGCCAAGAGGGGGGCCCAATGGTGGGCAGCAGCTGCCCACACTTTTAATCGGAAAGCGTCAATTTGCCTGTTCAGACTGGTTGATTAGCATTAAAGCCGAACATTTTGCCTTTAAATATTATAATCTTGAAGTTTTGCCCAAAAAAAGGAGTTTTCGTAGAAAAACTAGTAATTTTTCTCAAAGCCGCTTCTTGGCTAAAATGAAAATAAACGCTAATTCGTGGATACAATTGAGAGAAATCGTTCAATCGTTCATTCCCAGCTGAAACAGAAAAAAAAGCTTATAACGCCAATTCAAAAAACTCTTAGGCCTCTTTCGCACGATCAAGAAAATTCAACACCACACCACAGCTAGCGTACACAGATAAGATACGTCTTTCAGACGATCAACCCGACACTCTTCAACTTTTTGCGTACGCTAGCTGTGGTCTGGTGTTGATTTCTGTTGATCGTGTGAAAGAGGCCTTAATTCGCAGGCAACTTCGTGGCCGACGTAGAGAAAAAGCGCTAATTTATGATTGAAAGTGGAGGGAAATCGCTAACTCGCGGTTAAAATCAGGAAAAAGAAAAACGCAAACAAGTGAAAAAATCAACAATTTGCATTTAGAAGTCGCCAATTCAGGGATTAATTTTTCTTAAAACGCTGATTCACAACTAAAATTGAGAGCAAACTTTAATTCTACCTGCAACGGTAAAAGTGAGGGAAATATCCGCAGAATCACACCTGAGCTGAATATCTGCGAAATTGTAAATTTTGGATCATAATATCCTGCAAATTGGAAGAAGGTCTCAACGTTCGCGAACTTGAAAGTTTTGGGGATTGATTGTTAGTCCGTGGACCCAGGGCCAACTAACCGCGATAGCGGCTCAAGCCTGACCATTAACACTAGGAGTTCGGAAAATTTTCCTACCTAGAAGGACTCATGGGGATTCATTCATTGTTTTGAGGCGTAAACACTTAATTTTACTATAAAATTATATTGTCGTATTATGATGCAAAAGGAAAGCAAACAAACTTGAAATTTAGTATCAATTATGGCAGATTTTCTTATTTTTGAAGCATCTGTCGCACGTGTATTGCTGGCCGGTATCGCCACTCTACCTCGTGGTGTTGGAGCATTTTGACTAAGTATTGGCAATGTTTTCTCTTCTTTTTTGTTGAATTCGATGCTTGCTGTGCTCGAGCCGATGATTGTCGACTTTCTTCAAGTATTTTGTCCAATAAATTATTGTGATTGATGAGTCAGGAATAAGAAAACAACGCGTTGTGTCAAAATGACTCCTTACCGCCTTTCTAGGTGTGTCAAGCCCCCACTCAAAAAATAATCAGACTAAAAAATTGAAAAATTATTTTTCGGACTTCATTCAAGATTATATTTAAAGTCACGTGGGTGAAATAGTCTCCGATGATCAGCACAAAAGTTATTGATGAACAAAGAGAGAAATGAGTCAAAATGACTCATGCCGTCCTTCTAGTATTAATAGCCATGAAACTACATCACTCGTAGCTAAAAAAAATCTGCGGATTTGCCGGTTTCTGGTCTAAATATCGGTGAAATCGATAGTTAATAGTATTAATCAATGAATGAAGTTGCGTGGCTGAATGGCCGCAAAATTGAAAGTTTGGGCCTTGGGGTGTCAAGTCCAGCGAAATGTCACGTTAGGGCCTTAGTTCAAGAAAAATTGAAAGTTTGGGGGCTTTTTTGTGGCTCCAACAGAACCCAGAGCCTAGCGAATATCCAGGAAATTGGAAGTTCCATGGTCGAATATCCACCGCAATGCGACTTTCGGGTCATAAGACTTGCGAAAATGCATGTTTTGGGTCTTAATTTCAGTGAAAATGCAAGTTTTGGGTGCCTTTTTTTTGTAGTGGCCGAACACCCTAAGCTTGATGAAGCCCGTAACCCTTCCCCCAGCACTGTTATTATCCGACGCGTTTATTTTCGAGAAGAATGTACTGAAAGCTCAGAGGAATGCGAAAAGCTGCCCGCCCTATAGCTACGTCCATGGCTACAGTGACCGTTGGCATTCGTGCCTCAACGAACTAAGTGTACAGCACAACTTCACTGTCCCTCTCCAACACACAACTTCAAGCATTTTTGTGGAAAAGGATCATTCATTCTAAGAACCGTTCAAAGTTTGTAGTATCGGCCCAAAGATCCCAACACACCAAGTTTTGGCATTCAATGGATGGTGTTAGGTCAGTTCCATTGTTTCGCGAGTGCTATTATGAAGAAAATCATGGTTTCATTCAATTTTTGAAAATAAGTTGATGAGATCAAGAATGATGAGAATAAGAATAAGAAAATGAGGATGAGAATAAGAAAATTAGTTTTCTGGGATGGGATGTGTTTTTCTACACTAGTGCAGCACTAGTAATAAACAATGGAACGGGCCATGTTGTTACAAATGTCACTTAAGTGGAAATAATGGGGACTTCAGTTCATTCTAAAGCCCGGTTCACCTGTCATACACGCTTCCGGAAACATAAACATAACCGTCTTGCCGACGAAACTAACGAATAGTTGCTGAGTTTTGTAGTTTTTATTATTTGCTTGCAGCAGTCCATTAAGTAATCGAAAGATGAATAATTAGGATAGCAATAATTTGTTCTTATTTCAATGAATATATTTGTTCACAGAATTTCGCCGACTCAAATAAATTCAGCCAGTTAGGCGACTCGGAAGAGCCGACTGATTAGTTACTTTGGCGGAGAGACGTAATAAAGAAGAGAAGAACACGCGCGCGGCCACCCCCCTCCACCACACACCGTGTTGTGGGGGGTGTGCCGTCTCAATTTCTCCCCTCCTCCCTTCACCGGATGTTACAACTTTCTTGAATCCGTAATTCTTCACGCCATCACACCCGACGTCCGAATTCCCCGTCCTTGACTAAAAAGGAGAAGAAAAAATAAAAAATAAAAGTCGCTATCGCCCAAAACGCCGCCGCCGCCGCTGAGAACCAGAAAGATTAAAGAACCAGTGCCCACTTTATGCGCCCGTGAAATAGCCTCGAGTTACTCTGTTTCCTCTACTGTGTTATGTCTCTTACAAGTTTTTTTTTATCTTTTTCACTGTAAACTGAATTTAGAAAAAATACTTTTTGTATTATCAGTCAAAAAAAGAATACAAAAAATAAGTTTTTATAAAGGTTGCTTTTTTGCATTAGTTTCGTTTTGCGTGCGTACGCGTAGTCTAAAAGTAAGGAATGTAATATTCAAATATTTCTGGAAGACGTTACAAATTCACTTTGACAGTTCGTCTTTAAATTTTACGTTAAAGGTCAAGAATTGTTCTGATCCTTCTCTAAACTAGCATTGACGTGCCTCGTAGTAAATTTTGATGCCACCAGTTTTCGTAGCCTTGTTATGTTTCCTAATACACTTCGAAATGCTAAATTTCAAAAGAAGGAAAGGTACAATAATTTAACGATTGGAATTTTTTTCTTTAAAAAGGTGTTTTGTCGTTTAATATTCATGATAGCTCCACTAGTCAATTCTTCGTGTTGCCCTTTGGGAAACTATCGAAAAAAGAGAAAGCAATTGTGCGTTAGGGACGGAAATGAGGGGAGAATATATATATTTTTTTTTTTGGAAAAAAATAACGCAATCTGATGGTCCAATGATTGGAACTCATGAGTGGTTTAATTTAAGCGCGCGTTAAGACTGATTTGTTCACTACTAACCTCTTTACAAGCCCCTTCCCCTGAAGAAAAAAAAAACCCTGACTTTCGACGGGGTTGCACATTGTGATCTCTTGCATTAATAATTATTACTTTTTCGCTTTAGCGAAAATCAGCATGTTTTTTGACTGGGTGTGCTACGCTATCTGAATATTAAAATTGTATTATAAATAAAAAATTTGTGTTACGTTGACTTTTTTTAAGAATTAAATTTAAAAATTGTGTCTGCTATTTTCGTAGTTAGCATAGCCTAACTGGGAAGATTTTATAATCCATTTTTGTGATTATGCATATAAATAACATAAACATAATTATATAATAATTAGAGATTTACATTTGAGGAAATACTTGTTAAATACATGACGTTGTATAAATAAAAACAGGAGGTATATTAGCAAAAGTGTGCCGCTACTTGATACTTCGGCGCAATTTTGTACAGTTTGTCTCACATTTATAATTTGAATATAACCCAAAAAATCATGAAGACGAGTGTTGTTTTATCTGCTTCGTAATTCTTTTAGCTTCTGGGAAGGCCTAAAAATCGAAGGAGAAATCTCTGACCTTTGTAATCCCTTGGGTAGTTTCAGGATAAAACTCCGGGACTAATAGTTTTTTGACTGATTCTAATGGTCTCAGGTGTGCTGAATCCGAATTTCAACTTTGCCCAACGTTACGACCCGACGTTACAACGACGATGAATTTGATGCAATTTGTAAATTTACGTGTTTTTTTTTTCTGTTCGTCCAGTCAAATATTAGTTCCACGTGGACAAAAATCTCGTCCTTGATTTTTTTTTTTACTTTATTCTATGTTTTTTGGGGTGAGGAACACTAATCTGAAGAGATCAAATAAAATGTCCTCGTGCGTTTCGGGAAAATCGCGAAAAACTGCTAATTGTTGGGGGAGTTTCAGGACGGCCAGGAATTGGCCCCGATTTTTCTACGTCAGTTATTGGAATTTTTCAGTAACTCTTTTTTTAAAATTCATTTAAAGGCTAGTACTAGTGACGGACATAAAGTTTTTATTTATAAATTTTTTTTTGTTTTAATTAAATTTTCAATTTTTTAAAAATTATACTATAGTCCAGTAAACGAGTGTTCAAAAAGGTGGTCTAGAGGGAATGAGTGAAAGCAGAAAGTTTGACTCCAAAACCATGTTTGGACTAGTTTGGAGGTAAACATACTAAAAGTCCCCACCCCTAGGAGGTGAGTCCGAGTGGGGGGAGCACAAAGAAGGTACCATTTTTCGGATTTTCACTGATATCTCGAAAACAGAGCATCGTAGGCAAAACTTTTGTGATAACCAATTAAGGCTGACAAAAATATCAGAAACTTTTGTGATATGCATGTTTCACTAATTCCTAACCGTTCTCGAAATACATGCCCCGCAAAAGTAAAAATGTCCGAACAAAATATTTTTATTCCACGTTTTCCGTTGAACATTCTTCTATACCGTCTAAACCGTTTATTTTAGGAGGAAGCCTTCGGGATGGAAGTTTCAGAGGATTTAATAATCTTTGGACATTGTGAATACATAAACAAATTTATATTGAACAGGTCAAAAGTTATACGAGTTTTAAAAATGTTGGCCAATTTCAACTTTTTTGGTTGAACTATTGTGAAACTTCAAGAATGGTATACATTTTCTCAATAGGCAAGTTGAGTGGCAGGTATGGAAAGGAAAACACCTGTAGTGTGAATAAACACTGCTTTACCAGCTCAGGCATATGGGAAACAGGTGCTTTTTAAGCTGGTACGGTGCAAACAAGATGGATACCTCCCGCAACACCCATCGTCTCTAATGCTTCTTAAAGTCTGCGTCGATCATAAAACCTGGCATTTCATCCCCTCTACTAACCGAGGGAGTAACCCAGGAGCACAGTTTCCGGGTGTCCGGCCTCAAATTTCGTTTGGAAACGCATTGAGCCCTAAAACTGGGGATGGGATCAGAACAGCAACAACCACCTTGTTCCCATTCAAACTAAGCAACCAGCTCCACTGCACCGGTGTACTATACCCTCAATCTTATATTATTTCGTCGGTGTATTACCGACCGCAGCACTGGAAAATTTGGATGCAGGAAGGCATGGATGCCATGCTTCAACATCTGCGAAGCTGCTACGGGAGCTGCGTCAATAGGAGCCACTTGACAATCAGGAAAAGGGCCATGATGATGATGACACGGATACAGTTTTAGTGCTGTCGCCTCAAGAGACTAGTGACCTGGACGAACAACGGGCTTAAATCTTCCTCCCCTCATAAGTGGAGTGGTTTATTATTTGAGTTAATCTGATATGTTCAGACTTTTCATATACTTACCTACTAAATTTTTGTTCAGCGTGAGCAGAACATAAATATACGTACATGATACGGTGAAAGACCAACGGCTGGTAAATCTTAGCATTTAGCAGTGAATCCTAGCGTTCACCAGCGACGTTCGTTAAAGTTCAAATGATTCATGAAATTCGGACTTAGGCCCGGGCCGAACACATGAATGATGGCTTGAAGTTCTGTTCTCTAAGCTGAGCTTAGGAGCTTAAACTCCAATCAGAATTTTTGGTATTTTGAATACAAAATCGTTTAAACCCAACGCAACACTTAAACAGACATTGTCGAGACCTAACCCTCCTTATACCACTAGAAATACAAGAATGGTAAAATTCCGCAATTCCTGGAATATAGTAAGATCATTGGACTTTTACTAGACAGTTTTGGTACGTAATCTCCGTGCGGCGTTGGTCCACTGTTCGACTACGCAAGCCCTCGTCGTCATTGAAATCCCCCCTCCACCAATCAACTTTCCCACGGCTCATCACCCCTTGAAATGAACTGATAAAAGGCAGAGAAGTACATTGCGTGTATGAGGGGGGGGGGGCAGTACATGAAACTACACTGTACATGTTGATTGTCTACAGTTGAAGGCTTCAGGAGAGAAATGTCTATAGAAAATAATGGATTGGAAACAGTTCAACCAAAAAAGTTGAAATTGGCCAACATTTTTAAAACTCGTATAAATTTTGACCTGTTCAATATACATTTCTTTATGTATTCACAATTTCCAAAGATAATTAAATCCTCTAAAACTTCCTTCCCGAGGGCTTCCTCCTAGATAAACGGTTTAGACGATATAGAAGAATGTTCAACGGAAAACGTGGAATAAAAATATTTTTTTCGGACATTTTTACTTTTGCGGGGCACGTATTTCGAGAACGGTTAGGACTTAGGAATTAGTGAAACATGCATAATGACAAAAGTTTCTGATATTTTTGTCAGCCTTAATTGGTTATCACAAAAGTTTTGCCTACGATGCTCTGTTTTCGAGATATCAGTGAAAATCCGAAAAATGGTACCTTCTTTGTGCTCCCCCCACTCGGGCTCACCTCCTAGGGGTGGGGACTTTTAGTATGTTTACCTCCTAACTAGTCCAAACATAGTTCCGGAGTCAAAATTTCTGCTTTCGCTCATTCCTTCTAGAATCATTCGTTGACTGGACTACTAATCAAAAAAAACTTTCTGTCCGTCACTGCGGCACATTTTCTTGAATTAATATACGCAAACCCGGAATCGATTGGAAGCTCCAATTCGCTAAAATTTAAGGGCGAATCGCCACCTTAATTTATTTAAAAAACAGAACAATTTCTGACTAGGTAGTTCAAGCGGAATCCGCAAGAATGTCCTTTACGCTCGGTCGGTAATGAAGACGATGGAAAGAGCGTGGCCTAATCTGTTTTCTTTTCTCTCTTCTTCTTCTTCGCGTGTGTTTTTTTTTTTCAACAAGCCGGTATCCAGTAGTCCAGCACCCGCCGACTTTTTTGAAGATTATTGTATTCGCATTGCTTAGTTCAACGCTTCATCGGAGAGTCAATCGTGTCAATAAATATGTATATAAATCAGAGTTGGTTCATTCAATTCCTTTCTCAATATTATAGAATAAAGATAATAATTGTTCCCGATATAATTCATTTGTTGAACTTTTCGATCGCTACCATGTAGAATTTCCAATGGGCTTAGTGCAAAGTTGTATAGAAAACCAAGTTATTCAGCTCTCTAGTGATGAAGTTGAAACCAATCCGGGGTAGGGAAAATTTATCACGCTAGATAACACCTCCACATGTAGAAGCTATATCAATAAAAAGCTAAGCTTGCTGTTGCTAAGGTAACTTACAAGGGTTATTGTTTTGATATTTTTATTGTCACTTGTACTCATAAACGCCAGTGAAACCCAAAATTAGAGAGAATTTAGAGCATTTTGTACTGCAGGAACTTCAATTTCTTAACTGCCTCCGACTATACGCCAATATTATGCCGGATATTCAGCTTGAGAGGCCCAGCTAAAATAGTAATTAACGAAAACAGTAAGTTGCTGAGGACAACATTTGAAAATCAGTGACTAAAGTATCATTAACTATGGCAAAAATGTCGGTTTTTGACATGAGAAGAATACACCTGTAGTTCACGATTAAAGGAGTTTTCTTGGATGGATAATTGCCCTTCCTATACGCCCAATGTTCATTTCCCGTCCTGAGGTGAAATTGCTGATTTCCTCGAGGAGTTTGAAGTTAGCATTTTACTGCTAAATTGGTATATTCGACTACATTGACGTTCTACTGACGTATTATTAATTATGTATAAAGGAACACGATCTGTTAATTCCTGTGAAATTTCCAGAAGCCTGTGGAAGAGCTTACAATGAGAGTGAGAGTATAAATTCCACACTTTAAGTAATCAGAAGGTGACGAACGTTTCAGGATTTGTTATCGTCGATGAATGTCGGCTGTGGGTTACTCCATTATGCGTTCGCTGGAAAGCAACTGCCCACCCGTGTCCTCTCATGCTGCGCCCCTGGACGTTTGTGTGACGAACCTCCTCTCCAGTCAAATATCGTTCCGCATGTAAAATTTAAAACACCATAGCATTCATTTTTAAAACCGTTTCTTAATGCAATTCCTATCGCCCCAAGCTTGACTACGTCCTGAAATCAAAATTAATTCCGCGTCATTACTCGTCTACGTAAGAATGCCGATGTACTCGACTTTGGATAGAGAGAGCGAGAGCCTCAACTCAAGCAAATCGCAGCCACGGAAAACTCAAAGGATCTGCGTTTTAGGCAGCACCCCCCCCCCCCAACTAGGCACCAATTTTTCGTACGAAGTTTTCACCAATTTAGAAAAAAAGTTGTATTACCTAATTTTTTTTGCAGACCAGTTTCAATAATGCGTCCCATTTTCAATGCAGTTCAGTCCTATTTAGTATTTAATCAGTTTACAGCACCTACAAACGCGTACACGGCTTAGCTGAAAACATCTACTCCTTCACTACTAATACTCATCCCTCTAGCGGTATTCCTGGAGTTTTTTTTTACCGAGCAAACAAACCTCTTCGGACAAACGCCACCTAAACTCTTCAGGATCTGTTCTGTTCGGGTTTCGCTTGAAGGGATGAGTAGAAGGCGAAAAGTGAAGGAGAATAAATATGCATTCGGCTAAGCCGTGTACGCGTTTGTTGATTCTACATATAATCTCTTCGAGTACAACTAGATAAAATTGAAAATGGGATGCAACAAGAACAATAAAATCGCAATTAAACGGCTGGTTCTGATTTTTTAATATGTTGTTAGGACCAATACCAGTAGTCTAAATCCAAGTTTGCAGCTTCGAAAGACCTGTGCTACTTTCATAGCACTCGAAAAACCGCGGAATATTTGCACTTTTTCCAGTGGTTTTACTATATCTCCTAAACTATGCATTCTTCGTTAATAAACGCGAACTACAATTTTCAAGTATATTAAATTTGCTACAATTTGCGACATAGCCCAGCTCTGCGGGGCAGATATAGTAGCCAAGATACAGCTCTTCAAAATTAATAATTTATTGTTTTTTAAAGAGATTTTAAGTTTATAAAAAGTTGAAAATCTCCCTCTAAAACTTCATTTGGCGCTGTTAGCGTTCAATTTGTGATAGAACATTGCTCAGTGGTAAGTTTCACACAAAACAAAGCCAAAAATTCCATCATTTTGGCAAAACAAATTACCAATTTTGAAGCGCTGTATCTTGGCTACTATCTTATCTACAGATCTGGGCCAGGTCTCAAATTAAAGCAAATTCGATATACTTATTAAAAAAAAAAAAAAAAAAAAAAAAAAAAAAAAAGACATGTTTAAGATACAGCCGTTAAGAATTGGTATTTTTTTGAAACAAAAAAAGTGATATTGTTTTGAGTGAAACCAACCTCTGAGAAATTTTCTATTACAAATTCGAGGGCTCACAGTTCCGCACAAGGTTTTGGAGAAAGCGTTAGAAATTTCCAACTTGTTGCTTCCATATACTATTTATAAATGTTAAATCAATTCCATATATTTAGACTTGGGAACTCTTTTTGTGAAAACAAATTACCAATTTTGAAGAGCTGCATCTTGGCTAACGTCTGACCTACAGAGCTGGATCAGGTTTCAAATTGTAGCGTATTTAATATACCTACTTGAAAAACGTAGTTCACGTGTATTGTCGAAGAAAGCGTAGTTTAGGAAAGATAATAAAAGAAAAACGAGAAGAGTGCTAATATTCCGCGGTTTTTCGACTGCTACGAAAGTAGCACAGGTTTTTCGATGCTGCAAACTTGGATATACACTACTGGTACTGGTTCTAACAACAAACTAAAAATCATAACTAGCCGCTTAATTGTTATTTTAGCTATTTTTAGTGTTCTTTTTGACTGGCCTAAAATAATAATTAATTGACCCAGAATCCCTTGAATCGTATATCAATATTGTCCCATGAAGTAAAGAGTGTGGCCGCCTCTTTACACTTAAGAATCACACGGAAGCGACGGCTGAACGTTAGCATAGTATCTGGACCATCGGTGGCCTTTTCAAACTCACAGACCCAATCAACACAAGTCCACGGTCGACGGACCCCTCAGCTCATCCTGCCTTCAATGCCGTAATGATTTTGCGACTGAAATACTTTAATAATAATAAACTTGAAGAAATCATCATAAACCTAATTAATATTAATATAATTCTTCCAGTTTCAAATATTTATTGCCTCAATTCGTTGAAAAAAGAAAAATTGTAAAGTCAATCTCATTCGTTCTGAAGCTGTCAATTGGAAAACTACGAATCTCCGGTTGACGACCGCTGATCTTGATCATACATCCAAAATAGATACAGGAAAATAAATACAAAAAAGGCTCTACCAGTGGTGTTTGGCTTTAGAAGGTTTTAGAGTGGGATTTGCGAGCTGCACTAGTGGAAAAAAGTCTAGTAAAATTGATCAGAACAATACTGTCCGCATAAAATAAGAGAGAATAAAACATAATCTATAACCACAACCTGACACTTTTATTCACCAGACAGCCTGGAGCCCGCCCGTGAGGCAGAGCCTCGATCCGAACAGGCCTCTTCAGGCCTCACGGCCCTCCCGGTGGGTGAAATCGGCACTATCGTTTAAAAAATCAAAAATCTTATTTTCGGAGAAATTAAAGGAGGCTTGCAGCTACTCAGTAGGGTTATGGCGGAAACCGGCCGCATTGGCTTGCGGATAGCGTGGCCCGGACTCATAAACCACAGCCAGGTAAAATTGCACAACAAGCTGCCGACAAGAGCGATGCTTCTGGGAGTGCGAACGTTCAAGAAGTGGCTGAAGAACTTTTTAATGGTCAACGCGTAAAACGCGTTCACGTTCGAGTTCGATTAGGCAGTCTTTACTTATTGATTTAATAATCCTGTGACGAAGCTATACAACAATTGTTGGAACGTGCTAATAAATAATAATAATTATTATTATTATTATACACTTCTCACTGTTGATAGGTGACTTTTCTATCGACCAGCGGAACGGTGACGTACCGAGTTGCTGTAAAGAAATAAACGGGCACTTGATTATGATCAAGCTTTTGATCTATTTTGAAATCTTCTTAAAGACCTGATTGGCATAGATGAACAACACATAAGGTCAACAGCAAAGTAAATTAAAAAAGCAAGCGATATGAGTGCATACCTGGTCGATAATTCCAAATGAACGAATATAGCAACATAATAAGTGTCCTCCTACGTCGCAAATTAAAAACTAGATAGCCTTGGTCCACTAACGCCAAAGAACCAGATACACGGAATGCACAAAACAGGTCGGATGAGTGAAGGTTGGGTGTGTCGTGAAAGAGAGAAGGGGATCTGACCACAAGTGCTCAGTGTTTTTCTTACACATCGGATTAACCGCCGATGTGCCGAGTAATGTCATCCATCGCAATCACGCATCGCATTTTCACTTCATTCTAGCTGAAAAAGCAAGCCTTAGCCAAGGCATGTTTAGACTTGGCATCTACTTACCCAGTTCACTTTGAGTTAGGTGCCTGGGATCTTCAAGTTCGACGATTTCAGTACAACTGAAGAATCTTCGAACAATCGTATTCGATTTACCAGAGACTTATCCTTATAATTGGAGACAAAGATTTATTAGGCGATCAGGGTCCTATGGGACCTTATTACGGTGTGACTCACAGTTGTCGCTGTCATGCTACGGTTTTCTTGCACTTCTATACATTTTCTGGGGCAGTGGGGTCATGCGATTTGTCCCAGTCTTTTTCGTTGGGCTAGGAACCGGCTGTTTTAGGCAGGCATAAGTCACGCTCGTGCCTCGTATTAGGTACTTTGATAAAATTATCCAAAACTTCGTGAAGTATGACCGGTATAAATTCATGAGATGAGATTTGAAAAGGCTTTTTGATGACTTTTTGCGAATGTGACGTCTTCTCCTTGAGGAGGGCTACATGGCCTCTGCACCACTCATTCCAGATATGCGCCCTTATATTTCATAATATCCATATCCAATCATGGTATGGGACGACTAAAGGACGCAGTGTCAGGGGGAATAAGTTTCTGAGGAGAACGAGAAACCAGACATGCACAGCTGCTGCACTCCATACAGTGTGAAAGGCTGAAAGCGAAGAGAAAGAGAAAACGGAACATATAATTAAATCCCGCCACCCTTTCATGTTACTAACGACTCCGTCATGCGCAGAGAAAACGATTGCTACGAGACTTCGTGTGGTCACTTCCTTCAGCTTTTGTCCCCCTTTGTCATTATGTTCAAGTATGATGTTTCATCAAACCGTTATGAAGAATTATGGAGCCATCGGACAGAGCACAATTACGTTCGCCCTGCATTATATAGACTTGTGAGGCCTTTTGAGCCCAGTGGACAAAATAATTGTTGAGTCTCATCTCACCTCAGTACGACGATTAATTGCCAGAAAAAAGTTGAAGTAGGTGGTGACCGAAATGCCGGTAGCAGATATTGAACTGGATATAAAGCGTTTCTCACTGAATATGGCCACAGTTTAAGTCACGTGAAATTATTTTCAAGTTGCGTGGATTAGAAAATTAATTAAAATACATTTCACTTCGTCACCTCACAAAAAAAATTAACTCTGACTTGATAAATTGATAACAGACAACTGTAAACAACAAAAAAGCGGTTCGCATATGGATAATGATATAGCTCATAGTAATAGTGGTGCTATCTGTAGTGAGCAATTATCCCAACCCCAGATTGGTTACACGTTATCACCACGAGCTGAATGACTTGGTTTTCCATATGACTTTGGCTTAGTGCAAAGTTTAAAATGAGAGCGCTCTAGGTTTCAAACTGTGCGATTCTTGTTCCGACTTTCTCTTCACTTTTCATGGTATTCTAAGTGAAAATGCGTGAGTCGCTTTGTAATTTCCCGTTTTTTAACTGTAAAATTAATAAGATGGCCTCTCAAGATTTTTGCCAACTTTTTAGGTACATAAATTTTATGAAAAAAATATTTTGAAGTCACACATGTAGCTAGAAGAGACAAGAAAAAATTAATTCTTGGCCCATCGACGTCCTATGGTCGAACTGCGAACTTGAATTTTTATAATAATTATTAGTCCATTCATTTCCACCCTCAGGCCAATTTTGTAATTTTTCAGGGTTCGTATTTGATGTCATACTTCACTTCATTTCATTAAAATCATTTTAAAAAATGTAACAAATGCCAGCAAAAAAGCAATATGTTTTTCATAGCAATAATTCTATTTCATTCATTTGATTGAAGAAAATGAATAAAATAGAAACATTGCTTCGAAAAACATATTGCTTTTTTGTTAGAGAATAGGCACCCTGGGTTCCTTTTACACGAGTAAGTTTTTTGATCAAAAATATGTTCATTGAACATATACAGGGTGTTCATAAATTACCTCGACAGAGAAAGTATGGTGATAGTACACCTCATTTGTGATCGAAATTACTATTTGAGGTTTTTTGGAATTCCTCTTGGTTTTCGAGATATCGTCAATTTCATGTTTTTTTGGTGACCCTCTGTTTTTTTTCGATAAGTGACTATTACGACATCATCAACCCATGAGATATCCGAAGGAAACTCGTTATTCGCATTTCTGCCCAATTTTCATCAGCGATTTTCACCATTTCGTCAAAGGAAAATATTTTTTTGCGTTCATAGGGAAAACTTCCTTATGATGTTAGCTTTCCAATGACGTACAACATTTACCAGTTTTCACCATCTAGTGAAGAGGTAGAAGCAATAAACGAGCCCAAAACTGAAAAATAACCCGTAATGAGGACCCTTTGAATGAGGTATAACCAGCTCTAATTACTCGTTTCCGACGGATGAGACATACGGATTCAAGCGGTCAGCTAAATCTAACTCCAATTTACGTTGGTGAGTTGAAATTGGGTGGTGGTGAAGCTTAAAATATCGTTAGTGGATTGGGCTTCATGGACCAGAAAGGTGGTCACCTTGACCCCCCAACCCGCCATGGATTTTTCTGGGATTCTAGGGTTTCTCCTTGTTGTCGGATGCAAAAAATGGCCCTCCGCATAACTGCATTGGATGCACGTTGCACCTCCAGTCGTCGCCTCTAGATTTCCTCGCACGATTCTCGAAAACATATGATTCTCAAGCTCCTTTCTGGTCGCAACTGGTTGTTGGTAGACCAGTTTTAAATGACCTAATAAATAAAAATCCAAGGGTGGTTTATTGTCAGGACAATCCACTACTCGCCGATGTAAATCAGCGTAACTTAGCGGTGGTGGTGAAGCTAAAATATCGCTAGTGGATTTGGCTTCATGGACCAGTAAGGTGCTCACCGAGAAGTCCTGTCCCGACCCCCCACCACCCATGGATTTTTATTTACTAGGTCATCTAAAGCTGGTCTACCAACAACCAGTTGCGACCAGGGGCCGTATTACGAACCAGTGTGAAAATGCCGCAAGATGCGATTGCTAGGACGGGATAGTGTTATTTTTTATTCAGCGTCCTTGGACCCCGCTAGCGGCATTTTTTCCCGTGAGGCCCCAGAGAGGAGCTTGAGAATCGTACGTACTCGAGAATCGTGCGAGGAAATCCAGAGGCGACGACTGGAGGTGCAACGTGCATCCAATTCAGATGTGCGGAGGGCCAATTTTTGCATTCGCGGGTTGCGGGTTAGGTCCATGAAGCCCAATCCTCTAACGATATTTTAAGCTTCACCACCCCCAATTTCAACTCACCAAAGTAAATTAGCGATAGACTTAGCTGACCGCTTGAATCCGTATGTCTCATCCGTTGGAAACGAGTAATTAGAGCTGGTTATACCTCATTCAAAGGGTCCTCATTACGGGTTATTTTTCAGTTTTGGGCTCGTTTATTGCTTCTACCTCTTCACTAGATGGTGAAAACTGGTAAATGTTGTACGTCATTGGAAAGCTAACATCATAAGGAAGTTTTCCCTATGAACGCAAAAAAATATTTTCCTTTGACGAAATGGTGAAAATCGCTGATGAAAATTGGGCAGAAATGCGAATAACGAGTTTCCTTCGGATATCTCATGCCCTAGCGGCTAGGGCCTTGGTGTAATTTTATTGAGTTGAGGACCAATAATGAAGGACATTTTGTGCTCTTTTCAATGAGCTATTTACTTTTAGTCCAGCACCTGTTGATGATGTCGTAATAGTCACTTATCGAAAAAAAACAGAGGGTCACCAAAAAAACAAGAAATTGACGATTCGATCACAAATGAGATGTACTATCACCATACTTTCTCTGTCGAGGTAATTTATGAACACCCTGTATACAGATGTAAATTCAGTATATATATGTTTTATATTCCGAATTTTATATTCAGTCAAGCGATATTTACAATTAACGCACCCAAATTATCACAAAGAAAAAATTAAAGAAATACAAGAAGTACTACTGGCAAACAACTACCCGATTAAACTCATAAAAAAAGAAATACATGCATTTCTACACCGTTCAAACAATCAACTTCAGGTCACACCAGCTATTCAAAATTTCGATGAACAATCAAACACAAAATACGCAACAATCACACATACTGGTCCTTTAACCATTAAATTACAAAAAATCTTCAAACAATACAACAACTTGAAAATTTCTTACAAACCTTACAACACTAACAAACAATTTTTTTTCTAAACTAAAAGACAAAACGAATACGCTCCAAAAATCGGGAGTTGTGTATAAAGTAGACTGTCTAAATTGTAACCAAGCATATATTGGTGAAACAAAACAATACTTAAAAGAAAGACTAAAACAACATGACCGCAGCTTAACAGATAATACACCACTCACAGCACTGTCTCAACACGCCAAAGAACTTTCACATAAACTAGATCTAAACAACCCAAAAATTGTATAACAAGAAATCAACACACACAACAGAAAATTTCTAGAAATGGTAGAAATTAGAAAACACAACACGATGAACTACAAAAGAGACTTAGACAACTTATCCAAGATTTACACACCTATCATCACCTCAGATACACCTTAAAAACCTTCAAAATTGAAAAAATATAAAACCACATGTCATTACAAACAAAAGCCAAAAAAAGAAGCCTGAGGACGTCGAGGATCCCTCGACGAAACGTCGCTGACAACGAAAACGCCGGCAGGATCGGTCAAAAAAATTAAAAACCATATATACAGATGTAAATTCTGTAAATTTTTCTTAAAATGGCTGCTTTGATTAAAAAGCTTAGGCCCATATTCATAGACATTTTTTAAGGCCCGTTCACAAGCTCTATGTTTGTGTTGTGTGGTGTCTATGCAACCTATAAAAATGCTTTATTTTTCGAGGGATTAAATTTGTTTGGCTGCACAGACTCCACAGAACGTAAACATAGAGCTTGTGAACGGGCCTTTAAAGTTAAATTTCCTTAAGTGGGCGTCAAAACAGATGATTTAATACCAACAAAAACTGGATTGACTTTTACTTGGGAGAATTTTAACTCAAGTAGCGACTATGGATACGGGCCTTACTCGTCTAAAAGGGGTTTACATAATTAAGTTTTTTGATCAAAATAGGCATTTAAAAAAATAAAAAAAAATTTCGCTCCGGCAGCTGGCGGTCGGAAAGAGTGCATTTCATTTTGTATACGGATAGCCTAAGCCGTCCCAGAAGTAGTAATGTTGAGACCATGATTTGTTTCGTTTATGTTTGACCCTCCCTCGTACTGTTTGCTGCCGGGTTTGTTTAAGCTGAACTTAATGGGAATCAAAGGCTATTTCAAAATGGAATCATCATACCGAATATAATGCTTCTGGAATCAACTGGTGATTTGTAGTGATTTTGTTACCATTTCAACCCCTATTTTCCCCCCTCCACCTTGACCGATTTGGCCCAAATGCAATACCGACCGGGGCCTTATGACTACTGATTTTTGTGCCAAAGCGCGTTCCGCTAAATTAATTTCTACGAGAGTTATCGTGCTAACATGGCCTCACACTTACTTCCACCCGAGGACATCACCCCCTCCCCCTCGACTTTTTCAAAAAATTAAAATTGGAATCAAAGGCTAGTCTAACATGGAGTATACGTACCGAATATCATGCTTCTAGAATCAACTGGTGATTTTTGGTGATTTTTTTACCATTTCAAGCCCTATTTCGCCCCCCCCCCCACCATGACCGATTTGGCCCAAATGCAATGCCGACCGGGGTCTTATGACTACTGATTTTTTAGATAAAGCGCGTTCTGCTAAATTAATTTCTACGAGAGTTATCGTGCTAACAAGACCACACACTTACTTCCACCCCGGGGGCACCACCCCCTCCCCCTTGACTTTTTCAAAAAAATAAAATGGGAATCAAAGGCTAGTTTAACATGGAGTATACGTACCGAATATGATGCTTCTAGAATCAACTGGTGATTTTTAGTGATTTTTTGACGACTTCAAGCCCGATTTTCCCCCCCTCCACCTTGACCGATTTGGCCCAAATGCAATACCGACCGGTGTCTTATGACTACTGATTTTTGTGCCAAAGCGCGTTCCGCTAAATTAACTTCTACGAGAGTTATCGTGCTAACAAGGAAACGGCCATAATATTATACATATATTATAATAGTATATGAATCCTGGAGACCACTGAATTCGTGTTCTAGAGGTTCTGAAACGTGAAAAAAACATGACATGACCCATGTTTGCCACCATCACGACGAGACCAATAGTGCATTTTTACATTAATGAAATGCACTACTTGGAGGCACCTATTGCCAGAAGAGGGGCGAAATAACCACGGTTTCATTAATCAAGGGCCAGTTCAAAGAGCTGAATTGATAGTTACCGGTCAAAATTCCCGGTTTTGTGACCAAACAATTAGTCCAAGGTGCTAAGATTGCTCGTGTAATGTACAAAACCGGTGTAAACCGATTCTGGGAACTGGTTAATATTTTCTAGTATGAATATCACGCCACAAAATTTCCAGTTTTTTGGTCAAGAAACTGAATTTTACCTTTACCGATTTAAGGCCCACCGGGCGAGGCGAATTCTGGGACCCTTAGGGCTAATGTTCCTGGTTCTATTCTGTTCTATTCTGGTACATAGTACTTGAAGAACTAAGTGTCTAGGAAAAGTTTACAGTGGGATTTTCTGTGACAAATTGTGATTTTTGTAGGGAAACGTGTGCCTACGGAGCAAAATCATGAGGTACATGTTTAATTTTTGTGAGGCAAAATATCAAGTTTGAAAGACTAAATTTTCATCAGTCAACTAGTCAGTCCTTGGCTTATATACCTCTATATTTTGAGGCTAAGTTTGTTGGTTTTTGAATCGTCAATTTGTAATTTTTTCGCAATTTCTGATCGCATTGTGAGTTAGTGACGAAAAATGGGTCTCTGTATAGCGTATACAGCCATATCATCAGCCAAATGACCCATTATTGGTCGAGAAATCAAATTTTGGGGATTTGAAACTACGATTGCAATGCGGATCCTGTTTTTCTGAATAAAAGAAACTAGAATAGAGCGAATTTGGCCCGAATAGCTTGCCTCACCGTTGGGAAAAGCGGTTTGAATTCCGCTTGCAGGGACGATGCCAGTATAAGTCCAAAATGCTATATTCCGGACGTTTTACTTCAACGTTTCTATCCCAATTGAGCTCATTAATTGAATTAAAGTGATAAATGAGTCCAATCGTCTTTCTTTTAATGCCAAAAATTGGTTTTTATTCATCTCAGATCTCAGATTCTTTTCTCACAAACCCCTCAAGTCATGTAACCAGAAGTAGTACAGCATTTTTACTCGTGGAGCGCTCTTCCCTGTTTGTTTGCTTCTGATTCGGTGAACGAGTTGGAGGAGGTCCATGTCAGGGGCGTAGGTACGGGGGGGATATGGGGGATGGATCCCCCCCCCCAGAGCTGCAAGTGTATGAACGAAGGAGCATTAGTACCATAACGAAGAGCCCCAGAAAATCTCCAAAACTAAGCGTTTCACGTTGAAGTTTGGGTTAGCAGATTTTCTGGACTTAAAGCAACCCGAAAAGGTCCGAGTACCTCCAGCTTTTTCCTTGGACTTCAGACCCAACGCAGTAGTGTACCGTGGTACGGGGGTGGGGGGGTTCACTCCGGATTCTCTATCAGACAAAAATCGGTAATATTCGTGGCTATAGCTGCTAAAAAGCGCTGATTCGTGGTCTCGCGATGCAACTTCCAAACTAAAATTAAGAAAAATATCACTGATTCACGGTGCATGGAGGCCATTCTTCGAATAAACTGTGGAAATCAACGCAAAAGTGTTGTATTTGGGCAAACCCCGCGGTTAAAGTTGAGAAAACACGCTATAATATTGACAATTAAAAGGCGCTTTCAGGTTAAAATTGGACAAAACTGGCAAATTCACAACTGAAATGGCGTAAAATCTCCCATTCGCGTATGAGAAAGGGAATAGGATGCTGAATGGCCGCAAAATTAGCACAAAACGCTATTTCACAGCTGAAATTGGGAAAAATCGCTAATTTGCAATTTGCAGATATAAAATTGTGGAAAAACGTTAATTCGCAGAAACAAAATGAAGAAAATCACTAATTCGCGGCAAAAATTGAAAAAATCACCAATTTAGCGCAGCTAAAATTAAGAAAAAGTTTAATTTTCAGTTCAAATTGGGGAAAAGTGTTAATTCTCAGTTTAAAATGGAAAAAATTGCTAATTTGCAACTTAAATTGAGTCAAACGCCAATTCTTGGCAAAAATTGACAAAACTCGGTAGGTAATGCACGGGTTGGGAACGCTACCACGCTGCTAAAATTGAGAAACATCACTAATTCTCGAATTAAGTGTCGTGAAAAATTTAAAAATGATGATTTCTTGACAAAAATAGATGGATAGATGTAATTTTTTTGGTTTAAATAAAAAATACATTTATAAATTAAATTCGCACCTTCTGAAGGCATTTTTGTGGCTAAAATTCAGAAAAATGGCAAATTCATGCATGGCTAGAGCATAATGTTAAATAATACGCTAATTCACGGGCTAGAACTGAAAAGAAGCAATAATCTATACCTATAAAAGTTATATAGTTTTGCTAATGCGGTGGTAAAACGTGAGAAACCGCTAATTTGCGGGTAATATTTAGAAAATATCAGCCTGGTCAAAAATAAGAGAAAGGTTAATTTTAAGCCTGAAAATTGATAAAATTGCTAAATTGCGACTAAAAATTTTGGTGTTTGAGGAAAAAAGACTGCGTGATTGATGATTCAGGGATTGTGTGGAGGATCACACGATACTTCCATGTTCCCGTTTTTGGCGTTTATCAATGGCCGTATCAATTTTTTCAGTGCTCCGGCCCCTCCGATTTCATGCTTGTTAAAGGGTAACATGGGCGCTCGAGTTTTATTTCGCATTTTTCTACTAACGCGCCCAGCTTTTTCTACTGGGTTAGTTTTCAAGTGGGTAGTGCGATTTTAGTTCCTTTGACCGTTTTGGAACAACAATTTCGAAAGGCTGTAGCCCGTTCCATATTCATCGTGGAAAACTACTTTACATACAAAATTTGTTGGAAATTTATCGCTCAACAAGTTTTGTGAGTGAGGATTTTCTTCTAAAGTAACTCACTTTCGGGATATTTAGAAGAAACTAAAAGAAGTGCTAAAAAATTTCGGTTTTTGGGCTGCCAAAAAATTGTACGAACTTTGAGTTAGCAATTTTTTTTTTCGAACACTTCTGACCTACACATACAAGATGGCAAAAAAATGCCCGTAGGTTACATGGAAGTGAAAGGGGTTTGTTTTCGGCAACGTTGTACTCAATTCGCATGGAAATTGTACGAGAAATCCGAACAAAATAGTTAGAACACTCCAGAACCAATTGTTTCGAAGTTAATACCGAAAATATTATTCCGCTACGGGGAGAACATGCCTGGGAAATGATTTTCCTGCAAAACAAAGGTCATATTCACGTTTTTCATACCAACAAACCACTAGATTTTGATTAATGTGTAATTCTGTGGCAAATAATTTTTGACGTGGTCACGCCAAATCCTACTCCCCCCACAATTTCCGCTTAATCTCAGATTTTTTGGGTACAAATATTTGCAATTAAGATACAAAGGGGCTCACGCGGCCTTTTTTTCCAATTTCGACCGTCATTTTGTGCTACTGGTCCTTTTGCGCTAAAAACGACGATTTTGGCTACAAAAAAAGTTGAATTTTTTCGGCTATATTGTGGTCAATTCGCAAGGAAATTTCATGAGGAACCCGAAAAAAATATAAAAAAAATTCTGAAATCACTTCTTCTGAAGTTACATCCAAAAACGACATTTCGTTACAGGGAGAACATGTCCGATAAATGATTTTTTCTCAAAACAAAGGCCAGATTTGTGCTTCTCATACCAAGAAATGGCCCGGTTTTCATTTTCATGCAATTTATAAAAAAAAAAGCGACAAACCGACAGACCGACGGCATCGGCATGCCGAAAACCACTTTTTTCAACTTTTCTGAGGTTGTACATTATGAATGTGATGTCAGCTCGAACTCGATTTTCATCACGAACACCACACTTCCATTCCCGTAGGGAACATGGTAGTAAAATGGAAAAAATCGTCAATTTACAGCTAAAATAGCGCCAAACGCCAATTTGTGACTGAAATTGAGAAAATTCGCTTATTCACAGGTGTGAAACACTACGACGCGTCGCCGCTACAATTTAAAAAAAGCTCTAATTCGTGGTTGAAATTGAGAAAAATTCTAATTTGCGCCAAAAACTGAATATACGCCACTTTGCGGATTCTGAAGGCAACTTTTCAGGCTGAAATTGAAAAAACCGCTAATTAGCGAGTAAACTGAGAAAAATTGCTCATGCATTGCGTATGGTGAACCAAAAAAATCCGAATTCGTGAAAAGCCCCCCATTTTGCGGCTAATATTGTGGAAAACACTTAAGAAAAACGTTAATTTCCAGCTAAAACTGAGAAAAGTGCTAATCCCTTGGTAAAAAAGTTTTACAAAATCGGTAATATGCTGCTAAAATTGAGGAAAACGCCAAAACTCGTGGATAATTAAGAAACATCGCTCACGGGATAAAAACGATACTTTGTTGCTAAAGTTGAGAAAATGCGCTAATTCATGGCTATAGGAGGGGGTGGGGCAAAATCGCTAATCTGCGGCTGAAATTGAGAAAAACGATACACTCGGCCAAAATTGAGAAAAGCGCTAATTTGCGGGTAGAGTCCAAAAATCGCCCCTAACTGAGAGGTTGAGGCTATGATGAGGCCAGCAAGATGTCTAGATTCAAGAGTGTGCTTACTGGGTGGAATAATGACTAAAATATGAAATTACCCCCTCCCCTCACCCTTACAATATTTCAATCTGATCCCCCCCCCCCCAAGGACAAATTCCCACCTACTCCATTGGAAGTACATATTTTTCTCAATTTTAGCCACGACATTGCCTCCGAAAACCGTGTATGTGCGTTTTCTCAATTTTAACTGCGAAAGAGCGTTTTTTCTTTTTTCTCAATTCTACTAGCACATTTTAGCTGCGAATTGTCTCTTTTTCTCAATTTTATCCGCTAATTAGCTCATTTTCTTATTTTTAGCTGCGAATTAGTGCTTTTTATAAGCTCTTAGCCGCGAATTTTTTTTTTTTTTTTTTTTTGGCATTAGCCCGAATGCCAGAGCCACACATTAGTTTTATTGATCATTATACACCTTATAGTATAAAGATAAGTATATTAGATTATAATTTAAACCACGTGATCTACCTTAAGTAAAAATTGGTGTAGGTGTTTGTACACATATAAGTCTTTGGAAGCCAATAGGGTTATGTAGTTAAATGGGTTCAGCTCAAGTCTTTCTGAGGTAAATTTTTTGAGACTACGTGTTCCAGATCCCCTACCATATGACACGATTCGCATTGATCAGACGTCTGCTCATTGATTTTTTTAAGGTTTGCCGGACAAATTCCATGATTGGTCCTGAGACGACACACAGCTGAGTACAAGTTTTTGGACACCTTCTGGTTGTGGAACCAAGGGGGATCATTTATTGTTGGGTTGTGCCCTACGTAGAATTGGTCAGTTTCACTTGTATTGTACTGTGGTACCATGTTTGATATAATATTGACTTGCTTGGCCCAAAAAACTCAGTGTAGTTCATTTTCATTTCTAACTGATCTCCAGTAGAGCACGCTTGTTTCGCAAGACGGTCGGCCTGCTCGTTCCGGTAAATACCCCAGAAAAAAGTGATTTTCTTGTTTTTCTTACGAATTTGGCATACCATATCTAACGCTTGTAACATTAGTTCGGGGCTTCCGTAATATCATAGGGGATTATCCATTGCTTTTAGAATGCTCTTGCTATCGGTAATGATAACAAGATCATTATTCGTGTTAAGGCCGTTGAAATATTTCAAGGCCTCTCGCACCGCCACCATCTCGCAAGTGTAGCTCGATGTATTGTCCGGAAGTCTAAATTTGCTTCTTATGTTGTACGTTTGGTCATAGAACGAACATCCAGACCCATATTGTGACTTTGACCCGTCCGTGAAGATGTGATGAGTGTTGGCCATCAGCTTTAACTCTGACTCCACCACTGTTGACGGTGCTTCCTCAACTTCGGTACACGATTTCTTTGTGGTGAAACCGAAATATTTCATGAAAATTGGCACATAGCTATTTCTAACCAATTAAATTGTCACTATGGATTCACTTTTTGGGGAAAAAATTCTGAGGGGGGTTCCCCCCTCAACGAAAGCTTCGGTACACGTTTTCTTGGACAAAAATGCAATATAATTTTTTTTATTATTTTTTCGCGGATCTTTGAGATTGCAAAATTGTCACTATGGATTCACTTTTTTCAAATTTCAATTTTATTTTTAATTTTCATTTTTTAAAAATCGTAGCCTCGATAAAAATGTTTATTCTCACCGTAAATATTTGAGGAAATAGGTTGAGAATACAGTCAAAATTTTTTGAAACGTATTCATCAACACTTTCGTATTGTTTTAAGAACTTATTCCTAATTAATAGCAATTTTATTTTCGTTGAAATGAGGATTCCACCTCGTGGCGCTGTGCTGCGGCTAGTTTGAAAAGGTGGATTCTATACAATTATTCGTTGGACTCGAGATGCTACCAACCCCCCTCTAACCTCCCTATCTTAGCTACCCTACTTGTCCAACAACTCCCTCAAGGTTACAGAAAGTAGGTATGTTTTTTTTTCCCCCTTCATGTCTTTTGAGTTTTGTGGGCTGAAAAATACGTGAGGAATGAGGATCGTTTTCCGGGCTAGGCCGGCGAAACAATCTACCGTCTTCGAGAGTTGTTTCATATTTTTTGTTTTTTGCCTAAAAAACAGAACTCGCAGAATGAGAATAAAATACGTTTAATACTGATTAACCCCCGCACGAACCAATTAATTTTTAGCGTTCGAAGAACTCGTCGCTGGGGCTAATCCACTAGGGGGGGGGTATGGGGGAAACTACCCCCTCCCCCAGGATTTCAGGAAAGTTGATTTTTAAAGAAAGATAAAGAGAATATCACGATGATTAGCTGAGGACAAGCTGTGGTTAAGAAGCTTATTTGTCGATTCTCTCATAAAAGTAAGGCTACCCTTTCCCTGCAATGCCAATTTTCTAGCCTCACCTTGTCATCAAGTCGTCAAACAATATCATACCTCAAACCTGACGCTTTTCTGACTTGTGGGATTTTCACATCAGGCAGAATCACAGAGCGCCGTTTCTGCTTCCAAATATTAAACTCTGGGATGTCGAGTGGTGTTTTTAAAGCAAGTTGTAGTCAAGGAAGCAGGTTACCAAACGGGGTAGTTACAGGAAAAAACTCCGGGACTAAGTTTGATGACTGATTTTAATGTTTTCAGGTGTGCTGAGTCTGATTTTTAACTTTGCCCAACGTTACAACCCCGGCAACACGGCGAAGTTTGAGTGGATTTTTAACTATCGTGTTTTTGGGGCGTTTTCACCACGCCATCGCTTGTAATAGGTTTTAAAACATGGTTTCCGCTCATTTATTATGTTTTTAGAAGTCCTTAATCGGAATTTCAAACCCCCAAACCCTAACAAGAGACGCTGCAGCCTATAAATAGAAAAAACTGCAAAAACCTCCGATTTCAAGTTTTTTTTTCAGTGTGGTATGCATCCAAAGTCGAAATTGATGTAGTTCACATTAGTTTTCCATTTTATTTTCAAACAAGATTGTATACCTGTATTTCTGTCCGTTTCTATCCGTGTTAACTGGTGTGCTGATTCCGAATGTTGTCTAAAAACTCTAACTACTGCGAATTAACACCATGCTAGTGATGTAGAGTAGATTCTTAACCAAAAAAGCAGTAGCAATAGTGAAAATAAACGACATAGTAGCACTCATGAAGTATAGCACTTGGGACCTGCAAGATGCGTAACAGGTGTTGATGGGCACCAGCTTCCAGGGGGAAAAGAGGCCATGTTGCTGCTTTCTTTGAAGGCCGATTTACCCAATTCACATAGTCACCTCCATATAGGGAGCAATTAGGTACGTCTCCTCTACTTCAGCAGGCACATTCGTCAAAATTTTAGGGTAATTTAAGTGACAAACCCTAAAAGAGCACACTTTTTTTTTTTATTATGAAACGCTCGCGTCTAACGGAAGACATTTTCATAAGCCTTATCATTGGAAGTTGCGTGAAATATTGTTCTTTATATGTATATTCGCTAAACGTGAACTGACCCGCAAAATCGAGGTGAAGTCTTTGTCCAAGGTTGTGAAGGGACATTCCACGAATAAATTGGCATTTCCTCTGCTTTTGGTCTGGATTGCTGACATGGATTACACAGTTTTGCGTATTTTTCAATTTCTCTGTCAACACCAGGCCACCAGAAATGTAAACGAGCAATATCTCGCATGGCTCGAATCCCAGGATGACCCTTATGAATCATCTGGAGAAAGTTCTTCTGGAGTTCGAGGGGCACTAAAAGTATACCATTCCACATGAGAATGCCTTCTTCGTACGATAGCTCACTTTTCTTCTCGAAAAATGGATGGATTTTCACATCCAAGTCCTTCTTATCCGGCCATCCCCTTTCCAAATATCCGATAATTCTAAGCAATACTCTATCCCCGGCCGTCAATCTCCTAAAATGTGATGAAGTCACAGGCATGTCCTGTAAATGTAAGCGAAGAAGATGACAACGACTGACCTTTCCCATTTCCTCCAGGCTACTCGGATGAACATCTGTTATTGGCAATCTCGACAGCGAATCCGCGACAGTGTTGTTTTTACCTTGAACGTACTCTTAGAGTGTAGTCGTAGCTGCGAAGAATCAGCGCCCATCTTGTTAAACGATTCGCTGCCATCTTGGGTATCTCACGGTCGTTGCCCAGAATTTGAATAAGTGGTTTATGATCAGTTCCCAAAATGAACTTTCTGCCTCGAAGGTACTGATCGAAACGCTTGAGCGAGAAAATCAAAGCCAGAGCTTCTCTGTCTATAGCTTAATAGCGTTGTTCTGCCGGTTTGAGGAGCCTAGAGGCAAAAGCCACAGGTCGCTCCGTCCCATTAGGCATTTTATGGAACATGACTGCCCCGATTCCTTTTACGCTTGCATCAGCCGAAACAATCAGAGGTAGTTCCAAAGAGTAGTGCGTAAGAGAGCTTGTGGACGTCATCAATGTTTTAAGCCGATTGAACATCGAAGTGCACTCGTCATTCCAGACCCACTTGACATCCTTCTTCGTCAACCTGTGCAAGGGCGCGCAAATTCCCTGCAAGTTGTCAACAAAACGACTATAATAATTTATTGATCCAAGAAATGATTTGAGTTCTTGTACGTTCGACGGAGTGGGCATTTTATTTATCGCATCCAAGTGATCAGGCAAAGGGCGAATACCATCTTCGTCTAAGACGTGACCTAAGTACTGAACACTCGTTTGAAGCCATTTGCATTTTGAGACCTGAGTCTTTATTCCTGAAGCTGAAAGACGAGTCAAACCTCTTCGACTTCAGTTAAATGATTTTCAATCGAGACTCCACTGATCAGAATATCATCTAGGTAGCATGCGACGTTCTTGATTCCCGAAAGAATAGTGTCCATTACCTTTTGGAAAAAATTTGGAGCAAAGCAAACGCCAAATGGAAGTCTCTTGTATTTAAAATAAAAAAAAACAACACGCTTGCATACGAGTCTGCAACGCATTGGAACATTTTCATGTACAGCCGTTACCATGGCAACCGTTGTCATGGTAACCGTTTCTATGGCAACCGATGCTACGGTATCCGTTACCATGACTACTGTTGCTATTTGACCTGTTATTATGGCCACCGTGCTATGTGAGCCGTTACCATGGCAACCGTTGTCATGGTAACCGTTTCTATGGCAACCGATGCTACGGTATCCGTTACCATGATAATTGTTGCTATTTGACCCGTTATTATGGCCACCGTGCTATGTGAGCCGTTACCATGGCAACGGTTGCCATGACAACACAATGTCGTGACAGTTTTTTGTTGTATGTGCCAGGGCAAAGACATGAAAATGTCAAAAACCTTTGTGAGTTGAAATCACGAGAAAATGTTGGGACTCCTCTTCCATTTCTAGTTGTAGATAAGCATCCTTCAAATCGAGTACAGAGAAAAATCTGCCCCCACTAAGTTTTGAAGTTATTTCGTCGAAAGTCGGTAAAGGATGAAAATCAGTGAGAATGTGTGGGTTTATTGTAACCCTGAAATCCCCGCAAAGGCGGACAGCCCCGTTTGATTTCATTACAATTACCACAGGGGAAGCCCACGTGAGAGGACTAGAAATGGCGTCCACAGGCTCTAAAACTTCAGCCTTTACCAATCTCTCTATCTCATCCTCCACTTGAGAGCGTAGGGCAAAAGGGACCGGTCGAGGGCGAAAAACTCTAGGAAAAGTTCCTTCTTTCATGTGAATTTTAGCCTTGTCGCCCAAGATTTTACCCGAACCTTCGAAAACGTTCTTGAATTTTGAGAGCAATGAATGGAGGTTATTCTGACCGATTTCACTAGTGGATTTGGAAGAGTTTGTTTTCTGACCTCACCTACGAAACACAAACGAGCACCTTCAGGCATGAGCAACTTGAAAATTAAAGCCCAGTCTAGACCGAATAAAGGTAAATCAATTGCAAATTAGACGACCCTTGTCTTAGGACTTTTCAAGGGATTACTCCCCCCTCACCGCACCACCATAGTCACCCTGCAGTGAATTCGAGGGAGTGGGGAGGCTGAAAATAAAGAATTAAACTTTATTGAAGCTAAATACTTACCATTTTTTACTTGTTTTGAGTTCCGAGAAAAAATTGCTCCCCCATTTAGCTTCAATAAAGTTTAATTTTTTATTTTCAGCCTCCCCACTCCCTCGAATTTACTGCAGGGTGACTATGGTGGTGCGGTGAGGGGGGAGTAATCCCTTGAAAAGTCCTAAGACAAGGGTCGTCTAATTTGCAATTAATTAATTGCTGGGACACATAAAGAAAAAAGAACAAAGGTAAATCTTTTCGTTTAACAACAACGACCTCCAATCTTTTGCGCTTCCCAAACGCCGACACCTGAAGATTTAACTTCCCTATCGTTTCCACTGGGAATCCCGTGTACGCAAGAAGGTTGTCCGTCGGAGCCAAAGGAGGAGATCCTAGTTTTTTCCATACACGTTTACTTATGACTGACTTAGCAGCTCCTGGATCATACAACATTTCCAATCTAACTCCTTTAAGTTCTACAGGTACCATAAGCTTCGTCCCACGTCCGTTAATGTTGTTCACGGCGTCTTGACTGCAAAGGGAACTGGCACTAGTACTTCCAGACCCTCCTAACTGTCGTGCTCTGATGTTTTGATTTGACGCCCCAGCGTCAACGATTATGGCGCGATGAGTTTTAACACACACCCTTGCGAAATGGTTTTCTTTACCACACGCATTGCATTTGGAGCCTAAAGCAGGGCAATTTCGTCCCACTCCGTGCTTTGGAAAACCGCACTGCAAACAGTATTTGGAACGTGATAATTTCAGTGGACGCGGTTTCCCAGAAAAATCCCGTGTGTTTCCTACAGTCTTGTTGCTGGCCTTCCCTCCAATACGGTTTACTTCAGGATTAATGGTCGTAAATGTGGAGAGTACCGCCCTTTGTGATGAAGCCCTCTCCAACGCCAGTGCAGTTGCTTCTACCTCGGAAAAAGTTGTGGCATTGGACGGATGTAAACGAATCAGTTCCTCTTGCCAGCGCGCCTGATTGATCCCAATTACCAACTGATCCCGCAATCGTTCGTTCAATGACTCGCCAAAATCACAAGTACCTGCTAACACCCTCAAACCATTGACAAATTTCGAAATTGTTTCGCCTTTGTTCCTAAACCTGGATGCGAAGGTGCGACGTTCGGAAAAAATACAAGTTGATTTGACGTAATGATCGTTCAGAACCCGTTTCAAATCCCGTACGGTACCGTCCTAATCTCTTTTGTTCGGAAATGATCGACCAGAATTTTGAACGACGGGGGACCCACTGAAGAAAGGAAAAGAATCGCTTTGACATCGTCTGTCACTGTGTTACCCAGCAAGTGTGTTTCAAGCTCTATTTCAAACCGACTCATGAAATAAGGCCATTCCTCGTCGAAACTAGTGAATTTAAAGCTTCGTAAAAAAGACATGTTACCTGCTGGATATGTTTCTTTTCCTCGCCTGTCTTCACCACTGTCTACTTCATCGTCTGAAGTCTGCTTCCGTTGGACGTTTGGTGTTGAGTCCCCGTCTTCGTCATGTCTGTCCTTTCTTCGTGCACTTTTGCATTTAGATTTTTATGGCATTACAGCCACAAGCGCGAAAAAAATAAAAAAAAAATTTAAAAAAATGTCCGCAGCGCCAAATGTAAGGTACTCAAGTCATTTTAATAAACCAAAATCAAGTTCTGTATTTTAGCAAAAACGAAAACTCTCTTCTTATACATCTCTCACAAGACGCCTCCACTCTCACCCGTTGCTAGGGAACTCGCGTTCCCTACAATATGTTTTAAAACCTTTCTTTTGAAATATTTCATTTGCACTAGGTGCTGGTAGATGGTGCTTGTAGATGGTGCTGGTAGATGATGCTGGTTGATGGTGCTGGTAGGTGGTGCTGGTAGGTGGTGCTGGTAGGTGGTGCTGGTAGATGGTGCTGGTAGATGGTGCTGGTAGATGGTGCTGGTAGATGGTGCTGGTAGATGTTGCTGGTGGATGGTGCTGGTTGATGGTGCTGGTAGATGGTGCTGGAAGTTGGTGCTGGTAGATGGTGCTGGTAATGGTCTAAGTAAATGGTCTACCATCTACGATCACCATCTATCAGCATCATATACCAGCACTATATTTCAGCACCGTCTACCAATATCATCTACTGGCAGTATCCACCAGCACCATCTACCAGCACCATCTACCAGCACAATCTAAAAGCACCATCAGCCAGCACCATCAACTAGCATCTACCAGCATCGTCTGGTACTATGGTGCTAGTGGATGGTTCACTATCTACCACCACCATTCACCATCACCATCCACTGGCATCTACCAGCATTATCTGGTATTATGATGCAAGTAGATGGTACACCATCTACCAGCACCATCCACGGTGCTGGTAGATGGTGCTGGTGGATGGTGCTGGTCGATGGTGCTGGTGAATGTTGCTGGTAAATGGTGCTGGTAGATGGTGCTGGTAGATGGTGCTGGTAGATGGTGCTGGTAGATGGTGCTGGTAGATGGTGCTGGTAGATGGTGCTGGTGGATGGTGCTGGTAGATGGTGCTCGTCTTCGTCATGTCTGTCCTTTCTTCGTGCACTTTTGCATTTAGATTTTTATGGCATTACAGCCACAAGCGCGAAAAAAATAAAAAAAAAAAAAAAAAAATAAAAAAAAAAAAAAATAAAAAAAAAAAAAATAAAAAAAAAAAAAAAAAATAAAAAAAAAAAAATAAAAAAAAAAAAAAAATAAAAAAAAAAAAATAAAAAAAAAAAAAAATAAAAAAAAAAAAAATAAAAAAAAAAAAAAAATAAAAAAAAAAAAATAAAAAAAAAAAAATAAAAAAAAAAAAATAAAAAAAAAAAAATAAAAAAAAAAAAATAAAAAAAAAAAAAATAAAAAAAAAAAAATAAAAAAAAAAAAAAATAAAAAAAAAAAAAAATAAAAAAAAAAAAAAATAAAAAAAAAAAAAAATAAAAAAAAAAAAAAAATAAAAAAAAAAAAAAATAAAAAAAAAAAAAAAAAATAAAAAAAAAAAAATAAAAAAAAAAAAAAATAAAAAAAAAAAAAAATAAAAAAAAAAAAAAATAAAAAAAAAAAAAATAAAAAAAAAAAAATAAAAAAAAAAAAAATAAAAAAAAAAAAATAAAAAAAAAAAAAATAAAAAAAAAAAAAAAATAAAAAAAAAAAAAAATAAAAAAAAAAAAAATAAAAAAAAAAAAAATAAAAAAAAAAAAAAAAAAAAAAATAAAAAAAAAAAAAAAAATAAAAAAAAAAAAAATAAAAAAAAAAAAAAATAAAAAAAAAAAAATAAAAAAAAAAAAAAAAAATAAAAAAAAAAAAAAAAATAAAAAAAAAAAAAATAAAAAAAAAAAAAAATAAAAAAAAAAAAAAATAAAAAAAAAAAAAAATAAAAAAAAAAAAAAAATAAAAAAAAAAAAAAATAAAAAAAAAAAAAAATAAAAAAAAAAAAAAAAAAATAAAAAAAAAAAAAAATAAAAAAAAAAAAAAATAAAAAAAAAAAAAAATAAAAAAAAAAAAAAAATAAAAAAAAAAAAAAATAAAAAAAAAAAAAAATAAAAAAAAAAAAAAATAAAAAAAAAAAAAAAATAAAAAAAAAAAAAAATAAAAAAAAAAAAAAATAAAAAAAAAAAAAAATAAAAAAAAAAAAAAAATAAAAAAAAAAAAAAATAAAAAAAAAAAAAAATAAAAAAAAAAAAAAATAAAAAAAAAAAAAAAATAAAAAAAAAAAAAAATAAAAAAAAAAAAAAATAAAAAAAAAAAAAAATAAAAAAAAAAAAAAATAAAAAAAAAAAAAAATAAAAAAAAAAAAAATAAAAAAAAAAAAAAATAAAAAAAAAAAAAAAATAAAAAAAAAAAAAAATAAAAAAAAAAAAAATAAAAAAAAAAAAATAAAAAAAAAAAAAAATAAAAAAAAAAAAAAAATAAAAAAAAAAAAAAATAAAAAAAAAAAAAAATAAAAAAAAAAAAAAATAAAAAAAAAAAAAAAATAAAAAAAAAAAAAAATAAAAAAAAAAAAAAATAAAAAAAAAAAAAAATAAAAAAAAAAAAAAAAAAATAAAAAAAAAAAAAAATAAAAAAAAAAAAAAAATAAAAAAAAAAAAAAATAAAAAAAAAAAAAAATAAAAAAAAAAAAAAATAAAAAAAAAAAAAAATAAAAAAAAAAAAAAAATAAAAAAAAAAAAAAATAAAAAAAAAAAAAAATAAAAAAAAAAAAAAATAAAAAAAAAAAAAAAATAAAAAAAAAAAAAAATAAAAAAAAAAAAAAATAAAAAAAAAAAAAAATAAAAAAAAAAAAATAAAAAAAAAAAAAAATAAAAAAAAAAAAAAATAAAAAAAAAAAAAAATAAAAAAAAAAAAAAAAAAATAAAAAAAAAAAAAAATAAAAAAAAAAAAAAATAAAAAAAAAAAAAAAAAAAATAAAAAAAAAAAAAATAAAAAAAAAAAAAAAAAAAATAAAAAAAAAAAAAAAAATAAAAAAAAAAAAATAAAAAAAAAAAAAAAAAAAAAATAAAAAAAAAAAAATAAAAAATGGTAGATGGTGCTGGTAGATGGTGCTGGTAGATGGTGCTGGTAGATGGTGCTGGTAGATGGTGCTGGTAGATGGTGCTGGTAGATGGTGCTGGTAGATGGTGCTGGTAGATGGTGCTGGTAGATGGTGCTGGTAGATGGTGCTGGTAGATGGTGCTGGTAGATGGTGCTGGTAGATGGTGCTGGTAGATGGTGCTGGTAGATGGTGCTGGTAGATGGTGCTGGTAGATGGTGCTGGTAGATGGTGCTGGTAGATGGTGCTGGTAGATGGTGCTGGTAGATGGTGCTGGTAGATGGTGCTGGTAGATGGTGCTGGTAGATGGTGCTGGTAGATGGTGCTGGTAGATGGTGCTGGTAGATGGTGCTGGTAGATGGTGCTGGTAGATGGTGCTGGTAGATGGTGCTGGTAGATGGTGCTGGTAGATGGTGCTGGTAGATGGTGCTGGTAGATGGTGCTGGTAGATGGTGCTGGTAGATGGTGCTGGTAGATGGTGCTGGTAGATGGTGCTGGTAGATGGTGCTGGTAGATGGTGCTGGTAGATGGTGCTGGTAGATGGTGCTGGTAGATGGTGCTGGTAGATGGTGCTGGTAGATGGTGCTGGTAGATGGTGCTGGTAGATGGTGCTGGTAGATGGTGCTGGTAGATGGTGCTGGTAGATGGTGCTGGTAGATGGTGCTGGTAGATGGTGCTGGTAGATGGTGCTGGTAGATGGTGCTGGTAGATGGTGCTGGTAGATGGTGCTGGTAGATGGTGCTGGTAGATGGTGCTGGTAGATGGTGCTGGTAGATGGTGCTGGTAGATGGTGCTGGTAGATGGTGCTGGTAGATGGTGCTGGTAGATGGTGCTGGTAGATGGTGCTGGTAGATGGTGCTGGTAGATGGTGCTGGTAGATGGTGCTGGTAGATGGTGCTGGTAGATGGTGCTGGTAGATGGTGCTGGTAGATGGTGCTGGTAGATGGTGCTGGTAGATGGTGCTGGTAGATGGTGCTGGTAGATGGTGCTGGTAGATGGTGCTGGTAGATGGTGCTGGTAGATGGTGCTGGTAGATGGTGCTGGTAGATGGTGCTGGTAGATGGTGCTGGTAGATGGTGCTGGTAGATGGTGCTGGTAGATGGTGCTGGTAGATGGTGCTGGTAGATGGTGCTGGTAGATGGTGCTGGTAGATGGTGCTGGTAGATGGTGCTGGTAGATGGTGCTGGTAGATGGTGCTGGTAGATGGTGCTGGTAGATGGTGCTGGTAGATGGTGCTGGTAGATGGTGCTGGTAGATGGTGCTGGTAGATGGTGCTGGTAGATGGTGCTGGTAGATGGTGCTGGTAGATGGTGCTGGTAGATGGTGCTGGTAGATGGTGCTGGTAGATGGTGCTGGTAGATGGTGCTGGTAGATGGTGCTGGTAGATGGTGCTGGTAGATGGTGCTGGTAGATGGTGCTGGTAGATGGTGCTGGTAGATGGTGCTGGTAGATGGTGCTGGTAGATGGTGCTGGTAGATGGTGCTGGTAGATGGTGCTGGTAGATGGTGCTGGTAGATGGTGCTGGTAGATGGTGCTGGTAGATGGTGCTGGTAGATGGTGCTGGTAGATGGTGCTGGTAGATGGTGCTGGTAGATGGTGCTGGTAGATGGTGCTGGTAGATGGTGCTGGTAGATGGTGCTGGTAGATGGTGCTGGTAGATGGTGCTGGTAGATGGTGCTGGTAGATGGTGCTGGTAGATGGTGCTGGTAGATGGTGCTGGTAGATGGTGCTGGTAGATGGTGCTGGTAGATGGTGCTGGTAGATGGTGCTGGTAGATGGTGCTGGTAGATGGTGCTGGTAGATGGTGCTGGTAGATGGTGCTGGTAGATGGTGCTGGTAGATGGTGCTGGTAGATGGTGCTGGTAGATGGTGCTGGTAGATGGTGCTGGTAGATGGTGCTGGTAGATGGTGCTGGTAGATGGTGCTGGTAGATGGTGCTGGTAGATGGTGCTGGTAGATGGTGCTGGTAGATGGTGCTGGTAGATGGTGCTGGTAGATGGTGCTGGTAGATGGTGCTGGTAGATGGTGCTGGTAGATGGTGCTGGTAGATGGTGCTGGTAGATGGTGCTGGTAGATGGTGCTGGTAGATGGTGCTGGTAGATGGTGCTGGTAGATGGTGCTGGTAGATGGTGCTGGTAGATGGTGCTGGTAGATGGTGCTGGTAGATGGTGCTGGTAGATGGTGCTGGTAGATGGTGCTGGTAGATGGTGCTGGTAGATGGTGCTGGTAGATGGTGCTGGTAGATGGTGCTGGTAGATGGTGCTGGTAGATGGTGCTGGTAGATGGTGCTGGTAGATGGTGCTGGTAGATGGTGCTGGTAGATGGTGCTGGTAGATGGTGCTGGTAGATGGTGCTGGTAGATGGTGCTGGTAGATGGTGCTGGTAGATGGTGCTGGTAGATGGTGCTGGTAGATGGTGCTGGTAGATGGTGCTGGTAGATGGTGCTGGTAGATGGTGCTGGTAGATGGTGCTGGTAGATGGTGCTGGTAGATGGTGCTGGTAGATGGTGCTGGTAGATGGTGCTGGTAGATGGTGCTGGTAGATGGTGCTGGTAGATGGTGCTGGTAGATGGTGCTGGTAGATGGTGCTGGTAGATGGTGCTGGTAGATGGTGCTGGTAGATGGTGCTGGTAGATGGTGCTGGTAGATGGTGCTGGTAGATGGTGCTGGTAGATGGTGCTGGTAGATGGTGCTGGTAGATGGTGCTGGTAGATGGTGCTGGTAGATGGTGCTGGTAGATGGTGCTGGTAGATGGTGCTGGTAGATGGTGCTGGTAGATGGTGCTGGTAGATGGTGCTGGTAGATGGTGCTGGTAGATGGTGCTGGTAGATGGTGCTGGTAGATGGTGCTGGTAGATGGTGCTGGTAGATGGTGCTGGTAGATGGTGCTGGTAGATGGTGCTGGTAGATGGTGCTGGTAGATGGTGCTGGTAGATGGTGCTGGTAGATGGTGCTGGTAGATGGTGCTGGTAGATGGTGCTGGTAGATGGTGCTGGTAGATGGTGCTGGTAGATGGTGCTGGTAGATGGTGCTGGTAGATGGTGCTGGTAGATGGTGCTGGTAGATGGTGCTGGTAGATGGTGCTGGTAGATGGTGCTGGTAGATGGTGCTGGTAGATGGTGCTGGTAGATGGTGCTGGTAGATGGTGCTGGTAGATGGTGCTGGTAGATGGTGCTGGTAGATGGTGCTGGTAGATGGTGCTGGTAGATGGTGCTGGTAGATGGTGCTGGTAGATGGTGCTGGTAGATGGTGCTGGTAGATGGTGCTGGTAGATGGTGCTGGTAGATGGTGCTGGTAGATGGTGCTGGTAGATGGTGCTGGTAGATGGTGCTGGTAGATGGTGCTGGTAGATGGTGCTGGTAGATGGTGCTGGTAGATGGTGCTGGTAGATGGTGCTGGTAGATGGTGCTGGTAGATGGTGCTGGTAGATGGTGCTGGTAGATGGTGCTGGTAGATGGTGCTGGTAGATGGTGCTGGTAGATGGTGCTGGTAGATGGTGCTGGTAGATGGTGCTGGTAGATGGTGCTGGTAGATGGTGCTGGTAGATGGTGCTGGTAGATGGTGCTGGTAGATGGTGCTGGTAGATGGTGCTGGTAGATGGTGCTGGTAGATGGTGCTGGTAGATGGTGCTGGTAGATGGTGCTGGTAGATGGTGCTGGTAGATGGTGCTGGTAGATGGTGCTGGTAGATGGTGCTGGTAGATGGTGCTGGTAGATGGTGCTGGTAGATGGTGCTGGTAGATGGTGCTGGTAGATGGTGCTGGTAGATGGTGCTGGTAGATGGTGCTGGTAGATGGTGCTGGTAGATGGTGCTGGTAGATGGTGCTGGTAGATGGTGCTGGTAGATGGTGCTGGTAGATGGTGCTGGTAGATGGTGCTGGTAGATGGTGCTGGTAGATGGTGCTGGTAGATGGTGCTGGTAGATGGTGCTGGTAGATGGTGCTGGTAGATGGTGCTGGTAGATGGTGCTGGTAGATGGTGCTGGTAGATGGTGCTGGTAGATGGTGCTGGTAGATGGTGCTGGTAGATGGTGCTGGTAGATGGTGCTGGTAGATGGTGCTGGTAGATGGTGCTGGTAGATGGTGCTGGTAGATGGTGCTGGTAGATGGTGCTGGTAGATGGTGCTGGTAGATGGTGCTGGTAGATGGTGCTGGTAGATGGTGCTGGTAGATGGTGCTGGTAGATGGTGCTGGTAGATGGTGCTGGTAGATGGTGCTGGTAGATGGTGCTGGTAGATGGTGCTGGTAGATGGTGCTGGTAGATGGTGCTGGTAGATGGTGCTGGTAGATGGTGCTGGTAGATGGTGCTGGTAGATGGTGCTGGTAGATGGTGCTGGTAGATGGTGCTGGTAGATGGTGCTGGTAGATGGTGCTGGTAGATGGTGCTGGTAGATGGTGCTGGTAGATGGTGCTGGTAGATGGTGCTGGTAGATGGTGCTGGTAGATGGTGCTGGTAGATGGTGCTGGTAGATGGTGCTGGTAGATGGTGCTGGTAGATGGTGCTGGTAGATGGTGCTGGTAGATGGTGCTGGTAGATGGTGCTGGTAGATGGTGCTGGTAGATGGTGCTGGTAGATGGTGCTGGTAGATGGTGCTGGTAGATGGTGCTGGTAGATGGTGCTGGTAGATGGTGCTGGTAGATGGTGCTGGTAGATGGTGCTGGTAGATGGTGCTGGTAGATGGTGCTGGTAGATGGTGCTGGTAGATGGTGCTGGTAGATGGTGCTGGTAGATGGTGCTGGTAGATGGTGCTGGTAGATGGTGCTGGTAGATGGTGCTGGTAGATGGTGCTGGTAGATGGTGCTGGTAGATGGTGCTGGTAGATGGTGCTGGTAGATGGTGCTGGTAGATGGTGCTGGTAGATGGTGCTGGTAGATGGTGCTGGTAGATGGTGCTGGTAGATGGTGCTGGTAGATGGTGCTGGTAGATGGTGCTGGTAGATGGTGCTGGTAGATGGTGCTGGTAGATGGTGCTGGTAGATGGTGCTGGTAGATGGTGCTGGTAGATGGTGCTGGTAGATGGTGCTGGTAGATGGTGCTGGTAGATGGTGCTGGTAGATGGTGCTGGTAGATGGTGCTGGTAGATGGTGCTGGTAGATGGTGCTGGTAGATGGTGCTGGTAGATGGTGCTGGTAGATGGTGCTGGTAGATGGTGCTGGTAGATGGTGCTGGTAGATGGTGCTGGTAGATGGTGCTGGTAGATGGTGCTGGTAGATGGTGCTGGTAGATGGTGCTGGTAGATGGTGCTGGTAGATGGTGCTGGTAGATGGTGCTGGTAGATGGTGCTGGTAGATGGTGCTGGTAGATGGTGCTGGTAGATGGTGCTGGTAGATGGTGCTGGTAGATGGTGCTGGTAGATGGTGCTGGTAGATGGTGCTGGTAGATGGTGCTGGTAGATGGTGCTGGTAGATGGTGCTGGTAGATGGTGCTGGTAGATGGTGCTGGTAGATGGTGCTGGTAGATGGTGCTGGTAGATGGTGCTGGTAGATGGTGCTGGTAGATGGTGCTGGTAGATGGTGCTGGTAGATGGTGCTGGTAGATGGTGCTGGTAGATGGTGCTGGTAGATGGTGCTGGTAGATGGTGCTGGTAGATGGTGCTGGTAGATGGTGCTGGTAGATGGTGCTGGTAGATGGTGCTGGTAGATGGTGCTGGTAGATGGTGCTGGTAGATGGTGCTGGTAGATGGTGCTGGTAGATGGTGCTGGTAGATGGTGCTGGTAGATGGTGCTGGTAGATGGTGCTGGTAGATGGTGCTGGTAGATGGTGCTGGTAGATGGTGCTGGTAGATGGTGCTGGTAGATGGTGCTGGTAGATGGTGCTGGTAGATGGTGCTGGTAGATGGTGCTGGTAGATGGTGCTGGTAGATGGTGCTGGTAGATGGTGCTGGTAGATGGTGCTGGTAGATGGTGCTGGTAGATGGTGCTGGTAGATGGTGCTGGTAGATGGTGCTGGTAGATGGTGCTGGTAGATGGTGCTGGTAGATGGTGCTGGTAGATGGTGCTGGTAGATGGTGCTGGTAGATGGTGCTGGTAGATGGTGCTGGTAGATGGTGCTGGTAGATGGTGCTGGTAGATGGTGCTGGTAGATGGTGCTGGTAGATGGTGCTGGTAGATGGTGCTGGTAGATGGTGCTGGTAGATGGTGCTGGTAGATGGTGCTGGTAGATGGTGCTGGTAGATGGTGCTGGTAGATGGTGCTGGTAGATGGTGCTGGTAGATGGTGCTGGTAGATGGTGCTGGTAGATGGTGCTGGTAGATGGTGCTGGTAGATGGTGCTGGTAGATGGTGCTGGTAGATGGTGCTGGTAGATGGTGGTGGTAGATGGTGCTGGTAGATGGTGCTGGTAGATGGTGCTGGTAGATGGTGCTGGTAGATGGTGCTGGTAGATGGTGCTGGTAGATGGTGCTGGTAGATGGTGCTGGTAGATGGTGCTGGTAGATGGTGCTGGTAGATGGTGCTGGTAGATGGTGCTGGTAGATGGTGCTGGTAGATGGTGCTGGTAGATGGTGCTGGTAGATGGTGCTGGTAGATGGTGCTGGTAGATGGTGCTGGTAGATGGTGCTGGTAGATGGTGCTGGTAGATGGTGCTGGTAGATGGTGCTGGTAGATGGTGCTGGTAGATGGTGCTGGTAGATGGTGCTGGTAGATGGTGCTGGTAGATGGTGCTGGTAGATGGTGCTGGTAGATGGTGCTGGTAGATGGTGCTGGTAGATGGTGCTGGTAGATGGTGCTGGTAGATGGTGCTGGTAGATGGTGCTGGTAGATGGTGCTGGTAGATGGTGCTGGTAGATGGTGCTGGTAGATGGTGCTGGTAGATGGTGCTGGTAGATGGTGCTGGTAGATGGTGCTGGTAGATGGTGCTGGTAGATGGTGCTGGTAGATGATGCTGGTAGATGGTGCTGGTAGGTGGTGCTGGTAGGTGGTGCTGGTAGGTGGTGCTGGTAGATGGTGCTGGTAGATGGTGCTGGTAGATGGTGCTGGTAGATGGTGCTGGTAGATGGTGCTGGTAGATGTTGCTGGTGGATGGTGCTGGTGGATGGTGCTGGTAGATGGTGCTGGAAGTTGGTGCTGGTAGATGGTGCTGGTAGATGGTGCTGGTAGTAGATGGTGCTGGAAGATGGTGCTAGTGGATGGTTCACTATCTACCACCACCATTCACCATCACCATCCACTGGCATCTACCAGCGTTATCTGGTATTATGATGCAAGTAGATGGTCTACCATCTACCAGCACCATCTACCAGCACCATCTACCAGCACCATCTACCAGCACCATCTACCAGCACCATCTACCAGCACCATCTACCAGCACCATCTACCAGCACCATCTACCAGCACCATCTACCAGCACCATCTACCAGCACCATCTACCAGCACCATCTACCAGCACCATCTACCAGCACCATCTACCAGCACCATCTACCAGCATTATCTGGTATTATGATGCAAGTAGATGGTCTACCATCTACCAGCACCATCTACCAGCACCATCTACCAGCACCATCTACCAGCACCATCTACCAGCACCATCTACCAGCACCATCTACCAGCACCATCTACCAGCACCATCTACCAGCACCATCTACCAGCACCATCTACCAGCACCATCTACCAGCACCATCTACCAGCACCATCTACCAGCACCATCTACCAGCACCATCTACCAGCACCATCTACCAGCACCATCTACCAGCACCATCTACCAGCACCATCTACCAGCACCATCTACCAGCACCATCTACCAGCACCATCTACCAGCACCATCTACCAGCATTATCTGGTATTATGATGCAAGTAGATGGTGCTGGTAGATGGTGCTGGTAGATGGTGCTGGTAATGGTGCTGGTAGATGGTGCTGGTAGATGGTGCTGGTAGATGTTGCTGGTAGATGGTGCTGGTAGATGGTGCTGGTAGATGGTGCTGGTAGATGGTGCTGGTAGATGGTGCTGGTAGATGGTGCTGGTAGATGGTGCTGGTAGATGGTGCTGGTAGATGGTGCTGGTAGATGGTGCTGGTAGATGGTGCTGGTAGATGGTGCTGGTAGATGGTGCTGGTAGATGGTGCTGGTAGATGGTGCTGGTAGATGGTGCTGGTAGATGGTGCTGGTAGATGGTGCTGGTAGATGGTGCTGGTAGATGGTGCTGGTAGATGGTGCTGGTAGATGGTGCTGGTAGATGGTGCTGGTAGATGGTGCTGGTAGATGGTGCTGGTAGATGGTGCTGGTAGATGGTGCTGGTAGATGGTGCTGGTAGATGGTGCTGGTAGATGGTGCTGGTAGATGGTGCTGGTAGATGGTGCTGGTAGATGGTGCTGGTAGATGGTGCTGGTAGATGGTGCTGGTAGATGGTGCTGGTAGATGGTGCTGGTAGATGGTGCTGGTAGATGGTGCTGGTAGATGGTGCTGGTAGATGGTGCTGGTAGATGGTGCTGGTAGATGGTGCTGGTAGATGGTGCTGGTAGATGGTGCTGGTAGATGGTGCTGGTAGATGGTGCTGGTAGATGGTGCTGGTAGATGGTGCTGGTAGATGGTGCTGGTAGATGGTGCTGGTAGATGGTGCTGGTAGATGGTGCTGGTAGATGGTGCTGGTAGATGGTGCTGGTAGATGGTGCTGGTAGATGGTGCTGGTAGATGGTGCTGGTAGATGGTGCTGGTAGATGGTGCTGGTAGATGGTGCTGGTAGATGGTGCTGGTAGATGGTGCTGGTAGATGGTGCTGGTAGATGGTGCTGGTAGATGGTGCTGGTAGATGGTGCTGGTAGATGGTGCTGGTAGATGGTGCTGGTAGATGGTGCTGGTAGATGGTGCTGGTAGATGGTGCTGGTAGATGGTGCTGGTAGATGGTGCTGGTAGATGGTGCTGGTAGATGGTGCTGGTAGATGGTGCTGGTAGATGGTGCTGGTAGATGGTGCTGGTAGATGGTGCTGGTAGATGGTGCTGGTAGATGGTGCTGGTAGATGGTGCTGGTAGATGGTGCTGGTAGATGGTGCTGGTAGATGGTGCTGGTAGATGGTGCTGGTAGATGGTGCTGGTAGATGGTGCTGGTAGATGGTGCTGGTAGATGGTGCTGGTAGATGGTGCTGGTAGATGGTGCTGGTAGATGGTGCTGGTAGATGGTGCTGGTAGATGGTGCTGGTAGATGGTGCTGGTAGATGGTGCTGGTAGATGGTGCTGGTAGATGGTGCTGGTAGATGGTGCTGGTAGATGGTGCTGGTAGATGGTGCTGGTAGATGGTGCTGGTAGATGGTGCTGGTAGATGGTGCTGGTAGATGGTGCTGGTAGATGGTGCTGGTAGATGGTGCTGGTAGATGGTGCTGGTAGATGGTGCTGGTAGATGGTGCTGGTAGATGGTGCTGGTAGATGGTGCTGGTAGATGGTGCTGGTAGATGGTGCTGGTAGATGGTGCTGGTAGATGGTGCTGGTAGATGGTGCTGGTAGATGGTGCTGGTAGATGGTGCTGGTAGATGGTGCTGGTAGATGGTGCTGGTAGATGGTGCTGGTAGATGGTGCTGGTAGATGGTGCTGGTAGATGGTGCTGGTAGATGGTGCTGGTAGATGGTGCTGGTAGATGGTGCTGGTAGATGGTGCTGGTAGATGGTGCTGGTAGATGGTGCTGGTAGATGGTGCTGGTAGATGGTGCTGGTAGATGGTGCTGGTAGATGGTGCTGGTAGATGGTGCTGGTAGATGGTGCTGGTAGATGGTGCTGGTAGATGGTGCTGGTAGATGGTGCTGGTAGATGGTGCTGGTAGATGGTGCTGGTAGATGGTGCTGGTAGATGGTGCTGGTAGATGGTGCTGGTAGATGGTGCTGGTAGATGGTGCTGGTAGATGGTGCTGGTAGATGGTGCTGGTAGATGGTGCTGGTAGATGGTGCTGGTAGATGGTGCTGGTAGATGGTGCTGGTAGATGGTGCTGGTAGATGGTGCTGGTAGATGGTGCTGGTAGATGGTGCTGGTAGATGGTGCTGGTAGATGGTGCTGGTAGATGGTGCTGGTAGATGGTGCTGGTAGATGGTGCTGGTAGATGGTGCTGGTAGATGGTGCTGGTAGATGGTGCTGGTAGATGGTGCTGGTAGATGGTGCTGGTAGATGGTGCTGGTAGATGGTGCTGGTAGATGGTGCTGGTAGATGGTGCTGGTAGATGGTGCTGGTAGATGGTGCTGGTAGATGGTGCTGGTAGATGGTGCTGGTAGATGGTGCTGGTAGATGGTGCTGGTAGATGGTGCTGGTAGATGGTGCTGGTAGATGGTGCTGGTAGATGGTGCTGGTAGATGGTGCTGGTAGATGGTGCTGGTAGATGGTGCTGGTAGATGGTGCTGGTAGATGGTGCTGGTAGATGGTGCTGGTAGATGGTGCTGGTAGATGGTGCTGGTAGATGGTGCTGGTAGATGGTGCTGGTAGATGGTGCTGGTAGATGGTGCTGGTAGATGGTGCTGGTAGATGGTGCTGGTAGATGGTGCTGGTAGATGGTGCTGGTAGATGGTGCTGGTAGATGGTGCTGGTAGATGGTGCTGGTAGATGGTGCTGGTAGATGGTGCTGGTAGATGGTGCTGGTAGATGGTGCTGGTAGATGGTGCTGGTAGATGGTGCTGGTAGATGGTGCTGGTAGATGGTGCTGGTAGATGGTGCTGGTAGATGGTGCTGGTAGATGGTGCTGGTAGATGGTGCTGGTAGATGGTGCTGGTAGATGGTGCTGGTAGATGGTGCTGGTAGATGGTGCTGGTAGATGGTGCTGGTAGATGGTGCTGGTAGATGGTGCTGGTAGATGGTGCTGGTAGATGGTGCTGGTAGATGGTGCTGGTAGATGGTGCTGGTAGATGGTGCTGGTAGATGGTGCTGGTAGATGGTGCTGGTAGATGGTGCTGGTAGATGGTGCTGGTAGATGGTGCTGGTAGATGGTGCTGGTAGATGGTGCTGGTAGATGGTGCTGGTAGATGGTGCTGGTAGATGGTGCTGGTAGATGGTGCTGGTAGATGGTGCTGGTAGATGGTGCTGGTAGATGGTGCTGGTAGATGGTGCTGGTAGATGGTGCTGGTAGATGGTGCTGGTAGATGGTGCTGGTAGATGGTGCTGGTAGATGGTGCTGGTAGATGGTGCTGGTAGATGGTGCTGGTAGATGGTGCTGGTAGATGGTGCTGGTAGATGGTGCTGGTAGATGGTGCTGGTAGATGGTGCTGGTAGATGGTGCTGGTAGATGGTGCTGGTAGATGGTGCTGGTAGATGGTGCTGGTAGATGGTGCTGGTAGATGGTGCTGGTAGATGGTGCTGGTAGATGGTGCTGGTAGATGGTGCTGGTAGATGGTGCTGGTAGATGGTGCTGGTAGATGGTGCTGGTAGATGGTGCTGGTAGATGGTGCTGGTAGATGGTGCTGGTAGATGGTGCTGGTAGATGGTGCTGGTAGATGGTGCTGGTAGATGGTGCTGGTAGATGGTGCTGGTAGATGGTGCTGGTAGATGGTGCTGGTAGATGGTGCTGGTAGATGGTGCTGGTAGATGGTGCTGGTAGATGGTGCTGGTAGATGGTGCTGGTAGATGGTGCTGGTAGATGGTGCTGGTAGATGGTGCTGGTAGATGGTGCTGGTAGATGGTGCTGGTAGATGGTGCTGGTAGATGGTGCTGGTAGATGGTGCTGGTAGATGGTGCTGGTAGATGGTGCTGGTAGATGGTGCTGGTAGATGGTGCTGGTAGATGGTGCTGGTAGATGGTGCTGGTAGATGGTGCTGGTAGATGGTGCTGGTAGATGGTGCTGGTAGATGGTGCTGGTAGATGGTGCTGGTAGATGGTGCTGGTAGATGGTGCTGGTAGATGGTGCTGGTAGATGGTGCTGGTAGATGGTGCTGGTAGATGGTGCTGGTAGATGGTGCTGGTAGATGGTGCTGGTAGATGGTGCTGGTAGATGGTGCTGGTAGATGGTGCTGGTAGATGGTGCTGGTAGATGGTGCTGGTAGATGGTGCTGGTAGATGGTGCTGGTAGATGGTGCTGGTAGATGGTGCTGGTAGATGGTGCTGGTAGAATG